>JAMPIT010000712.1:9490000-10192500 GCA_026261815.1 Monarcha castaneiventris obscurior | reverse complement strand
GCGATGCTCCCCTCGCCTGCACCCTGCTCAGGCTGCACAGGGATTAGCAAACCTGAATTCACAGTGTGAGAGGAGAAGAAAGAAGCACTTGGAATTTCGAAGTTTTGTTTTGCAATTTCACAGGCACATAAGGCAAACTCGTCCCCGCCGCAGTTCACCCACCCTGTCTTGCTGAAGTGAGAAGCTGCTGCCAGGGCCGGGGACCCCGGAAAGGCGGGGGTAGCTCTATGCTAATGGTACCGGAGCGTTCTGAACCCTGAAGCACCATCACAAAGCACACCTTCTGGGCAACTTAGCCAAAACTTATCGTCCAACCATGTAAACCAGCCAGAACCTAACACCAGGACTAGAGAAGGAAAGGGGGAGGCTCCTACAAATTTTACAGTAGAGCACACTGCTTTTCCTAGGAAACTGGTCGATATTTTCAAAACAGAATAAACTTCGTTATTCACTTCTTTAACTTACGATAGCCACCCAAACTAAACAAAGGCTTCACTTCCATGCCATCATTTCAGGCAAGATCCAACTTACTTCAAGGACATCCTTTAGCAACAGGCAGGAAAGCTGCTCAGTTAACATTCCTTTCTCACACTCCCACTGTACTTCATTTGAAAACGATGTGCAAAATCAGATCAAAAGACTAAAAACAGAAGAAAACGGCTACTTTAAAAAAAGATACTTGGAAGTGTTTTTGACCTGTTCCACCTACTAAAAACAAACAAAAAAATACAGCAAATGTCAAAAGAAGCAATCATACGGGGTGAAGATGTAAAAAATCCCTCTCTGGTTTTCTTTTCTCTGCTCACTTTAAGAAGTTCCAAATTCTTTCACAGGAGGCCGATGAAAGACAACTAAAAACCTAACGCTTCTCCTACTCCTACTCCAAACTTCGAGCGGAAGTGGGAATAATATCGTAAGAAAAAATAAATATGTTTACTGGGATGGGAAAGGGGGTTAAGCTGAGGAAACGGCAAAACTCGAGTGCATTCAAAGCTCACAAAACTCAGTTAAAAACCAAAAATCGACTCTCAGGACCCAAATGATTTTTAAGAAATGTTTCGCAAAGCTCCGCGGAGCGAGTGCTGATCTATTTGCTGGTGTACGAGAAGGGCATCCCGGGGATTTCGGACGCCGGGTAAACGCTCACAGCGAAGCACAACATCCCGCAAACTTTCCGCCCCGTTTCCCGCGAGGAGCCCGGGACCCTGTCCCCGGCGGTGCCCGGAGCAGCGGAGCGGCGGGGGCACGGCCTCGGCGGGGCCGGGCGGAGCTCCGCGGGCCCAGCGCTGCCGGCACCGCCGGGAGGGGAGGGGAGCGGAGCGGAGCGGCCGCGGAGGGTCCGCGCCGCCGCTTCCCCGAGAAGTTGCCGCGGGAAGCGCTCGGTGCTTCCGAGCGGCGGGGACGGGCCGGGAGGCTCAGGGGCTCCGCCGCGCCCGGTGCTCCCTTACCTGCCCGCCCGAAGCGCTTCTGAGCCGCGGCGCCCTCCGCACCCGGCGGGTCCCCCCGCGGCCCCCCGGCCCTCGCCCTCCGCATGGCCGCCGGGGGGCCGGAGCCTGCGCTGGCAGGGCCAGGGAGGACCCCGAGCCGACCACTTGTCGCCCCGCGTCCCAGCACAGGTACGGGCAGAGGCACGTCCCCTCCGCCGCCCGCGGGGCTGTGCCGAACTCCTACGAAATCCCCCTGCTCCGGAGGGGAGGGAGAAAGGGAGTAAGAAAGGAAAAAAAAAAAAAAAGATACTTCACACGCTCCCTCTGCAAATCCTGGCGGACACAAAGCCAGCGTTTATCCCTCGCTTACCGGCTCGGAGGGAAGCGGGAGACGGAGAAAAAAACAAAAATAAAACACAACCTTAGGGAAAGCAAATCGGCTCCCCGCTGCCCGGAACCTCCGCGCTGCGGCCGCGGAGCCCCCTCTGAGGCGCGGCGGCTGCGCGGAGCCCGGCGCGGCGGCGGCAGCTCCCGGGACGGGGCGATCCCGGGGCGATCCCCCGGCGGCCCGGCCCGGCGGCGGCAACTTTTCCGCCTCCAGGAAGCCTTTGGTGCGGCCGGAGGCCGGGGCTGCGGGGCAGCTCCTCCGCCCGGCGGGACTGCGGGGGAGCGGGGGGTGCGGGAGCGCTGGGGTCCGCGGGGGGGTGGGGGGGCGGGCGAGAAAGTGGGTGCCCGGGGGGGATTTTCCGGCCCTTTCGGGGGGACGGCGCGGGCAGCGTGTGTGGCCGGACGGGGCATCCGTCCCGCGGGGCTACGGGATCAGCCGCCCCACCGCAGCCCCACTTTGTTTCCCAGCTCCGCGGGGCGCGGAGAGAGACGCGGGGGGCGCGGATCCATCTCCCGCGGGCTCAGGATGCCAGACCGCCCCGCTGGGAGAGGGCGGAGGGAAAACATCAAAAAACGGAAAGAGTTTGGAGTTTCGTTAAGAAACAGACGAAACAAAACGCTGAGTTAAAAAAATAAGATAAAACCCAAGAACTTGGAGCAAAACCTCAGAAGGACCCCCCCGCATGTAACTCCGGGAGATCCTGTTGTCCCGCACCGCTGCCCGGCGCGGTCCCGACTCCCCACAAGGTAAGTTCATCTATTTTGTGTGTGTTTGTGTTAAAATGTGTGCGAGGGAGAGGAGAAGAACTCACCATTTCGCTGGGATAACAAGGCCAGATCGGGATCGGATTGGAAATGCTGAGGCTTCGCCTGCTTCCTCCGCGACATGCTGGCTCAAACATCAGCTGGGGCAGAATAAAAAATTACTAAAAAAAAATCTTCTCAAAATTACGGAAATCGAGCCTCCCCCCCCCAGCCTCCCCGATCCTCCGCGCACCGCGCATGTGTCCTGCTATAATTATGATTATCAATAATGCATTGCGATTAATCATAGAGGGGCTCTTTGAAAGGCGATTGGCACATGGCCAGCTCTATTCAAACCAGCTCGCCTTAATCAATTAGGCGCTGATTTGCTGGAGACCCTTGTCTCTCCGCCGCTCCCACCCAATGAGTCGATCCATGTGGCAGGAGAAGGGGCTGGATTTCCCCAAAGCTGTTTGGATACAGTTTAACCCTCTTAGCAACCAGCTGGAGCTGCATCGCGCCATCCCGGTTACTATAGGAATGTGTCTCCCTTCGCCCCTTCCTCCAGCCCCGACGGGCTCCCCGCGCCTCCCTCCCTCCTTCCCGCAGTTTTGCTCTGCGTTTCACTTTTTTCTTTTTTTTTTTTCCTCCTGTTTGTTTTTTTTTTTTTTTTTTTAAACTCCCCCCGCCTCGCCCGCAGCCCGAACGGGTGGAGGGAGGGCAGGGTGAGCAATAATCGATCGGGGGAGGACGCACGGCTGGGGCGGCCGGCGGCGAGCAGCGGCCCCGCACCCGGCAAGTGCCAGCGCGGGGAGAGCCCGGCCCCGCTCCGGCCGCCGGCCCCGCTCCGGCTGCTCGCTCCGTCCCGCTGCTGCAAAAAAGTTTCGCGTGTATGTTTTTTCCTCTCGCTTTTTTTTTGTCCCTTCCTCTTGTCCCCGCATTTACAAATAAAGATCCATTTCTCCCGCTCCCAGGTCTCTCTCTCCCACCCCTCCTCCACTTCTCTTTCCATATATCACGGCCCGAGGGGTGCTGAAAATAGGAAGGGTTTGTTTTTTACCTCACACATTCCCAGGACAATTAGGGCGCCGCTGGGAGCGGCGGGCGGACCAGGCGGCCGCTCCGCCCCCGCGCCGCGCGGGTTGGCTGCGCTCGCCGTCACTCGGCCCGGGGAGCGCGGTGCGAGCGGCGGCGGGGCCGCGGCCGGGGGCGGGCGGCTCGTCCCGCTCCGCGGCCCCGCTCCGCTCCCCCGGCCCCCCCTCCCGGCTCGCTCCTGACTTTTGTTCCCTCTCGGACGTGGGAGCGACGCGCATCTGCCCGCCGGAGGCGCCCCCGGCCGCGCCGAGCCCGGCGGCGGAGCGCGGAGCGGAACGGCCCGGCCCGGCCCGCGGAGCCGCGCGGAGCCGGGGCCGGCCGTGCGCGCAGGCGGAGCCGCCGCGGCGCCCCGCGGGCCGGGCCGGGCTGAGAGTGGCGCTCCCGCCGCCGCTGCTCCTGCCCGGTCCCCAGCACTGCGGGCACCGCGCTCCTGCCGCGGGATGCACCGCACGGCAAACTTTTGCGCCCATGTGTTACTTCCAGAGGAGGAACCTCTCGCAAACAAATGTCGCGATATTGAAATAAAAAGTATACTTGCAAAGAGGCTGCAAACAAGGCTATTTTTAATATCTCGTATCCAGCGATACACGTACGCCGTGGGTACAGGGTGGGTGTCCCCCCGAGCTCCGCTCTCCGCGCCCCTCCGCGCGTCACGCTGCTGCGGGCACGGAAAGTTACTCTGTAAAATAAGCTGAACCGGCAGAAGCGGGAGCACAGGCGTTTCTTTCCCTCCACCCTGACCCATCTACTGCTCTCTCCTCCCACTCCCCCCGCTGGATTATTTACTCTTCTATAGAAGCTACTCCTTTTTCCCGTATTAATATTAACAAACTCTCTGTAAAAGCAAGAGGCTGATCAGATCCAACTCATTTCAATTTCAAATGAGCCGGTAAAGCCTAGAGAGTGAGCGAGAGGAGAACGGAGAGAGGGACAAATCTTCCCATTCGAGGAACCGGCTCACTGGCGTTTTCTTCTCATTATTAAACGAAAGAGACTGTAAAATGATTGTCAATAAGGGTGGGGGGAAAAAAAACCAGCCGCAAAACCCAACCAAACAAACGCATACGAACCGAAAAATCCTCCCAGGTGCCACTCTAGTATTTAGTCAGCTTTGTGAAGTGGTCACTGACGCTTCTTTTCATTTCTGCACAGGGCGAGCCCCCTCCCTCCCCGCAGCATTCGGTACAGTAGATTTTGAGAAAAAGACAAACGAAGCTATCAGCGGGGATGATGTTGAAGAATGAAGATAATAATGTTGCTATAGGTGGTACTTCACATGACATTATTTTTCACTGAATATTTAAAGAGATGTTTCGGCAGAGATGGATACACTCAGCGCAGGCTGTCACCCTCCTTACCCTGAGACAGTGGGAAAGAAACCGAACCTGAACGCACAGAAACGCACTCGTTACTCACTGCTAGCCACACGTAGATGCACACAAAATACCCACGCGGATCTATTTGCACATTTATGCCTGTATTTCTAACTGTATCAATCACTCCATTAGCTTCCTACGGTTTCTAAAGCTCGACGATCTCCCAAAATTATTCGCGTTCACAATTTCATTATACTTTTGCCGATTAAGCTTGAGACAAATTTCCCCAGATGCGCAGTACCTTTGCTTCGTGGCTGGAAAAAGGCGGCCGTGGACAGGTAATTAAAAAGCAACAACAGCAACAAGAAGACGAAAAAGAGTGGCTTAAAGAAAAAGAAATTAATTTGGAGAAATTAAGTTTTACAACTTTTTTTTTCTCGTTTCTCTTCTCCTCGCTAGTGTTAAAGCGGCGCCTGGTATTTCATCCAAGACCGATTGATTATTTATTGTTTGTTTTCCTCTCCTTCGCTGGGGGCCGAGAGGGGTGGGGAAAGGGTGGGGGCAGAGCAGCAGTGCCAGGGCTAGAGAAAAATCGGTCTTTATTGTTGTTGATAGCAATACATCAATTAAACGTCATTGTCTCTAACAGAAGTTGTGAGAGTTCACAAGCGTAAATACTCTGATCTCGGGTTTTCCCTCTCGATGCTCCGAATGACAGTGACATATTTTTCCCTCCCCACCACACCTTGGAGATTTTTTTTCCCCTCTCGGATTATTCTTTTTAATGGAGGTGGGAGGCTTTCTAATGTGCTTCAATGCAAATCAGCCTGGCTGCAAGACACCCGTGGTGGGGATCGATCTCCAGTTCATTGAGATGAGCACTGAAGGGAGATGGTAAACAGGGGATAATTTGCAGTTCATTCTGCTGAGAGACGATTCCAATGAGATGCATCACACTAGACTGGATTATTGTTATTCAGGTTTGCGATCAGACACAACACCCACAGCACGATGGAGTTAAAAGCTGCACGATCCCCTCACAGTTATAAAACATAGTTAATAACGATCGGGGGGGTGGGGGGGGGGAATCCAATTGATTTCATATTTTGTGCCCATGACCCCCGAGCCCCTCCGCCCGCGCGGCTCCGCGGCAGCGGCAGCCGAGGGTCGGGGCAGCCCAACCTGCGGCTCCGCGCCGGCCCCGCACGGCAGAGCGGCCGCCCCGCACCGCCCGCACGTCCTCCCTGCCAAAACACCCGCTTCCCGCTTAGCAGGGCGCTCGGTCTTTTATTGATGGGGTTTTTTTTTCTTCCTTCTCTTCCTCCTCGTTTTCTATGTCCTCTGTTTGCCTCTATTTTAACTGAAAAAGCCACACTTCACTGGAGTTCCGAGCGCCGCTCCAGCTGACCTCGCAAGTTCGCCGTTTGTCAGCTAACACAGGTTACATATATTTTAGAAATGTGTGTAATTAGGGGCTTCCAGATGCTGCAGTCAGCTGGGAACTTGGCTTTATGCTCCGATGTATAATAAACTTTTGAGACAGTCCTGGGGCGCAGCTACCCCGGGGCAGCGAGCACCAGCTCTCCGGAATTGTTTTATTATCAATAGCCTGGATCACGCTATTCACTATGGACATTGCAAGTCCTGTGACTGTGTGGGTTTAGGTATGACTACTTTTGTGGGCATGCTGTCAGCTTCCCCCTTCCTTGCTCTCTTTTGCCTTTTTTGTTTTTTTTTTTTTTTTTTTTTTTTTTTTTTTTTTTTTTTTTTTTTGATTTTTTTTTTTTTTTTTTTTTTTTTTTTTTTTTTTAATTTTCTAATGTTAATTCTCCAGGGAAGAAGAGGAAAAAAAAAAAAAAAAGAAAAAAAAAAAAAAGAAGAGGAGGGGGCACCAGAATTGAATCCTTCGCCATTATTACTGACAACTAATAATTGATCATTGCTCACAAACACAAGCTTTTACCCGCATAATTGAATCGTAAGCAATACGGGTTTAGTCAAAGGAAAAAGGAAAAAAAAAAAAGAAAAGAGAGGGAGAGAACCTCTCCCTCTCTCTCCCCTAAATCCCAGAGAATCGCAGTGATGGGGACTCCTCCGCCCCCGAGATAAAAATGACTAATGCCATAACCAGCCAAGGTGGGATTATTTAATTCAATTCTTTCTTTACACATTTGCTGCCTTTTGTTTGACCTGATGGCTGGCAAATTTTTACACCTAGCTGTCCCTTTTGAGTTTATTGATGAAGGTGCTTCTGAAATGATTATCAGGAGATTTACAGCCATCACTACCCACCTACGGGAAAAGTAGTAAAATCAATCCCTCAATCAATCAGACCTCTCTGTGCATATCTTTTTAATCTGCTCTTTTAGCTGTTTTATTACAACACGAGCATTAAATATGTTTGTTTCAAATTTAACACGAATGCCTCCGAAGGACTCTGTCAATTTAGACATAAATCATGAAGTAAACAAGCTGGATGGAAAATTCTCTCACTCGGGCAAGAATGTTAAAACCCAAGGAGTAAAAAAAACCTCCTGCATCAGTGTATGGGCAACTCTTTTGTATGTACAGCCCACAATGCAGGAAAATAAACAGAAAAATAAATACGCAACACTGAAAAGATTTCCATGCACTTTTACAGGACTAGAGAGTGCTAGTAATTACAAATGCTTTCACACCCTAAAACCTATCATTATTTCCTCTGATATATTTTCTATATATAGATATATATCAGAATGTCTTATTTCCCATGTTAAAAAAAACCCTTTTTTTTTTTCAATTAAATACCATACACTTGAGAAAGTGTCTTGATTCTTGATTCCGACATTATTATTGATCCCAAAGATTCACTCTATCCTTTATATGCCTTTTTTGGGGGGTTAAAAAATAAATTAGAGGGTATTTCAGGTAGGCTGCTTAGGTCAGAAAGCTTTCCCACTGATATGTTACACTGTGGTCATCAGGTATGGACAGTGTATCTATAAGCTCTGCAGAGAACCCAGATTTTTATTTGATGCCACAGGGGAAGTTTTCTCTGCAAGCCACATGCCTTTGCATCCCAGTTTAATTTTTTTTTAATATCCTAGTGTATGGCAGCCGTATAAAGCCACCATGTGGCTCCACCAGAAAACCAGAAGTTTAGAAATGAAGTGACAGAGATTTCTCCAGCCTTAGAGTAGAAAAAAAAATATTGAGCTACATTCTGAGCTACAAAGACATCTTTCAAAGACATATTGTGATGTCTCTCAGCACAGAAAAAACTCTGGATAGGACAAGGGAAAAAAAGGACACTGAAATATGAATTATGTACATGTCAAAAGAAGAGTCATGAATAATTACATCTGATACTGAATGATGAGATATAACCTGCAATAACAGCCAACATTTCCTCCAAATATCTTGCTTTAAGGAAAGTGCTTTTATACAGTAGGAAAACTTCACAGTCTCTATCACTCTTCATCCAGGTATATATTCATGGGAGTCTTAGTGTTGATTTTTAATAAAATATTATAGTTATAATACCTTTGTCAAAATAGTATTTAAAATAGTGTAAAATATGGAGATGGGAGTCATTTAAAAGCAAATGAAGGAGCAGGACCAAAGGATTTTCCCGGAATATATTTAAGGAAAAACATGTGTTCTTAAAAAAAGTGTTCCCATAGGATCTGCTTACCTTTGAATTAAAATTACACAAAAGTTCTGTACTCTGACAAAATATAAACACAAGGACAAAATTTCACACGAATATTTTCTCTGAAATAGAACCTACAGGCAATTTCTACAAGGTAGTCATCTAACAAAGTAAGACCTGTTGTCACAAAAAGATTTACACTGTCAAAGCAGAGTTACAAAGTATACATGTTTATTTACATTTTCAAGTTTCATTTTAAACTGGAGAATATGTAGTGGTTAAAGACTAAACACACTCCAAACCTCAGGGGGAATGCTGCCTGTAGAGTCCTAAATTTCTTGCCTAATGAAATGAACCTGACAACCCCCTCTCTTTTTCATGACATATTTTTGATTCGAATACAGTGGAAGTATTTGTAAGTACATACATTTTGTTTGCATAATATCGAGGTGCCCTGATTAATGCATGGTGTTTACAACGTGAAAATTGTCATGCTCTCTGCATCAACACAAGGAGCTGGCCTGGCAGCAGCCAGTTGCAATAAAGCAAATGCTTTATGAATAATGTTCTGCTTTCCGTGCCTGAGCTCAGCAGAGTCCTCCCCATCTACCTTTTGCCCCCACTTTGAGACAGTCTGTTAAGAGCTGGTGTGCAATGGTGCTGTACAGAACATACCTTTCTGAGTGCAAATATGTTTGCTCACAGACTTGCACATGCACTGTCTGGGTCCTGTGGGGAGCCTCATGGAGCAATCTGATCCCCAGCCACATTTCTGCAGTTTTCTTTTCTTCCCATTAATGATCATATAATGTTCAAATGGCAACAACAGCCATTACCTACCTCAAAAGGTAACTCCAGGAGTTTCTGATTTCTTAGAAAAATTCCTCAGCAGAAAAGAGAGGAAAGAGTTGAGCGCTGAGCTGCCAGCCAGCTCTATGGAACTACCAGCAGATACTACATCAGTGACCCAGAAAGAGCCTTGAAAAGTACTGCTTCATAAACCCAAGATCACACAGTTATCACCTAGAAAATGAGACTCACAGTTTCCTTTCCTTATGTAAGAAAAGCTCAAGTAACAGGATTCAAAGAGCAATCCTCACAAAGAGACTTAAAAGACCCTTCCCCAGAAACCCAGAAACCAGATTTGGGGTTAGAAAAATTGTTTCCATCCTTCACATGCTTTATATAGTAAGCCTGGACTTTCATCCTGGCTGTACAGGCTATCTCTTGAATCCCTGAGTTCCGTATTCTGTGTTTCCATCCCTCTTCACAGAACTTCAAATTCCCTCTCAAATGCAGCGTCCAGGGCTGCAGAACATGTCTATTTACAGCCTTAAGCAGCTTTCTGCAGACTAGCTGGCACTCCCCAGGACTGTACACAATCATTAAGCTCATCTGAGCTTGCTCCTAGCCACTGACACCCTAGAAGTACTGCCTGAATAAGAATTTAAAGCTTGAGTAGGTTTTAGATAATACTAAAGACATGTGGTGCAAAAATTATATGTGCAAAGACAAATGTAACCCCAGTCTGTAGCGGTTCAGCAATTCAACCGTTTGTCATGTACTGCAACAGGCAAAACAAAAGAGGGAGAACTGTACTTGAATATAAGACAACATGGTGCATTTAGGAATTACGCCAAACACCAGTGCTTATTCTACTTCCACATGTAAAGCTCGAGGATACATCATATACTCACTTCTGAGACCATGAAAAGATACTTTTCTTGTCCTCAGAAGTTTGCCACGTAAGTGCCCAACCCTAAACATTGTCCATGTCACTCATCCTTGTGCAGGAAGCAGAGCACTGACAGCACAGTATGAGCAGTGTTCCAGTCTAGAACTGCACAAGTGAATTTGGAGCAGGGCCTAACTGTGGTGATCAAACCTGTGGTTTCTGACCACTGTTCCTCACTGCCCCACGGCTGCACGGCCCTGTCCCAGCAGCTGAGCAGGGCGATGGGCACGGGGCTCTCCCAGGCCGGGCTGCTCTGGCACTGGCACAAATGTTTGCATGACATCCTCGCCAGCAAGGGATGGAAATCTCCTGCATGGGACAACAATGCGTGGTACAGTAACTTCTTAAGCTGTTCCAGCTGTTTGCAAATAAAATATGCGTCTAAGCCCCCAGTCTACACAAACTGATTTCCGAGAGGAGCTGTATTTGTGTGAGTGTGCCAGATCAGGGCCATTACTAACTGCAGAGGAGCATAAACAACTGTTCCAGAGAGAAAGGATTTAGAGAAGGCACCAGTGGCAGTGGTTAGCATGTAAATCCCATACCTCTTAGTATGAACTCTCTTGTTAACATGTTCAGTTGTCAGTTGCACACATTTGCACTCCCATATATTTTAAGCCTCGAAGTCACTTTTTCTGTCTCTCAAGTTTACTCAGCCTGGCTTCTTCTGCCATTGAAGCAGCTTCCATTTTCACGCTGCATAAAAGCACAAGCAATGCCATAATACATAAGAATAACATTTTAATGAAAACATAGAGCCAAATGCATTGTAAATGTACTGAATTAAGTGGAATTAAAGAAAGGATAAATATGGTCCATTCCCTCCTCCAGCTTCAGTACTGTCCTCTCCAACACTGTACATATAATCTCACAATACAGTAACATTGCTGTACTCACTCTGTTCAAGCAGGATCATTCACTTACTCTTTGTTTCACTCCTAGAATTTTCAAATAGCAAAATTCAGTTTCAGGCAGCGCTGCTCTCGAAGGGCAGCCAGACCTGCTACTCCTTTGCCCCACTGCTGATGATTGCCCCAAAGTGTGACAAGACCTGCCTGTGTCCAGGGACAATCACACTGAGCAGAAGCAATAATTAAACCCAGTGCAAAGGTAAAAAGTGAGAGGGATGTGAGCCTAAGGGGGGAGAGACAGGTACATCTGCATCCTGGGCCAGCACTGCCACCACCAGCCCCCGGAGCAGCAGCTGCCCAGGGCTGCAGAATGTTCAGTAACACTTTCTTGTGCTAGAGACTGTGCCTTGTGAGGGGCCTACCTTTAATGTTTTGCCTAGAGCAACAAAATCCGCTAACGGGTGCTGGTTGCCACATTCAGGGAGCCTGCAGGAACTGCTTGCTGCTGACTGGGAAAGCACTCACTGCTTCTCGAAGCAAAACAACCGTGACATTTCAGGAGTACAGCTCCTTAAACCACCTGTTCAAATCTGCTAATCGCAGGTAATCTTGGCTCTTCAAGGGGATTACTCAAAGACAATAAAAATACTAAATTACCAAAAAAAAAACCTGTTACTGGTAATTTGCATCCATTTTTTTGTGATGTCACACTATCATTTTTGCAATAATTGTAACCAATAACACACTATGTAAAGTTCTCAAGGGATTGACTCTCTTTTCAGAAATTAACTGTAGAATATGCTTTGCATTTATTATTGTTCTGCTTTCTTATTGTCATTCTCATAAAATCAATCAAAGTGATAAGTGGAATGTCTAGAAACAGACAGAATTTAATCTGGACGAATTACACAAAATATATGGGTCCTGGAAGTGTATCTGCTTTTAAAGGAGTTATATATCACTACGGAGAATACAACATTCTGCGCTTGAAGCATTGGCACATATCTACAAGATTATATTAATTTCAGTGTAGAAAGCTGACATTGTTGGATACTGCTTGGAAATGTGCATGTTGTAACACTGGAGAAAAAAGCTACAAAATTTGAACTTAACTGAAAATACTTTCATTTTATAGCAAACCATATTGTAGATGTCTACATTGTATTCACTAAATATTAGCCATAAACCCTAATCTAACCTCAGATTTTCCTACATTCAAGATTTTTGGAAAATCCAGGTGTCATCCCAAACTTTGTACCCTTCTAACTGCCAATCCCAGCCCCCATTTAGGTAGGGAAGTCCTCAGTGGTGTGGCCACACAGTCAAGGGCCAAAATTGCCTTGCAGGGAACTTGGCCTCAGTGTGCCACTGGTCTGTTTTGCTTGTGGATCCCATGGTTTTGGGATATCCAGGAGGTTTGTGTGGAAAGCTTGAAAAATCTTAGAAGAGTACAAAGGATATTTTGTAAACTTTCCCTTAAAGCATTTTTTTCAAGCCCTGTGTGGATGCTGCTGGGTAGGGATTTAGTCTATCCAAATAAAACCAGTTGCACTTTTCAATGCATAGAGCACAAATTCATCAAGCGGCTCAGCTGTAATGTGTTCTAGGTTCCTGGAAAATGAAAGGTTGGATCAGATGGTCTTTTGAGGTCTCTCCCAGCCATTCTATGATTCCATGACAGGGCAACATGATTTTACACGGAACTATATTATTCACATACTTGATGCTTTATTATATCTTTCAAAATCAAATAACCAATATAATTTGGGCTTTATTGCTGAAAGAATGAAATCGCTTGACTGACACATGATAGTGAACTAATTACATTAGAAGCCCTGGCTCTTTTATTTCTCTTTCACTTGGAAAAGAGCAAAAAAATCTGGATTTGTTCTGAACAAAATTGCAATACTGCAGGCTAAAACTTTTCTTCTCAATCTAAAAACTTTCCTTCTTAATTTAAATTCATTTTAAATTGTTATGCTTTACAAACTTCCAAATGGGATTCTAATTGTTGACAGACATTTTACATTACATGTGTCTATCACTTTGATTTAATATGCATTTTCAATGAAATTTAAACAAGGCCTCTAAGGTGGCAATTTAACAGCAAGACATGCTGTGAATTTTAGATATAAAAAATATCTAGTTTTCAAGGGTTTTTTGTACATGTGAAAATGGCCCTCTAGAAAAAAATAAAAAAAATCAGAGAATGTCTGTATGGCTGAGTTATCAGAAGCTAAATATCTCCAAGAACATTACCTACTGTTTTAATCAATCACAGTCATCAGAGGCAAACCAGGTTTTACATTTATGCAGCATTTCAGTAGCGCACTTCAAAAAGTATCAACCATAAAAGAAATAGAATGTATTTGGAAATCCTATGTCTGGTTTATTACATCTCATGACCTGATTTAATTTTCTTCTACAGAAAACTCACATTGAAATATCTGTAAGTAATAGGTACTTGTTGTCAACTTTGATAAGAGACATTTGAAAGGAATACCAAATGTATTGTGAAAGATAGGAGCACAGCAGCTTTTCTGTATCCCTAAAAGAGTGGAAACCAGACTTAGGAGAGCATACAACTACAAAATAGACTTGTTCTATATCATGCCTACTTTTGAAATCATCAGAATTGCAGTTAATGTTTAAACCTTAAACTATAGACACTGACAGCACAGTGGGAACAATTCCATATCTTTAACTTAAAATTTTTAAACCAAAATATTTGCTACTTTTAAATTCTTGCATTTTCTTCATAATGTTAATAAAAACATCTTGGTTTTGGCTTATTTTATATAAATAGCGTTAGATATTTTGTTTTAGAGGTCCTGCAGGGTGTCCCAAAACCTATACTTGATGGCAAGAATAAACATTCATTAAACCTCAAAGGCTGCCAAAAAGTCTAGTTATTTTGATTTAGGGGAATCATTTAAATTAATCCCTCAGCTTGTGTAGAAAATATGTAATGTAATCCATTTCTCTGTCTCCAGGTTCAAGTCACACTGGAAAAAAAATACTGCCACACTAATGTTTTCTGTTTTGAAAAACTGGGGAAAAATTAAGACTGCATATATTTGTGAAGAAGTCTGGCTTAGTAACATTAAGAAACAAATATTGTAATACACAACTGTGTACTTATATCTCTGTGCAACTGCTGTTAAACCTTCACACACAATGGAGTTCTTCAGTGGGAACAGTAAAGCCAAGTTTTATGTTTGTGTGTGTGTATATATATCTGTAATCTTTTTTTAACAAAAGGATCAATTTTTTTTGAATAGCTTTCTGCCTTAGCACCCCAACTCAGCTGAGTGCTGCTGTGCTACAGAAAACTCTCAGTCACCTTTGTAGCAGATCCTTTTTTCTGAGGCCCTCTTAAAATTTCAGAGAAACAGTAGGATGAAGAGCTTGGTTTAAAATTATTTTTTACTTTAAAATTAATACTCTCTTCATCTGAAAGAAGCAGCAGAGCTTACTCTGTCAGAGGCACCGAGGAAAAAAATAAAAGGAGGGAGAAGCTCAGCTATTGTAAATCACTGTAATGCCACTGAGGCCAATTGAGACTAGCTGAGGTTGTGGCCTAATATTTGTGCTGAAATGTTGCAGCTATAGCTGTATCCCTGAGCTGTATAAATATTTGTTGAAAGCTGACTGTTAGGGTGCAAGGGGTGGATTGCTCATCAGCAAATAGTGAGGGCCCTTGTCTTTTCACCTTTCTTAAGGAAACCTTCCCCTTTTTGGGGGTGGGAATTTTGAGTGAGTACATGTATGATCCTTCTTACCCTGTGCATGGATTATTCCGTGTGCAGTGGAACAGGAATTTCCATCTGGACTTTTGAACTTGCACCCGCCGGAGTGTCCGGCCCTGATTCATGCCATGCACTGTACATGAATGACCAGCAATGTTTACAAAATGAATTAGCTTGACTCCAACTCTCCAGCCAGAAAGTAATCAAAGTGAAGAGCCAAGCTATTTCTGAAATTCCAGCTTCCCTAGCTAGAAACTGCACGCTCTGTCTCGCGAGTCAGGGTATTAATGTAAAATGTACATGCTCTATACTGGAGGACAATTAATAACAGCAGTGATTCTGAGCAGTCGACAGACATTAACTATTCCACCCCCAAACTGTTCATGTGGTGGGCAAGTCTGACTGCAGCATATGGTACAGAGACAAAAAAAAAAAAAAGTGAAAATATCAGTAAGTGATTATTCTACGACTTGTACTATGGTTCGTTTTGGTTATTTCTTCTCCCAAATTAAATTCCAGTTAACATTTTATTTCATTTCTTTTGAATGAATACCTGTATTCATAGACATATTCAGGAATCTTCATATGCAAATATTTTTAGTAGGGTTGCTCATAAATGGTATCCCTAAAATCTTGGAAGATTTGATTTATTTTCTCATCAACCATCATAATTTAAGCATTAGCAACAACAGAACTATCTCTTCAGAATAATCTCATCCTATAAAATACATCAGCCTTTGCTAAATTTACTATAAAACATTGTTATGAAAAAAGGCAATGTTACATAATACATTTTGTTTGGGGTGGTCTGAAACCCAAAATGTATCATATCACTGAAATTTCCCTCTGAAAACAAGCCTCCTAATCTGAAAAGCCCACATCATATAAAGCTGGAGATGTCTCAGAGCCAAATTGTTTGCTCCTGTAAATGTTAGAGCTCCACAGAGGGGGGATATGAAATAAGGCTCTGTTGATTTTACAGCAGAGCATCTGAACCACTTCCCCTGTTTAAAGCAAAATTAAAAGAGAAATAAACCCCAGATAGCATGTGAGCTCTTCATTGGATGCAAATTGGCACAACTCCACTGGGTATCTGACTTAGGCAGAGTTAGAACAGGACTTACCACCAAGAAGATCTGGGTCAAGGTATTTTAATGGTGATTTCATGTGGGTGGGTGAGAACCCGATTCTTCATCCTTATTCAGGCTGAAAACCAGGAATGCACTACAGATCTATAGATCAGTCAAGAAATTGATTGTTTGCAGGGAGGGAGGCTAAAGTGGCTCAGTTATTCCAAAATTAGCAACTGCTAGTGTGGTGTATAGCTCAGGCCAAATGACAAGTGAATGATGCTGCCCAACACCTCCCCATCTATATCACGCCTGCATCCAGCCCCAGTGACTTTTATTTCCAGAATAAAATGGCAAATCCAGGACTGGTAAATGAATAACTTCTGAATAAAATATCTTGGCAGGATGTCTTTAACATTACCTAAAAATCAAAGGTTAATAAATAGTTAAATTTAGCTGTAGCTTCTCCTAAGTAGTTTGAACATAAGTCAATATTTTCGTCTTTTGTTGTCTCAGGGCTTCTGCAGGAGCAGAGAGAATTTCATCAATGATGTTTCTACACTTTATAGCATTATGCCTTTGTACTATTATCCATCTGTACCCTTATCTAACATGTTATCAGCTGTATGAAAATAACTAGCAGTCCCTTCAGCCCACAGCAAGTATCAATAGGAAGAATGACAGTGGCTAGTTTGCACACTTGAAATGGTTTATTTGTTGCAATCCTGTGCACAAGATGTTTATCAGTAAGCACCAGACAGCCATGCAGAAGAAGGAGCCTTAATTCTGTCTGAGACAGCCTCTTATTGCTATTGATAGTTAGCATCAGTGTCCAGTCTGAGAAATGGAAGTGCTGCAGGCAACTTCAGTCAAGACACCCTATTGATCTACTGCTTCCTCTGCGTCCCTGAAGCTAGAGAAGAAAAATAAAAAGGGAAGGAAAAGCTTGCTGTATAAGGGGCAATGCAGCAGTCTATGTCTTGCCATCATTCAAAGGGGTGTGTATGTGCATGGATATTCCTGATATTCAGTACCTTAGACAACTGTAAATCACACGCACAGCCATGATAAATATAAATGTCAATGTGTTGGAAATGTCCTTTATATAAGAGGTGTCACTAGAACTACATTTTTAGCATGAAACATTTTTGCTGCTTTTTATTTTTCATTGACTTATTGTGCTTCTGTTATATCCTGTCTACCACAATCAATCTAAAGCATAATATCTGAGAGTCCTATTCATAAATAATACATATTTGGGTCATTTTCATTTGTATCCTACAATGAAGATTTACAAGCCAGAAACAAAACAAGAAACAATGTGTGGAATGCTCTTATTCAGTGGATAAGAATATATTACTGTGATCAATTAATCTGCTTTTCTCTGCATTAGGTGGACATCTTTATGGTACATCCATAAGGGTTTATAACTTGGGAGAGACAGAATCAGCTCTAAGGCTCTAACATAAAATGCCTGTACTCAGAAAAGAGAAACTTTTCCAAAGTTTTTTTCTTGGTTGAGGCTTTTTTTTCCCCCATTGCTGTTGTTGTTGCTTTCCAATGGGAAATTTGTTAATTTTGGCAAACTCAACCACAGCAATAACTTATCCATCAGCATAGTATGTTGCTCTGCCATATATTCTACCTCTCATATTAAATGAAACAAGAAATTGACTACAATAATTCTGGAGATCTCCATAGTGCTGTTCATTCAAAGATAGTCCCATTTTACTGCAAACCACACAATTCATTCTACAGGAGGGAAGACTGACACACAGAAAGGTCCCAGCTCAGTTTTTAGGGCCAAAAATTATTAGGCAAAACTAAGTAAAAATAAATAAGATCTGTGCATAGAAATTGCAGGAGGAACAAGAGAGGTGAAAAGAAGATTCCAGTTGGTATTAGTCTGCAGTACAAAAACCTTCAGCCCCTGGTGCAATCACCAGAAGGGCTGGTACTCTGATCTTGGGCCATGAGTAACAGCCCACCCACTTATCAATTCTGCCTGAAGAGAAGGAGCAAAAGTAGTGAGTTAAAGTCAGTCAGAGCTGCTTTAGGAAGCAAAGTCAGACCATGCAAGAACTTTGCAAGCAATATAAACAATTGGGGGAAAGGGGGGGGGAATGGTGGGGATAGGGACAAGGCTGGTCACTGTGGCAGTCGCCCCATTTGCCTCAGAGATGTAGCCCAGGCTCTGCTCAGGGCTTCAGACTCTGGGCCTCAGAGTGGGTTATTGCATTAGTTTTTCAAATCTGGAAATTTGCTACAAGTGCATCTCAGATAAAAATTGAAATGAGTTTTGCAACTATGGCAAAAAAAGCAATTTTACATTTCATAGGCCTTTTAAAACCCTTTTCAATAGAAAATAAAAATAACAGCAAGGGGGAAAAAAGGCTACATTTCCATTCCCGTTTTTATAGTTTGACGTTGCAGATGTTTCTGGGTCAGAGGTGAACATGTCTTAAGGTGTCAAAAGATGCAATAACCTGAGTCAAAAATGGCCCAGTCCCCAGAACCGTGACTGTGTGCCAGAATATCCCCACCCCAGAAGCTTGCTGGCAGCAATGTGCTCCAGGTGTCTTACACTATGCAGACCTGGTAGTCATTTTAATATTTTCCATGCTCATGTAAATGGACTTGATGTGTGTTCATCAAATGTGGGAAAATCCCACAGAATTGTGTGCCATCTGTTTATAGGTAAAAGGTCTGCTTTGCTGACAATCCAGTGCAAAATCAGAACACAGAATGAAAGCAAGCAAGCTTTTGTTTTGTTCTGGTTTGGTTTTATAAATCTGAGGCTTAATGTCCTATTAAAAACCTAACAAAGTTCAAAGGTTCATTCTGTTTGGATAGCAGTACTGACCTTCTCAGATGTGTGGATATTACCTGAGCTACACGGAGCTCTTAAATCTGCACCACGTGGCTACAACTTGCAACCTAATGAAACCCTGAGCACGCACAGGAGTCAGCAGGGCCTGGGGAGGGTGCAAGGGCCACAGCTTGGGCAGCTGGGTGTCTGCACTGGTGCCCTGAACCAGAAGTCTCTGTGAAACACTAGCTGACAGAATTTCAACATTTGTGGTTGGCTTCAAGTGAGAAACTCAAGCTGAAGCAAAAGTGGAAAGGCTCATTTTGAAAAAGCATCACCTTATTTTATTTAACACCCAATACTGCATTTGGTTTTTTGTTAAAATTAAAGCCAAGTTTAATTCAATTAATATGGTAGACACCAATCAAATTGTCCATCTTTATTATTTTGGTCTGTTTTAAAAAAGACTGCTGGACAAAAGGCAGTTATGTCTGAGCTATGATATTAAACGAAAGCTGCGGCCACAGAGATTTTCAACATCAGTTGATAGACATCGACCAGTCATCAGAAGAGGAATTTGAGACCTTTCTTGTCCTTTTACACTCCATGTGGAACACGTGCTTATACTTTTCTACAGAGAACTGGTAACCAGACCTGGGAAATTTATACCTGAATATGAGTCAGATGTCAGAAGATGATGTCAAAGTGTTTCAAAAGAGTATTTTCATTACACGTACCATGGAGTGAGTCTTGGGTGAAAGAAGAGTTAATGCAGCTGGCAGAGGAGAAAAACATCAGAAGAAAATAAACTGATAAAACTGATCAAATCCAGACATATTCAATCTAAAACCTCAAATGGGATTCAAGGTATGCTGGAAGGATGCTACAGCATCAAATGCTGTTAGACCATCCACTACAACCTGAAAAGAAGACAAAAGAAAACCTCTGTAGAGATATGCTCTGGATGCTAACTCAGCAGGGTAGGTCAGCGTATGTCCATTGAGACGGGCTCTACTGCTTTTCACTGGCTGAACCCTGCCCCTAACGGCCAAAAACAGATATTTTAACCTTGCCACCAGCATTGTATTGAGGTGTAGAAGTTGAGAAAGCTAGTGTGAAAGTGCCTGTGGTCAGCTAATTGGGAAAACAACCAGTTCCCCGCAGTATAATCTACCCCATTTGCCAAAAGAGACAAGTTTTATATGTTCAATCAGAGAAGTGCAACTCCTCCAGTAATGTGGCTGAGACATTTACTTTGAAAACTGAGGAATCTTATTTTCAAGGTCAAGCTGAGGTTTCCTGGGTTCAGACTAAAATACTTTGTAGGGCCAAAGAAATATTTACTGGGTTCTAGGGAGCAGGGAGTAGATGTGTAATTTGAACATATTTCAAGTCATCCTGGGAGGTCTTTTTGTTTTTACATATTTGTGTCTCTTAGACAACCTTTTTTTTTCCCCTGAGAAATTGGAAGTGAAGAAAATTATGACATTTTTGCCACTACATTTCAGTTGGGCCATTTCCTGCACTGAGCCAGAGAACCTGCATTCTTTACACCCTTTCCAGAATGTATTTCGTTCCAGTGCCTCATATGAAACTATATAGCTGAATTTTGTCCAAGGTCTGCCATTCCTTGTGTTAAACTAGAAGGATTTTCTGTATAAAGCAATGATTTTCTTTATGTGACCTTTGACAGTGGGAGTGTTGGAGGCCAGTGGTAGGTGGGGCTTCACAGGCAGTCATAAATTAAGCAGCAGCATTTTACAAATGAGCTCCATAATGAGTAGGTGATTGGAAGATGTGCTACTGCATGCTGGAGATTAACATCCGAACACAAAAACTATCACCTAGCCCAGGAATGGCAGTAAAAGGTTAAAAGAAATATTCAATATTATCAATCATATTAAAAAAAAAAGAGAGAACTTCTTATAGCTGCCAAAGGAGCTTGGGAGAATTAATGTGTTGGTGTCAAAAAGACTGAGAACGAGAGAAATAGGACTACAGTGATTGCCAGAATCTTACTTGCCTGGAGAGATAACATTGGACATTCAGTTTAACTAGGCAAGTGCCAGGAATCCTCTTGTGGATGCTATGGAGTGGCTTTCACATATCAGAATGCACACTGACCCCCATCGTCTGGTACTTTCTATGGTTTCAGAATTGCTCATTAAGCCAGGGAAACCTCCAGTGAGGTGTGATGACCTGAAAACAGGCGGGAGGGAAAGGATCAATGTTTTAAGTAAAACGGCAATTATAAAAAGATCTACAGCTCCTTCCATGTAATCAGGTAAATTAGCAGGAGTGGCATAAAGCACCTAAATTGGAGAAAGAGTGGAGAAAGGGGGAGTGGGGGGAAAAGAAGGTCCCTTGGGAGATATCTGATAGGATGCTTAGTCTGTGTAGAGGGCAAAAGGTTAAGTGAAAATGAGATGAAGGAATGATCAGATATAGTCAGATCAGAGACAGTTAAATAAAGGAAAGTGCTAACCTAAGATAAATGTGAAGAAACGCCCTTGTGCTGAGTGTGTTGGTGTGGCTGTTCTTCAGCAGGTCAGGAACAGGAGAGGAGGAATTGCCAGTTCCCAATCCACACCAGTCCTAGTTGAAACACTTCCCAGCAAAGAAACAGAAGGGATAAGGACATAGGCTAAAGATTCCTGTCTGCTACTCCAATAGTGTGAAAGGATATTAAAGGGCTTCTAATTACATCTACATTTTTTGCAAGTCCCTTTTCACTGCTGGTGTGATATCAATTATCCTTAGTGATGAGGAAGTCAGGCCTGTGCCATTTGCAGTTTTGGTCAGTGAGAAAGGGGTTGTTCAGAAAATATCAAAACAAAAATACTGAGAATTACTTGAAAGCTCCAAACTTTGTTGGTTGGCTAATGCTTTCCTGGGTCAAACAGCTTTCACTGGAAGGGGTTTCCATAATAACAAACAAAATCTGGTTGAAAGAGGTGCATAATGTAGCAAACAAATGCTTGGAATACATTCTATATAAAACTTCATCAACTATTTTGGTAAATCATTCTTAGAATACTCCGCAAAAAGGACCTGAGATAACAGAATGCACCAGGAAGCTCAAGAAATATCTGTCGTGGCCAAGTCTGGAAATGATCACAAGTATTTTGTTCAAAAGCCTTTGGTGGCTTACAGCCTTAGATTTCTAAACGTCAAGAGGAAAATTCAAACTCTTAGACACATAATTTAGAGCTCAGTCCTTTTTTTTTTTTGTTTTGTTTCCTCAGGAGCTTAATTAACATATACAATTAGACCTGGGAATTAGTAGATGAGTTGAACTCATCTGCTAGGTGCTAATACCTGGGGATACCCAAATAGGATCCCTGAAAACAAATTTTTGTACTCTCCACAATTTGGTGTTACAACTCTTAGGGTGAGAGAAATTGTGTGTTCTCCACAAAGAGTTTGGTTTGGCCCAGAATTCCCTAAATCTGGATGGATTGCTGCTGAGGAATGCTGCTGGTCCAGGTAGCCCGGCTTGCAAACTGGAGATTGAGATGCAGATTGAGCTCTGGGTGGGAGCCCGAGACAAGGTGAAATGCCAACCCTTGGATAAGAAAGGCACGAAGATGGGGGATGCCAGGCAGTGAATGGACACTGAGAGACACAGCAGGAGCCGGGAATTTTGGTTAACAAGGGAGACGGGTGACGACACGAAGAGGGGGGCGGGAGCCGAAGAGCCAGATTTGCATGCAGAGAGAAAATGTTAGACAAGGAAACAGATATAATTCAGAGGAAACCTGGCCTTGATTGAATAGGGTCAAAATGCCTCAGCCACCTCTTTCATTTGAAACTCCTCATTTGCAGGCTCAGACTTCTTTCGTTGTAGCTTAGAGTTGACAAATATATGTGGGGTGTGTATTAGACTGAAAGATAAGAAGTGTTAAGCAAACTCCCCGGTGTGACCACTCAGGAGGCTCGCTGGCAGTGGCACTGCCAAGGGCAGGGGCTGTCACTGCTGGCACCGGAGCCCCTGCCCCCAGCAGCCTCAGTGCCCCGCCGGGTCCCGCTCCCTGTGCTCCCCACTCGCAGTCACAGCAGGTTTCCTCGCCCGCCCGGCCCCAGGTCTGCCATAGCAGAGTCTCGGGTGTCTCATTCCATAGAGCCACTTCTTCTGGCGCAGTGACACGGGAGCAGCCCGAGCTGGTGCCTCTAAGGAGGACCCCAACCAAGGAACCCCAGGACTTTTACACCTTTTATACCCTGCCCTTGGCAGTGCCACTGCCAGCGAGTCTCCTGAATGGTCACACTGGGAAGTTTGCTTAACACTTCTTATCTTTCAGTCTAATACACACCCCACATATATTTGTCAACTCTAAGCTACAATGAAAGAAGTCTGAGCCTGTAAATGAGGAGTTTCAAATGAAAGAGGTGGCTGAGGCATTTTGACCCTATTCAATCAAGGCCAGGTTTCCTCTGAATTATACCTGTTTCCTTGTCTAACATTTTAGACACCTCCCAAGTGTCCATCGATAGAGTTTATAAGTGGCGCTACACAATGAAGAAAAAAGAAAGCTGCTCACAGCTCCCCTTTTCCCCATGTGTTACAAAGCAGAGTTTCAGAGGAGGAGACAAAAGAGTGTTTGGGTCCCAGTTGTGCGTGTCTATGGGAAAGGAGTGGTGAAAAGAGGCCAGCAGCTCCTAGAAACAGGGAGGGGAGGGAAGAGCACAAATCAGCTTCATGAGCCAGCAAATGATGGATGGCTAAATGCCAATTTAGAGCAATACTTAGAATGGCGATTGTATTGTTGCGATTATTAAAGGTTATTTTACTTTTAATTTTTTGTGGTAGGTGTCCTTACTTCTTCCTTACAGAAACCCTTGATTTTCACTTGCTATATACTTAGATGTGCTTGTCATACCCACAAGGTGATTTCAGCTCTTGGATGCCAGGAAAGCTCTCCACTGATCAAAACACAGCTGCACAGGCTCACTGGATCTATTCATGGGTGCCACACGACTGGGGTATGTCTGTCTGTACCTGTGAAAATAGATGTAATTAATATAACAGATATAATACATATATGCAAATCCAGATGCTAAAAATGACTTATAGTAAGACAAGGTTTTCATTTGCCAAACCATATCAAAGTATCTGAATCATTTAAGCAATGTACAATCTACACTTGGACTACAGCTGCTGCTGTGACATCAGCACCCTTTTAGTCTAATTTTTTTTTACATTTGAGCTTGTTTTTTAATGAAAGATCCTAAGGAATACAACTTTAAAACATTATTTAATTAGCTTTTTCCAGGCTATCACCTCTCTGCAGCATTTAAAAAGCTCTTTCCATCATTTCCTACAAGTTGAATGGACATAGGATGTCAGATCATAGGACGACATGAATTGCTATTCACTGGACACTGATCTTATGGTTGGAACAATGAAGGAACAACTTTCTATCTATTTGATATACAATTCCTTCAGTGTAAGCAAGGGAACAGAATATTTTCTTATAGATAATCTTTTTGTTCATTACAGAAATGCACAGCAACTCCTTTAGTAACAAATAACAGCCAATTTCTTCAGAATGCTTTATTAATAGATTTTGTATTACAATTTCACCTTCTTCGCTTTGACATTTATTTCTCCTTTAATGAGTCAAAATGCCTAGCCAAGAGCACTTGGCTTTAAGTATGATCTTAACATCAGCATATTAACTGCCACATTCAGGCCAAATAGGGTTAACTTATCTCTTTGAGATCTCTGTGGAAAAAGAACCAAACACCCCGATTTTAAAAAATTGATGTGAATGGAAACTTCTACTTTAGTGGCACTGGAAGACAATAATGCTGCTTCATCGTCATCTGAACATTCAGTATTACGGTTTCGCTGCCAAATATCCCAAATATCTATGATAAGTGCCTCTTCTTGTAATAAAGGATACTGAACAAAAAGCAGTTTAACTGAGATTTTGAAGTCTTGATTTGCAACAGTCCGTTCTGAACCCTTCATTTTATTTCCTTTTGTATTGTGCAGGCAAACAATAGTTGTAGCTTTCGTCATGAGCTCAAGCAGTACATTTTAGCAGACTGAGCTTAAGCACATGCAGATGGGTGTAACATCAATTTTTTAAAGGATATTATAAATCCATCTGTAAGCAAATTAATGTAAGAACAAAAGAGCATTTTTTCATAATCATGGGTAATTCTGAGCAGTTTCAATGGTTCCTCCCAGAAATCTAGATGAAGCAATTGCAGGTTTTGGTTATTTTTTAATTCTGACTCTTAAATCACAATAGTAATGAGTCCCATTATCAGTGCAAGATAAATCAACAGCGACAGATTTTCTGTAAATACCCTGATTTGGCCTGCTAGAAGAAGGGGCCATACACAGGTTATCTGTGGATTTACTCTTTGCTCATTGGTGACTGAAGGGCCATTTCTACCTTCCTTAGTGACACAGCGTCAAAACTCACAGCTCACCCGAGTGTGCCTTGCTGGCTCAAAGGTACCTGAGTCAGGGAAACTGAATGCACCCCTGAAGACTGGGTCCACCAAAGTGTTTCTTTATTCAACATGTCTTTTAGTGGTTATGGTATTTCTGACTTTTTTCTTGTGAAACTAGGAGACAGCATTAGCTTGCTTCCCTGTTTGCCTGCATGAGGAAGTAAGAGAAAAAAACATAAATTTGTTTAAGAGCAAATGAAATAATTCCATCTGCCTGCCCAATTTGACATTTTCAACTCAATTTCTTAGTTTCTCTGGTGAATGCTCATCCCAGCAATATGCACTGCTTAAATGGTGGACATATGCTACAATAATAACAATTACAAATAATTACTCTAATGGGGTGAACAAATAATGCCAATTAGTTGATGTGATGATGTTTCCATGACAAACTCCAGCTTTATGGAGTTGTTCATTTTTAAGTCTAACAGCTTTCTGACAGCCTTTGAGAGGCAAAAGTGTAACTTGACCACCTCAATTCATAAATCTGTCCTGCTAGATACATATAGTCATGGACTGTGCTCCTACTTAAATCAAAATTTCAATCAACACCTAATGCAGGACTAAGTTTAGGCTTAACTATAAAGACATAGTCATAATAATGCAGGTTTCCTGATGAATACTTATTAAATAATTTCATTGTCTATTTCCTGAGGTAACTTTAAAATACAAGTGTTGGTGTGCACGTGTACTTTGTTGCACCTTGTCAAATCAAAGTCTGGTTCAGGACAACACTTCAGCCTATTGTTAACCTCATTAACCTCAGACATCCAACACAATGGACTTGAAGGCATGTCTAAACTTAAATTTAAGTATCATTCGGAATAGAAGTGTTTTACTGAATTGAGAATTAAACTGAAGGCATGCTCTTAATCCACAGAGGACAGAGCTTCTTGCTGAAGTAATATGTAGGTCTGTGCACGAGACTAAAACATTTGATGTCTCACGCTACTCTTGGAATTAAATATCTGTGAACCTAATTCTTAATGTTTTCAGACCAGATACTTCTTTTTTTTTTTTTTTTTTTTTCATTTTGCATGTGATTTTCTTCCTTTCTGCAACATGACTGTAGAGAGAAAGGAATTCAAGAATCATGCAGCAGACTAGCAGTAAACCTTTCAAGCCTGCTGACAAAAAATCTCCAGGTCCACTGAAACAACAGGCACCAACAAGATTCTGATGATTCACATACACCATATTCTGTTAGGAGGCATGGGTGATCTTCACTCACTCTGGTATAAAGACACACCAATATTAAACCTGGCCTTACCCCACAATTTGCTGCCACACTTTCCACTCTGCAGCTGACCTGTGATAACTCTGTGCTCACAGAGAGAGGAAGTCAGCAGTAATGACCCAGAAGTCTTCCAGACCTCCTGCAGGGGCAATGCTTCCGCAGCCAAAGATTTTCAGAGGAGAGAGATCAGTGCTCTGTTAAATTAGGGACTTAACACAGGAAAATGACTGGGGAAGTCACAAACCAAAAGCATGGCTAGTTTTTGTAAAGCTCCTAACCAGACACAACCACCAAGTGACCAGAGTTCTGTACTGGACATTAACTTACCAAGTTGTTTCTCCACGCACATTTACTGCTTCTTGTAGCCCATGAGCTGTTTTCTGCAGGAGCACCCCCCCAGCCATTGGTCTCTGGGTCAGACTGGAGGCCTGGCTGTACCAAGGTGCTCTCTGTTGTACTCTCACCCCTGCTGCCTGGTGTCTCTGGAACAGGCACTTCAGTGCAGATGCTCAAGCTCACAACTTTCCCACTTGCTCAGAGAGACTGTTCACTCGTGTTTCAGCAACAGTGACATCACTGCCAGAGTATGTCAGCACTGACATCTTGGAAACAGAGAGGGAAAGGAGACAGGCTGGAAATGCCAAGATTAAATAAAACCAATATGAATATTCTTCTCACCTTTTGACAAAAGGCTGCAGGAATTCAGAAACAAAGAGTGTCTTGCAGTTCCACTGATTTGGTACCTCAGTGAGTTATGCCAGTATAAATGGTGTCTTGGAGTATTAAAAAAAAAGGCATCAGACTGATAACTTCTAGTTAAGTACTGATAGGTCAGAAAATAGAGTTCTGTAGGTACTTCAGCGAGTCAAAATTTTAACCAGTTAATACATACTGTGTAAAATATTGGGCTTTTAACTTGTGGGATTTTTCTGTTTTGTTTTCAGACTTAAATTTCCAAATATCTGACAAGTTCCTAAACCTGCTTGTAAAAGTCCCCAAGTCACAAGCCAGTCAGATAAAAATCTGATCATTGTAAAAAGGGAAGGGGGAAGGGTAGGCAAGAAAAAGTTTGTTGATAAGTTTGCTGCACTATTAAAACGTTTCACCACAGCCTGGACCTCAAATCAGCATTCATGTGAAGTTCCTATTTATTAGAGTATATGAAAAGCATTCACCAAAATGTCTTGTTTTTGAAAGAGATGCACACCAATAATTATGGTGTAAGACCAGATCCATTTCTTAGGAATATGGAAAAAAAAGTGATAAACACTGCCAGGAACTGTGCTTTGTCCCATTTAAAGAACATACTTCTGTTCCAAATAAGCATTAAAATAACAGTAGAGAATGGATGAGGGAGAAGTCAGAGAGGCATTTATCATGCGGAATCTAGGCCCACACTGACTTGCCTAAATCTATATAAAGAAAAAGGTCTGCAAGTGGCTCTGAAAGCGATGGGAACCCATGCTTCAAACACATGTCCTGAAAGAATGTGAGAAATCTCGTTCCCCTTTTGGCTGTGGTTACAGATGCTTTCTCTGGACTGCGGGCTCACCAGTTTCACTTGTCTGGAGTGCTCAAAAATACATTTTCCCCTGGAAGACAGTCTGCATATGCTTACAATAAACAGTAACAGAATCAAATGACTTTCACTTCGGGATAAATACTTTCAAGTAAGTCTGTTAGCGACACTCATAGTAAATTGCTAATAATTAGTTTTTCCAATCTACTTGGGTTGTACTAATGAACACAATCACTCCTAACATATTTATACACAGGATAAATCCTGCCTCCCTTTATATGTCCGAGGAAGACCCGAGGTAAAATGGATATATTTTGCTGCAGGAACTCATGGGAGCCACTTTAGGTCAGGTGGGCAATCCTGCTGGTTTTGTGCATCTCTGAACTCTGCTGGCTGGGCAACAGCCAGGACAAGGCACCTGCTCCCCATGGACATCTGCCCTGGCGCTGGGGCTGGAGCAGTCTGCAGCCTTCTGGCCACAAAACCTCTAAGTTACAAAATATGGAAACTCTCAGCTCTGCAAAGCCAATGAAACCACATTTTCCTATAACTGTGGCTTCCCCTTTTTGCAGGCTACCCGCTCGTAATGGCTTGTTGTGAATTACACGGTGGTATTTCTAGAGATGGGAAATTCTTACTTATGCTTGTGAATGTAAACCAACATGAAGTGGTCCCCTAAGGGGACATTTCAGGGTATTACTGGAAGGACAACAGTCACCAATACCTCTCAGCACTCTTCTGCTAAGCCAAAATACAGAAGTATGAATTAGAATTATGTCTATACCATAATTAAAATAACCCCATAACTGTTACCTTCAGCAATTTGAAGTCGGTTACTGGAAAATCCCTAGATACAACTGAGCAAAGCTCCCAGTAATTTGCTCTAGCAGCTCCTGAATGGTACTGAAATGCAATCCAATTATTATTAGAAATTATCTGCTCTATTTTTGTGTAATTTTCTTAACAACTCTGAATACCAAAAGAATTACTGCAGCAGACCATAAGACCCAGCTCTGGCTGAGAAACCTGCATGCATTGCATAAAATGTATGATTCTACAACTCATTAAGTCTAATTTATGGCATATGTAATTAAGCACCTTTGAATTGAACCTAGGTCTCTAGAGATAATAACACTTAGAACTTATATAGGGCTTTTCATCTTCAAAGTGCTTTACAAACATTAACTAATTAACAACATAATAAGACATGAAAGGCCAAAGTACTTACCCACAGTGCTGCATAGCCTCTGTATAATTCAGATTTTGATGTTTTTCAGTGCAAGAACCATTCTGGGTGCACAGAGAGGATTTACCAGTGGTCCCCTTCACAATCAGAAAACGACTTTGTGCACATCATCTCTCTGAATTCCCAGAGTCCTTCTCTGCTATTTATTGCTGAGTCAGAAGAGACAGCTCCCAAATGTGAAGGAAGGTATGGAAAATGACAGTCCACAGCAGTTTGAGGGTATATGACTTTTCAGGGCTTTGGAGGCAGAGTAATGGGGCCTAATGAAGAAAGGGGTTCCCAAAGAATTCACTGCACAAGATTTCTTGTATCACCTAAGTCCATATCCTTCCCACGGGAAATCTAAAAATAATTACACCAAGTCTCTAGAGATTGGCTAAAGGATCAGGGAGATGGCTTTACTTCAGCTCATATGCATTTTCCTGTAAACCCTACAATGGTTTTTTTCCTTATTTCTGCTCTTCTGAAAAGTCTGAACTATCTAGCCAGCGTGTTTGTTAGTTTTGGGGTTTTATTTTATCACTTGGTCTAATTTACACACTGTCTCAAGAGACCATGTATCTTCAGACAGCCTTATTATCTGAATGAATGTTTTCTTGGTGATAGCAATGTTGCAGATGTTATATCAGGTTACTTGAATCCCTGCTGAACATTCCTAATGCAGAAAGATGATGGATAAAATAAAAGGCGAGCAATTAATACTGATAGTTTTAGTGACCACTGCTTCAGCCTGTGTCAGTGATCATTTTCCTGAGCTCAGAATGCTGCCCATTGTCTGTGCACATGCTGTGCTTGAGCATCACCTGCTCAGCATCAAGAAGGATAAATGGTTGTGGTGGCAGGATCTCTTGTCCCTCCCCAGACAATGCCTCTGTCCCCGTGGGGATTCTACAGTGCCTCAAAAACTGAGAGTTTGGGGACCAGTGGAAAAATGTGGCAAGCATATAAGGCAGAACAGTGTGCATGTACCTGCCCAACTGCACCCCAAAAACATCTCAGAAACAAACACAAATGACTCAGCAGCAGCAGTGCAGGCGGAGCCCCATCAGAAATTAAAGAAAATGAGACATACCATGGACCAGAAAATAACATGCCTGTGGAACCAGCAGGCTTTTGTGCTTCCCCACAGACACACAGTCCAGAACAAATGCTGAAAGGTAACAATCTCACAGGAGTAAAGCCTACAAGAGATCCTACGATAAACACAGGGTCTAATCAAAAGCATTACGATTTTTAAATGCAAATGTAGAATAGAACTGTCAAAATGTTTTATCCCTAAATTGTGAATGCTAACCTTCCCATACTTATTATATAGCAGTACATTTTAATTTGCCTGGAGCAGAGTTGAATAAAGCAAGCATCACAAACACAATCAAATGGATATTTGAAAGAACTGCTCTTCACAATAGCTGTGTGTCTGAGCAAAGCTTCAAATGTTGATCAATTGATTACCAAAATCAAAGAATACATTTCCCAAATGAGCTTCTGTAAAGCACTCAATAGGACCAGAGAAAAACAGCATAAAGTTCCACAGAACAGCAGTTTTCTCTAAAATATTTACAAATGCAACTTTCTACTGCTTCCCTGGTTTACAAATTAGATCTGCGCAGATCTAGAATGAAGAATAAAACACTTATGATAAATCAATGGTTTGATTTGATTTCAGTGTGGCAAATTCACTCAAATAAAGACTGAAAACAATGTGGAATTATCCGAGGGAATACTTTAAATTTTATAGCAAATCACAGTGTCACTGGTACAATTGCTCAAATGACTTTCAAATCTTTAATGAACAAAAAAACCAGCAAAAATATAAAATTAACCCTAACTACTAGTGTTCTGTCCATCTGCCATCTCAGAGAGTTGGTTTCTGCTGCTGCTGTGTTTTCCTTTCCTGTGTCAATCAGCTTTGCAGAACAACTGTCCACCAAATGCACATGGTTTTTGTCTAGTGACTTTAACCTGAAAAACAGGATGAAAAAAGGAAAACTAACTTTCAACGTGAAACAAACCTATTATTTGCTTGAGATTTCTTATATTTTATCCTCCTTCTGAAGGCAGGTTTTCTTGTACCACCTCTTGCAGCAGCTTCATCTGTTACACTGTGCTGTCCTCACCATGATAAAACCTGAGCTGGGGTGAAGATTCTTCAATATGCTCCCTTTGCAGAGCAAAATTCAGAGTTGCTAAGGAGCAGCTAAGTTCTCAGCACCATTCTCTTTACTGCCCCATCTCTGGAAGAGGCATTTCTCCTCAAGGACCCTGTCATGTGGCTGCTGTCCTAGTCTGGAAATTTATAAGGGAAACACCTGAAGGATCAAACCCATTTCTTTGACTTAAATGAAAATTTTGCTCAGCAACAGCTTAAAATATCAATTGAAAAGCCTCAACCTTCAGAGTTCCTGACATTTGATATTGATGTTCTGACTCTCCTAGGATGCAGATTTTGCAGCATTTAGTCTTTCCCATGAGCTGCTGCTTTACTAAGGAGGAAAACCCCACCCCCCCACAGCACATTGCACTCTCAGTAACTCTGAGAGTAACAGAGGTTACACTGATCTGCAGGATTTTTCTCTTTTCTAAACAACTACCTTTCTGGAGAAAGCCTCCATGTTGAAATTCTCTTGGGTAAACAGAGAGCACTACAGGACTTACTGCATCTTAAGCAAGTGAACAAACATTCAGCCTTATGATGCTTAGGTGGTTGACTCTCTATCTGTACCTTTGTTTCATCTTCCACCTGGAAAAGAAGCATGGCTGAAGGAACCTGGCAGGAAAAGAAAAAAAAAAAAAAATAGCGGAGGACAGAAATGGTGGCTGGCCAATGTTAATAGAGAAATGTGGGAGATCAACAAGTTGTAGGGAAGGGATATTTTGTCTCTCCTTATATTTTTGCAGATCATTTCAACAGAGCTTCATTTCACTTTAACAAAACAGGATTTAGCCCCTATTGCCCCATGCAGTGAGGCAAGGAGGACTTTCAAGGATCACATAGACAAACCAGAAAACTTCCTATCATTCTGTATGTCCTCAGGGTGCCAAGGGAGATGTCCCAATTTCTGTCTCTCACTTGTATATGCTGTTTTCCCAGAAACCTACCAGAAACTTTCAGCAGCAGCTGGGTAGAAGAATAACATTTTATTCTACTCGGTCCTTTTTTTCCAGTCAATTTTTCCAGTCAATTAAAGATTTTGTGAGGTAAAAACCAGAATTTTTTTCTTCCAGTGCTGCTATTCCCATAAGGCACATGGACCTTTTGATCCTCCACCTCTGTACATGTCATCCTTCAGTATCTCAGTCAGTTCCTAAGCTCAGGAGGAAACAATAGCAATTCTTCCTCTGGATCTTATTTTCACGTAGGTCTACTAATCACATGGATAGCCTTAGCCTTACAACAGGTGGTTTAATGGTGTCATTAATCCCACTTTAATTCTAAAGAACTAAGGCACACAGCTTGGGCAGGAGGCTGGGCACCAAACTCAGTTTTCCTGTTCCTTCTATGTTCATTCATTTTCTGATACTTCGGTATTTTCTTTTTGCTCCAAAGTATTTGCAGAACAGGTACAAAAGGTATTGGAACAAAAAACAAGTCAATGAAGGCAATTAAATGAAAGTATTTAAATAGCTAATGGTTTTTCTTCTTCCATATGACTGTCCTTCTATGCAAGAAGGCAAGATGAGGTTCTTCCTGTGCTAGCAGATAGCTGCAGCACTGCAGAGTTACTGAAGTGCTAATATTGATCAGGCAAGATGGAACATGTTACTGAGGCAATTGGTCAGGCTGAAGCAGTGATGGCAGCACATGGCATATTATGGATGGCTGAAGCAGCTGAGGAGATCTATCTTTCTATCTACCTGCTTTCCAAGATGTCTATCATCATTGAACTTCGCTACCAAGGAACAAGGGCAGCACTTAATCATCAATAGATAAATACTGTTTATGCCATTAATTAGGGACTGGGTCAGATTTTCCTTGTTTGTACCTTTACTGCTCCTTTTTTTTTTTTATTTTTTCTCTGCAGTTGTGAGACAGTAGCATTTTCTCACAGCCTGTATGTGTTGTTTTGGGACTCGTGTCAGTAGCAACAGCACAGCTCTGTGTGTCTGCCAGGGCTTTTTCAATCGAGCTCCTTTCCAGGAAAACAAAATAGCCAGTAGATGAGGGTTACAAAATTTCAAACCCAGTGCCTTTTCATAGTACCTGATACCCGGTTTGGGAGCAGAAGCAGGGTGTCCAGCCTCTGCACCTGCCCCTTCACCTGCAGCACAAGTGGCTGAATAGCAGAAGGAGTTTCCCAAGTAATACCTGCTGTAAACCCACAGCTCCCATGGCTGCATTTTCCCTATAGTTAGTATTCAGCAAAGAGGCTGCAACAGTGCAGGGTTGTGTGTTTGCTGGCATTTTTCTTGTTCAAAGCTTTTGACAACACTTTACTGAGGCATATAATGCTGCCTTGAAATTGGCTTCTAAACCTCATTTTGAGAAGATGAAACACAGGCTCTTGGCTGGGTGTTTTTGCCCTGTGCCATGGCTTGCTTGAGGCAGAAAAGCACCCCATCTTCCCCTTCCAAATCTCTCAGCTCAGGTCTCATCAGTCTGGCTCTGATTATGAGATTCCTCTCTAATGTAACAGTTTCTCTCTCTCTTTTTTTTTTTTTTTTCCTTAATTTTTTATTACTACTTGAAAGTTCTGGTACATGGATTTTCCCTTTTAGTTTTTAGGCTCTTACATGGTTTTAAACTCTAAGGAGAAATAATTTATCATTACAGAATCTTACATTAAAAACCATCTTCCTGGGGTAATGTGCGGAGCAATCATTGTGCCCTCTTGTTTTTATCTGAAGTATTCCAAAAGGAGAGTTAGTTAGTCTAAATTAGGCAATGGAGTTTTTGCCTTGACATTTGGGAGGTCAAATTTTGCCTGTGACTGTCAACCTCTCAGAAAAGGAGATGGCATTTGGAGTAATCCAAAACTCCTGCAGAGTTACATTACTGTGGCAGCCAGACAAGTAAATCTAGGCTGAAGATCTATTGGTTCAATTACTGCTTGGGGTCAGGACATGCCATAAATTATTAGATATGCAAATGGAAAACTCTGACTGTTGATGAAAGAAAGATGGATGGATTTCTTAAATACTCATAATTAGTGCAAAGACTCACTGTATAAACTGATGTATAGCTATTTGCTTGTAAAAGATTTCTTTTCTTAAATTTTACCTGTGTGCAGGCTAAAGTAATTTGTTTTATTTTGTTTTATGTATATGTCATATTTCAGAAATAAACTTGAGAAATCATTTGGAGGTGTGTTTTGAACTCCTGCAATGTCCCTTGGTTTTTGGAAGCAGTTTCAGAAAAGTTCAGAAGATGGTAATTCTCATTCTGATCCCACTTACCAGAGGCTAAATCTGCAGCACTGCTCTGTGTTCTGTGAACACACACTGACAATGTATTTGGGAGGAGAGTCATTCCCTTTGCCTGTGGAGGCAGAGTGTGCAAAGCACACCACAGACAAGCCCGGGTTTGTGTATCTGCTGTAGAGGGAATGAGCTGGCACACGACAACTTGACCTTATCACAACATGAACTCTGTGGCGTTTCAAGAGATTTTTGTGGATAGGAAAATAAAATGCAATTAAGATATTACTCTACCACACCTGTTTTTGCTGTCACTTAAATACATTATTTATAGTCTTGTTTCTCAGTGTGATTAAAGTTAGAAAAACTTAGCCCTACTTTAGTCACATAGGAAGTCTGCTACATCTATAAAAACTTGTTGAATTTCTCTTGCGGATTCTCTGTTTTGGGAGAGAAGTTTTTACTACACGCAAGACAAAATGATTATGAGAGTGAGAATAACGTGAGCTGTTCAACGCCACCTGCTGCTGCAAGGGGAAATACATTCCCGGAGGCACCTTGGCTGAGCAGGAACAGATGCAGAACCACTGGAAAGCTTGTCCTGCTCGATAGCAACTTTGCAGAAATACATCACAACACAGGAGGGAATACACTTTCCCAAAGCTGATGCTGACTTTCCCAAGCAGTCTGTGGAAGCCCAGGGAGTTTCTAAAGGATATACAGCATCACCCCCTGGATGGTAACTTCTAAATAATTTTCATTTCTGTCACCCTGGACAGAATGGTTTTCAAAGCTACTACAGGCTTTCTGAAAGCTCCCATTCACTGCCTAAATATAAATCTCTTGGTCACAGCTCTTGCTGTTGTTATTACTACTATTATTTTAATAAGAGCTCACATGGTGGGGTTTGAAAACTAGACAGTAAATTGAAAGTTACTCAAGTGTTCCTCAGGTAGAGATCAGAAATTAGCTCCTAACATGCAGTTTATGTAACAGAAAAAAATATTAGGAAATACATCTTGGCTATTTATAATATATACTACTTTGAGACAGGACTATTTATTTATGCAGCTATAGAACCACCAGAAGCAATGGAAGGTAAGAACCTGCAGCTCACCTTTTGTACCTTTGAGAGTGGTGGAAGCCAGTGATGCTTTGTAGGTAAAAGGGATGTTTTGTGCAGTGGCTGAACTCGGATCTCATTCCAGCATGACACCAATGTAATCTGGGAACAACTCCTTGAAGCCAACAAACTGCACAGGGAGAATTATAAAAATGAGTGCAAACAATCAGTTTTTAAATCTTTTCCTATGCAATTCTGACAATCATTTTAAGTTTGTAAGAAGGCTACATAAACAATTCAATATGTATAATTCATAATTTCTGTGTGGAATTGTTAGTAATAAGGGAAAAAGTATAACTTTTAAAGTCTTCAAAAGATGTTTTATCTTTTTAGATAACATTAAAATGTTATTTGCTAAAACTGTTTTTTTTTAATATTCATTTTGATCTTATTAGTTCTGCTCTGAATCAATCATGAAGTATCAAAGTTCAACCAAATTCCATTAACCAGACAAGGTACTAAAAAATGGATGAAATTTAAGAGAAATACTTGACATAAAGAAGAAAAATAAGAAACTCACAAGCAATAATGAATATTATACCTTAGTTTATATTAACAACAGAAAAAAAAAAAAGTTTAAAATCCTATATGTGTTTGACATAATTTGCAATAAAGGAATCCAAGAAAAATCCACCTTGGGGAAGTGAAGAACTGAATAAATTCCACTTTTTGTGTGACTTCTAAACAAGTGTAAATTCTCCTCATTGCAGTTCAAGTCTTCAGTGTTCTAATAAGCATGGTCACGGTACAGACTTTGGGTCTGTTTCTGTAGGCTGATAGGTTTTAGGAAAGAATAATGCTAATTTTACAGAAACATTGCTTTAGACTTACAAGAAAGAAAGATGCTGTAGAAGTTTAGCAGCATATTTGTAATCTTTAGTGTTCTTTATTTGTAAACACTCATTTCCCTCTTGTGACACTCATTTAATAAATTTCAGTTAGGTTTGCTATATAGAACTGTAATCTTGTAATAATAAAAAAGCATATTTTTCAGTAGCTATATTCATTTGTGGAAGAAAAAGCTCTCTACTAAACCTTCTGGACTTGCATAAAAATGTGGTTTATCGATTAGCTGGTAAATATTTTTAAATTTTATCATGATTTTATTTCTATGAAATGGCACAATGGGCCCATTCAACCAACTTTTGTCTCATTCATGCACACAGATTTTTTTTCAATTGTGTTTAGAAAGGGAATTCTTTACAGCTAACTCAAAGTACATTTTACTGTCTGGCCCCCTCCCCTCAGTTTGCTCATAGCCAATGACAAACTAATGATAATATATTGGATGTGCTGTCTCTCCTTTTATTGCTTTCTTCTTTACTGCCTTAGCAGAAAGGTTGTAGTTAAAACAATTTTTACAGCTTTAACGAATGGAAGCAAATTCATATTTCTAGAACTTCAGCCAGAAGTAAGTATATTTTCAGCAGTTGAATTTTCATTAAAATTTACAAAAGACCTCTGCCTTAACTGATTTATTGTTGCATTAGGTAAAACTACACAGAGTGTATAAAATACTGTGTTACTCCACTTGTTGTCTGATCTAACATGTTATCAGTGATTGCAAGTACATTTTATAACCCCAGCTGCTGAATCGAAAAAAAGGTGATACAAGCATCAATCTCCAGGATAAAATCAGAGCACTTTCTACCACGGTTTGACCTTACTGATGCCTTTGGATAGTCTTACTTGTCTAAGTCCTTGCAACAATTACCAGGGGACGGTTAGAAAATGCAGCTTTAATGGTGCAGATTGAAATTGCTAACAGCGTCAAAGACTCGCACACCAACCCCAGAGGTTTCCAAGCACAGGAAAAATTTGAGGAAACTCTGATGCCACTGCAGGAATGAAATGGAACAGGGCTGCAGACACCAGGCACAGAGTTCATTTGTACTCTTTATTGTCTGCATCCCTGAACTCCACTGTACCATTAGCAAATACAAAAAGCTATAAATAAAAAACTTAGACCTCAAGATACAGTTAACTCCAGCTGTAGCTGCCAAATCTTATTTATAGCACCAGGAGACACAGTTAATTACAGGTCACAAAAATGTTAATTTCTGACATAATACAAGTTATCGTCTGAGAATGAAAAAGATTCTTTTTGTACCAAAATGGTTTCTTCTAATAGAAGTCTGTTAATTTGAAAAACCATCCCTCTTTGTAGAGTACAGAACAGGAAAAGAAAGGATGAATGTGCCTTATCAATCTATTTCATGGTTCTAAATACAATAATATTCAAATTAAAATACCAAATCCCATCAATTTTTCCAAAGGAAAAGTACTGTAGATAAACAAGAATTAGAAATGATAATAAAAGACTATTTTGAGGAGTTTGACTGTTCAAGTTGTAGCTGCTTATTATTAACATTAAATATATTTTGAATTTTAATTTTTTTAACATTTTTTTAAATGTTAAATCCTCACGATAACTGAAAGTGAATAAAAAGATCCACCTTATGAACAAACTTAACTGTTTCCCCCAAGCAAAGAATCACCAATCATTTGAATGATTCTGAAGTACATGGGATAAGTATTAAGACAAACATTATGTGAAGGATGGAGTTAATTATACTGCATATAATCAGACACTGGTCACTCCACAAGTTGTAATTTATTTTCCCCTTATTTGCATTTAACTTCAAAGGCATTTCAGGAAATGTAAAATAACATGATTTGAGCAGTTACAAAGATGACACACATTTAACTTCAAAACTATGTTTCAAACTCTTAAAAATAAATTACATACAATTTCAGGAAATAACACACCATTCTCATGCAACCTGCAATTGTTGCCTCAAAAATAGTAAACTCATTTTTGTAGGGGAAATATCACAATTTAGGGCAACAGTATTCATCTGGCAGGTCTTATAGAGACACAAGAAAACAGTTGTGTAATTTGCATCAATAAGCTAATCTAAATTCATTGTAGAGTCTACTTGGTTAAAATGGTCATAAGACTGTAACATCAGATGGAAAATTAGCAGACTAGTTTGAATTAATATCCAACCCCTACTGCAGAGCAGATAGTCTCTTCAGTAAAATGGGGAAGGCTGCAGCCTTCTACAGCTTGTATTTATCATCACAACTTTGTTTATCTTTTCTTTTTCTGTTTTTTTCTTTCTTTCTTTTATTTTTGTGGGGTTTTTTGTTGCTGTTTTTGTTTTGCAAGGGGAGCTTCTTTTGAGTTTGAGTCCTTAGGACAGGTTTACAATCCCTGTGCATACAAACATATCTAAAATTCCAGCATCTAGGTCAGTACTGAGCTTTCTAAATACTTAACAAACATCTTTTTGTATCCCTTCATGTCACATTTAATTGTCCATGGTGAAAGGAAATGCTAATCAGAATTCAAGAGAAGTACTCTAAGACGTGTATCTTTCCAACCTGAACTATCCTACGATCCTGGGAAAGCACATGAGGAAAAAGGCAAGTTTTTATCATATTTAAAACATCAAAACAAATGAAATGATTTAAAATTTTCATTATTAACTGCTGTATGGCTACTATACAACAACTCTATAAGAGTGAGGCACACTGAGGCACACTGAGGGAAACACTCACTTCACAAATACCTCATCCCTTTCAGAATCTGGCCCAGGAGGATGGTATTTGAGAGGTATTAAATCATACACTGCTTTCACAGAATTATTTCAGTACTTGTGAAAAAGATCTGTTTTCTATTCTCTGTTCCATGGTTTCCCCAAATATTCCTAATATCTGTTCACTCTCTGTAGCTGCCCACCACAGCTGGTCAGGAACACTGTGGGGGCTGAGAGAAGCACAGACTTGCTGTGCACTGGCTTACTCTGCTTCCTCCCAGCAGCAACACAGCCGGTGTAACTCAGGCGTGGGGGTTTCCCACACTGATACCAGCCCAGGGAGACACCTTGCTGAAAAACAACGCAAAAATCCACACAAAGAGCTGAGAAGGTGCCTGCAACTCCTGAGCCCTGTGGGGTAACTTACACTGGGACGAACCACACCAGAGTCACAGCCCTCGGTTCCTCCTACGCTGGTGTCTTCCTCGGGGCTGCTTCCTTCTGGGAACCATTCCACTGCATGTAAGCTACAATTACATCCAAGTTGAGTGGAAGCACCTCTGAAAGCCATCCAGGGAAGCCTGGGCCCACTGAAGCCAACAGAAGCTTTCCATTTGTTTTCAAAGATGCTCTGATGGCCCCAGAGCGAACAGTTCTTCACGTGTTTCTCAGGTCCACATTTGATTTGCAAAACAGATCCTTTGCAACTGATATCTCTCTTATTTTATGTGGCCCTATCTAAATGATGATAATACAGTTCCAACTGAATATTATTTGTTGGAAGGTCTGTCATATGAAAAGTAGTAAAGTTTCTTTTCATAGCTGATGTAAGCTTTCATCTGAAAATAGAGATCTTTAAGAATACATCTGCACAAAACACACTAGGATCTTTGAAAAACAAGCTTTATAAAAATGTAAATGTACTCTACAAAAATTCCAGCAGATTTTGTTCAGAGCAGCCTTGCAAGCAGGAGGCTTGTGGCTCTGCATTTGCAGCAGTGGTGGTTGTGCAGCCGTGCTGGGTTGCACAGCTGGCTAGGGACAAACAGGAAGGTGAAGTCCTCGCCTGGCAGAGCTGACAACTTCCATCAGGGTGACAGTCTAACACAGAGTGACAGCAGTGGCGTTCAGAGGGTAGGAAGGGCAACAGCAAACAAAGATCAGGGGAAAAGTGATTTGCAAGAGCACTGTTTTGAAGGGACCCAGATGAGCACACTGCTGCAATACCTTAAGGTTGGTTTGTTTGCTTTTTAATTCCAGGAGTGTCAAATTCAGGTGTGACTGCCCAGATATTAGCAAGCTGATGGAAAGAGGAAGAATTTTGGTTTGGAATGGAAAATGACAAAGCAGGAGGACAGGCAGAGCATCTGGTAGGAAAAGCATAGGGAGGAAGGACCTAGAACAGCAGCATTTTCTCTCAGGCTCGGTAACATCTGTAAAATATCAAGGCATCCTAAGTAAAGTGCTGTTGGGCAAGTGCTTGGGAGTGACAAGGATGGGCAGGAATGGCAGCAGTACAAATGCATACCTATCTTAATGAAGTCTCACACCGTTTTTGCAACAGTCCTTTAGAGAAATCATAGCACACAATTCTTAGAGAGCCAGTTTGGCACAGCCTCTCCTTATGTAGGAAACCACTCCTATGATCTCCTGCAGGTATAGGAGTGAAATTATCTGCTGCAGTAAATTCACAAGTTTAGCATTCCTTGCTACTGTGACCAAAGGTTAATGTTTTGCCGCTTGACTGAATCAAAATCACCAGTTGCCTATTACATATTTTCGTGGTCTTGCTCACACATTTGACTTCAGCAGACTTTGAGTAGTCTAATTCTCTGAGTGGTAAATGAAAGCCATGTATGTAAGAGATTAGGTTTTGTTACTGCAGAACAAAGCAATTCCACAAATGGTTTTCTCTCGTAGCTGATTGGGTCACTGAGGGTAGCTCCAGCCAGCACAGGCAGCTTCTGGCTGCAATGTGCTGGGTGACCATCAGCCTGGTGAAAACACAGAGAAGGAGGGACTGCAGCAGTCTGGAACAAATACCTGACTTCAGGGTACAACCTCTTTTGGCACAGATGGCTGTGTGCAGCAGGTATCACCATGTGTGCTGCTGTGCAATAGCCATCCCTGACACAGATGAACGCAGAATAAGAACATTAAAGACTTTCAGGGAAAAGAGGAAGGGGTTTGGAGTACTATCTCATTTCAATCCACTTCCAAAAACTACAGATATTGAATACTGTTTTTTAAAATAATTCTAATCTAGATGCTCAATAACATCCCACAAAACTTTGCTTTATTTTAAATACTCCATAACATTTGAATGGAAGCCTCTTTTACACATTTGTCCAAAAATGAGAGTAAAAACCTGAAATTCTTTAAATTGATATTCTATTTTATGGCCATGCTCCTACTCAGAGTAACTAACTGGATAATTTAGCTGTAGACCTGACCTGACAATGTTACTCTCTTGAAAGTTCACCTTTCTGTCAAGTTGGCAGTGAGTGAATTTGAATGATTTGAAACTGTCCTTGCAAAGTTGTGCCTGAGCAGGGTCATGGAAAGCAGCTGTGTGGGGCACGGGGTGGAAGTGTCAACCAGAGATGTTCCATTTGAGAGCACAGGTCTGCGAGCTTCCCACTGAACTATAATTTACTATGCAAATGCCAAAATGAAAAGAGCTAAGGTTTTTTACTGAAATTATGGTGACACTGTGTTAGTTCTAGAAGACAAATAATGGGAGTCACTGAGGATGAGGAGGTGCACTGCAAGTGCCAGAAAGCAAGCCTGAAAGGTAGAGGGAGCAGGCTATTTCTCTTTGTTATCGAGTGAAATGACTCCACAAATATGACAATAAATCACTGCAGGAATCAATCTGAGTGGAGGCAACTGCTCCATGCTGATAATGCATCAATCAATATTTAATGTTTACACTTTAATTAATCTGCACGTAGGAAGCATTCTTTCAGTGACAAAAAAGTGATGAGAAATAAAACACCTTTTATATCAAACAGCGACGAATGGCTGCCTATCTGTGAGGCTTTGATTGGGCCCTCAATTGATCATTTCAGCCTCTTTCGATTGCACCAGTGTGCAATGTCACATTTGGGTATAAAGCAGACACCGTCTCTTTGAGGGAAGGAGGGGGAGTTTCTGAATCTGCTTTTGAGTGATTACAACTTAATCAGAACAAAGAAAGACTGATAGCAAAGTGAGTTCTTTGGAAAGACCGGGCAGAAGCAATTAAACAAAAAGATTTTCAACATCTGCATCAATGACACCTATCTGAACAGATTTTTACTGTGTATTACAATTATTGATACCTGCTAAGGCTTTGCACGGAAAAACAATTCAGATGTTGACTGGCAAAAGTGCCTTCCCTTATCAGAGCTACCAGTGGAGACTGAGAATTGGTCATTTTGTCGCTGTTCTGAATGTCAGGGAAGGGCCAGGTGCTCTATGGACACAGGAGACATCACAATTCCTGCCTCAGAGTGTTTTTCCTCACTGCTCTGTTTAACCCTTGTAAACTCTAGTTCCTTCTTTTTAAAGGGCCTGATTCATTGTTCATTGATGTCAACAGAATGACTTCTATTGACTTCAGCAGGCATTGCATTAGTCCATAGATGAATGGTATTGAAAAGCACAGTGATGAAAGACAAATGAAAAGACAGGGATACTAGACCAGTAATGTTCAATTATTCCTTTAAAAAAGGAATACTACAGCAGTACATTCTCCATACATAACTAAAGCTTTCCTAGGCTTATGTCTAAAACAGTTGTTTGAAATATACAGGCTTTACATATAATAAATGCAATAGTAACTATTAAAAAAACAGAGAGTTAGAACTCCAGAACTTTGCTCAATCAAAAATTATAGAGATCTGAATCCAGATAAAAAATTGCCATAACCTTACCGAGGGAAATTTTATGCTATTTTGTGCGTCAATTTTGAGTTATTTTGCAAAGCCTGTCATGAAGCTAGGATCGGGCAAGGGACCTATGCAAATATCAAATCATTTTAAGCTTTTAAGTAGACCTGCCACTAATTAAAACCAATTAGAATTTTGGTTTGTTTTCACTGAAGAACTTTTGTTGTTTTACGAGTAAACAAATAGGAGGATTGTACTTAGGATCCAGTTAGAGCATGTTGCCAAAATGCCTGCCCAGATTTGGGACTTCCCGGTTTAGGGTGCTCTGACTGCTGGCTTAGCCAATACTTGAACAAAAACAGAAATGATATTATGGTAGAAAGTCATATACTAGAAGGAATTTGAAAATATTAATCCTCATTCCTGTAAGTTTTTATTTCACCACTACTGGACCATATTTTTCTGTGGTTCACAGAATTTTTCTGTCCGTCCCAAAAGTCTAGGGCACTCAGAAATACACAAAACCTCCATCAAAAATATCAACAGCAAATTATTTCAAGCATGAATGACATCAGAACACTTCCCTTTATTGGCAAAAAAAAGTTTTGAAATAGAGTAGCATACAAAAATGGAAGGAAGTGTTCACTGAGGAAATGAAAGATGCATGTGACATTTAGAATGCAATAATAGAATTGAAGCTAACTTTTTACTTTTGATGTGTCCTTGTCAATCTCACATTTTTTTCCCACAGAACTTTGTATGCAGATAAACAAAACCCCACAGATTTCATAATCTTCATAAAAATGGAGACAATGCCTTCTCACCAAAATCCATGAACAGCTTTTCAGCAGATTTACCACATACACACATATCTACATACAGAATTGAGTCTGCAGTTTATCCTTTCCATAAAAACTTCTTCCCCCTTCTGTGCAAATAAGTTGAACAAGCTAAAAAAATAAAAGGGCAAAGTCAAAAGAGAGGAATGCTCTATTGTAATGCATGGTCAACTACAAATATTTATAGAAAAGATGAAAACACTACTGTGTGCACATCAGGGTTGCCCTAGGACAGCTTTAACATGCATAGTTAATGTTTATGGAACAAAACCAACTTACTGAATGTGAAATCTTCATTTTCCTCATTTGCACCCAAAGTAAAGGTAAACTCACAAAACCCCCCAGAAAACTAAAACAAAACACAAACAACAACAACAACAAAACTTGCTTGATAAAATCCTGAGGCAACAGTGCAAAAGCACTTAGTGTTGTCACTCAAAAGCAGAAAAACTGAAGAGAAAAAGTTGCATTTTCTGATGATTTTATTCTCCAGTTGTATACATCTTGCTGCACACAACTGGAATAGCAGCCCAACCTGGAGAGTCCAATCCCAGCCCCCACAAACTACAGTTTCTGTGGAGCTCCAGAGCTTCATGGGTTGGTTTGCAGAAACAGCCCTGCCATGGAGGGACATAGGTCATGTACTGCAGCTTGGAAACCCCATCAGCTGAAACTTCTGAGAACACCAGTCCCTCAGCTTCTTTGGCCCACTGCTGGAACCTTTCCCCTAGCAAAGGAGATACTTCCCAGGCCTGGACCCTCTGGTCAGGGCTACCCTGCAGTGAGCTCCCAGGTGTAATCACTGTGTCAAGCCCAAGCACCAGGGCAGTCTCCCAACATCACTTCTGCCTGCAGCTGTTGGCATTAGTCCAAGTACTTCCACCTTAGTTATATAAATAAGGAGCACCCAGTGAGATCTAAGACTACCAGTCCCTATTTAGCACCAGGGCTTAGGCTAGTTTTCCATCTCAGCTTGTCACAGCTGTCTGCTGCATAAAAAGAGTCTGAAATGTACTAAAAAACCCTGGAAGACTAATAATTCATTAAGCTGACAAATGAAAAGTAAGTCCTATCGATCAAGAGTAGAACTTCTTGGTTATAAAGGAAGCATATATTATTCTGACAGTATTTTCACAAGATAAGCTGAAGTTACAAAGAAGACAACCAATTTGATTCAAATAACTGTCTCTCCTCAGAAACATTCTTGATTGCAGTCATCAGGCACAAGTTGGTGGGGTAGTATTACTACTCTCATTTTGAAAAATTTGGATAACTGCATAATATCAAGGAAACAGGACTGTATCACTATCACAGGCTTTCTGACTGCTGATCCTGTGGAAAAGGGTAAGCAAAGGACAGATTCGGGCACCACTGAATCACAGCCCTACTAAATATCAGCATGGAAGGATGTGCAATCACACACACACAGGAAAATCTCTCTTCCATCACTAGCACTGGAAAGCTCAGGGCTTATGGCACAGCTAATGAGAACAAACACATTTGCAGCTGGCCTCCCACCACCTGTAGAAGGTGAAAATCGGCCAAAAGCCTACAAGACTCTCCAGTTGTGATGAATGGATGGAAACCAAAGTGTGGCTCCGATTCAAGCCCTAGACTAGTTATAGCACTGTAATACTGTGCCAACAGACCCACTTAAGAGTGAAGGGCCCAGAGTGAGAGGCAGTCTCTAGTATTCTGTGATGGTAAAATATATTAGGGCAGGCATCAATTTACCTTGGTTAGTTATGTTTTCAGTTATGCAGTATTTTTGTGCCCAGGGGCCTAATTTATAATTGTAATAATAAAATGTATTATGAAGTATAAGCCAAGCACATGCAGTTTCTAATTCTATTTCCTCTCAAAGGAAAGAGCTAAGCTGTTAAGCTCCAGGTTCTTTCAACATTTCCTATTTGCGACAAACACAAAAATCCGAAATCAGAGATGTACCACTGCAAGGCTTTTACAAAGTTCAGGTAAAGCAAGTTAAATGACTGCCTTTTTCTTCCTTTTTTAATGCTCAAATGATATTTCTAGTTCCTCGGTGTCACAGCTGTCATAATGCCTCATTCTGCAGGTAAACTGAAGTTACAGTCACCACTCCAGTTCAGACACCCTCCCCACGACAGGAAAGTTACCATCCCAAAGCTTCCAGGGTAGCACTTCTACCTACATTCTTACAGAGAAAACTTATAGGTCATCTGAGGGACCTGCCAGTTCCTAAGGATGGGGGCAACCAAATTCTCTTAGGAGAATGGCTCTTACTGTGGCTTGGTTGTAGAATTTAACTGAACAGCCCAGCTGTTAATGTTATATTGATTTTGGCCTTGATTGTACAGGAGAACTGGGGGAGAATGTTGCACTATCTCCTTCCCCCTTGACTGGAGCACCCTGTGCCGGGCCCCAGCCAGTGGCTGGTCCCAGCTCTCCAGGTCCCCATTCTGGAGGCTCTTACTTGGACACATTTAGAACAGCAGGAAAACAATTTGTATGTGTATGAGAACAATTTAATGTTAGCAGAAGACTATGTTTAATTATTCAGATTGTCAGTAAGTTATTTTAAAATATGATGTCAAAGAGTAAGACTAGCAACGGTACCATTAATCTACTGTTTTTACAGTATGTGGTATTTATGCTATAAACAGAATTTTTAATAATTAAAAAAGAAAAAAAAGATTACTGTGGTAATTTTTACTCCAGATTCCACTGATTAATGTTGATATTGACAACACATTAATATTTCTCAACTTATTAAGCTGAATAAATAATGAGGAAGAGTCAATAAGGATTCAACTACCAAACATAATAATGGTCCTTAATCTTATGAAATTGTTCTTTACTCACATGAGCAGTCAGTCTCACTAATGTCAGTGGCCCAAATTTTGCAGTCCTTAATCACATACTGTTACCTTCAGTAGCTGTTGTTCTCAATTTAGGATCAAAGCCCATAGTTTGCTGGGGCCATGCTTTCAAGGGAGGATTGGGCCCAGACTTTTAATAAGGGGTTTGGTGGCTTACAAAGAGGTGATTAAGATCTTCCTTTGAAAAAACAGAAAAAGTAGAGTTCTTCTTTTGGATTATAACAGCACAGATAGCCGTAGCTTGTGGATTTCAGAGTATTAACTACTAATCCACGAGTGAACTGAAAGGTTTTTGTTTGTTTGTTTTGCTATTACAGTATTTAAACTTGTCAACCTTCAGTTCTCAGTAAGTCATACTTAAGTTTCTTAGCAAAATATTTTATCACATCTCTGTGAGTGTGCCTAAAAGTTTGAGATCTTCTGGTTGTAGGCAGAAGCCAGGGTAGTTTTGTTTTTAATTTTTTTGTTTTATTTGGCTTTATTTAATGAAAAGCTTGTACTTATTTCTGAGAACTCAAATAATGAAGTTTTGGAAACTAAGCCACAATATAAAAGTTTCTATTTTCCTTAAGTGACATTCAAGGATTTTTGTTTGTCAGTGACAAACAGAAAGTACTTAGTATAATTATTATAGCACCTCAGTAAAAATCAGACTCTAGCCGTAGGTGATTGCAGCTATAAAGTTTCCAGAATAGGAACAATGAGCCCTATGAAACTAATGAAAAAAATCGCCAACTTCCTCACTCCAAAGTCTGATTTTTACAAGGACTCCACTTCTTCCTGGTTGCCAAAAATGAACAGTTTATTTGAATCCAGCTTAGGTCTCCAGGAAAACAATTTTAATGTAAAATTGAATAATGTTGCACCAATGACAGGATAATTAAGTGGTTTCAAAACTGAGCAATATTTAGGTAATGTGCCCCACTAATGAAAATGCAGAAATCATATTCTAATGATAGCATAACTAAAGATGATAAATATTCAGATATACCCTTTGCTGTATCACTGTACTGTAATCAAATCAATTAGAAATCTAATGACTACTTTGACACAAACAGGTATTTAATATGCTGAAAATGTACCAGATTTCCCCCTCTCAAGCATTAGTAAAATCCCCAAGAAAATTAAAATCCAGGTCATAGCTAAATTCCTTTGAAACTGGGATTTGAATAAAAAAAAAGGAAAAAAAAAGTTTAGTCACTGTAAGAATTCTTTGTGCTGTTACATTTTTATAAGGTTAAAGCTAAAAATAAGATCAAAATCTTTTTGGGGGTTACATTAAAAAATAGACCAGGTGTGTTCAGAAACCCATCACACATATATGCCTGTTAAACAGATGCCAACCAATAAATTAATTAAAGCTACTCTCCTCTCAAAATAGAAAAGAGGAAAGAGCTGTTAGGGACATTTATGGGGTGACGTTCACTTGACTGACAAGTTTTTCATGCTTGGCCTCTATTGTACAAATCTCTGATACTTCTCAAACAATTTCTGAAAGGAAAATTGAATCCCTGTCTGTAAGAGAATTTACTAACCTGTTTCTGGGCAGTCAGATTGATGCTAGAGATAAGGCATGGCTGTTTATCAGCTGGGAGAAGTGAATTAAGGAAACAAGGTTTCAACAGGGACCTGATGAAAATCTTTGCTAATAACCCCTGCCATCACACTCAGGAAATCAGAGTTTGCATGTGAAACATCTCACTATCCTTTTTATGCTGTACTTCATTGTGACAATTAGCACCTCAGCTGATCAAGTGAAAAAGTATCTTGTGCTGATCTTAAATCCTACTATACTTATAGGACCTGGAAAAATAAATAGAAAGGCCTTTGAGGAACAGTAAATGGTTCTGAAAGGGCTACACAACTCCTTGAAACATAAACTTCTCTTGAACTTTAAGCACAAACAACATTAACTTCCACATTTCTTCTTCCAATTATACAAATTTAATTTTTTCGGGAAACCACACAATCGCTGCAAAAGGAATTAGTGGATGTAAGGGGTTATTAAACATGGCATTCACCCACTGCTCTTACACAGAAAAGGCAGCTCTGAAAAAACCAAAGCTGATTAATATGAAAGGCAGCTAACCTAAAAACTAAAACTTGAACTGAATGGTGTGTGTTAATCTTTCTCAAATACACTTATGAAAGCTAAATTTGCTGGTATTTGCCACTGCTATGCAGGCTAAGTGTTCATGTGAATGATATCTCCACAGTTCTGAGCAAACCAGTAAAAAACAGAGAGTTTTGTCCTCACTGGTAATTTTCTCAATCTCCCGTCTATCCACAGCTGCCTGAATAGTGAACCCTTCACAGTCCAGGGCCATTTGTGATAAACTTTGTTAAAAAGCTGCCATTCATTACTGGTAATTTCCTTAATCCTCAAGTCTCTTGTAAGGAAAAGATCGAAATTCTGTGTTATATATTTGCTCTACAAACAAAATAACTCAACATGTTAGCCACTTTAATAAAATACTCACCAGATCAAACTCTTAATAGCCAGCCTTAGACTTGCCATTGTTTATTGATGTTTGTTTGCCAGCCTATCTGGAGACATAGGGAAAATCTTAATAGCTCCGGCCACTCATTAGCAAAGTACCGTGGAGTCCTAATCCCATAAAGATATTAAACTATTTTTCCTTACAATAGCAACAAATGGAGGGAATTCTCATTGCTTATAAGGATGTGGTACATTCTTTGCATATTGAGTTTCTTCTTATACTTTAAACTCTTTTCCCCATCACTGTTTCTGAGGCTGAGATCAAAGTAGATCGGCCTTACAGAGCTGCAGAGGAGTGGCTGCCTTTCAGAGAATATTAATGCCCTCCTGAAGGGCCCATCTGGGGAGGAGGTGGATTCCCCTGATGGGAGAGCCCTGCCAGCCCAGCCACACCAGGCCACCACTGGGGACACAGCACAGCCTGGCTGAGAGGAGCTGCTCACCCCAACTCAACTACGTGGCCCAAATCTCAAAGCAAGAGTCAGCCCGGGTCTCTTTTGGAACTGGAGAACTGTGTAAATCTGGATTCTGGCAGACTGGCACAGAGCAATTTGTTTTATAGCAGGAAAATATGTGACCAATTTTGTATTTTGCATTGCAAAAAAATTCTGGTCTTTCTGGTTCACATTTTTGACTTCTCCAGTTTTAGCTTTTACTTCTCTGTACCTCACCTACTTGAGGACTGGTGTTATCAGTGGGCTTGTGGGCAGCTGGCAAGACAGTTCCCCCTGCAATCTTCCCCTTCCTGCAGGGATCCTGCCATACAGGGTTTCTTTCTTGCCTTCAAATTTGCTTGCAAGACTTTTAAAGGGGAATTACTTTAGAGCTTGTTAAAGGTAAGAGTAAACATGCTAAGTACTAAGACATTCAGTGGGTATCAGAAAAGAAGAAATGTTATATTCATTACAGAGGAAAATCTAGTAATAAAAAGTATTACCTGCATTTATAGCCCTTGTAACCTAATTTTTGTGACAAAGCAAAGAAGTAAAAACATTCCTTTCTGCCTTTCAGTGACCCCTATAAGAAACCCCCCATGGAGTCATTTAGGATAGTAATTTGAGTGAAAATATATGCAGCCTTTACTTTGCTTGCTCTTCTTAAATTAATAAACCTCACTGATAATTAATCTAAAAGTTTCTAAAGGTATTTGTAAAAATACCCTCAAATTAGTAAGCACTTAAAAGAAATAAAAACTTAAAAGACATGATCCACAACATAAAAGAGTAACAAAACACGGAGCTGCGTTGTTCAAATGTTAAAACTGTACATAAAATACTCCTTCAATATACACTGCCAGTAAAAACCAAAGCAAAGCAGGTCATTAAAATGTCAGACTTGGGGCAGAGTGGAAAAAATGCTGTGTTTAAAAGTAAACATGTAGACCTTTTATAATTATTTCCCCTTAAAGTTAACTGTTAAAAAAACCCCAAACCAACAACAACCAAACCAAAACAACCTAAAACTGACCCCCAAACAAAAAACTGCAGCATCAGGATAGAGTCAAACTCTAGTTTTAGTCTTGTTCCTAAGCAAACCTAAGGGCACTTTTTGAGTCTATGCAGCTGGATGTCAGCTTTGTTTGGGAAATGTCATTTTCCTTTATCTGTTTTTTCTAAAGCAAAAGCAGAGTGGTGAGTTCGAGCCATTGATACCCGTGTCATGAGTCTGCTACAGCTGAGTGGGAATAGCAGGAGCACCAGAAACCCTGGGAGCCCCATGTACATCTGGAGAACCCTTGGGAAGATGCTGAGGCTCCATGCACAGCCCTGTGCTGACTGATGGACTTTCACACTCACTGTTGTGGTGATGTTGAATCTCATGCAGGATTTTAGCACTCTGTAAAGAGCTCAGAGTAGAAAACTTCAATGCCTTCTCCTCATGTGAACTAAAACTGCCCACTGAAGCTGGCAAAAGATTGTCAGGATAAGTGAGATGCTCTGGTAGTTACTGGGGAGCTGGAAGGCACATTAATGACACTTTCTTGAATTAACCAGGTTTGCAGTCCAGTGCAGATGAACCAAGAGAGTAAAAGAAAAACCAAAGTCTGTCTCTTCAGACACAAACTATGTTGCAGTACTGAAAATAAAATGTTGTATACTGGCATCACTTTTTCTACTTCCAAGCTTTTTGAGCCAGTAACAAAGACTAATGTTCTTCTGATTCTTCAGAGGTGAAGGTTTTAATTTCCCTTCTACTGGAAAAAAAGTGAATCACGGCCCCAAAGAAATTCTCTGTCTCAATTTTGTATATTTTCAGCCAAGTGTCTGCATATGAAGTCAGTATATAATCTGCACTGAGCAGAGTTCCTAAACTGTGTCTAAAAGGTGGCAATGCCCTAGTGACAGCTCTGTCCAGCAGGCACAACTCCACATTAACTGGGCTAGTGCATATCTGAACAACACCTCTGATGCCCACAGTTATTCCAGATTAATTTTGGTTTTGAGGAAGTAGTTGTCTCATAAAGCACAGGTAAATTTAATGATTAAAAACCAAAGAAGTTGTACCCTCAGGCAGTGTCTGGGACTCCCACTAAAGTCCATGCAGGAATACAGGTAACTTATTTTGTCCTCTAACATCTCTGTATCTCTGCTCCCTAAAGCTAAGAAACGCCACTGCTGAAAGTACAGGTTGTCACATTTACAATCAGCAATTAAAACCAACATTCTTCTGGTTTCCATCTGATAAGAGCAGTGCCCAAAGTGGAGAGACAATGGAGAAACACATAATAGCACCAACAAATTCAACTTGTATTTAACCAGTCCTTTTCCTTTAAATCAGCTTCTGCAATGCAAATATTTGTAAGTTGGAAAAAAAGCCTGTAATCATGTTTGACACATGTTAAACGCAAAATGCAAAGACCATGGCAGAATTTTAGCCTTCGTACTTATGAAGTTTCTTTTTCTAGTTTTTGATATTTTATGTGTTATGATCAAATATACCAGGAGGAGACAGAGCTATGGACAAAGTTTTAGATTGTATAATTGACTCAGCAGAAAAACGAAGACATCCTTTGACAGCTGTGGTTCCATAACTGCTAATTGGTCTGCCATGCCCAATACTTCCTCAGTAGGTATGATACTGTATATTTGTTTTTGACAGCTCTATTGTTTTCCTTCTATGATTAAAATGATAAGTAATACTTTAAAAGGATTAAAATTAGATGTTGGAAAGTTGGTTTCTAGCCACACATAAAGCCTTTAAGCAAAAAGTCAAAATTTCTCAAATTTTGAATCAACAGGGTGACTTTAGAGCACTTCAGTACTTCCTATAATTTCATCAAACTATTTTGATCCAGTACCAGGAGCCTAAAGCCAGGCTGAAAGCACCATGGAACCCGTGGCTTGTGACCTGTGGCTTTGGTGAAGGCAGCACACCATGACCCTGGAGGGCCGGCACTTAGCTATAATGATAGGTTTGGACACTACTTCTTTTCCTTCAGGAGGATAATCCCAGTTTAAACAGATTTTCTACTCTCATGACACCTCTGGAAGTTCTAGTTTCCTTAAAGATAAGCAAAAATGTTAATTTAACCTGCAATCTTTGTGCAAAATCAACTACGAGCAATAGCAGGGATTCCTCAGCTTGGAAAGAGGGTTCATTTTGGGTTCTTCAATCTAGATAAAAAGAATGAAATAACTTTCTCTGAAAATATTAGCTTGCTTGCAGTTCATTGTGAGGATGTCAGAAGCTTGTTTTTACTGATTTATTTTTGTCTTGGGGTGTCTCAAACCAGGACAATTATATTACTGCTGCTGTCTTCCTGGCCACAGGCTAAACCAGCAGCCAGTTCTCCATTACCAAACTACCAAAAAATGCAGTTTGAAAGTACCCATTAAATATTTCAAATGTTTTCTTCAAAATGACTTATCATAGATCTTCTGAAAACATGTGCCATATTCCAAGAAAATCTCTTAAAAGATGCTTTTCATGACCATTTGGCATTGATTACTCAGGAGTTTAAAGAAACTGGTGTTTATGCTGTATTTACAGAGCACAGGCTCAACTGTCACCCAAATGCAGGCAACCTGCATTGAGCCATCATTTCTCCACACACCTCATTTCTAGATATTTAGCAGGAAAGACAAACCTCCACAAACACCACCTACATACATATTAGGAGCATATGATACACATAACATTAAATACTACCCATCCCCCACAAACAGCCTTCCTTCAGGGTTCCAATCTCTGTAATTCAGCCAGAGTATGATCCAGAGCAAGTCATGGCCATTGAGCTACTTTAATGTTCTTATAATTTCAGAGGCTTTTTAGAGAGCTAATCAGCAAAGTCTGTGGGATTCTTCTCCAGAAACTTCCATTTCCCAGAAGTCCTTACCCACATTCTCTACTCTGGTCAATTCTGAAGATTGTTGGTCTACTTTTTCTTAAAATTGGTAGGTTGCCTCTTACTCAACTGGCATTGCTACTCAAGCAAAGAACCACACCTTCCTTGCCAGCAGCTATTTGTTCCCCCAGTGCTGCCCAGTGTGCTGAAAAAGGGCAGGCATTCCTATGGCAATGTGGTTAATTCAAACCACAGCTTAATCCAGTTTAACAAAAATGAAACAGAAAGCCAAAAAACCAAAGTGAAAGGGGGAAAAAAAGGTGGCTAAGTATCAGCTGTTGGATCAGAGACTGGGCAGGGAAAGCTGCAGGACGGGAAGGCAATGCAGGGCACCTGTGCTCACTGACCTTCGAGCCCAGCACAGCCTGTCTGCCCAGAGCCACCTGTAATCTGTCTGATTTCCCTCCACTGCAGAAAGGGATAGATTAGGAATAGCCCAAATGAACTGGTCAGCCAGTAGAACTGGAGGAATTACAAGCTTCTACCAAAGGATGGTGATAAAACATTTTCAATCAGAACAGCTGCTTTTAGATGTAATGTTTGGCATCAGGAAAGGATGACTTGAGCCAACACAGGCTACCTGCTGTATTTTAGAAAACGTGCACAGGCTCACTTGTGCCAGAGGACTCAGTGTATTCTATCCTTACAATGAGAGGTATGAGCTGTTCATGGGAGCATCTTTAACTGGCACAGTTATGCCTGGCGAGTTGGGTGATTCACACCTTTACTTTCTCTTCTGTGTTAACTCTGACATTCTGTTACTCCAAGCTGGAGTCAACAGATCTTACAAAGCAGCCCTGGACCCTGCAAGTTGCTCAACACATGTAATTGCTGTGCTGAGATGCAGATCTATAGATGCCTTAGAGAGCACTTTCTAAAAACCATAAGGATCTGATTTACCTTCATTTATGTTGTCATTATAGCACTGCAGTTTGAAATCAGTATTTCGAGGCAATGGTTAGAAATCTAGCAGTGTTTCTGTATGAGCTGTCATCACCATCTGCACCACCATTGACTTTTTCTTAACTGATCCAGCTGAAAAAGAAAGAAAAAAATTGTTAGATCAGTTTGAGTCCAATTCCCTGTGCCTGTGCAAATGCTTCTCTTGGAACAGGGCAGGAGAAGCAGCAGGGGCCAAGGCTGCTGCAGAAATGCAAGTGTAGCCACATTCCTCGATATTTGCGTAGAGGGCCAGACTGACTTAGAGTAAAATATCTTTAGGTGCATTCTAGTCTTTTTTATGATCATAATTTTTTTTTCACATTCCAGATAGAATCCATCCACAGACCTGGTGTTTTTCCGGTGGATTTGTTCACACAATGCTTTATGTTGGCAGCTCATTTCTGTCTTAGTCATGTTTTCATTTTTTACTTTAGCAGATGTTTACAATTACTCCTTAAAATGTTTCCATTTTCTCTGATCACTGAATGTGAATGAGGTGACATTTTTAAAAATAATGGCAACTTTTTCTGGCCAGAAACCATGTTGTTAGATTCAAATAGCCTTTGTCTTTTAAACTGTGGTAAAGGTCTTACATCTTTGTAACAGCAGCACCTGCACTACTTTGCCTATTCCTTTTTTGCCAAAACCAAAGAGTTGTCATTACCTGACTGTATCTTGTGCCTGGTAATCAGATGTTTATATGGCTTTTATTTAACCTTAAAGACATGAGGCCTATTCTCCTGGATTTGCATTGGAAGGACTGCAGAATAAAAGGTGCTACAGCAGCCTGAGCTTCTGAAATGCAGAGGAAGGCTTCTCTACTTTTCTTTCAATCAGGTTTTTTTCCCAATTGTTTTTATTGACTAAAATTTGAATCAAAGTTCTTACAAACAAATCCCTCATTTCCAACACCTGCAATTATATTGTAATGTTTGTAATACTTCAGATGTTCTTCAGAAACCCATTTATGGGAGTCCTCCAAGTGTTTGAGAAAATTCAGCTGTTTCTTCTTTTTTCTTCTTTTGTTTTGAAAAAAAAGATTTTAATTTACAGAAAAAATATAAAAATGTGCCATCAGTTTACCATAAAGGCTTAAATAAGAGAGCCACACAGATATTTTAAAAGATTACTTTCTTTTTGATGCAGTCTCGTGACTTTTGGAGTGCTGACTCATGGTTTTTGCATGCTTGACATCAGCAATACCACAACTGAGAGAAAATCTTTGTGAAAGATTCCTTTCTAGTCCTCTTGAGACAAAGGGATCCTCCAGGAAAAGACACAGAGAAACAACTGTTTCTTATTCATTATAGTTCCCAGTTAAAAACAAGCTCAAAACCCAACTTTAAAACAATCTAAAATATCTGCCAAACCATTCCTGCTTCTTTTTACCATAACGACTCAAAAAAGGTATAAACACATTTTTTTTCTTTTCATTGTTAGGATTATAAAATCACACAATGTATGAAAATGAAACTTTTAGTATAATTTAATATTTTTCAATAAGCAGCTTCTTATTTCTCCCTTTCTTGTCAAGTAAGAAGTCTGGCATTAGGGACAGACAACAACTTTCTCATTAATGATCATATGTTATTTTTAATAATAGTGTGCAGTTTTTTAGCTTCCATGAAAAAAATGTACTAATTTTATGCCGGCGCTCATTCCTCTTAATAGAAAAATGTTTTCCCTTACTAGGAATCAAGTATTCTGAGTGAAATACGGAAATGTCACTTGAAAAAAAATTTAGAACTGTTTTGCTCTTAAATGAGAATTTTAGCCCATGAGTTAATGTACTTCCACTGCAATGTGCTAGCTGATCCATGACCTCAAGTTTCTACTCGCGTAAAACAATTACAAATATTCCTTACTCCTAATAAAAGAGAAGGAAATTAGGGACTATCCTTAACACTACTGATATCAGTAGTAGAGGAAGATGACAATATATTATACTAAGTGTAAAAAATTTGATTCTGGAACTGGCTGGTTTGGCAGCCAAAACTAGAGTCTTTATTGAGCAAAACTTCCTACTTATTCCAAGTTTTCCTGCACTAGGACTTGAGGATAAATTGCTTGCGGGCTTGATAAAAATGGTCGGTATGTGCCTGTATTAAAGTATTTTTGGCATAAACTCCTTCAGAGGCAAATCAGGTCACATTTACCAAACTGTTGCTGTCATATGGCATTAATTTGACAGCTCAGTTAAACTGACTTGCTGATTCTCTCATATTCACCAGACTTTTTAATTAATTGTGCCAAGCTGAAAGCAAACAAACAAAATTAGACTGAAAAGTAAAACTGTACTCCAGCAAAGGTACAATCATCCAGCTAAATTCACTCTACAACTGAGTCCAAATCTGTACTGTGCTATGAACTACCTAATTCCACCATCAGAACCATCATTCATGGAGGGCTGCTCAGCAGAGGTTATAAAACCTCCAGCATCACAGATCACTCCTTTTTTCCTACCCATTTGTTCTACATGGACATGAACAACACTATTATCACTTCTTCTAAATAATTCTAACACCATTACTACTACTTTTATTTCATCATCATTGTTTTTTCAGAACAATAACGAAGTCATAGACAATTTAAGAACCTGTTCACAAATTTATATCTACTGAGGACCAGACTAGAAAATATGTGACTTGATCTATGCTGCACCAGTCCTTCAGCTGATCACAAAACTCATGCTGGATCTCCAAACCTCAGTAAGCACAATTTAAGAATGCCAGAGCATTACTTCATAACTGCTCCTTAAGAATAGTATCTCATATTTATAGCAACTCTCTGTAACCCATGATTTACCCAGAAACTTTTTTATTACTCCGTTAAACTCAGTCTTTTAAATATTATACTGTATTTTCATTCTATTATAGTAGAAGTATAGTTAGTAGAAAATATTTCCATTTTTTTCCCCTGTAAAACACTTGGGCAGGTGAAATTAAGATGCCGCATGCTGCAAATATATTAATACTAAGTAAAGAGCTTCTTCTCCCCTCACCCCACACATGCACACAATTATGATGTTTTTCTTGATCAAGATGGGGGAAAAAAGATTGTCTAGAGCATTTCAGCACTCCTGATGTAGTTTAAGCTTGCCTGTATGAAATTGCTTTTGGCATTGCTCTTCCCCAGAACCAAAACCCTATTGTAAGAGCCCAAGCACTTCCCTTCTTCCCAAAAAAAAAAAAATCCCCCCCAAACCCCCAAAAAATTAAAGTCTTCAGTCCACCTTCTAGTTTGGCTTTATAATACATCACTCAAGTAATGTACAAAATCTCAAAGGGAGAAGAAATTATTTCTGTATATGTAGCACTTGGTTGAAAAATGCAAGTTTAATATAATTTCTGGAAAGAACTCTATGCCTGAAATCAGGATAAACCTGGTATTAAAAATAAACTGTAATATGAGTTGCTGGCTCCACAGCGTGTTGTGGTAGATACGGGGTGGTGTGGGCTGAAAGGACTGTTTGTTGACTGTTTCTCTCTGACACAGTATATGAATCCCGTTCTGAGGTGGTCTGCTGGTTGCCTGCAGTGCAGGAGAAAATACAGTTTCCCTTTTGATGTATAATTTGGCTTCTGTTTTTTGCTTTGCTTTCCTTAGAGCACTAATGACTGAACATGACTGGAGCTGGTAGAGGATGTCAGACTGATCTGCTGCTGCTCTTATACCAGAGTACCCAGCTGGGCTGTCTTCCTCATATTAAATCAAGCCTCACATGTGAGGTGAATGAAGCATTTCCCCCAAATCAGATTGGTATGAACCATTAAATTTTTTTCCAGGTTTTTGTGTGGGTTTTTTTTTTTAATTATCTAAAGTAATTTGAGAATTGTGACACCATAACCACATAATTAAAAATAGAAGAGAAGCAACTCCATCACTTGATGACTGAACACAGTACTTTGACTTGTTATTTACAGCCAGGTCTGTTTGGCCAATGCCTGTCTGGACAGAAGTCCCCACTCTTGCCAAAAGATATCCAAAACTTGGACTAGCTTTCATTGGAGAAAGCAACGTCAAATTGATAGACTGACACAGCTGTAACTGTTTTGTCAAGTTGAAAAAGAGCAAGAAAATAAAAAAACTATCTGGATGTGTATAAATAAACAGCTTGCCAACAAACTGGCTTTCACAGACAATTCTCTTATGTTCTCAAGAAATGGATGAAAAAGTCATGATGAAATGTCAATAGAAATATTGGCAGATCAGAGCTGAGTGAATGGTCAAGGAATGATATTCATATTAGCCAACATTAATTCTTCAGAAATCCAGTTTTTCCTTTCATCTACCATTGGAAGGACTAAAAGAAAGATTTTATTAATTAATAAAATTTCATCTGGGAGGCTAAGTAAAAAAATATGTTCATGTCTCTAAAACACACATACTGATTAAAAAGTTTCAGCAAAGCAGCATTTGCATAGAAATTGTGTAAATTGGTCTCCACTTTCTGCACAGATAAGTTCTTAGATTAGAAAAGAAAAAAGTTATGTCAGGATAAGGAGTACTTAAATTCTAAAAGCTCATCCTTCAAATACTGATGGCAATATCTTGCATTATCTAATATAGATTTCCTGTTTCATTCAAATGTTAATATATACACAAAAAAGTAGGATTACAGGGGCCACAGGAGGCCCTGTGGTTAATTATGATAGCAAGCAAGGTCCTTTTTTCTACACAGGCAGCCCTTTGGGCAACAGGAAGAAGACGTGCTACTGTTGCTCAGACAACTTGTAATAGGTTTTGTATTGCTCTGTTACTGGGGAGGGTTCTAGAAAAAACCCCGTGGTTAAAAATGCACCCTGGTCTATACCATGGGAGTTTCCTTGTGGTCAGCTGGGCTAGAGTGGAAACAGCCCCTGTTTCCCACTTGCTACCTTTGAGTATTATGCTGGAATGACAAATTAGTGCAGCTCCTGAGCTCACCAAAGCTGGCTTTTCATACAGGGGCAAGAGAGAACTCATCACAAATGCTTTTTCCCACAGAAGATAATGGAATGCTTCCCATCTAACACGTCTAATTTACACACATCTCTTTTTATATTTAAGGTCATAAGCAAAAGAAGTTGGAACTAGTAGAGCCAAACACGTTAGTGTGAGTTTGGATTTTGTTTCGTTTCTATTGATTTTCTGAGCATAAATATAATGATTAACAGTAATGTTTTAGGAACTTGCCTTGGTGAGACCTGACAGCAAGCCTACCTGTCTGGGGGCTGTTCTGGAAGAGATGACTGAATATTTCAACAAAAAAAGTGAAAATCTTCTTAAAATTGCATAAGATTTTTATCTGTGAAGCCTTGGTTTGATGTCTCGGTTTGAGAAAAATCACCCCAAGACATTTGGTCAGGGACTTTTGCTTTCATGTCACAAGGCCACTGATTAATGTGAAATAAACTCCATCTATAATTACATGTGTTTTTCTGTCTAGCTAAGGTGGCAAGTTGTTGTATAAAGAACAGTGTCTGCAAGGCTCAGACACACAGTACTTCATGTAACTTTCATGACTGCATTTACTTTTAATTGATCCTGCAGTGCTGTACCCCTTATGGAGTGTTTTAAATCAATGTCAACCATAAAGGGGTACGAAACTGTACAAGATCCTTTTTTGGTTGCAGTTAAAGATAACTTATTTATGAGGACATGACTAAAACTCTAAGTGTGTGAATGTCAGTATGTCCAAAACTTTCAGAACTTTTTTCCTTTATTTCATAGATTGGAAAATGTCAGACCTGGATTTTTTTCCCTTTTCCATTATGAAAAATTCAACAGGGCCCTTTGAGTGTTTTCTCTCCCCTTATGTTTTTCTCCATCCCTATATTAACTGGATACAACATTGGAAGTTCTGTCATCCAATGAGAAAACCAAAGCAAGTAGAAGAGAGGCTTTTCCAAAATTGGCAGTGTTCTGGCATTCACCCAGAACTTTCATGTTCTGGAAACAAGCCCTTGACAAGCTCAGACACGTGTGATTCTCACCAGAAACAAGCAGGTCTTCTCAGCCCATGTGTGACAGCATGGACATTGCTCCTGAAAGCAGTTGTTTCAGAAGAGCTATTCTTTAGTAATTTCATTTACAAATGTTTTTAATCCACTTCCACTTTATAGTAAGAAAAACAGCTGGGGGAGTGACTGCACCACTCCATCGCCCATCCCTTTATTTTGGGATAGACCTCTCAAACATTTTTCACAGCCTGAAGTACCTCCCCAGTGTCACAGTGAACAAGAGGTTTGTTCTTATTACAGAAGAGAAGCAGCAAATAGTCCAACATCCTGGCCAAACCTGCCATGGTTAATGGTTAATGTATTTAGTTACATGACATTAATTTCTCAGTAAAGGGAAGAGAACACAGGGAAAAATCAGTGAAGTTGCAGTATTTGGTTTCTCAGAACAAGAGTCTCATACTGCCCAAGTATTGCTGACATAGAACTGATAAATGCACAGCAACAAAGTACAGAATGAGGATGTCACTCGACCTTTATATATTACACTTTTCCTTTCAGGTCCTCATAGAAATTAGGAGTGAGTCAGTATGGGAGACTGAAATCTCACCAAAATCAATATGAAAGAAATTAAAGATGGTGAATTAACTATAAAGACTATTAGTGCTCTGAGTTATATTCAAGGTAAAAGATTGCACTGAAACAGAATTTAAAGGGATAAACAAAGACAGCTCATTATCCTACTTAACTTTCCCTTTTATGGATTAAATTTTACACTTTTAGAAGCTTGGTGGTGTCTTTCCAGTCAAAGTATGTTCTATAACTCACACAGAACTAGAATTTTTATTCTGTAGAAAACTTCAGAGTTCCACACATTAAATGTCATTCCACTGGCATGAAACAATTTTCCTCTGAGAATATAGCAGAGAATAAACAGCTCAGAAGTAATGTATTCCCCAAACCTGAGTTTAACATGAATCTTATGGAAGATGTTCAATTGCACCTGCTCAGAATCCAAAGCCAGTTGTGATGTCTTTGAATCTCCATCCTGCATTTGACAGTGCAGCTCCACATGCTTGGAGATTTTTCTACAACTGTCCTTTGAGGGGTAAATCCTGCTGAAGAGGTGGCCTAGGAAGTAAAGTTAATATAACCACAGTACTTGCCTGGCCGTGCAAGGGATGGTGCACAGGAGCCCTGCTGAGCTCACAGCATCAACAGAGCCAAAAAATCCTACTGTGTCTGCAAAAATAACTAGCTTATTTTTGAGCCAGAGCTGGTTCTTTTATGTCCTGACTCAAAATACAACATATCTTTATAACAGTTTGTTGCTGTTGTTTTTGCTTCTTTTTTTTTTTTTTTTTTTTTTTTTTTAATAACTGGAGAAGTTTTCATAAAGTATTCAGAGGAACGATACCAGGTTTGGCCCCAACCCAGCAAAGCACATGTTTAACCTTCTGCATGTCACTAGTTTCTGAAATCAATGGGACTGCTTGCAGCCTGAGAGTAAATCATGTGCTTCAGTGCTCCACCACAATAAGACCTTTACAATTGTTTTCTTCTGTACGGATAATTCTAGAAACCCTCACAGAGCCTCAATGACTTTCACACATGATGAAGAATCTCTGCTATACGTAGGAGGAAACCTTGCTAAACACCTCTTTTTACAGCTTTATAGCCTTATGTCCCATTTCTTTGTCAACCTGTACCAGAAATTAAACCTTGTTGGAGACATAGATTAGCTAGGAGCAGAGGGAGTTGGATTCATTTGTAAAAGGGAGGCCTTTCCTGTCAAAGAAAGAAAGGAAGTTAGACATATATAATAAAATAATTGTAGATATGTAAATTATAAGTGCAACAAATAAAGGGCTCCTTTAGCTTTGATGGTGATGGTCCTTTGATGGGTTGTTTTTTCCCAAAGAGAAAAACTTGTATTTTTGCAAAACTGTCTTCAAAGAAACTATGTGGGGTACAGAATTTAATTAATGAAAGCTGCATTAAACATTTAATTTGCTCTACAAACCACAAGCAACACTTCAGAGATCAAGCACTGTGGAAAGCTTGGAGCAAGGTGCAGCCTGACTGTTTGCACGGGGTAGGTGATTAACAGTTTGACTTGGAATACTGCAAGTACCCCAAATTACTGTAAACACCTTTGGAACACCAGGACCTATATTGCTAAGGTTGAGTGTTTTACAAAATAATTATGTCTGCTTTCTCTGGGAGAAAATAATTGAAATTTGGGTAGACTCAATCTTAAAAGCACAAAGCTGCAAGAAACTTTTGAACGAAAGACAGGAATTAAATTGGCAATTTTTTCCTACATATTTTTTATGACTAGCCCAGCCAATATCTAACCAATGGCATCACTTTAGCAAGAAAAGTTCTTGCTAAAAAATTCCTCTTCTGAATAATAATCCCTTTTTTTTTTTTTTTTTTGTGGAACAAAACCCAAAGATTCAGACCTACTTGTTGCTGGCAGAAGAGCCCTCTCCCACAAGAAATCAGTTTCTGATTAAACCTGTTATGTGCATTTAAGGTGAGAAACTACTGCCTTCACCTTGGATGAGAAGCCACTCTCAGCTTTACCTCAGGATGCTGAAGTGTTTTATGAGCTAGTGCTTGTGGTGTCAGCCTGAGAAATGATACTTAACATCCTCCCCCCGCAAAAAACCCCAAACACACACACGCTCTTAGCCATACAGCAAATCATCCCAGAGTTTTGCAGTGAAGAAGTCGGAGCAGGTTTCTGCTGAGCACTGGCTGGGTTTGTACCTATGATGTTAATGTTTCCAGTCACACCTGCAGCCACACATCAGCTGCTGCACTGCTCCTGCCCCGCTGTGGGTGAGACTGAACGTGGGTGAAAGCCCTGTTCCCTACCTACACAGGGGGCAAAATGGCAAATCTTTAACAGTGCCGAGCTTAACTAATTTACCTCAATGTGTGGGCAGGGCTGCTGCTCCTTTAGCAAGGTGCAAATACCCTGTGCCCTTCCTTCTGCAGCTGGGAAGAGCCTTGCCCTGCTGCTGGGGTGAGGAAGAATTCATGAACAGAATATTGCCTGGATATGCTGATGAAAATGCAGGCGGTGCTCAGGGTACTTCGCCTTGCTGATGTTTGATTTGTCTGCTTCACTCTGCATCCTTTCTCAGGCAGCAGCACTGGAGGTTTATCCACACTAACTTCTCCATCCACATTGCTTTTTTTAAAGTGGAGAGATGCCTTGAATTCACTATGAGAGGTAAAAAACTAATTCCTAGCACCCACACCTGCCTGAGTACAGTGATGTATTTCAGCCCTGCACATCTGACATGCACTAAAATATCAGCATCTTACAGTACCAGATACTAATTAGAAAAAGAAATGTGTTAGATGTCAGGCCTCAAGAAAGCAAACTTAACATTCTGACAGCAGCTGGAGAGTGATAGCCATAATCAAGCATTGTCCCTGCTTAGATCTGTGCCAAACAACCTCGCTTACTTCCAGCTAATTCTCCATCTGAGACGATCTTTCTTTACGATTCCAAAGAAACATGTTGTCAGTTCCCACCTGCTGGCATTGCTAGAAATAAAACCGCAGTTGATCGGATGCAATAGGTCAGCAGAATAGTGCATTGAACTGTTGTTTGTGCTTCCAAGCTGCGTTACAGGGGATTCACTAACATTTATTAACCCTTTCTCAAATCACGGCTTTTGTTATGCTTTTATAAAGCAGGGAGGTTTCCAGGATGAAAACACATCTTTTTAGGAATTTCAAAAGAAGCAAAATTTGGGCTTGCTGCCAGGCTAAAAGTTCGATATCATTTGAAAACCAAAATATATTAGAGAAGAAAGAAAATGCAGATGTCAGCCTAGTGACACAGAGTAATCTATTTGCTCAGTGCTTGTATTTTCCTACCAATTTTGTATTTTTCAAAAAGGACAATAAAAGAATTGTGCTCACTGCTAATTAATGACAAGCTGGTAAAAGCATCTATCCATTGTTCCATTTATTTCTTCATTTCCAGCAGTTAACAGCCCTGTTCTGAAATGAATCAATGTCGTTTACACAATGTTGTCACCCCTATTGTTTCTTTATCATCCTTGCATTTTCATAAATCGGAGGTGTTAATCCCTTAATGGCTTCTCTCAGAGCTCTAAAATGTATGCAAAATGGTAATCCATCCCCTAAACAATTCACATTTAGGCAGGCACCCTCTTAAATATGTTTACTATTAAAATGAATCCTTTGTTTGGATCTAACCCTATCTGTTTGTTTTCTAAACACTGAATCATAGCAGGTATGCAGAGTCTCATTTCAAGTAGGGACTATCAAGTAACCCTGTCCTTTCAGAAATCTGGTGATTTATCTGCAGAGATGAAAGAGTTTTGGGGTTTTTTTAAGGAGTCATATTAAGTGTATATGAAATTGCCTGTCAGGTTTTGAAGGAAAAATCAAGGGTTTGGTGCAAAGACTTTTAATGCAAGGAAAAGACATTTGCTGCCCTTAGTGGTCTTTGCTCTGGGCCCGAGTAACAGCACTCTGTGCTCTCTCAGAGACTGGAAAGAAAACCACCACATTTATCCAGCATACTTTAAAAGCAGCAGACTGTCCTTGCTGATAGATTTAATATCTTTGTTATTCAGAAGTACAATAGCTTTAGTGCTTAAATCTTCGCATGATTGGGATTGTGAAGTTTGTGGGACAGGCTGCACCTTATTGTCTGTGCAGAGATCTGCACAGGCACCAGGACAGCTGCTTACAACCTTTTGTAATTTGCATCAACTTAAATGTTCTTGTTGTTAATTACATTTTATAAGCTTTATAAGCTTTTTAAAGTAAATTCTGCACAGCTTAATGGCTTAATCCCTCTGAAATATTTTTTTTCCATTTGTTTTTAGAAAGGTCACTATCAATGCTAATACTTTATATGCACTTTCCTGAGCTTGATTCAAAGTAATTTAAATCATTGCGTTTCATTTCATTGCTATTATATTACTTTGGGTCAGCACCAAAGTGAACTGCATCAAAGCAACTTTCTAGGAATTATATGCAGTTAAAGGATGATTTCCAGCATCAAGGTGCAAACCTCTTAAAACGAGATTTCAAACATAGTCTGATCAGAGTAGGGTAGTTTGATGAGATATTATGCCGGCATAAGGACCAAGATGAAAAAGAAAAAACCCAAAACCTTAAAACTGAAATATCTGACAAATAGGCAGAGAAGCATTTCAATAATTTAAAGGAAGAAAGAGCATTGGTGGCAACAGAAGCAGAAACCTGAATATAAAGCTAAAACCGAAATGATACTTAAAACATCGTTGGCGTATTTCTGTTTAATTCACTTTTGTTTCAAGTTGCAGAATCTGTGTTGCTTAGAAGTGACACTGAAGTTCTCCAACAATGTATGATTGTGCTGCTTAAAGGATGGATCCTTGGAGTACTGACACAGAGAGAGAAGATCAAGGCTTGGCAGTGACCGTAACATGCTGCTACACAGCAGGCAAACATTGGAGTCGAGCAGCTGCACCAAGGCGGGTTGTGCTGCCTTTTTCCTTTATGCTCTTGTTTTGACTTGTGTTAATCACCCATTGTTCTAGGTGGGAGAGCTAAATTAAAGGACAGGGCGATCGAATAGAGTTCCCATTCAATTAGAGGAAGCAGGTCACCGCAAATTCTGCTGCACAACGAGGTGATAAGCAGGAATTGGAAGCATACCTGGAGAGGCGTACTATTTAGAAGCAGGCAAAACAGTCTAATTTTAACTAAGGTTAAATGTAAATACTTTGTAGTCTTTTCGAATGTTCAACATCTTTTAGCACGAAACAATGTAAATCTCTGAAGTTTTCCTTTTGCCATCAACTTACAGCACGAATTTTTAGGGCTAGGAGTGAATCCTAATGGGAAGATTAAAAAAGATGAATGGGAAATATAAAAAAACCCAAAAAACAAAAAACCTTGATTTTTTGTGCACAGTTTTGGGAGAATCTCCAGTGTGTTCTTGCCAGACAATTAGATTGGCATTTCATAAATAAGCATGGAGAGAAGTCTGACTGTGTAGAACTTTCAGGCTAACACAGGGGATGCTGGGATCCCCCAAAGAGGGAAATCACTGAGAATCATGGCTGTATTTCAGAATGAATTTTATATCAGATAAAAATGGCAGGTTTCAGACATTTCATAAGAAGGACCATTCTATTAAGATTTCAACCCAAATTTTCTTGGGCATGCGGGTTTTGAATGGACTTTGAATGTGAATTTAAAACTGTCACATCCACAGAGCTCCTAAGAGTTTGCCAAGCGTTCTTCATTAGCTTTCCCTAAATTCTGTGGGATATGGGGACAGCATCATGCACTCGTCTTTTAGGAAGGTGGACTGGGATTATTTGGTCCACAATCTACTGAGTTATGGAGCTCCTGAGCTAAATTAGTAGTTACACCTTTCAAGGACACTTATGGACACATCTTCTGCACTCTGCGGAGTTCTCTCAGGCTTTTTATTTGATGTATGTGGCAAGAGATCCCTCTGTGGGGTGTGGAGTGTACCTTTTCTGGTTAGAACACAGACTGAAGGATAAAGGGCTGGTGTCGTACCCACGTAGGAATTAATTTCTATTAATGTGATGATTAAAGTGCATCTCTGGGACATTCACAAGATGTGATGTGGAAACAGATATCGGCAGTTCTCCAAAGAGCAATAATGCAATTGGTCCAGGGATACAAATAAATTGGAAATACCATTCTCCAACTATTGATAGAAATGACACAGTTATTTGTGCATAAACCCTTTCTCCTCCTGTGGTATAATGCAAGTTTTGAGACTCTCAGGCTCCTACACGGCCATGTCCTCTATTTGCCATACTCTGTCCTGGGACAGATTTGTGCTTTGTGGTGTACGTGAGGAGTGGATTTTTGATCAAAGGAAGTACTGACAAACTGTATGTGAATTGATGAAATGAGAAAAAGAGACACTTCTGGAGCTGGTTTCTACGGATTTCAATGCAAATATTTTCAATTTGTAGAAATGGACAATATGGCTTTATCTGTGTTCGTTTTTAAATCCACTGAGCATAACCATCAAACATAACATAAAAAAATCAGGACTTTCTATTACCTCACTAAAATATGATGGAATTCTCTCCACAACAAAGCAAGCAGCAGCATTTCTCTGACTCTATTGACTGTTCTAAGTCATAGACAGGAGGCAAAATAATCAAACATACATTGTTGTTTGCCAGTGGAGCCCTCAAGTATTCTGCAACATATATTTTTCAGAGGTATCACCTGAAAAATTTATCCTTGAATAAGATTGAAATGTGAGGTCTGGCAAGGTATTCTGAGTCTGGATTTTTTTAAACCTAATTCTGTTGCAAATGTAACTACTCTGATTGTTTTGATTTAATCAAAACTGGCTGTTAAATCTCTAATTCTAATGTCTTTTCAATCTTTGCTCAAAGTGACACATATGTACTCCGTGACTGTGCATTGTGAAGTTAACAACTTGTTATTTGGCCTATCAGTTGTTGAATATTCAGCCCCTTGTTGGAATTGTTCAAAATGTAAAACTATTTCTGCCTTTATCACTCCTGTCTCTCACTTCATCCTTAGAGATCATAGATTTTCCAGAAAACAATTAAGAGAAATACAGAGATGTTGTATTTTTAACTTCTAAGGCTGAAGGTTTCCAGACTCTCTTTGTAGTTGAAGGAGAAAAAGAATAAGGAGGAGGAAGAATAAAGTATATATTTCATCTTCTAGTGATAAGCCAATATTGAAATATACCTGTTTTTAAAGACTTAGTCAACAGCTCAATATAGAAATAAAATAGTCCAGGCATTATTTTAAGATAACCACAGGAGTTACCAATCCCATTTTTATGTGAGTAGATGATATTCTCTGAAAAATGAAAAATTAATTAAATCCCACAAATATTAGTTCTTTTTTTTTTTTTTTTTTAGCAAACATGTAAGTTTATGGTGTCATTAGACCTCAGCATAAACAGAAGAAATAACTTTAGATGGTGAACTCTGTTCAACCCACTGAGGAAAAAAAATCCCTATTTACACAAGGCAATTAAGGCTTATATTTAAAAGAATCTTCAAGAAATTAACATTAAAATTTCATAATAAGCATTAAGATTTTCAAGTAAGGCTTTCAAATACAAAACCAGACCACTGTAATTAAGGCTATCCTAGCAGTTTTTCAGAAATAATTGCCAACCCTCACATATGTCACTTCTAGTCATCTACATGCATACTTAGTGGCCAGGGTGAATTGGGACTGTGTCAGCTGATTATTTCTGTAATCAAACACCCCTTTGATCAAATGAAGCATCGCTTGAATATCGTTCAATGGAATTAAACAGTATTTATTAAATTGTTTCTAGCCACCATCACTGTTGGGAACATTTAAAGCAAGTCTTGTTCATATTTGTTTGGTTTTTTTTCATTTATCATTGAGAGTATCTGTCGTGCCTGGACAAGTCAGCATTTTTATGTCATTTGTGTAAGGAAAAATACTTGTGCTCTTTGCCTAACAAATCCTTAGCCTCTGACTGATGAATTATCTACAGAATTTAGCCACAGTTTGCTCACAGTAAGTTTCATATTCTATCAAGCAAACTAGGAAAAAAATATTCTTAGCCAAAGGATGAAGAATTTTATTCAGCTGGTCTAAATCTTGCTGAAATCAGCAGAGGCTCCTACAGAGTTCAGCAGGCTCTGAATGAAGCTCTAAGTGTGCCTTAGCTTTAAGGACACATTACTTTGGTGTTATTTTTGTGGTCTCATGCCACCTACCCAACAGGCTTGTTTGCACCTTCTGGTCTGGGCCAGGCTGTGACTCCCATGAAAGGATCATGTCTGTACTCTTATTTAGCTTTGATTAACATCATTAACCTCTCATGCACTGGAGCAACTTGCAGAGCAAATTGGTAAGCCAATTTCAGCAAGCCACATAAAGCAAAGAACAGCTTGGATTGTCAGATAAACATACCCAGAGGTGCAGTTAGGATGCTGAAATTATTAGGTGAATGATAGGAAGCCAAAAAATCAGTGAGCCACTTGAGCAGAGAGTATAAACATAAATATCCAAAAGCATGCCACAGTGCATGTGTATTTTATGTTGATGTACTAATACATTATCTGCTAAGGGTTTATTTAAACCATTTTTGTATTCTCTGCAATTCATTTATCTGCATAAAGAAGAGCCACTAACAGGACAGTGCCTTATGAACAAGCAACCCTGTATGTTTTCCACTGCTGTTTATAATTCTTCATGCTCATATCTACAATTCATGAGCAAATTGGCTCGTGAATGTTTCCATAAAGGTTGAACAAAGTATGGTGCTGTTAACACTCGCACTGTCATGCACGGAATCAAAATGTGCCCACTCTCATTCTATTCATCACAGCTCAAAGACATTTTGGCAATGATATTATCCAAATATTATTAAAACTTTGAACCCTGTCCCCATAAATTATAGCAAAATGGCTTCAGAGCCATTAGGCAAGGAGGATGTATGGGCTCCAGTTGCTTTGGAGTAATTATGTGCTTAAAAGGAAGCGTGGCTAAGCATTCTACCAGTAAAACGAGAAAAGCTATGATCATTTGTTACTGCTTCAGTGCTGTACACAGTATTGCTCACACAGGTCAAGCCAACCTTACAGCAGGACAATTATCTGCCTAGAGAGACCAAACATCTGTTATTAAGTACGCAGAGGCACCACTGCAGCATGCTAGAAATCTTGTCCACTTCATTGGTTTGGCTTACGGTAATGTACTTCAAACACTTGGCTAACTCTGTACAACATCCCCCCTTTCTTATTGTTACTGCAACAGTTCAGCTTTGAAATATGCAGTACCTTCACTCCCCCATTACTTCCTTTAATATGTGCACAGCTGTTAAAGATGATGGTGTAACTTTAGATGAGTTGCTCTTTCTCTTCGCTTTTTTTTTTTTTCTCTCTCTCTCCCCGTCTCTCATTCTCTTCTTTCTTCACAACGTGTTCTGAACATTCTTGTACATTTGTAAGTTACCCACTGAGAGTCTCTGTGGAGAATAGGAGTGGTGCAAAAGTGCAGGGACACACAGTTTTTACATAATAAAAAAAGCTGCTTGATTTCAAACATTCCCTTAGCTGGCTGAAGAGGCAAAGGATGCCTTTTCACACAATTTTTATGAAATAATGTGTTTAAAACAAACAGCCCAAGGAGCAGACAGCACTTTGCCTGCACTCGCTAGAAAATGGGTAGAATGATCCTCTCCTGCCAGGCTGATTATTCACCTGAAGTGAGGAGATTCTGAACTGTACACAATTTACTCAACTTTCTAAAGGCTCTGATATTAATATACAACTATTTCTGCTCTCTGATAGAAATTGCAGATGTAAGTGACACACTTGCTTTCACAGGGCATAGCAAGAAATGTAAAAGAGAGTAATGAATGGGTGGCAGAGATGTCAGGGTTAGAAATTAGATCTATCTTATCTGTCTTGGGTTTTTCTAAGCAGCCTATCACAGCGCAATAATCAAAACTTTGAAGGAGATATTAGGTGGGAGAACTACAGAAATCAAAGATCCTAGAAATATTTTTTTCAGGCTTTGAGGAGAACTGTACTACTTCTGCATTTTCTCCATGCACACTGTACTATAGACAGAGGAGCTGATACAACTGACAGATTTATGCCATCCTGAGATTCTATCAGCACAGACTTCTCTTTAAAGAAACCCAGATTTCCTTATGTTAAAAGCAAATGAGAATAATACTCTTGGGGGAAAACACAGGTCCACACTGCTACATATATAGGTAAAAAGGAAAAAAAAAAAAAAGAAGGAAAATAAAAAGAAAATATTAACATGATCAGAAGAGCTTAAAACAACCCTATGTCAAAGATGACATTTCTGTGTAATCACCAGATTATTTTGCCCCTTAGAGAAAAAATGCTCTGGAGGAAAAGGCAGACCTCATCACTGTGATGCGTGGCTCACTTCAGCCATTCCCATCTACATTATGCTCCCTTTTCATTATCTGTGCCTGGGAATAAAAGGCCAGTTAGGCACAGAGTTTGAAACTGGACCAGCAAAGAAGGGTGCGTCTTCTGTCGGAACTTTATATTCAGTCATGCTTAGTCTCAAAGGAATTACAGAATCAATTCAAAAAATACCTATAAAAATATTTTAATTAGCTTTTTTATCATATTTAGTACTTTGAAACCGAAATATACAAGGTAAGTTTTAAAATAAATTCTTTAAATTTTAGACACATTTTCAGTGAATATTTATCTGATTTGACTTTGAAACACTTGGTTACATACTTCTGAGTTCCCAAAGACAATAAATAACCATGATGGGGTAGCAAAATGACATTTTAAAATTTGGAACTCCACAGAAATCAATGGGAGCTTTGTTTAAAAACTGCAGCAGCCTCTGGTTATGATATAAATAGTTTTCTGTCTCAAATCACTACAGTTTATAATAAGTACTCATGATAATCCAGGTGTTTATTTTCAAAATGGGGCCATGAATTTACTGATAAGACTCGTCCAAAAGAAGAGTTTATACGTGTCCCATACAGATTTACTTCTTCACAAAATGGCCGTTTACATGGTGCAGATGCATAAAGTAAATATGCATCATACTTGGCTTTACGGAATATATCGAGCCAAGCTCATGAACTCAATTTTTTCTAATTAATTTAAACACCATCAGCAACAAAGCAGGACAATTAAAACCCAACTGTAAAATAACACTGTTTGTCAATATGTTCACAAATAGGGGTGCATAACTTCTGTGTCAGTGTAAGAGAAGTGACAAAAGCTGAATTAGAATCACAGAATTGTTTAGTTTGGACAAGACCTCTTAGATCATCAAGTCCAGTCATTACCCCAGCACTACCAAGTCCACCACTAAACCACGTCCCTAAATGCCACATCCACATGTCTTTTAAATACCTCCAGGGATGGTGACTTCACATTCCTGGGCAGACTTTTCCAATGTTTGCAAGCCTTCCAGTGAATTCGAGGTCTAGGACTGGAAAACGAAACAGGAAAGAAACTAGGGTTATTCTACAAAGTACTACATTTTTTTGGAAGGTATCCCTTCTGAAGAATAAGACAATCAATTGTTTGGAGTCTGTTTCTTGATCAGTGAAACCACACTGATTGCACTTACATTGCAGATTACTTTGAATTCTGTGGGCTGCTCAGTGGGCACCAGTATTCACCTAGTGATGCCTCACCTGCCAGCTGCAAGTGTACCACTTGTGAGAAACTAATCAGCATGAGAAAAGGCTTCAAAAGAAGTTCCCTGAGATCACTAGATAAAAGAAATTCTGTAAATGCAAAGGTGGAAAGGGAAAAAAAATGCATGCAGAGAAAATTTCATAAATATTCAACCCTGAGTGATGGGTGCTGCTCACAGTGCATATTAATTAATGCAGCCTTGCAACTCCCTGCACTCTTTCTATGTAACCATTGTCAATTATCACAGCCCTTCATAAAGCAGACAGCATATTAGCCCCTTGCACAGCTCTCCACGTAGCCTAGTGCATAACTGAGGAACTCTATCCATTCGAACTTTATGCTCAATTATATAATTTTTCTTTAGTCTCTTGTGGAAGGAAAATTACACCCACCCAGTCACTTTACTTTTTTTTGTACTGTGACCAAAGGTTTTTCCAAAAAATATTGCATTCTATGTAAAGTAAAATACATAGAACTTAGAGTATGAGAGAAATCTCTGATAGCATTTCAGGGCAGAGCTGAGAGTTTATACATCAATAACTCATCAAAGAACCACCTCCTCCTGACTTGCCCAGTGCCAGTCTCAACACTCTTTCCATGCTCCTGAACTCCTCCAACAGGCTAGTGGAACTTACTTTACTCCATCCCTTAACGTTTTTTTAAATTCCATTTCCATATTCCATTTAAATACCGATTGCCCAAGAGATGTAGAGCTACTGAAATAGATTTCAAGCAAAGTTTTCTTTATCTGAACAAGTCTCCAGGAAAAGAGGAGAAACACAATAAAAAAAAAATCCCAACAGGTTAAAAAGGAGAAGCGTGGGAATGAGCTTGTCAAAGAGGGTTTTTGATCTGTCTCACAAAATATTTGACTATGTGAGGAGACAAGTACAAGTAGATGAAATTTTCCGTATAAGAAAACTCCTCCACAGTCTAGTTTCAAAACAAAGAAGTACACACATTAATGTCAGCCGTTCTGTGCCAACTGATTAATTTTTGTAATCTTGTTTTAGGTTTCCTCTTCAATTGTCAGTTGTAGTTTCTTAAAAAATCTGCACACAGCTGCATTTTTAAGCACTCTCTCTACTCAAATGAACTAATCTCTTATATTGTACTTGTCAAAAAAAACCCCTTGAAATATTCTTTTCCCCTCGGAAGGAATAATTTATGGCAAAGCACATTTTCTCAAGACCTTTCCTTATCAGGAGGACATATGTGAAACTGTGGGCATGATTTTGGACTGCCTTTTGCCTTTTTGATAACAAACAGTTTTGTCTGTATTACTGAAGCACTTCTTTATGCAGGTGGATGATAAACCCATCCTTCAACCTGAAGAAAAATATTTCCTCATGCAGCTATGATTGCACTTCCAACCTGCTGAGAAGAACAGATATTTTTGCAACCTTATTTTGAAGCTTTCCAATGTTGATACTACAAGTCACTGCTTCCTGAGAGCAGCTGCCTGCTACTGTCACAAGGCATAGCCAGTTTCAGACTTGGGTTGTAAACAAAGGGCTTCCTGTGACACAAAAAATACTCCAGGTACCAAGTCAATTTCAAAGTCTCCATGAGAAATTTGAATATTCTTTTTTCCTGTGGCAGCTGCTTTCTCTCACTGCTGGATGGTGGTGGAGTTGGAAAATAACCTAAACAGTTAACATGCAATGAAAATTCAGTAGCCTACAGGGAAAAATCTTTCAGTCCATTTTTGAGAAGACAAACATCCAACCAAAACATTAACAGTTTCAGTAAGCAATAATCACCCTGGTTAGCAATCTAAGCAGGCATTGTACAGACATGGTGATGAAGCTAAAATCGAATATTAGTATGGTCTAAGTTTAGTTGGTAGATTGAATCAGGAAAAGTGCCCTGTCTAGACAGTCTCAGCTTTGTAAATAAAGGAAAGACCTTGCTCCAGTCCTTTTATGTGCTCACCTGAAGACACAGACACACACACATCCAAGTTCACTCCAAGGTTTAAGAAAAGCAATATATTCCTATATATTATAGAGAGTTTTTGCTGGGCCTTTCAGCAATTCTTGTAGTGTTTATATAAGAGTGCTTCTGACACTAAATTATTTGCAAATGTTCCTCATTTGGGGGGGGGATTTGGAGCCAAATTATAATAAGCAAGAGCAGATTGACCCAGATTAAAAGATATAATTAGTCTGTCTGATTAGTAAACCTAAAAAGTACTACTTACACTAAGTTATTGTTTTTATGACAAAAGAAGACATCCTGGCAGAACAATAAAGTCAGTGCCATGGAGAAGAACCTTGCAATTTACTCCAAACAGTTTAAAAAATTCAGTTTAGAGATACAGCAATTCAGTAGAGCTGAAATATTATCATGCCAAAGGTAAGTCTAATGATACAAGTAAATACATTGTAACTGTATATGCCTGATTCTTTTTCATATCAAAGCCATTTTTTGTTCTGGCATGGGTGAAATTTTAATCATATGCAAAATCCCACTGAATAGGCTAGGCTCTCACAAAAAATGTTTGGTTTTTTTTTTCCATAAGCACTCAGGCCCAAACCAACTTCACTTTACAGCTCCAGTGGGACCTGTCTTGGTATAAATTGAAATGAAAATTGGGTCTTCACGTGTGTAAATATATACACATGCATTTTTTTATTTACACAGACGTAGAATTACAAAATTATTCCTTTAGGGACGCAACCTTAAAATATTATATATTGGCTAAATGTAATGACAAACAATGCATCAGTCACTACTTGTAGAGTGGGGGAAGGAAGAACTGAATTAATTTGCTATACTATAAACCACTATGATTAATTAAATAAATACAGTAAGAATATTATGCTCTGTAAGATGTTATTGTGATCTGTACCACTTCCATTCAAGTACCTCAAAGCAAAGCATCACTCCCATTTCTCCTGAGCCTGAAATGTGTGGGTTTTGTGTGAACTTGTCACATGGCTCAGCTGTGGCTGCACATGACAGTCAGAAAAGTGAATTGTGGTCACAAAGCATGGGCATCAATGCTGGGCAATGAGGCATCCTCAGCAAGAATTCTTCCCAACCTGGAAAAGCTGAAAAAAACCTAAAAAGCTTCTACTCTAATGGGCTACATTTCATCAACCGACTCAAAGCTGGAATTTCCACCATTTGGTGCTCCCAAGTCTGCTGAGCCACTTGCACACCAGTGTCACTGGGTTTACACACTGGCTTCCCAAATTGCTTATAAAACACAGGTCACAATAAGGGGCCATGTCCTGTTTTCCCTCACAGCAGATCTCTTGAGTGCATCAAGAAAAAGGTGGTGGGTTTGTTGTTTTATTTTCTAGAGTATACTGCAGGAACTTTGAAGAGAGACCATCATCTGATTTTGAAAGACTCAGAATAGCAGGATCTCCTGGACAGCTCTCTCAAGTGGGAAATAACAAATTTTGTTCCAATTTCTCTCCCGTATAGAAAATATACTGGTTTTACCTCATTCTGGGAGGCAGTTTCCCATCTGCTGCTGAGTGCTATGATGCTATAATTGTGACCATACCCTAAGCAGTTTCAGGATGACAGGGAAATGTGCATTTTTAAGACTAAAGAGAGAAGGAAAAGCCTGATGTCGAGACAGGAAGCTGATGAGTCTTGTAATAGCTGACTCTGCTATACACTGTCTTCGTGGGAACAGGAGATAAGCAAATAAGTGACTTGCAAGAGATAGGAAGAAGCCATGGGAAAAACCTGCTAGATATTTTGAGAGTCAAAGTTAAGATTTATGCAAAAAACCTTATATTAGGACCAGTTCAGGATTATTTGTAAACAGCATGTATGGTTGTATGTGTACATATTATTGCATATCTTCATGTGTATAGGCAGCTATGCCAGGAATCAATCCTGCCTCATCATCAATATTGCATGGGTTTTTTTTTTTTTTTTATAGAGTACATCTAGGTTTATTAAATTCATGCCCAGATTTTATGGCAAATTACGTCAGGGCATTACAACAAATTGATGACTCAAAATCATGACTGCAAAGGTAACTTCAATGATTTTAAAATAAATAATAATATACTAAATTGAAGACTAGAAGCAGAAAAGGTTCTCACTGAGCATACAGAATGACCTTGGGGGATATTAGGCATCCTGCTGTCCCCAAGGGACAAGGGCAAAATCTTCAGCATGCTGAATGTGAGGCATTCTCACTTAGCAAACAGAGTAGATGAACCCTCTCCCAAGCTGGCATCTTAAGGGACAATGCTTGGCTGTATTCATGTGATTAAATGGGAAAAGGAGATGCAGTCAGGATGGAAGGAGAGTGTAAGTCATCAGTGAGGGAAAAGTGAGGTCTTTACAAATGCACAACAGCTGCTTCAGACAGCATCCATGTCTACTTTCCCCCAGATACAGCTGCTTCTCAAAATGTTTTAATAACCATGTATTAAAATACTAGATGATAGATTAAATATATACATAGAAGCTCTTCAAACAACTGAAGCTATCCAACAAGGGTTAGGGTATAGATGTGGTAGAGGTAAGGAGGTAAGGTTACCCGTGAGGAGCAAACTCTGCTTCCTTCCATACACCCTCATCTACACACAGAGAGCCCTCTCCCCCCAGATTCCAGACTGACCATTCATAGTTATTTCTGTATTAATAAAGCTTATGATGTGAGAGTGCCCCCATAAGATTACAAAAGCAAGCAGCACAGAAAGCTGCAGGGAACAAATGTCACAGCACGCAGGTATTTCTGCCTCAGTCTAATTTCTCAGCAGTATCCACATTGCATTTGAACCCTGCATTCATCCATGCTGCAACTTCAGAGTAGCTACAAAAGCCATCTGAAAACCTGGGTAGTGGTCTCATGGTTGGCCAAGGATTATTTCTGTCCTACATTAAACCCACAGTCACAGAAGCAACTGAAATATAAAATACCTTAATGGCACAAGTTTTAGATGTTCTTTACTTTCTGCATTTCCCTTCACACAGGGAAGTTTCACAGGGCAGCTTCAGAAGACTGGGTTTGCTCCAACCTACCTAACCAACCTCAGCTGAACATCCAGTTAGACACTTATTCAAACCTCTCAATGAGATGTTTTAATTTTCTGCAAGCTATTAATTACTGTAAATTTCCACAAGGCAGAAACAACACCCTCAGACCAGAACTGGACTTATATGATAACTCCCAAAATCTAGCTCTCTTGTTCAGGAAGTCCAGCGAGCCCAGGCAGTCATGACTTATCTTTCCAGACTGCATCCAGCAATGAACAGTGATCCCACAGCCTTCTGAAAAATAAGTATTACTTAAAATGGTATTTACATGTGTACCATTTCTGGCAGTGTGAGCTGAGCTGATGATCCTGACTCTTCCCAGACAGCAGCTCTGCCTCAGTCAAATTCTCCTGGGCCATAAAATCCCATCTCTAAACAGATCCTCCTTTGAAATCTACCATCTACTGATTTTCTTTTTTTTCCCATGTTTGTGGGACTTTTCTTGCCCTGGTTCCAATAGCTGAAGAGGAACCTTCAGAGTTGATAGAACTTTCCTAAATGATTCTTAATGGTGTGCCAAGAATTTTCAACTTGGACTTCTCCTTCTACTTCCCCCTTTCAAATCCTCCATTAAGTGAAAACAATGTATTTTTACAATAAACATACCACTGAACACATCCATATATAGACTGATTTGATTATTATTGCAGAGCAGCTTTGATTTTTCCAAAGCAACTTATCTTAGTCATCACTATACAACACAGAAAAAGTCATAAAATGAGAAAGTAAAAAAGAAACTCAAAACCTTCTCTTTAACATTCCTCAAAGTCGTCTTTATGTATTCCACTTTGTCCTAAGTGTTTCTCTAATGCTCCAGTAACTTGCTATCGTCTGCCTACCACTGAAAGTGAGCCAAGCAGGGCATGTGCTCAGCAGGGCATGATTTTTATGCCATAAAGGAAGTGAAGTATCTCCTATGAATTTAACTGCAGGCTTTGGGAGATAGGAGAAAAGTCTGGGAAAGTGGAATGAGAATATGCTTAAAACACAGAGTGAATATCCATACAGCAAAACTACTATAGAATATATAATTACAAGTTCTTGGCTGCTCAGTGTTTTGTCTCATCCCCCTTAAAAGCTGCATTGTGACACAGGAGCCAGCATCAACTCCAATAGTGTCACCAGTAACAATGACAGTTATTATTACTTTTTATTATATGCAAATTCTCCATTTGTTCCTGCAGCTAATATGGCCTTTAATCTGGTACCAGTACAGCATAGGTGAATTCTGTTTTTACTGGCAACGACATATTTCCTGCTGGGAAAATATGACTCGTCATGGAAAAGGTTTAATCTTGAAATTCAGCTATTTTTTGTTTCTTGGTGGCCTCTAATTGCAAGCTTGAGGCAGTGCACAGTAATTATCAGTCTGCAAGCATGAAAAGGAGTAAATGCCAGTCAGGCTATACGGCTGCTTTGTGCACACAACATGTAAAGAACTCTGCCATGTCAGTGGTGGGCTGGCAGCTTTCTTCTTCAGTGTAATGGCAGGGATTCAGCTGGTAACTGGATGAAAAATTGCAGCAGGTTTCCTTGTTATGATTCTTTCATGCATCTCTGTCAATGACAGTTTACATTCTGGGATTGAGATCATTTGTTTCCTGTTTGCTCACAGCTTCAGGCTTTTCTTGTTTGCCACCATGGATTTACAGCCCTCCCCCCCCCAGCAAACCACATCTAAGAGGTTGAGGGATTACAAGGCTTAATACTTTACAGCTCAGCACATGTAGCAGAAAGTTGGAACTACTGTAAAAGGAATGATGACTAGATATTCCTGTGAAATAGATACATACACGTGTGCAGATATGTATGTCTGTGTAGAAAGAAGCCCACAGAGCAGCCCACAGAGTAGTGAGATGCTAGACTAAAAGGTTTATTAGCAGACTGTCTCCTCATCTTCTCTGAAACTAACAGAAACCTCAGAAAGAAAAAAAAAATATGAATACAAATAACCTTTTTAATATGTTTCTTCCCCTAACCCTACTTGGAAGATGATACCAATGTGAAATGCACGCTTCAGAAGACTTCCCACAGCCAGACCTTTCTGTAGTTTGATGAAAGAGATGTTGCTACATCTATACAGTAATAAAACAAAAATGGGGGCATAAGCACGAGCATAAATAACCTGACACAGCACTAATCACACCGGTCTAGTAGGAGAGGTGCTTATACCCCATGGGCCAGATCTGAAATATTTTGCTTCCATGCTTCCCCACCATCAATACGTGTACCCTCCTGAAGTAGGGAACTGCTACAACCTACATGAACCAGTGTGTAAATATAAGCACAGACAGGAATGCTAAGGCTTGCATTTAACTCCTGCTAAAATTAATTGGAGCTGATTTCAGCCTTGAAAAATGCAACCCTAAGATCTCAGAATAAAACATGAGGGTAAAGCAGTGAGACTAGAACAAAATGGTGAGTGTGTAATTAAATGGAGACCTGAATAGAAGTTGCCCAATCTAGCATCTTTCTTACTCAGCTATCCTTTTTCTTTATTTATGAAAGGAAGTATTGTTTGTCTTTATCGCTCTTGTCATGGTCAGCAAAACTGGGTGAGATGCAGAGCTTATTTGGTAAATGCCACCTGTTTTTTGTTTTTCTATTCACTAGCTGCTCAGAAGCAGTTCAGCTTTTCCTTGAAAGAGTATTTGTATTCAGAGAACTATTTGTGGTTGCCAGCTTATTCTCAAGCAGCTCATTACAAGTGTTCACTCTTTAAGCACTTGGTTAATTTTGATTAGATAAATGGCTATAGGGTATGTTTCTGTCCCTGACTAAATCTCTAAGTGTTCAGTTTCTTGATTAAGTACTCATGTTTACAAATTTACAACTCTCTTTCTACGACTGTTCTTAAATATTTATTTAATATACACTCTTTCAAACATTGCTGCCATAAGAAAACCAGCTTTGTCACAGCAATTCAAGCAACAGTTTCTGGTGACTAAAGTTTCAGAAGGGGCATTACTTGTTGGAGAGAGTACAACTGATGTCATCCTATTTGAAAATGCAAACATGATCTATTATAAAGGTCAGTTGCAAGAAAACTAGTCTAAGAGTCCCAGTGTGTTATATGAACACCTCTGAATTCACTAGAATATTTAAAAGAAAATCGCATAGTCAGATTTTCAGCAATGTTTCTGGATGTAGACCACAGAATCGAATCCACTGACCTGTCCTTGTTCCTTTGCATGGCTCCAGAGTTGCAAAACAGTTGTGAAACTGTGTTCATCAGTGAGTTTATTACTGCTTATGTCATCAGAATGGTGGAAAGAAGCTTGTTAGAAGTGGTCTTAGGCTCCTAAAATGAGACAAAACACTGCCATATTAACCCTTGTTTCCATCAGATTCACTCACATTTACTGTAGGCTGTACATAAGAATTCTAAGAATGAAGATGTGACCTTTGGGGGAAACGCTATTAAAAGATCTCAGGATCAAGTCCTGAATTAGGTTGGACTTTAAATATCAGTTCTTTGTGTCAGATGAAATTGAGCAGAAGAGTCAAAGGAGGCAAAGGCCATGTCAGAGACTAGCAGAGGTGGGCCAGCAGAGGCAGCTGGGGAACACAAGTGGCAAGAAAGAAACTAAACTCCTTTGCAGCAACTGTGTTAAAGCCACTGTTTGAAATGCCCACTCTGAGCAGATTCTCCTGAAAAGAAAGGCAGGAAAAGGATAACCCACTTTGCCAACTGAGTCAAGCCACAGTCTCCATGCAAAACTGACACTAAGTATTTTACTCTTTACAAATAGTCTTTATAATTGGGATTTTTAAATAATCCTTCTTAAAAGGGATTGCAGCTGTAATCAATTTGTGGAGGGCTGTTTTAATAAGAAGCTGCTCGAATAGGATTAACTATGAGACCCTAGACCTCTTTCCTCCAGTCCTTAAACTCCTATTTGAAACATTTAGATACCCCATAAATTATTTATTGGTCTTACAAGGTGTCATCAAGCTAAGAAAATGATGCTTGACAAGTTGAAAACCGTAACCATTTCCACCAATTTGTTAACAGCCTCTCCCACATGGCATGTAATGTCTCACTTCTGCCTTGTCTTACAGGAACAGTAGTTACATTCACCCATTGCACCAAAAGCACATGTGGAGAGCTGTCAGACCTTGTGCATTCTGTTTATTTCAGGAAATGTTCCAGAAAATAATTTATAGATAGCTTGAAAATAGAATGTCAAAGTGGATTTCCTTTTCCTTGCAAGGTTCTTAAACAACAAGGGAACAGAAAAACCAGAGTTTTTCACTCCCTCTGTTGACCAAAAAACCCCCTCTGTGATTTCTGAACTGCACAGATCAGCACATGTATAGGCATGCTATAGAAAGGAATACAGGGAAAATCTATGAGGGCTTTGGCCAAGAAAAGAGGAATCAGCCCTTCACATCTCTCAACAGCTCTATCTGTCAGCTAAGGCTGGAAAAAAGGCTACTGGAATTTTTTTTTTTTCCACAGGGCTTCTCCAGCAACACTGGTTTGTGATGACTGGGAAAAAGATACTGGGATGGGGACACATCTTTTCTCTAAGGGATCTGGCTTAAGGAGCACTTCAAGCATGAGGCAATCTGCATTTAGCAAATATCATCTTAAATCAGTCTTTATAATTCTGATTATCTGAGAAGGACAGAAACTCACTGCACCTAAAAATAGGTTTCTGCTCATCACTGCTTCTTGTGGGAATGTAATACAAGGTTTCATGCTTGCTTTCCTCAGTAGGGTCTTAACATACTGGCTCCCATGCTGGCAGTGTTCAATCATTAGTTACAGAAGTTTTGTGGGGATCTTAGTCCATAAGCACTTTGTTTAAATAGTTTGTTAGTTTGTTTTGCTTCCTTTTATTTATTTAGGCATTTACTTTTTACAACCAGCATTAGATTATAGATTTGATCCATGGTGCAACCAATCTTTGTATCATTAAGCCATCTGTGCCAGTGTATCACATAAAGCAATTAAAAAACTGGTTAAACAAAGACTTCAAAGTGAGAAGTTCTAATTTATTACATGCTGTTTATTTACTGTATTATTCTACTAATACCTGATCAGTCAGCCTTCAACTGCAATAATAAAACTGTCCATGGGACCAAAGCTCATGGGGGAGTGACCTGTAGTTTTGCAAGTGTACAGTTTCCACAGACAGAATATCTGAAACTAAATCCACTTAAAAGCACAGAACTGGGGAAACTACAGATGCACACAAGTAAGGTTTTGTCTGATCTACTTCCTGATATAATTTCAAGTTCACTGAACTTCTTTGATGTTTGGTCACTTTAAGAGACAGTGACTGCTGAAAGCTTCTCTTCCGTTCAGTTGTGGTGAATGGGACACAAAGGACAGCAACAACTACCACTATTACTTATGGACTGTTGTGTACATCTGACTTCATCAGACATTCAAACACTGGGACTGGGTGTGGTCATTTAATAGAAAATCCCTCTGAGTCTTAAAAAGGGAGAAAACAGAATATGAAGTGAAAAAAATCAGGAAAAAGAAATCTATTTTTACTTTCAAAAATATTTAAGCTCTTTGTTTCTGACTCCTTATAGACACCACGAGATTATGGTTTGATCCTTTGTATGACCCATCTGTTTAGTATGAAGCAGTGTTAGTGTATCACGTAAAGCAATTAGAGAAACTTGCTAAACAAAGACTTCAAAATGTGAAGTGTCTAGCAGTCCTGGCTAAATATTTAAAATACAATACAGTGCCTTTTCCACAAACTGCTCTATGAAATAGATAACTCCCAGCAGACTGGAAACAGCAGAGATGTCATTGAAAACACAAGCTTAGGTTTAATGCAAGAAAGTTGCTGCTCACTGCTATCTGATTTTTAGATGCTTGTATATGATTTTTAAGCCACTTCAGCACTTTAAAAACAAGTACTTCTGCTTCACATTTACAAACTTGGGCATGATGACCTCAGGTATTGGGCAAAAGCAAATAGTGCTTTCCCATTTTCCCTTGGAAATCTTGATTTTGACTGTTTAAGCATACAGCCAGCCATAAAGTAACTGTGTATCACAAAAGGAAAGCACAACTTTTAGAAGCTGCAGTTTACAGGTGAGAAACATTTTATAAGAGATGCCTGAATATGCAGAAATATTTGAATATGAGTTTTTCCTTGTTCAAGGTAATTTGTAGAGCTTTTATGATAGTACAGCTCTGCTCATTCACGAACAAAGACATCTGTGGTTTTAGGCAGACACATAGAAGCAAATGAGTTTAAAAGATGCAGAAAGCAATATAATTTAGCAGGGGGAAAATGGAGAAATTCTTGAGCTGCTAATAGAAAAGAAGCACATAGGCCTAGAAACCCCTTTTTGTTTATAATTTCATAAACGGAGTCAGTAGCCTGAGACAAGCCTGTCACATCTTTGGCACTGAACAAGGGTCAGTGATGGATAACTGACCTCCTTTCTCACTTTTATCAACAAATGTCAGAAAAGGCAAACAACAGCAATGACATTCTGCCCAAACAGCCAAGAGTGTTTCATTTTCTTTGCACTTCTGTTTCCTCTGTGCCTTTAATCAGGGCTGGGGGATGTAATTGCTCTGTCTGGGCACAGCTTAAGGCATGCTGTGCAACTAACAATTAGTTTAGAGACTGAGATCTATAAATTTTGAGAAAAGAGTAAGAGGATTTGGTGTGCTTGAGCTATCCTTTCTAATGAAGAAAAATATCACACCGGAAGGGACCCAGAGTGTTATCAAAGCAACTTAATATCATCTGGTAGTGATTTGTAGGCCCTCATAATCTATTGTGATCATGTTGAAGGGGGAGGAAAAAGTCCACGTGTTCCAGTATTTATGAGATTTCCCAAACGATGGCCGCCATCTGTGCAAACGCCACTAATCTCAGCCACCGTCCTCATGGCAAATGGCTCCATGGGATTGTCCGAGGGAAGGGAAACACTGCAGGAATGTTGGGCTATTTATTGTTTATAAAAATAAACCAACTGGACTAAGACATATGCGAGGAATTTATATCAAACAGCTGCAAAAGCAAGTTGCCTCAATAGGCAGGGTGCATTGATGATGCAATCGGACCACACCGAAAGATTTTCCTATTAATCTTAGAATATACATGGCATGCTTGAGGTACTGATTTGACCTCATCTACACCCAAACTCACCTTACATGGATATCCTTAAAGTAATTTTCAAAACAGTTTATGTAGACTGTAACTGTTTTATTATGTGAGTTTATTAACTAAATAAATATAAACAAAGTCTAAGGACAGTCTGTCCCCATAGAATCTTACCTCTCTCAAACATTCCCTCATTACTCTCTTAGCTAAACAAGCACAATGCAGATACTAATACTCAGTGTTAGTGAACCATGCACACCAAGTTTCTAAGATTTGAAAATTCCTTGTTCTATGGTTAGCTGTCTAATCCCAATAAAGTCCTTTCCTAATTTCTTAACGAAGAAGACCAAATCCATCACAATGAGAACAACACACAGTGAGAACAAAGAGTCAAGGAGTAATGAGATAACACCAAAATGACAAACGGTGTCACAGCAAACCCACAAAGTACAATATTTCAGTGTTGAGCCTGCATGACAGCATCAGACAAAGGGGAAAAGAGAGCTGATCAGAGACAAGCTTCTCACCTTTGTAAAGCTGGTTTACCAGACAGGTTTGACACTGGAGAGAATCTTACTTCTTAAACTGTTAATGGGTTAGTATATGTACAGCAGCCTCTGGGAAATTCTCTTTCTAGCTCTACATGTTTGAAAACAGCTATCTTCGCTTTTCATTAAAACTGCATGCACTTTGAAACACCTGCCTTCAGGAAAACTCCCAAGCTGATTGACTCTAACATGAGAATTAATTCAGGCTTCTTTAGTGTGTGGACAAGGCTACACAGAACAGCGTGTCAGAATTAGGCTTTTCCATAATGCAAACTGGCAAGGATTGCTCTTTTGGGAATCCTGCTCAGCTGGAATTCAAGACTTTGTTTGACAACTGATTTTCAAGGTGTGTGTCCTTTTCTTTTAAACAAACACATGATGCTTGAAAGCCAAGGTACAACAGTGCATATGTACATGTGTATGAATGAGAAAAGGACAGCTCCTAAGAAATCCTTTCCTATAAATTGTGAATGTTACCTACCCATGCTAATGCCAGAACTTTCCAGCTAGAAGGAAGGAAAAATGTTTTGTTTGCTCAATTTGTTTCAAAGGAGTGATCATTAATGCCACTAGTAGATACCAAGTATGCTTTCTGACTTCTGGGAGATTCTAGAATCTGGGTCTTCCTTTTTTGGGGGGAAAAACATCCCTGCACAATCGTAAGATATTCTAGCTCAGACACTGTTAATGTATGAGGTACACACTTAAACTGGATGCTTTTTATCAAAAAAACCACCCCCAAACACAACCTTTCACCCCAAAACAAAAGGCTTTAACCACTCAAAGAACAGTTTCTGTGCTACAGGCACCCTGTGCATTGCTCACACTGTCTCAGGGAATGATTTTGCTGAAGCCCAGGCCCCAACACCTGCCCATAGATAGCTCTTCCCTAGATATCACACATAAATATTTTTTTCTGTCCACACCCAAACTCAAAAAGCTCTCACTTGGGTATTGGTTAAGATCCCAGTTTTCCTGCAGTTACAGCTGATCTATAAAACAGCATAAAGGCTGTTTAAAGTCATTAGTGGATCCGACAGTAAACTTGCTCTTTTACAGGCAAGAGACAGTTGAGAAACAAATTCAAAGATATCTGTTGTCTTAATAATCACTGAAATGCAATCTTGGTGTTGCTCATGGTGTAATTACCTGACATTTTTCTCTGAGAGTAAGGCAGAGCTCTTGTATTTCCTTCAAACGCTGACTGTTCATTTCTGTTCCTGTGTTGTGGTTAACACAGGAACAGAAATGAACTGAAGTTCAGGCTGAAGTGGCCTCACAAAAATCTGTAGAAGCACAGTAAAGGTGAGGTGTGGGACCCAGAAGTCAGAGAACCTCTGCAGTTGCCTCCACCTCTAGAGAGAAAATAGATCCTGCATCAGCAACAGGCTTCATTTCTGATCAGCTTCTAAACTGGTTTTAGTTAGAGTACATGTGAAGTTCTAAAGGTTACTCCAGGAAAATTCCTGTTTCAAAGAATGCCACATCTATCTTGCCCAGTAATATAGTCTGAAAAATTAAGCTGGGAGCATTTAAAGATGTCTCTCTTAGAACTGGACTGAGACATTTCACATGAGCATGTGAAATGATCAGTATTAAAACAATGTGCCTGGTAGAATTTCCTTGTGTCAATGATTGTCTCCCTCCTTGCCAGTATCTGATCACCTATTTGAATGCAGAGTTATAACTTTAGGTCTATTACCAAACACATAATTTTTCCCAGCACACTTAGGATTGGGATGCATGGACACTCAGAAAGAAAGTACAGCAGATCAACCAAAGATCAACGTGCATAAGATAACCCATGTTCAGCCTACAGCCCATGGTCCAACACTGCAGAAACACCTCCAGCATCCTTCCCCTGTTTCTGCAGTCAGTGGAAGTAACCAACAGGATGGATGGGAGCATATCTCAGCTCAATTCCCCAAAAGGAAGTCTCCTCCATTGGGACACTGTTCCCATCTCCTGCTGCAATTTATTTCATTCTGAGTTGTGCCACTGGAACTGTTTGTGAAGTCATATTATAAAGTTTGTTGTAAACTGATCTGGGTTCAAAAGCTTTTGTAAAATGCTGTTGGCAGAAGTGAGGCTGGCAACAGTTTCCTAAATCAGTTGTGCCACATGAGACAGTGGAACCTTATCTAAGGTTATCTTTTCTCCACCAACTTTTGTGTATCTTATGTCACTAAATTCACAAACAGGTCACAGAAGCTGATGGGAAAAGAGTTGTAGAGCTTGAGCCTTACCAGTGAACACTTTCCAACAGGAAACCTTACACTGGCATTGGTTCATAAAAATGTATGCAGATGACCCAGGTAAACCTAAGTCACTAGTTTTCAAAGATAGAAACAAAAATAGATTGTTTCCTCCTGTATATGCATGCCAGGAAAGTACAGTCATGAGGACTGAAATGATGCCTGGTTTTTGCTCCCACTCTCTCAAGCACAAAACAACCAGAAAATAAAATTTGCTAGCTGATGGCTTTTTAGGTTTCATTTAAAACATCTTTATAACTCTAGTGTACTTCCTACTCCTACTTATTCCTGCATCATCAGTCATGCACAGCACTTAAAATACCATGTTTGTCACTCTGAAATGTAAAGGTATATGCTACCTGAGGTATGTTGTTTCAGGACTGCTAAGTGATTCATACTATGATGAAGTTTTACTATGATGGGAGGACAACAGACCATTCAGAGTATGCCAGTGACTAAGTTTTTTCACAAGTTATTTATCAATCTTTCAACACATTACCACATTTTTCCTATTAAAGCACACAGAGCTATCACCCAGGAGCTAGCAAAAATTGTGGCATTTTGCTCCTGTTCACAAAATGTGGGCTAAAGTACTGGTGACCTAGAAATATATAGTGCTTTCTATTGTATATATAAAGCATAAAGAGTTTCAGACTGCAAGATGCACAATTGGTTCATCACAAAATGAGTAGAAATGTTTAATTTCTGCAGAGCCTGATTATTGTTTGTGAGCTGTGTAACATGAGGAGCCCTACACAGAATTTCCCTCTAATTAGCAACTACGTATGCCCAAGTCAATTGAGAAATACAACTTGGAAAGCCTTAAAAATAACATTATTTGCAGTTCTATCATTCCCCCTGCTTTAAACATGAAAAGATTAGGCTTAGAGACAGATGCACGATGGGATCTTACCTTTTACTTCTCTGCCTGGATGCACAATTTGAGAAGCAATCTGTCCTGTAAGACAACAAGAAAATATCTTTGCTGGTTTTATGCTGAAAATTTATTTTTGTGATCCTAGAGATCCTCTTTTATTTACATAAAGCACTCTTTATTACATAAAGCACTTCCTGAGGAAGGTGAAGCTCTTAGAGGTTGAATAGGAACTGCAGTTTAAGAAGGGCAAAGACAGAGCTTGAAGTTTACCTACATTTCTCTTACACTGTCCTATAAAGTAGGTGCAGTCTTCTATCTCTTTATAGAAATACACCTGTATGTCTTTAAAAAGGTAAGTAGATCTTCTCTACTTGCTGAACACATATGATCCACTGATAAAAAGAATAGTTTTCAGGCCCTGGAATCTGACTTGTTTCTGTTTTTAAAATGGGGTACGTTAGAGGCTAAGCAACAGCTTAGTAAGGAGGCATGAGGGAGCTATAATTATTTGCACTAGCTAAATATCTCATTTGTCAGCATTCTGAACAGGAGCAGTCTGCACACAGGTGTTCTTTCCCCTCCATATTCACAAAATGAAAATTAATTGGCCTCCCTCCATGGCCCCTGTAGTATCACGAGCCAATACTCCTCAAAGGCTACCTGAGTACCACCACAGGATGCAATTTAAGTCAAACACCGATGGACACGATCCATGTCTTCATAGAAAAGCCCATGAGAAAGGAACTTATTTTTATGAATTGGAGCACATCATTTAACATTTTTAATAAGCTATATGGTGTTTTTTTAGTTATACAATTTTGGGCTATATGACTAGTTAAAAAAATGTCTATAACAAAGATTGACCTGGAATAGACAAGATAAAATTTATGACTGTTTTGTATCAAAGCCAGTTGAATCCACAGGAAACTTGAGGAGCAAACAAAAGGACATAGTCTAAACATCAGAGAGACTGAAATTTAAATGTTATTATAAAAACTCATTTTACCTGTAAAAGTCCTGCAATGGATAACAAAGATATTTTAATGCACCCACCATCATCAATTTTTGCTTCGAACCTTAATATACTCCCCTCCTGCCTACAAACCTGAAACCTAAAAAACAACAAACTCAGAGGTGGGGAGTGAAGGGGAATCGCTGCCACAAACCTGAAAATTTAACAAATGAAAAAGCATGGTAAGATTCCAGTCAATCTGAAGCAATATGAACCACGATGTATATCATCACATATAATGACAGAGCAGTCAGGGGATTGTGTCACCACTGAAGGGGAAGAGGAGGACCCTGCAGGGCTGAGCTTTGCCCCAGGAGCTGCTGCACTCCCAGAGGAGGTGGCTGCCCAGGCAGCTGCTCTGGTGGTGTGGCTTCCTCAGAGTCCAAAACTCTGTGTGACATTTATCCCAAGAATGGTGACGTGTGGTTAGAAGCCAAAGCTACTTTTCACTTCTGAGGACATTGTTTCCTGCTGGGTTTCACACTCACTGTGGAAGGGATTGCTTTACAAAATCACCTTTTCCTTACATTGATTTTCCAGTTGCTTTGCCTTTCCGAGGTTTTGTGGAGTAGTAAGGATCATGTAGTATTGAGCTTACAAAAAACAAGACCTGGAAAAGGACTCTGTATGACATTAGGAGGCAGAACATAAGCTGATTTTTTAGATCAGGCAGTAAAAGAAAAAAAAAATAGTAGATTAGCCTAATGAAGTGTCTTTTTGTTCATATTTTCCTATTCTTAAAAAATACTATTTTTCAGGTTTCAGAAAAGAAGGAATAAAGATCAAAGTAAGGAATGTTCTCAGCATTCTTATAACAAGTGATTCTTCATATTACAACTTTTTATGGGAGTGATTGTCAATCATCAATCTTCAAAATTGTCATAAACACCCACACATGCTATTTCAAAGATACCTAATGTAGGATATATAATACCATATTTCAAGCTGGATTCAAAGCTTTTCATCTATCTAATAGTTAGGAACAAGGAAAAACACAAACATCAAATGAAATGAAATGTATTTGTTGATGCTAACTGCAAATATTAATTTTATAAAAATTAAGTCTATTACATATCCATTTAAAAATATGAATGTCTGAATGATGATAGGGATCCTGAAAAGACTGCATCCACAGAGAACCACTGATCTAAGCAGGTGATCTGCTAGACAGGACCAATATTAAAGTGCATGTCATGGCTTACAAATTTCCTCATTTCTTAAAGAAATCAATAATCTTTCACAGAATTCATCCCATTGTGACCTGATCTCAGATACTCATCAAGAATTTACAACCCACATAAGAAGGGAGGGGAAATTCCACAAACTTCTATTTGTGGAAGGCACTCCTCCTCCAAAACAACAGAAATATTCATCACAGCTTCTAGTCCTTTACAGATTCTGTTAGCAAGGTATATTCAAGACAGAAAAGATGCACATGACAGATTTCTACCCCTTTTTTCAAATTATTAGGAAAAATAATCAGCAACAGTGTATTTGGAGCTGCATGAAGCAATACATTATAGCTTGTTCATGCTGTAATTGAACCGAGAGAGAAACACTGGGCAGTCAAGAGATGGTTGTAAGCAGATCTACACAATCCCAGATGACTACTTGGAAAGAACTGCAAAGGAACCCGGACAGAATGAAGTAAGGAGAAATTATCAGGACAGAAAACTTTTTAGTGCGTTGCTCCTTGATCACCTTTGATGTTTAGAGGACTAGATAGTGTTTCATCCAATCCAGAAACATTACACATTACTGCAGTGCCAGTACTGTTGGTTGACAATGAAATGGACCACAGCTATCTACACAAAGTTTATCAAACAGCCCAAGGACATGGCCACAGGGCACCGGAAGAGGTCAGAGCTCCTCCAGAGGGACTGGTGATCCCTCACCATGCTTTGTGCCAGCAGGCCAAGGACCTCACAGGATACAACCCAACCCGAACCTGAAGCAAGTGGAGTGTGGATGCTAAATAAAAGGAATCACAGATTCAAACAAATTTTAACCTAAGATTCTCTTTTTGTCACATCCCTTAGGTGAAAAAAGTTCAACAATTTCTGAGGAGCATGGGAACTGCCAGCAAAAATGTGGGAGGAACAGCTGGGCTTGCCTCCTGTGGCTGGGGCAGGTGGCAGGGCCACACTGGCATCATGTGCATCTCCCTGCACGGGTCCTCCCTCTGAGCTGGCACATTAATGGAACTTCAGGCCCACTAAAAAATACTGGATATATTTCTCAATCTCAACTCCAGCTTTCAAATGACTGCATTATTTATTCATTAGTACTACATTCAAAGTGCTGTTTCCCTTGTTACTCGGTGAAATAAATGAAAGAACAGTGATATCACTCTAAATCCCAATTTACAGCTCTTGCAAGCCCCAGATGACTGTATCATAAAATTCTCCTTACCCTCCCCCTCTCCTCTCCTTTCTGCCTTGCATCTGACTGAGAGAAGAACTGCCCACTGCAAGGAGCTGAAGGCTGATCTGCTGGCCTGACCTAAGCAGAGGAAGCCATAATAATGATCAATAGATTCCAAATAGGAGGAAGGACAGTCCTAGACTCAACCCTTGGGTAAGAGGATTGGGCTCTACATTTAAGGTGCACCTGCAGATACATTTTTTCTCTGGAGAAAGACTGGACAGAGAAAAGGGCAGACTGGACCATAGAGACACAGTGCACACATGTGGACAATATTTTCACTTCCTTGTTTGCTTACTTGTCTTATGAAAAACAAAATAATTATCTAAAAAAAATTAGACCTGATTAATTCCTGAATCCTGATTTTGTTTTTTAATTTGGGAGACAACCCAAAATATCTCTGGTTCTCATGTGTGGCTGAGCTCCTCATGACTGTAACACACAGTTCAGCCCTCTTATGCTTCCTCTGGCCAAAGCTGCAAACTTGATGTTGTAAGAAATAGAGCAAAATACAGGCAGATTAAAGAGTGGGAAGTTTTCAAATCGGATAGGTTTAGAACAAGCTTCTAATATTATGTTCAGATACTGGCCTTTTATAATTATGGGAGAATTCTAACTTTGACTAACCAAAAAATTCAGCACACACTGGCCTTGGGGTCCTAGTCCCTGCTACTTTTGACACACCATACTTGTAAGGAGAATCTTAACCCCAAATGCTTAATACAGCAGGCTAATAAGATTTCAAAAGTTTTCTAAAAACCTATGATTTAAAAAACTATGAATTTTAAACCCCAACTGGTGATTCTCAGTATCCTGTCTGCTGCACACTGGAGACACAGCAATGTGGAGGGATGAGGGTGTAATTTTTCAAAGGGCTGTAGCTTTGAACCCACTTCTGACCAATTTCCGTAGTCACTTAGACTCCAAGGAGCCCTATGTGTCATGGAAGAGCAACACTTAAAGGCAATATTATCTATCACCTCTCACCTTTCAGTTCCTTTGGAGCTACTGCTGACTATTAAGACATTTGAGTTACTTTAGTACCAGGAAACTTGAATTTGTATCTCCCCAAATAGCCAAGCTCGCAGGAAACAGCAGATGCTTGGCCCATGCAGATGTATGTGTGTGTGTGTGTAAGGGAATGAGGGACTGCAGATATGTGCAAGGGTGTGACAGAATAGGAGATGGCTCCTGCTGCTCACTGAACTGTCTAAACACACCAGCTACCTTCAAATAGGCAGTAAAATACAAGCACTTGCTGCTCAGGAGAGGCAGACACGTCACTGTGACTTGAGAGGAGGGTCTAGTGTGACAAAAGCAAATTTAGTCCTTTCTGTTTGAAGAGGCAGCTCAAAGAGGCTAAAGTAGGCAGAGTCAAATTAAACCAAGGTCAGAATGTAACCATTGCTAAGACAGATTTAGGCAGCAAACCCCAAATTGCTTGAGGACACAAAAACTGGTACTTTATCTTGAAATCTAACATGCACTATCTGGCAACAGCATTGTTTCAATTATGAAACAATTCACATCTCAGCTGACACATGTAATGAAGCTTGCTACTAGCCTAGTACATAATTTAAGGTAAAAGAAAAGAGGGTATGTTTTATCATGGTCTTTCATATCTTTGTCTATTGTTCTGCAATCCATTTGCATACCTAAAGGGAAATGGCCTTTTTAATTTCTTTCCCCTCTCCTAATCATCTGAGGCCTATTTAGAAGTGTTCCGTATCCTGTAATCAGGCAATTTATACAGTGTGCACCCTTAGGCTACAGCCATTACAAACAAGCTGAAAAACTCCTTTACAATAAATGATTTAGCATGGGAAGACACCATTCATAATTAATTTTTTTCTGTTTGCGTTGGCAGATGGTCTCAGACATTGAAACATGGCCTACTGCCCACACCTTTATTCCAAAGAGAAAAGGGCAGCCTTAGAAGGAAAAGAGAAATGCCTGGAAGACTGCTTCACTTTGGGAATAAACATGCTCCTCATCTTTTCATGAATTTGTGCATGATAAAGACTGAATTCAAAGATTGTGGAAGTCAAAGGAAAATAAATCCCATTAGCTTCTGACCAGGATCTGAATTAAAACCACTTAAAGGAAAACCACCAATTAAAGGAAAATATTGACTTGAAGGACAGTGTGACTGTTTTTTCTTTTCTTCATTATTTTCCATAAGGGAAATATCTGAGGTTATTTCTGAGGCAGCTTAAACAGACATATTGTGAGGGTGGATGTGAAAATGATCAGCTTTGGATTTCTGATAGCTGGGTACTCACTGAGGCAGCAAATAAAAGAGAGTTCTGCTATCAGCCACACTTTAAAACATACATTTTCCTGCTTCCTCAGAGGGACAGCTCATGACAATTTCATTCTCCATTTACTCATGTATTTGCTCACTGTTTACATGTTGCTTTTCAGGACTTTAAAACAACTTCTGATGCACTTCTGAGTTGCTGGCATCACTGCAAACTCCCCCAGACTGAGATCCAGCCAAGCAGACTGTCATTTTAGTGGCCTGTGCCAGTATTTCCTTGATGGTGATAGGACAGTACTAACTACTACACAGCAAATTCCTAATTTAAGAGTAAATAGACCTTCCTGTGTTGTGACTCAGAGTCTGACTCTCCCTTTTGCTCTGTAGGAAAAGAGTAAGCTGCATTTCCATATGGGATCTCTAGAATGTGACCTAATCAAGTCTCACTGAAGCCTGCAATGTGTTTAGAGTGCTGGTACTGAAACCCAAAGCCACTGAGTGCCCATTCAGGATCATCTGTTTGGATTTACACACAGACAAATGCAAAGTCCCTGGATGAGCTCGAAGGCATGGCACAGGGATTACAAGATGTTATCTGAAAATGCAGTTAGCTTTAGCTGCATCTCATATTTTTGGTATTCAGTCATACCTTTGCTTGCCAGGGAAACACATTTTCCACAACCTCCTAGGGCCAACATCAGACAATCCAGGTGAGCTGGACGTTTTCCAAGAAGAGGTGACACGGTGTACTTTAGGCAGGGGCACTGCACAGAGTGATTATACACAGCCAGAGACCACTCACCGAGTCTCCATCAGCTTTATGAAGTTCTTGCTGTCAGCTTCAGGTAATTTTCCTCTGAAAAGGTAAGAATCAGCTGACACTAACGCCTACAGGCATTATGTGCTACGTTATAGTTTCTAAAGGAAAAAGAAAATGGGAGCATTCCATCTCCAAACATTTTCCTGCCCTCTGGATATAATCTTCAGCATAGCCTGACCTCAGAGGGCAGAGGCAGGCCTGAGAGCCTGGCCCAGGGATCACCCCGGGGCCACACAGCCACACACAGGCACTTCCAGGCAACACATCTGGGGGAATGGAACAGGCACACACTTTCCACTGAGCTAAATACTACTGACTTCTGCTTTAATAGGGTTTTGGGCATCACCAGAGTTGTTTAATGTTGCTTTGGTCTTCTCTTTTTCCCACTGTGCAAAAGCCTACTTGTCTGACAGATGTTTTGAAATATCATCAAGAAAGCTGTTTCCACTCTAATTTCAACCTGGCTCAAACCATCAGTTTCACCACCACACCACAAGGATTTCCATGTGAAAGTCAAAAAGTTTCCTCTGATTTAGAAAAAATAAAGCCTTTGAGTTTTCAAGTTTTGTCATTTATCATGTGTCCTAACTATCAGTCCTATGTCATCTGAGAACTGATGAAAATCTCTCTGAAAATATCTAAGTCTGAAGAAATAATCAACTGTTGTTAAAATGGCATTGTTCTCTCTGCAATGCAGAACCATCTGGATAGTAGCAGGAAACTAGGAACCACTGGATATGCCACTGGCCCAGGGAAAAGTCCTTTCATAAAACCAATCTTCTTCCTTCAGATGAATACATTACTCTCATTGTTTCTTGCAGTTGATGCAATACATGCTTCTGCCTCTCTGTGAAATTTCAGCAATACCTGTAATCATAATAATAGACTAGTACTGATCTTCAGAATGAAAACAAGCTTATTTTATTAATCTGACCAAATCTTGAGGCCATTAAAAGGTTGTTTTCTTAGCCCTTCATTATGTATTCAATAGAGACGGTAGCTTTTTCCCTTTCCTTTCAGACACAGAATAGGATCTTTCTCTTCTCCTCTTTCTCTCACTGATAGACACTTAAAATTCAAATTACAATTATACTAGACCATAAAAATATACAGGTAAGGCAGATGTTGTGAGCAAGATACTTGACAGAACCTCGTTATTTGTTTGGATGACTTAATAAACTGCAGAAGCTGAGGTCATCAAAACCTCTCAATCATGTTGCAGGCTAGTGCCAACAGCTGTAACAAAAACTGATGATGTAAAACATGTTAAACATGCCAAACCCAAGTTTCAGACAAGCCAGTCTGTAATAAGACTATTTTCTACTTGAACATTACAGAGCAGTGTGCTCCGGTCTATTTATGCTGTTCTTAATAGGAATAACCAGAAACCCTGTTTCACTTGCTGAAGGCTGAATGCAAAGACTGTTTTGTCATCAAACAGCTTGAGATCTATATTGCTTTCAGATCTGGTTAGGCAGAACACAGATATTAAAACTGGATTTTAGAAACTGAGTTTCATCTTTTGTAGGAAAAAAACCACCTATTCTTATTTAAAAATACTAATTGTTACAAGATTGTAGTGAGACAGAAAAAATAAATTTATCGCATTCACCATTTTCTGCCTCTTACTTTACAAGCCTATTTCCCTCAGTCAAGAATTCCATAAAGAAAGCATGAATTGTACAAAGAAAAAAAAAGATCAAAATTGATTGATCAGATAAAATAAAAATGCAAGGTTTCAGATTGTGAGAAACAATCTACAGGCAGAACACATACAAATTGCAATATAGGTAAACAATATTGCAGAATATTAGGGAAAGAAAGTAAATAGAAAAGAGAGTAGAGGCAACCGTACATGGTTTTCCTGGGACACCACTGTGGCAAAGCCGAAGGGTCAGATTCCAACATCTAACGCACAGCACGTACTGCCACACAAGTCTAAAAAATTCTGCTGACACTCGTAAATTGCCACATGTTTGGATTTCCAACAAGATCTCACAACAAGCTGTGTTACTGCAAGTCGTTATTTCCTTTGGGCGAAAAAAATGTCTCTAGCGATGTTAAAAGTCGTGGCAGGATGTACTATAGTGTCAGGAGAGCTCACTGGGGAGCATTCCTGCCTCAAGGCCAGGAGGTTGTATATAAATTCTGCACCTGGTTAGGGGCTGGGAGGAACAGGCTAAAGTTTATCTCAGAACTGTAGAGAGTCAGTGGTCGTGGACAATGGCTCACTGGCAAATCCTGAGAGCAAAGTCAGCCAGGAGCAGTGCAAGATTCCCATGGCCTAGGCATTTCCAAACTCTCCTGTATGCAAAGTGCCTCTGAAAGATGCTTATGCAGCACTTGTCTTTTCAAAGGTGCACACTAAGCTATAATGAGCTTTAGAGATTTTTCTGTCAGAGAGGGAGAGCCATGCTAATTAGCTGGTCTGCATTCCTCAAAATCGCAGACCAAAAAACTGTGTCTAATATTTTCCCATAAATACTTGGTTTGTATCTGTTGGGTTTTTCTGGAATATGGAAGCAGAGGAAAATGACCAGAAACACTGAGTAAGCTTGCCGATTTTTTGTCCAAGCTGATTCAAAAGATACTTTATATTTTAAGATGTTAAACAAAAACATGATTCTTCCTATACACAAAAAAAAACCAACAGAAGATATTAATCTTGAATGGCTTAAAAATAAATATTAATGGCCTACACAAAGCTAATATCTTGCCTGTTTGTCTATGCCATTGGCTTAAAAACACATGGATTTGTAACACTTTTTTGTTTTTCACTTCCTGTTGATGTGTTGCTTCAATGGCCTAAGCTTAGCAGTCACAATACAAAACTATCACTGAATTTCCTCAAGTTTGAACACAGAGAAAACGGGGAGAAGTTTAGGCACCAAGTTATCAGTGCCTATGATAGGTAAGAAGAGGCTGAGTTTCTAATGTGAAGTGTTTTTTGAGCTCCTTAATAGAGTAGAAATTAAACATCTTACTATCCTGAAGTGATTTTAGTCTCCATAACTGCTGAGAGCAGGAAAGTGCAGTCTCATGGGGGGAAGCTCACAGGCACCAAAGTGTCCTGTCACAGCTGATCCAGCACTAAACCCAGGCAGATCTGAGTCACAGCCCTGTAGCCCAAGTTCTCCCAGCTCACACTAGGCCTGTGCTCACAACTGTGTGAAGATTGGCTCAAGGACAAGAGCCACCGTGGACAGGCTTTGCACAATCACTGCAACAGCCAGTAGCACATTGTGCACCAAGAGCCATGGAAAGAGAGTTAAAAAGACCCCAAGATGCTTCTCAAATAATGTCCATACATGAGCCATTGCAAACCAAACAATGAATACTGTCTTCCATCATCCCCAATACATCTTATTAAAATAAAGTCTTATACACTGACTTCTGACTTCAAGTGGAAGTAGAAGAAATACTGTGAAAGTAATGCCATGATCCTCTAGATAAATCTTGATTTCAACAGTACTGCTTATTTCAGTCACATGATATTGTTGAAGTTTACAAAAAATATTGCCACAAAACCCACTAAAAAGCAACGATAAAGGCATTAACAAAAAACAAGAGAATTTTAAATGAATACTTTGCTTAGGAATCATATGTTATCTTCTCATAAAATGTCACAATTGACATACATTTACACATAATATTTACAATGCAAAACTGAGCTGAACAAAGATTTGTACTAAAAGTAAAGGCTTCATTTCTTAAATTCTTAATTGTGCAACTCTGTAATGGGACATAATTTAACAGGACTGTCTCAGTACAAAAAACTAAAATTATATCCTTTTGGCTAATAAAAACTAGTTTTCCCTTAACAGGCATTCAGAGGTTTGACCTTTAACTACACTGAAAGTATTCCAAAGTATTCTGAATTTATTGGACTTCGGAAGAGCAGTTAAGAGGTCCTGATTTAGAAAAGCCCATTTTACTCTTAATTTGAACCATGATACATATTTAAACTTTAATCAGGCAAGAGTACAATGCTACCATCAATGGGGTTGAAAATAGGAGGATTTTGGACTCTTAGTGGTGTGGCCTGCTCCTCACAGCCTGATGCACCATGGGTACTCTGATTTAGTGGTATTTCACACATAGTTCTTCAGCAGATGGAAATGATGAGAAGGAAAGACAAAGGGCACAGTCTAACATTTTATAAAGTAACCTTATGAAAGTCTTGAAGAACATTTTGGAAAATAAAGATGGACTCTTTTTGCTTTCATAAAAGTGATAATGTGCTTTGCAATGGGGGAATTTTTTAAAAGAGGATGGGAGGACATGGCAGATTGACAATATTGTGAAATAATTTGCCACATACATAAATTCCTCAGTTTTTATGAAGTCCACATAATGTTGATCTGCAACAGTTTTGACTTCAGCTATGCAGATGTAGATGACAATACACTTTAAAAAAGTTAAATAAAATTCTTACAACTGTTTTTTTATGCCCACAGGAACTAGTGACATGATTATACCACTGTTTGAATGGAGACTAATGTAAGTTTGCTTGGGCTTTTTTATCTTCTACAATTGAGGGGTGGGGAGAAAACATGCTTTTTAACAATAATACTTGCACAAAACCACGCATAACTTACACACAAAAATATATAGCACAAATATTATTATTTTTCAAAACGCACCAGACTTACAATCCTAGATCTCAGTCTTCCAGAAACTTACAACCTTAACTGCCTTATGTTCATGACTGTCACCTAGTCAATAAAGTAGTTATGTCTTTTTTAAATAAGCAGATGCGTAAGAGCATGTAAGGACTTACTAAAATCAGCAGGGAAACCCCAAACCCATTAGCACACCTAATCTTAATGTACCTAATAGAAGACAAAATATAGTGAGTAAACTACCAGCTCAGTATAAAACAGCACACCTTACTGATGTGAATGGAGATGTGCTGACTTACACCTGCTGACACAGCAACCCAAGAGATGTTAAGGCAAATTCTGATCCTTGATACATTCCAGCAACGTCCATCACTGCAACTATGGAACCTTGTCACATTGTGATTTTTGAAGATTTAACCATCCAGAGTAGGAATGTGAAAATACTGGGTATTTTTTCTTGTTAGATGACTAGTTCAAAAACCAGTGAAATAAGTTACCAAAAAAAAAAAAAAAAGTTAGTTTAATTTGGAGAAACTAAGAAAGAGAAATTAGACACCTAAGGATTATTACTCAATGATTTTCCAAATGTAGCTTATGATTGCTTTTGTTCTCTTCAGCAAATAACATTTAAATACTCCACACAAAAAAGAAGCCTGAGGATGTTTCATCACAAAGTAGCTGATGCTGTGGGGTAACACAGTTCCTTGAGACTTCAGAGTCCTTAGTTCAGCCTCTGCTGAATTCAGTGCGTGGCCAGGAATTCAGGCTCTTCTGGCATATGTTTGAACTACTGTGATGTGAGAAGGATTCCTTCTCTGCTCAATGACATACAAATTGACCATGCAAAGTGAAATATTGTCAGGATAAGAATCAGAGAACACATCGTCTTGTGGAAGGGTGAGGGCACCCTTGGAAGGCAGGAAGACTGAGATGTGCTTGAGCCAAGGCATCTCCTGGCATTTATTTGGTAAGAGGACACAGTCCTCAAGTAGTTGGGTGAATTTAGCCTTTTATTTTCCTCGGCTTCCATTACAATGCACAACCCCAAAACATTTTGAAATATCAAACCAGTTCATTTTGACATTTTCAAAATAAAGCATTTCAACATTGTGTTGAAAACATTTGTCAGTTTTTTTGGGGCTTTTTCTACTCAGAATATTTGTCAAATAGTTTTGACCATTCTGAGCCTTTTCTCAGCAATAAATATTACCCTGATTTCCCCGCACTCCTTAGCTTTGCTTTTCAAATGGCTTAGCCACAGTCCTACGGATACTTGGTAAAATTTTTGTTCTGTTTTATTTCAAATGGAAATTTTAAGTACAATGCTTCCTGTAATCTGCAATGCAACAGCCTGCTTAGTCAACACCAACCCTGTGAATGTTTAGGAGGCCCTATGCTGTTTAGAAGGAAAAAGGATATGTAACATTCAGCTAATTGAATAAGACAGCTTTTATTACTAAGCAGCGTCTTTCCATTTCCCACTGAAGTCAAGATATTTACATACACCTAATGCTTCAATTTACAGGCTATAAACAGCCAAGCCATTGCAATGCAATTATTAATTGCTAGTGTATTTGCATGGAAATTATTAAGCAGTTAATATTTTAAAGGAAAGAGCAGCAGCTAATTTTGGCCTCACAAGAGAATTTGTCCAATGACATATTTCCTAGACCTCAAAAACACCAAAAGTAAAAAACAGGTTTACATTGGTATAAGATGACTAAAATCCAGAATTTTCAATAACTAATTTCGATATGTTTAGATGTGTAATTTATAAGAGCCTTAACTGTAGGTTTGAATGAACAGTAGAAAAGGATGCTGAAATGAAATGTCTGGATCATTCAGATCCACTGAAATGGACAAGTTTCAAGGAATCTCTGTGATCTTTTTGTCAGTGTTTTCATTTAGAGAACAGAGCAGAAAGTGCAGTGCTGTAACATCTCACAGCTGGGAAATTGCTTTAAAATGCATATTTTGGGTTGTTATTAATTCTGTTTTGAATGTGTTGAAGATCCAATGATATAAAAATATATCTTCCAAGCTTTACTGAAATCTTCTAATGCTATGTAAAAAAAATGGCAGACAATATAAATGATGATACAGGAGTGTATATATTTAGACCATATAACTAGCTGGAAAGACAAATTAAAACTTATGCTGGGTTAAATGCTCTCCTGACTTTAAGGGGAAAGTTTTGGCCAAGGTCAAATATGAGCACCTGCTTCTAAACACGGAGCTGACTAGTGCTGCCTTTTGCCAAATGTAAACATTATACCATGTACTAACTGTAGTAGTTATGGAAGTGCATGTATGTTTGACTTGTAAACAGAAATGGCATTAATAACTCCTTAAAGACATCATTTACATGAAATGATGGAAATTTTAAACCAAAAGTTGTTTTTCTAGTGAATAAAATGAATAGTAACAAAGAAGAGGTGTGTGCTAAAGCCTAGTGATGTCAAAAGGCAATTACACAGTGTTCAAAGCACTGGATATTTCAAATCTTAAACTAAAGTAACAGTAGCAATTTCCCTATGATCTGCTCAAGCCTGAGTGCCTCACAGGGATAAACAAAATACATTTAATCACATTTACTTCATTAGTTACATTTTACTGACTTTTTTATGCTCAAATCCTACAATCTACCCTGTAAGGAAATTCTGCAAATATGAGCTGTTCCTGGAAGTCACTGAAGAATACATGAGAAAGGCTCATAAAACCTGATTCTACAAAGGCTCGGACCCAAGTTACAGGCAACAGGCTTGGAGACCTCACCAGCGAGTGCAAATGGCGAGGAAGACATTTGTATGACTGAATTGTACAGAAGCACTGAGATCCTCAAGGCCAGTGTGATTACTCCAGAACTTCAGTGAGGCACACAGTCTTAGCTGCTTGTGGCATCAGGATCTGACATTGCCACTGGCATTTTCTCCAGAGATTTACACTGCTGTGGGTCCTCTAAAATCAATATTCAGATTAGGCACTCTGACAATAAAATTAAATTTGCTAACAAGTTTCAAGGGCCTGTTAGATACTCTCTTAAAGTCTCTATCTTCAAAGAAGAGAGGGAAGTTCAAAGATTACAAAGAAACAAGTTATGTTCCAAACTACCTGTGAACAAAATTTAAAGCTTGTTGTTTTTAAGCTTTTCTTGTCATCATTCATTAACTTATTTGCTCATTCAAATCCTCAAGAGAGTAAAACCCAAATCCTGACAAAGCCACTACACCAAACATTATTTTAAATTTTGCATGTGCTGCTGAAAGCCTGGTGCTCAGAGCTACAGGAATATGTCTAATCTCAGAGTCAAACACGGTGCAGCTCCTACCTTGACTGGTAACAGTTAGTAATACGAGCAAAAGACATTGCACTGCTGGTGCCAAAGCTTTGAACAAAATTACTTCCTTTAACACACCGCCACCTTAATTATGTGCTGGGGAACATAAAGCAGGTCAGACAATTTGTACTGGGACATCATAATTCCATCAGTATAATGCTGACATTGCTAAAGATTTATGAATGGAACGTCGCAATTATTTTTTTAGTAAACATATCAAGTTTCATTAATGGGGGGCTGAAAGTACTAATTAGCTTTTGTTTTGGGTGTTTTTTTAGTAGTGTATCATATAAGATGTGAGGAGCAGAGGGTAGAGGGGAAGGATCTGTGACAAAAACAAGCACACACAATTTATGTATGGCCTGTAATTCAAGCAGATGTTCTTATATAGGGGCTGCAGGGATTAAAGCCTTTCTGCACATAATTCTATTTGCTAACTACCTTCTGTCTGCACAAACCTTCCAGCCTATGACAGAATTTTGCTAAGCCACGTTTCTTTAAAAGCAAAAGGGAACAGTAGACAAATAATCTTAAAAATTTCTGTGTTTAAATATTAGGGTTTGGCAGTTTGGCTGGCTTTAACCTTTAGGCAGCTGGGCAATTCCATTGGAATTATTACAAATGCATCCAACAACAATGACCTTGGTTGACAGAGTTTTCTTTGGATATCCCTTCAAACCAGCACTTGACTACTTAGCATATATATACTGGTATTGCAGAAAGGAATTGTACTCATGCTAAATCTGAAGAATTCATATTTAAATAATATCCAGAGACTCCCCACTTGGTGACCATGCTCAAAGATTTGTCAAGATAAATAGACAGCTCCAGAGAGAAAGAGGCAAAACCAGTTGAGGGGTCAGTACTGTAATTCTATAATATGGCAATATCACAATATGATGGCAATACTGCAAGCTGGGAGCAGAACATTCCAAAATTAATTGTTTTAACACTTGCCTGACAGACACACTGCCTCCAGAATAAAAGAACTGGTGAAAACATTGAAGAATCCTAAAACTTTCATTGAAAATTATAGAAATATAACATATAATCTAATTATATAAACCTTTTTCTGTCACCACTTGTAGGCACATCCTGGACTTTCTACATAGGAAATATAATATATGAGGACAATTTCTGTAACAAGAAGTAACTGTTCAAGACCAGATCTCTATCAGTCTTCCTGTTCCTTCTTGAAAACCTGTGTGGTGTTTCACCTCTAGCTGGGGTTAAAACCACTACACAAATATGGAAGGAGAAACAACCATGAACTAATTCTTCTTGCCGCTGTCATGTTTCTACAAATGCAAAGTTTGTAACAGTAGCAGAGTGTCTTAATGCTTTTAAATAAAGCTCTATGTATGTGGTAAAAGAGGCAAAAAGGAAGGGGAACAGGATTCAGTTCATGATCTGGAACTGAATTTTCACTGTCCTATGTTCACTAGCTTAATACATTAAAAAAAAGAGAAAAGATTAATCAAAACTTTTATTTTATAATATAGCTCGTGTAAATGGTGTTTTTGTTGGATTTAATTAAAAATCTAAATCCTGCCCCACCACCTTCTGCAAATAACTAAAAACATTTAAAATATATAATCAATATATTCAAGGATATCTTTACCTATATTTACATGTAATGGACTGACACAATCTAGTTCAGGAATATTTTGTATAATCATCTTTTACTGTCTTACAGCTTCATGAAAAGGTTTCTGATGCACAAATGCTATGGCTCTTTAGCAGGATGCACCTCAGTGCATTTCACTGTTTCTCAAATTATCTTTGAAATAAAGAACATAAGTGAAGAACATGATCCTATAAATGTGACAGCTAAACATAGAACCCTTAAGACTGTAAAAGACCTGTAAGAACATCAAGTCCAACTGTAAACCCAGCACCATGCTCAACACTAAACTATATCCCCAAGTGCCACATCCACACACCTTTTGAGCATGTGAAGTGGTAGGATAAATTTCTGATCTCAGAATAAAGATAAACATTAAATCTTTATCTAGAGATTTGCTTTCAATTATTCTCATATTAGAGTGCTTCCAAAGAAATGTGGATAGCATCCAAATAGTTTGGGATCACTTATTTTCTTTGAAAAGGCTTTTAATATGATGTTGATCATAGACACTCCCATCTTCTTATGCTTCAAATAGGTGACAGCAATGAAACCTTTTTTTTTATGCCAGCCAGCTGCAGCACCTGCTCTTGTGTTCACTTTTCACATTTCACTCGAGATTTGAAGCTTTGTAAAACAGCTCATGGGCATGTTAAGTAATTGTACTCTTATTTAAGTTTTCATCTTTATGATGAAAGTATTCATTGAGTATAAAATGGAGAAAGGTACTGAATCCTCTACCCAGGAGTATCAGTGTGAGTACTGCACATTTAGGAGGGCTTTTGTCCCACATCATTCTGCAACTGCCTTAGAAATTTTGCATACAAAGGATGAAAAAACCCCAAACACTTATGGTGTTAAAAAAAAGGACAAATCATACGTGTCTCTGGGTGATATCATACATGCTAATTCACTAATTTTTTTTACTTTTTTTTCAGCACGTCCAAAACAACTGATCCTCAGAAGCTGCTTTTAGTCAAAAAAAGTAGCATCATCAGGACATGAAAATGGAAGCTTTTGGGAATAGGACAGATGTAGAGAGATCACCACTCAGCTATGAGAACTTCTTCAGTGAAAAGTGGTGCCAAACCAACACCCTGGATAGGAACTTTCTTCATAATCTCAAGGGAGAAAACAATCCTCAGAGTGATTTAAAAATGAAACAATGTACTCTGAATACTTTTTATCTTATTCATGTTTCTATTTCTGTTTCTAATCTTTGCATGCTTTTGCATCAGATATTAGAAGGATTTTTTTTGGGTGAAAGCTACAGCTAAAATGACATTAAGGTGAAACTACAAACCCATCTATTTTTAGTAATATAAGGCATAAATTGTTTCCTTATTCACTTGTAATCTGAAATCTGCATTGAATCCAGTTGTGCCTAGAAAAAGCATTAGAAAAATCTCATTATGGCATTTTGGTAACATTTTCATAATTCTTTCATAATTATTTTTAAGCACTTGCTTTAAAAATCTGCACACCTTCACTGAAACAAAATGAGTGGGAGAAACAGATTTCTTCCTTTTTTATATCATAGACCAATACCTTCCTCACACAACTTTTAAACACTTCATTGCTGAAGAGCACACCATGAGAGATTAAAACATAGGATGAAGACACAAGCTGACATGTTGGACGAGAGAACAGATGGTGACATGCCAACATTACTGGTAGGAACAAGAAATTCAGAAGTGTAAGAGGAAGCAACAATACAGGGCACAGGAACAGCACCAAATGAAACTTTTCTTCTGTACAGCTTTAAAGACTATTACTTGCCTGGATCAAGGACTTGTGCCACCAGTGGCCTTGATAAGAAACATATGGATGCATTTTACAATGGTGTGAGGATGCGATTCTGGTATTATTAGATCAGTCGACAGCATTCCCCCCAGGCAGTGGGCATATTGTGAGCATAATGGTATTAATTCTACTTCATTTGCTACAGCTTAGTTGTTTCCTTCGCATCAAATCCTCATAATGAAAGGAGAGAGGTCAGAAAGTTTTCCAGTGTATTGAAGGTCCACTGTAAGCCATTTGGGTGCACATTCCTAAATCACTGTAACAAAGGAGAAGTTATTAAAAAACAACAGTTAACACACTGGCTTGTGAATATTTGTGCAACTGAAGTATTGCTCATGAATGGAAGGTTGAATGGGAAGAGTCCAATCACATACATGGAGTATGAAGGATTGGTTTGGTGACAAAATCAAATCTCATTCTAAAAATCTCATAAGTGAAAACCAGATATATCACCCATCTATAGCTGGATTCTGAACTGTCTTCAACCTTTCCCATTCTCAGCTACATCTTTTTCTTAACCTAAAGGATTTTTGCACTCAAAAAATCTATAATGCCTGCTGTGTACAGAGTTTGCAAAGATTTCTAATGAGCACAAACTCTTACAACCCCTCTTCTTTTTTTAGATAAACATATTTGATCTTTCCAGTCATTATCATTTTAACTTGCAAAGTGACATTATGCCAAAAAGAAGGAATTCATAAATTAGTTCCAATTTAGAAAGTTTTCTTGTCATTGTATAAATGACAGATCTTTAAAAAGACGGCTTAAAATGAAATGCAATAAGAAAAATTTCACTTTTGTGGCAGGTTTTTCTTTTCTCTCTCTCTCTTTTTTTTTAAGACTGAAAGAATAAAACAATGTGCTATCAAAAAAGAAATGAGTGGCACAAAAAATCACAAATGTGCATGGACAGGAAACTAATTTAGATTCTCAGATTGTTTTAGGAAAGCTAAATTTAGTTGGGACAGTAACAAAATAAAATATATGCAGAAAACACTTTGCAAAGTTAAATTCACTTTTCAGCAGAAATTAATAAAGCAAGATTCACATCCGGCTTCTTATTTTAAACTGTGCTGGTGGCTGGAACTATTGATGTTTGGGATGCAAACCTGCTTCACTGAAGTCAACTAGGAGTTTGCTAATTATGTTACTGAGCCAACATCATGCCCATGCATTTTGTTTTTATTCTCTTTAAGGACTGCAAAATTTAGACGCAGAGTTGGGTTTGGCTTTCAAATACATTTAAAATTTGGAAGCACTTGAATTCTTTAAGCAGAGTGTACTTCTGTAATGAATTGATGATATCTAAAGAGATCATGAGCACAAGTGATGCCAAGGTGACAAACAGACCAGAAGCTAATGGAAAACTTCCCTCAGTGAAGGGGAGGAAACAAATTTAGGGTTGTGTGTGAAGATTTTTTACACTAGGAAAGCATTAAAGTGAGGCAGCACTCCAGGCAGTGACCACAGAAAACTCCTGAGGCTCCTGTGAGCGATTCTTCAGTGGATTCATGACTTCAGCTTGTTCTCAGCCTAAAATGGGCTTTATTAGGGGTCTCACATGCCTGTTCTGGACTTATGGACGGCAAATTCATCAAAATAGTTATCTATGTACTGCAATAGAGCGATTTAACCCCACAACCATTGACCTATAGGAAATAATTTCCTGACATCATCTTGTTTCCTGCCAACTGTCCAGAGTTACACACAATCCTTTCACTCCAAGATCTACTTGGCATCATAACACTTACTTCCCTTTTTAGTAACTATATGTTTGGTTCCGTAATATTGAGATTTTACTGCCCAGCTTTTTTTATTTCTAGGTGTCTTTTCTGAAAAGTTAATAACTTCCAAACAAATAATTAAAATTAAGTTGATGGGACCTAATGGGAATTAATGGGAGCTCTGTTTAACACCTCAGGTTTGAGTATTCACTTCTTAGTGAGATTCCACTACTATTTTTAGCTTCAAGTTTTAGGCAAAAGAATTTTAGATGGGAGACAGCTACTTCTTCTCACTCAGGAAATCACAGTACTGTCTTATATTGCCTGCATCACCACATTCCGTCAAAGGCAAATAAATTAATTTCTGAGGCATTTTCACCTTTGGTAGCTCTGTAGAAGCTTCAGTTGAAAAGCAAATCTTTAGACAGCTTTAATGATAGCAACGTGCAGGTTAAAAAATACATCTGTCCCAAGCCAGTAGGTATCAAAATACAATAAAATACTCTGCGTTTGCATCACAAATAGGCACATAGAGCTAACAGAACACTGCTTGATGTGCAGATCTACTGCCCTTGTGCTGGTCATTTTAACAGAATCTATTACTTCTAGCTGAGACAATACTGATTGCAGGACACAATTTACAAATCCTCTTCTCCAGTGGGAAAAAACTTGTTTGTCAATAGCTTTTTCTTTTTGTAAGAGAAAGTTGAACATACAAATTTTCTGGATGTAGTGCAAAACTATTTCAGAGCTGTCATGAATGAATTGTTAATTCCTGAGGGGCATTTCCTAGCTGTTCTTGGCTACAAGCAGGGTCCCCAGTCAGTCTGACCAAATGCAGAAGATCATGGCAGTTATGGCCATTGGAGCACACATTCCCCTTTCAGCATTGGATGTGCAAGGGAAGACCACCAGAACTGGACAGGAATACCATGACTCTATGGGATCAGCTTCCAGTAAGAGTCAATTCCATTATTTGAACATTAACAGCTGCAGAAGTATAAAGAGTTCATAGCCTTTCATGGTTTAGAACTTCATCTTCATTCTACCTTCAGAATATATTCAGAATACGCCTGACTTCTCAAGCAACCAGCCTTATTTCAGGGGGGAAATTTGGATTTGAGTCTATCCAGTACAATTTCAAGATACTGAAACTGCAGCTGACAGAAACTTCAACATGATTAGAATGATCTGTTATCCCCACATGCAAAGTTTTCTGTTTTTCATTTTTACTTGTGTAGTAGACCTTCTTTTACTACTTTAATGCCTACATTTAAGGCAGAAAGTGAAATTATATTTAGGATAATGTTTTAGCATCTGTTTCACAATGGTTTTTATTGAAGCTGTAAAGCACTTGCATGCACAGAGAAAAGAAGGTGCGTTTTAGAAATAAAACTATTAAGTAACATTATCTTGCCATGGTTCATTCCCACTGGGATATAAGAACCATTTGAAAAGCATAACTGAATTCAGTTAAAATATGATAAATTTTCATCTCCACTTTACTACCTTTTCAGCACTGCATGCTGAATGAAATCATGAGTGTTTATGTTTAGAAGCTTTTGTCTGATCATATGCTATGCAATACCTTCATATTTTCTCCCTACTACTTAAAGTAGGGAACAACTTGAATCTAACAGCCTCCTCCTAGAAAGAAGGATGAACATATATGTTTCTGTATCTAATTACCAATATAAAGTCCACCAGCAGCAGTCAACATTAGAGATGGATGAAGATATGGGGAGAGATGGGAATATGCCTTTGCATATCATGGCAAGAACAAATGGTCTCCAGGTAACAGAATAAAATGGCCGCTTGTATCTGGCACAAAGTCACAGAAATACATATCCAAAGCAAAATTTGCAGAAACAATTTAACCATAGTTTTTCTGGGGGCCAAACCCTGAGTACTGCACATATCTTCTCTCAGGAAAGCAGACACTGACAGGGACCATAGAGATAGGCCTATTAATTATCTTGAAAAGATTGTGTACTGATTCTTTCCAAAGAAGATAGAAACTGTCTCTTTTAACGACTAAACATAGCAATAGTAAATACAATATAAACACAAATAAAATATTATGAATAATAATAAAAAAACCCAAATAGTTAATTGAGAGTTAAATTAGTATGTATTTCTGAAATACAGGCCCCATATCCATTTTGTAAGTCACTGGATCTATGACTGATCTGCACACAGGAGATCAAAAATGCCTTTTGAAGTATATTGGTTCCCCTATCACCCTTATGAACACTGCCTCTTATAGAAAAGTAATATTACAACCCAAGTACACAGTAGGGAAGCACTATTTCTGCTTTGCAGATGGCCAGCTGAGACATGAAGAAATTAAGTGATTTTTCCAATGTCAAACAAGAAACCTGCATCAAAATGGAGAAAATCTAGGCCTTCTGAGTCTTGGCTGATTTCCTGAACAATCAAACTATTCTTCTGTTCTGGCATGAATAAACCTCTGGTTGCAGCTTGGATTGGTGAAAGCATCAGTTCATCATGGATGAAAAACAAAAAAGAGAAGAACTATCTGACACAGTACAATATAATCTCTACAGCAGTTTCCTTCTCCAAAATTATACCCCAAAATCTCAAAGTTAAGTAACACAGTAATTAAAAAAAAAAAAGAAAAAAAAGAAGGCGAAAGAAAAATTAAGTACCTTAGACAAAGAGAAAAAAGATGTTTCAACTGAGGCATGAAAATAAATGTAGATAATAATTATCACTTATGCAATGCTTTTTATCTTCAAAATGCTGTATAAATATTACTTTAAAAATCCTCACAACACCTCAGGAGGTGGGAAAATATTAAGCATAATGTAATAAGTTATATCCTCATATGATTTAAACCTATTTTCATTCTAGAAAACCAAGTTAAAAAGAAGGTTGGAAGGCTAAAAGAGTTTGTTTAAAGCACCTGAACTGGCCACATCCTACAGAAAAACCTCTACTACCACCTAAGAGGACTGTGGTCCTCACAAGCATACGTGAGTCAGCTTTAATTAATCCAGTTCAGACTGAGCTCAAACCTGGCAGCCAGGGTTCAGCAAGGCTACAAAGCCTAGCCCAGAGTCCTGCAGGACAGTTAGCCTGGATTGCAGTCAGTGGGACGGGGTCACTCACGGGATACAACCTGGCTCATCCCAAACCCAGTACCTTGTACAGAAGGCTGTCCTACAGCTACAGCGTGGCACAGGCACATCCAAGGCTGGGACTGTGGAGCTGCCTCCGGAGTTTTCTCCTTTAGTTCACAGGCAACCAAGCAGGCACACAGAGGCTGTTTTACACATGATGGAGCTGAAGTGGAGATGGAGCTTTTCCACCTGCAGAGCCTGCCAAAATAATGTAAAAGGGCAAAAGGGAAGGTGGTAAGTCTAATCAAAGACAATGTTTTGAGCTGAATAAAACACTTAACTGCATGGAAAATTCCATTAGGTTGATTAGATACTTGCCTTAGGGCCCTCTTAAAACACCTGTTAAAAAAAAAAAAAGATAGCTATTGCAACGCGGCTTAAAAATATTGGAAAAGCAGGAAATGGAGCTTATTAGAGCTCAAATTAGATCCAAGATTTATGTGAAGAACAGTTGGCCTCTTTAAAAGGCCTGCTTAATCCCTAGATGGTTTTTATTGTTTCTATTATTATTATTTATTTATACAGTGCCATAGGTATACATGGCACTTTACAGACAAATAAAAGAAAACATGGGTCCTCCCCCAGAGAGTTTACAATACCTGATCTAGCAAAGAGTTAAGTACACAAGTAACTTCATTTGCAGGACCAACCTCCCTTGGAGCCAATGAGATTTTTCAGAAGATCGATTTATTGACATGATTATCTCTTCCAGGTCAGACCCTCTTGTCTCAGACATTCAGTCTGAAGCCAAAGGTAAAGAACCCAGTTCATGGGAATAACTACTTGAGTTGGGAGCTAACTTCTGCTGAGCAAACCTTACAGTAGGATTTTGTTCCAGGTTATGCATGACAAAGATAAGCCAAAGCAATGAAGGAAGGAAGCTAAGCAGTTTTTATACTGATAAATTAGCTTCAGTGGAAGTCTTTTACTAGTATTTGCAATATTTTTTCAATTGAGACAGCGAAATTAGTCAGTGATGGAGAAACAGCTCACAGCAGGGCTTGGTGCACACCCGGGAAATTGGATGTTGTGTTCCCCCTCACTGCAGCCCGGTGTGACAGGGCTGGCTCGCCAGGGATGAGCGGCCAGAGCTCTCTAGCTGCACTCTGAAGCTGCTGAGCTGGAACCTCACAGCACAGGGATTATGCCTCAGGTGTAAACCTGGATAGCATTCTGTGGAAGTGAGCTCTTTCTTACTCTGCAAAAGAAGTGCTTCTGGTTCCTGTTAAAGCCCCCACTATGCTGTCGTGTTTCGTCTGGAAGATGAGGTGATCCTGTTCTGCTCCTTACTGTCCTGATGCCCCTATTTCTGTGAATGGAAAATTTGAGCTACCTCAAGCCACTTCTCTTTTGAAGGGCAGTAATGACTACTCCAAATGTGCAACCCCATTTGCCTGCATATAAACTTTTAATAATGTTCATTAAACTTTATTAGAATTGTTCGTGCAGCCAGATCAGAGTTACAAATTAAAACCTCAATCCTGCAAACACTTATGGAGCTTTATTCATGTAACCAAAAGGAAAAATTTCTCTTTCTATACTCACACACTTAAACTGAATCTGAAGCATAAATACAATGTCATTTATTTTCTTATCCTCTGGCATTAAGGTTAAAACATGCAGGCAGGAAAGAAATTATATGTTACTGGTGCATAATAAAAGAAAAAAACTCCACAACCTTTTTGAGACTGCATTTAAAAGAAAGTATCATCATGTGGAAAACCCTTCTGTTGCAACAGACTTGGAAAACTCAATGAAAAAACTGAACTATGACTGTAGCTGCATAATGATACACAAAAGTGCTGGCCAGAAGAGATACTGAAGTCTCTAGAAGTGTTGCAACAAACTTTACGGGCAAAAGGATCAGGTCAAATCAGAGCCTGATACAAAAACCCAGTGACACTGCAAAGAATTTTCCCATTGATTTGAATAAATTTGAATTTCCCATGCTTTGAAACAGATGCAGTGACCAGCAAACTGGAGGACTGCTGGTAAAGGAGCAGCCATAAAATCCAGAAGGAGTTTTTAAAGAAAGCAGACGTGAGTGTCATAAAGCCAAGGTCAAACTCCATCACCAAGACAAGTACGTGTGAGAGAATTATACCTCTTTTAATGCTAACTACAGTATTTATGATTATTTATCTTGGAACAAACAGTAAATTAATCCACTTATTTTAAAAAGCGTGTTTTTATTCCATTGAGTAATTTCCTTTGAAAAAGAAAAATGTTTCCTAAACCCATTAGCAGTTAAACCTGATTTTTTTTTGTTGTTTCTATCTGAGATGAGGCTGCATATCATTATTCACGCATGATCTGATTCCAACTGATTCCTTGTTTACAATTTGTTTTGTGCATTTTCTTATATATGCAAGAATTAATATACTCAGGCATGGAAGAAATATGCTCTATTGTCTTTTATTACAATTCTTTGGAATGTGCTGTACATCATCTTTAACTCCCAATGACATTCAGAATAGCCTGAGGAAAACACGAATAAATACACATATAAACAAGGAGAAATACACTAATAGGAAAATCATTTAAGGCTTGCATATAGGTACATTAAGCCAGTGTAATATAAGCGATGCAAATCATGAGCTGAGCCCAAATTTTTGAATAAGCACAAAAATGAAAGTTCACGTAGCTTTGGTGATAAGCAAAGCCAGAGTAGTGCAAGAGTCAGCGCCTGCTCTCTGACAGCGAGCAGATGCCAAAAGCTCAGCTCTTCCATCTCGCTCCCTGCCTGTGAGAGGACCCCACCACGAAGAGCTCCCTCTGCTCTAAATACGAGCACCCTCCAGTGTGCACACCCAGGAACATACACCCCATCCCCGGGCACTGCTGCACCCTGCCAGGGCTGCAGCCCGGGGGAGCAGGGGCTCTCACCGGCACTGCTGCTCCCTGCCACGCTGCAGGCTGCAGACAACCATGGACCTCCACACAGAGCTGCTAATCCTGACAGAATAACCCACATGAGAAACAGTGACACTTTGAGGCTTGCCTGCGGATCCAGGCTTCCTAACCTCACCAGGTTTCCTATCCTCACCCTGATACGCTGCTATTTCTACACATTTCAATAGTTCTGTATCAGAGATCTCAGAACACCTTGAATCAATACAACCTGCTTGATTCTTTCCCTTTTGACTTTGTCATACTTTTTTCTCAAGGGGAGTCACAGAGCCTGCAGGCTTTCATCATTCAGGCACCTCCCCTGAACCCCTTATGTTGTTAATTGTGAGGAAAAAAGGACAAAAATATTCCCCCCTGCTCAAGTACAGAACAAAGTAAGTGAATATGGAGCACAGTAACACTCAAAAAGCTGTCCCATGTAATCCATTAACATTTATTCCTGAGCTCCTTATTACAATATAATTTTGCTACTACTTTTTATTTTGGACTCTGTATATGGAATGACAGGCAAACAATTTAATGTTCAGAATGCTAAGAGACTATTTATCCTGCAGTAGTTGTTAATACTGTTTCTTTTTCTTTCATCCTTCATCATAATTATCTTCTTCTCAGCAGCTAGATTGGTTTTTATTTATTTTTACTATTAAAAACAATATTTGCAGTTCTCATTGTTTTTTGCCTACATGTAATAGTGTATTTTGTGGCATTCTAACAAATTAAGTTTCACATGGCTGAATTTTCCAGACTGTAATTCTACAAGAGTATTTCTCATATGCATGTACAGGAAAGATGAAACAGATCTAATAACTCTTGAGGTAGTGACTGGGTTGTAAAGTTTGACCTTATGAAAGAAGTGATGTGATGACCATTGAAAACTAAACTGTTGGAGGTCTGTGGTATTTTAGGGCCTGTCACAGTGTCCCTCTGAACACTGCTCACAGATATAAAAGCTGTCTAACCTGTCTTGCAACTAAAATGAAGGTTTATTCCTACTAGTCTTTTCAAAGAGCCAGATTCTAAGGGCAGCTGTGACTTGGCAAAACCCAGGTCATGTCCATCTTCGTGGAAGAGATCTATGTACCTCTTTTCCATTTCAGAATTTCTCTTTCAATCTATTGTTTAACAAGAAATAAAAGATTTTATAGTAAATTCGTTTATAACTAAGAGAATATACTTGCCATCTAAATGTCTGCTTTACATCACTACAGACTTTGCCAGTAGCACCTCCCAAAGTGCTAAAACTCATCCCACCTTCCAGTGAATACCATGGGATTTCAAAGGTATGTGTGTGCCCAGCTTCTGCGAAGTTGCCACCTAATGTCTTTCATCATGCTGACTGGAATTGCAAAAAATGATTTTTTACTGATAGATTAGTTTTGATGCACAGAGCCTTAAGTAATGCAGCTGCTTTGCAATCTGAACCATGTACTTCATCAGGAACAGCAATGCTGATCACACTTTATAGCCAAATCCAGCCCTGCAGGTGAATCTGAGGGATACACAGGTGTCTCTGAAGGCAAATCAGCCATTTAAAAATCAATAAAATCACACAAAAAATATAAGAATAAAACACTCCCAGGGAGCTTACTAATAGGTTTTTGCAACCTGTCTTTTACATTTAGATTAATCAATAAACTAAGAAGCATCACTGTCAATGTTTAGGCACATAAGCTTCAAGGCTGTATTTTTCAATTATACAATTTCCATGGATATTATCTCTAATCAAAATACCCTACTTGCTACTTCATGCCCTAACATGGTGTTTTAAAAGAGGGAGTTGGATTCCCTTAGTTTAGAATACAATGAAAACTGAATGATCATACTTTAACATATTTTCAAAAGGAAAACTCAGATTACTTTTAACTCTAGAATTGTGACCTGGTCCCTGTTCACTAACCCCCCTGGCAGGCACTGGGGGCTGCTGAGAGGTCCCACCAAAGCCTTGTCCTTTCCAAGCCTGACAGGACCCAACACTTGAGCCACTCATGATGGCCCTCTGCTGAACTCACTCCAGGCTTGTCAAGTGCCTTTCTTGTTTACTTTGCTATTTACTAATATTTACTGATATTATATACTGATATATTTACTGATAGCAGCTATCACAAAGTGATTGGCAAAATAGAATCCCAGAAGCCAGTGTTGTCTTCTGATTAAAAAGATGTTTTCTGCTGGTAGATTCTATCCTGAAGTCTATCACTGGCACACTGTATTTCTGAGTTTTCTCAGTCTTACCTTTGATATTTATGGTGTCTCCCCCTCTTCTAGACATTTAACAACTTATTTGCTCACTAGTCACCTGAGAAAACAAGTTGACATAGTAACATTGTTGTACTTAGAAGTATTAGAAATAATGCAGAGATGGTCCTTATTAAAATATGGTCACTGACTTGAACTGCATAGAACACGCATAGTTAGAGAATAATTCCCATTCTTGTTCTCCCAGGAGCAAAGCTGCATATTCACTTTTGTTTCCAGTTCCAAATTGCAGGAATGTTCAACTGAAAAATGCACCTATTTTCAATTAAGGAACTCTTCTGTGCTCCTGACTTCTCTTTTCCAGTGGTTTAACTTAACTGCAGCAGAGAGAGGCTGGATGGGAGCAGTGAGAGATGACATCACATCTGTCTGAATTAACAAGGTTACAAACAAGCCCACTAAGTTCAGCTGCATGGATCAACAAATAAGTAGAACTACACTTTCCCATAGCTTCCCAACATAAGTCACAAGAACTCCAGCCTTTGGAAAATTCTCCTTTAAAGCAAGACTCATTAATTTCACATTCTTGTTTTTTGTACAGGTTATACCTTTTATAGGTCCTTAACCTGAACACTTTTTTAACTTTTTAAGATTCAATGTGTCATATATCTTTAATAAATAACTTCTAGGGTTGTTTCTTCCACTTTATTTTTCTCCTATGCACACCGTACATACTTCTACACATAAAAATGCTGTGCCTACCGTCTCTATAAATTATAAAGGATTGTCTATATTAAAGATGTTCTACTATGTTTTATTTAATTTCAGCAATTAGTACTTTAATTCATTGACCATTCAAATACTTTGAATTCAACCAATGGAAAAATTCTCACAACTAAACAACAATCATTCAATTTTTCACATGTACAATGAAAACATGCATTTTGTAGGTATCCATCATGTTTAGAGCTGAGAAATGAGCCTGGAAAAATAACTCCCACCCTTGACTTGGTCACCAACTTTTTTTTTTGATCTTGACTGTATAAAAGACCTCAAGCTAAAACTTGGTGCTCAAGGTTTCTCAGTGTTTGATTCCAATCTGCTGTGTGAAGGACTGAAGCTGCCCCTTCAGGGACCCTTAGCACAGTGTGACAATGGCAGGGGGCTTTGCCTCTTGCCACTCCAGAGGAACTGGAGAAGAAATTTATCCACACTATGTTAAAGAGCCACTAAGGATAGTTAAGAAACATATTTACTGGTGGTTGGGTTAAGGAGTTAGCTGGACAAGAGCCAGGAATAAAAGAACTGCAATGACTCAGGCTTGTAGGTCTCAGCTGATTGTCCACAGATTTGGCTTAGTTCAAAACCACCCTGAATTTTGGCAAAACCTAGGTTCTGCCTCTTCAAATGTCATTAACAATTTCAGTGACCTAATTGTTACAGAAACATCACCAGAGGAGACTGCACAAGGAAAGAAGTGTGATGCTAGGGATAATAAAGGACTTTTGACAGATGAGCTTCTTGATCAAGTATATGCAAGTAATAAAGGGCAGTTTTAAGACTTATGTGACCTGGACTGACAGAAGTTGGTGAGTAAATCTCACTGATATCTCTGAGACAGGAAGCTGTAAGAAACCCTTTATTTGAGATTTGTGGTACTGATTTGAATATTTTGAAAGTAAGACTAAAAAACTTCTCAAAGTCTCAGTTTCTAGCACTAAGAAAGAACTAAAGAACTGGACCTGCTCCCTGTAATTGTTTTCCTATTTCATTTATTTTACCTCCAAAGGCTTGGGCCTCAGCTCCCCTCTTTAGATAAACCATATCAGAAACAGGTGGGGGAACACGTTAATTGCCACAGCAGAGTGCAAACCTGTAGCTGTTCTCTGAGGAGAGCCTGGTATCAACCACACTTGGTGCTAAAACGTAAAAACATCTTCTCATTGGACACTCTGGCTTTTTGCAAAGCCCACTGAGGCTGCCACATCAGAGGGGACAGATTTAAGTTTAACATTTATTGATTGATATTAAGTAATTTTTGTATTGCAAAAATAGGTGCAAGACTGCCAAGTCCTCCAGACCATACTTTTCCCTACACTGGTTGTTAAGAAAAGAAAACTGCACCAGATCTTTGGCTGATACAAATGGCAATAGCATTCATGTCTCCAGGGGACAGCTACAAATTGAAATTATGGAGTAATTAGTTCACAATATTGTGATGGCTCATAAAGAATTCTTACAAATTAAATGAACCACAAATGGCCTTACTTTTTCTTATTTTAAATTTTTTTAATATTTTAAACAAATTCCATTCCCTCACACTCCTTCTAGGCTTCTTTCCTGGTCCTTAGAATTCCAGTGGGTTGTAACAAAAAGGAAAAGCAGCAGTAATTTTTCAATTATGTGGTAATACATCTTGGTATATCTAATGGTGATAACAAGAAATGATGAAACTGAAGGGTATTTTCAATATTAGTCAATCTAGGTCTCAAATTTAATTTTCCACAGCTAATTTTCACAGTTCCACATTCAAGAATGTAGAGAGTAGGACTCTTATAACAACACTTTAACATCTACTGGTATATAAGTAATCATGCAGTATTTTCGTGACTGACCTCTAGGAAAATAGGAACAAATCTTTCATTATTTTTGTTTCTAAGAGGCAAACTGAGTAAAACAGAATAAAATACTTTTCCCAAGAGTCACAGATTAAACTGGATCAAGAGCAGGGGTTCTTGGATCTGTTATCTCCTTTAGCTCAGATTGCTACACCTTTTTTTCTGAAGCCAGTCAGAGCTGTTGAGGTGTTGTGGACTGCTTATTCTGTTCTGCTGCACTGCTAATTCTGTGCAAAGTGGTAGGGTTTAAATGTATGACTTTCACCACTGCTGTCCATCCATATATTTATCTTTGAAATCCTTCTTTATGTTTAAGATTAGATAACTGAAGATAACATTTATAAAATCAGTAATACCACATAAAATTACCCCTCTTTGAGAAAAGACCTGTTCCACTAAAACACAAATGGACTCTAATGACATAAATTTGTTAAGGAGTCCTCTCAGTGTTAGTGTGCATATGACACCAAGGAGTAAGGGTTCCTTAATACAAAACTTTCTCTGCTTTACTGGTCCCATAAATGCCCCCCTCTGTTCTCAGGAGTGACAGAGAGATGGCAGGGAGTGAGTGGCATGTCATGGTCCTGTGGCATGTCATGGTCCTGTGGCACTCAGGTCCTCCAGCTGGCCCAACACCGAGCACCTCCAGGGCCAAAAGCACCTGTTGGAGAGGGTCCTTCTGCAAAGGTTGGATCTAGGGCTACCCTGAAAAACACATTTACCATTTTTGTATGAGACTGGTTGCTGCTGCCCAGACTGCTCCTGTATAATTTGGAGGATAATCTGAGCCAAATGAGGAAGATATTTGCATTTTGCAAATGACTGGCAATAGTCTAAACAAGAGATTAAGATGACTATATAATTTATTTGCTCCTTCACTAGAAGCAACTGTGTTTATATTTACCAGAAATCTCTTATGTGAACATTCATTTCCAACTAAAGCTGTTCTACCATATGGATCAGATATTTTACTTACTCAAAAAAAAAAAAAAAAAAATCAGTTAATTTATGATGGAACATATCTTTGACTATTTCTATAGAATGACGGCAGAGACTGGTAACCATAAGGTTTTATCTGTACAAAGAGAAAATGTCAATACCTGTTTGCCGCAAAACATCTGAAATTGGAGTTAGTAACCTCAGGGACATATACCTGAAGGTGCAGAAGTTGTAAATGCAAAACTATGAGCTTTTCACTTGAACTGCTCTTGTCACTGGGTTCATGCACCATAAGTTAACAGACATTTAGAAAGACATTTTTTAAACCAAATAGATTGTTATTTAGGATAACTAGCATTAATATAATGAGAAAAAAAATCCTAATTTAGATACAGAACTAACAAGAGACATGAGAGGCAAAATGAAGCTCGGGTCTATTTTTAACACGCTAAACCCCTTACCATTGTTCTATCAATATATGATTAAGCCTTATCAGCCATACAGCAATTGTTGTCCTTATTTATTTTTTGTGTTGTTGTCAAAAGTTTTCAAATGCAAAAATGTGAAAGTCACAATAACAAAAGGAAATGGTGAAAGTTCATCTCTGTCAAATAAAAATTTAAAAAAAATAGGAAAAGGAAAAAAGAAAGGAAGGAAGGAAAGGAAGGAAGGAGTTTAAAACCTAGATGTTTAGACAGCCCTGCAAGCCCCCTTGTGACCTTACTCTGATATTTAACAAAACATTAATCTTCTTGCCAGCAATTATAAAGAATACAGTGATGTAGCTGGGGCTCAGTGAGTGAGTAATAGTAATTCCATTGTTCTCTTTTATTTATGCCTTGGCTGTACCAGGCAGATGAGGTAAGTTGGGGCTTTTTATATGTTATTATTCTGAAATGGCAATACATAAAGGCTGATTACACAAATATCTGTCTGTTTCTGAAGCACTGTTTCACACCTCCTTCCAGCTCATGATCAAAGCGTTTCAACATTTTATTATGAAATCATGAATCCCTGCTTAGTTTGCATATGAATTATAGCCTTTAAAAAAAAAAAAACCACACTGGTGTACAACAGTGACAGTGCCTTTTGAACCAAGGAACAAAACAAGGTGTTACACATTACTTCTGGAAGGCAATGACTTGCTGATTAATTCTGTTTGCTGGAGCACAGTCCAACCTCCCTAGTGAATACATAAGCCTTGAGACCAGACATTTTATTTTCTGTGAACAGGCCAGTGATTCTTTTTTCTCTTGTAAGAAAGTGAGCTCTATTAGGAAGTTGAGAAAATGTTGTCATGTAGCTGTAACCAAAACAAAACCGAAAGAGCTTCCCTCTGCTTCTCTGAAATGCAGTAGCTATTGGAAAATAATCCAACTGTCCAGTTAATAGCATCCCACTGTATGAACCTGGCATTCTGAACGTTGCTGAGTGGGTTCCACCCATGTGCATAAAGCACATTGAAAGAAGGCAGTGAAGCAGATCTCCCTAAGCCATACACAGGTGTTCTGCACTTACTTCTCAGGAGAACTGCTATGGTGTCTTTAAGATTCACACTTACTACATTTCAAGGATTAAAAAACTCCTGATGTTCAATCTTTCTATTTCAGAAAGAGGGGTCAAGGTATCCACACTGATTTTTTACTATTTGAGAAACTATTTGAGAAATTTCAGAGCCACAGGACTGTGAATCAGGGATAAGACATAACACTGAGTTTTGTGAGAACAGCATCCAGTTGCTGATGCTTATGCCAAGATACGTATTCCTGGATGACAAATACACCTAATTGAATGCCAGTGGTTGATCTTTTACAAACAACATGGTTTCCTCACAGTTGTCTGAAAAAGTTCCATTCCTATAAAAATAAGATACGCTAAGGTTTTTCCAAGTTTGTTTTGTATCATACAAATATGAACTGTGAACAATCTTATGAATAGAAATAACATTTTATTTCAGTGTTTCAGGTTTACTGTCAGTGATTTGCAACTATTAATTTTGTTGAAAGCCATGCCATTTCTGTCACTTCAGTCAAAGCAGGATTTGGTCCATATTTATTGACCTCTTTTATTTGTAATGACACCTTCCCCGTCTGTTCACTTCTCTGTATTGGCAGAGGCAGATCATCTTTATAAGTCTGATAATGTCCCCAAATCAAAATTTAAGGTGGGAGAGTAAAGACGAATTACTTCTATGTTTCATGACCTGCCAAAAGAGTAATCTAAACTCTGCTGCACTTTCACACAGCTGTACAGTGAAAGATCATGCAGCCAAGGCAACATCCAAGCTCAAAACACTTGGTTTGTTAAAAGATTTTTTCAGATCATCAATAGGTGGCTGAAGTAATTAATACAGCATTTCTGAACAGCTAAAGGCTTAGCTTGTTACACTGAACAGTATTTTCCTCTTGGAGTAAACCCACGGAGGCTATCCAAAAGTGGATTCAACTCAGTGGCATCTCATGTAACCTGGCTCTGTCTCACTGGTGGGACTCTGGGGCCATGAACACTCACACATCTTTTGTCATGATATCAGCCAAGGATTTCTTTTGCCGGCCAATTCAACACATTTGAAACATTTTGTAAAACTAGCTACCACTTCAGATCTTCTCCATGAAATAACTCTGAATGCACACCTTTGACCTTAAAATAATTTCTTCAGCACAGTCTAAAATTGGGTGGGTTTAGATTCTGGCATTAAAGTAATTGCATTTTTTACCCTAGCACATTTTAAAGCAGAACAGAACAGCATTGCAGTGTTTGAGATTAGCAATTATCAGTATAAATACATTATTATTGAAATGAATGAATTAATATATAAAACCTTGATTTGCAGACTTAATAAAAGTGCCAGACCAAAGAAGAAGAGATCCCTGTCTGAATGTCAAACTCCAGAAAATAATCCATCTGGTTCTATTCACAGACAGACAGGCCACATCTCAGAGTACCTTGCAAAAATCAATGCTCTCCATGCATGAGACACAAACTCACAAAGGCAAGAATTCAGAGTTGAGCCTTAAGCCCTGTTCATAATTTGTTTCATTGTTCCAGCACATATGAGATATGTAAGACCCCCAGCAGCTTTGAGGCTCCTGTTCTGTTTCTGCACAATAGGGGTGAGTTAAGGATTGCATTGTGTCCATATCCCCTCAGTTCTGGTGCCTGTGTAAGCTTTAAAGAAGATATTTAGAGTTATCTGAATGAGGTTTTATGATAATATTGAAACAACAAAATAATATTTGGGAAAAATAATAAAATCCTCTCTCAAACTAAGATCCATTAAAACTCCCTCAGTATATCATGAAACTCATTATGTGGAATTACACCATTCCTCTGAGCTATGAATTTACATAGTACTGGAACCATGAGAGAGAAGAAAAGGCACTTGTAGCCAATTCTGTAAGAAAAATATTTTTAATTTGAGAAAACATACTTTTGCAGAGCAGTTACTTATATGATCAACCTAGTAAATTTCTACTTCAAAAACTAATTTTATGAGACAAAAATTTATCAAAGCTAATGCTACATAATTTGGTTTTGCCTATTTTTTACGCTATTATCTTAATAATTATTTTGTAGTCTCATGAATCCCAGACTTTATGGGATAGATATTGCATTAGCTAGACTCTAATAGATCATAATGACAACTACTTTTAGAAACACTCCTGTATCACAAGCACAGAGCCCATCACCATGGAGTATTTAAATAATATGAAATCCGTACAGAAAAATATCATAACTAGATGCAGTTATCACAATAAGCTGCATTCAAAAGGCTTAGAAATCCTCATACTTTACATATTTTCTGCTTAAGTGTATAGAACATAAGAATCTTTCTGTAAAATTTGTGAGAATGCTACTTTCAATATTAGCAATACAGCATTAAGCTGCAGGTTGCACAAAAATTTAGAGTGCACTTGAGGAACTCAGAATAAAAAGGCTACCCAGGAAAACAATGGGATTGTATTATGCTGATGCAATTAACATATTATACCATTTGTCACCTTGCTGGCCCATGGAGACTCGTATTCTCTGCCTAGAAATATCTGATGGTTTTGCAGGTAACTAGAGATAAGACTGTTCACAGTTCTAGAGCTCTGGGTCAGGATGACTTCTACGTCTCCCAAAACTGGAACATGTAGAGAATTTTAGTTAAGTATTGCTGGCTTGAGGACATCTTTAAGAATGAGGAAAGAGTCACAAGCTCAGCACAACCAGTAGAAATCCTAGAGCCCAAATTATTTTCATTTCAGGTTTCTGAATTATCAAGGCAAAAGGACTGTAATGAGATTTTATTACCCAGAAGCAAAGTTGTAAGCAGTAATGGTTTAAGAAAAATTCTGAAGAAACATAAGGTGGAACGCTGGGTTCTTCTGGGAGTAAAGCAACCTTCAGCTTCTTTAAGATAGGTAGATGCCTCTTTCTGAGGGCTCTGGCTGCACTAAATTTGGCTGAACTTCTGAGAAGAGCAGTTATACTTCTCTTTCGAATAGTCCTGCTGCCAGAATGCTGAGGGTACCCTTCTAATTTAGGAAAGTGGACAGGGAAGAACAAAGGAGGAGGATATAAACACTGCCTGATCAACACCCATGTATCTTATCTTTAAATTTTCTGAGAAATGTTTCATTTCCTCATCTCTCCAGCTGCACAATCACTAAATTTCTGCTAAAGTGAATGAGGAAAAACTTATTTTGGGGCTCTGACTTGGCATTTAACACATGAGACTTCTGTTGGTGAGGTAATCTTAGCTTGCCTCACACTTGTTGCTGCCATATGGAATTTAGAGCAACCTTTGACTGGTTTCTTCTCTCTGTCCTATTCTGATCCTGCTATTTCTACTGTCAATTGCATTAATACACTTCCAAACTGTGCTTAGTGTGCAGCAGTGAATCTAGGTCAGCTTCTAATCAATTACTGTAAGAGTCTTCCTGAGAAATTTGCTACACCTTTGCTCTCAAAAATGGAGACTTATGAGAATCAAATAGCTCATGTGATTTTCTAATTTTCCCCCAGTTTTCTCACTACTCTGATGTTTGTTACATTTCTTGAATTCATTAATGCATTTCACACTAATACTCAATTTGCACAGCCAGTCTGCAATACAACTGAAAAATACCAGCATTATTATGGTCACAGAAGCGTTTGATGATTTTTTAACTTTAAAACAAGCTTTTATGGCAAGACAATTCATGGTCTCACACAAGAATGTACAAAACCGAAAGGTCAGAAGCTCTCTCATGGCACTCAGCCTCAGAATCATGTAGGACATCAAACACACACATACTCAACAAAAGGTTTTCACTTGGAATTTGAAGTTCTGCTCTTGGGCACACTTGGACCATCATTCACAGAACCCACAACTAAAGCTTTCTTTCCCCGACACCCCCATGGTCTGAAAGAACTTGCATTCTCCAAGCCAGCTGGTCACTCCTTTTCTCCAGTGGCTTCAGCTCTTTTGCCCAGTATATGAGGGAGCTGGAACCCATTCCTAAAGTAATTTTAACCTACTTTTTCTGCCTCCTGCATAATTTTGAAAGGAAAAATTGTCTTCTACTAAAGTTAGTCTACATTGGCCTAAGGAGCTTTGGGATTGCCTCATAGAACTTTTAACAAAGTAGCAAGCAATCTTTGTTCAGATAAATGAGCAATTAAAATTGGGTGCAAAGGTACCAAGGTGCCTTATCCTGCCCAATTAAATGAGATTCTAGTACTTAATTCCCGTGTTCTGCACCTTAGAGATTTTGGCACAAAGGAAATGAGATTAAGCTTGGTTTCAGTGAAATTCCATGTCATGTTTGGTACAGGAATGGTTTGGCAAACACACAGGCAAAGACACCTGACTGTCACAGGCAGGGAGGTGAGCACTAACTCTGCAGCTTCTGCATCAGACATATTGCACTGCTGAGCAGAACAATTGTTAAACACTTTTAAAAGCTAGACTCCAAATGCACAGAAAATGGCTATGGGATTAAGCCATATAAAATTTTTAAAGATAGCTTTTGTCTCTGTAGCATCTGTTTTCATTATGAACTCATTTTCTTATCTATGCTTTGGTCCATTTCTTAAATCTGAACACAGGACAAATATTTCCACTGGCTTGCATGGGTAAGTGAGTCTGAAAATAATACTTTCAATATGGTTAATTCATCAGGAAAATAAAAAATACATAATTTTAAAAATACACAATTTTAGTATTTCTCTTCCTTTAGTACTTCTCTTACTTTACTGTAAATGTAAATTTACATTACTTTGTAAATTATGCTTATATTTATCTATATAATCTCAGCATCTTTAACAAATTAACAATAAGAAGTATCAGTGAAAAACAAGTTATATCCACTTGAAATAAATTAAGACACTATTTATATCTGAGACACATTCTTCCCAGTCATGATGGGACTGATGTAAGACCATCACTTCAGTCAGATATTCCTGTCTCTCAGACATTTCCTTGCTCTCTCTTGCCAAAGTCTCTTGTTAACTGTTCATGAAAGGTCTTCCTAGAGACTGACATGCTGCACGGGGTCCTTAGCACGACTCCCTTTATTCATGCTGAGATCATATCTACTGATTTTCTAGCTCTTCTCCTCCAGGTTCTGTGCTGCAGTCCCTTCCTTTTTGAAGTTTCTATTTTCATAGATGACCATTACTTTCTTATATTTAATTCCTCCTAAGTGCTGTAATTTCCCAAATGTTTTTAATTCCATAAGCTGTTTCCTGTGATCTTCTCCAGACTACTTCTCAGCATGGTTTTTCAGCTTTCTCTGGGGCTATATTTTTTTTTATCCACCTCTTCCTCTCCTCCCTCTTCCCTCAGCATACAACAGCACTGGCCTCCTTCAGCCATAGCTCATTTGTCTGTTTAGCATCTGTTTGTCATTCATACCCCTTGATGTTAGAACACTCATCTTTTTCATATTCTCATCTCTAGCCCACTGTGAATAGTTGCACAATGCCTTAGATTCACCATAAGCATTTAGTGCTATTTCTTCTATTAGGATATTTGCATCCTTATCTCCAATGCTCTCCTTTTTCCCCGGGAAGTTTTAATATTGTCACCACTCTTTTAAATTTACTGTTTCCTGCAGCTGATCTTTAATTAGAAAGCTGTGATGGGACAGTGTATTTACAGAAGCCCCATTTGTCCAGACTCCATGTTTAAGGACCTGCTCCTACCGAGTTTGTCAAAATGCAGGTCTTCCATTACTTTTATTACAGATAAGGGAGACCACTGAAAATGTCCTAATTTGTCCCGATACTCTGAATTCACAAACACTACAAATAAACTGGCATCACTTCATGAACATAACATTGTAGAATTTACTTTGGATACAACAATTGCCAAAATTGGTATGTAGTAGCCATGCTCTTCTAAGCTTTCTCTGTTCTGTTTCTCTACGCAGCTGTGAATCAATACAAGCTAAACAAGGTAAAATTTTTACAGAATTTTCCATCCTGAGGCTAAATGATTTTTTTTTTCCCATTGCCCTGAAATTATTGTAATCAGTATTTATTCTCAAAAAAACTTGAAGGCCATAATCATATATCAAGGCCCAGTTGTGACACGTAAATACACCCATTTTTTATACAACATTAGAAGGCTTGCAAGCCATGCATCTGAGTGGTACAGTGAATACAAAACAGATGAGGAAAGCCCAAGGTAACAGTGAGATGATAATGGCTGGTGTAATAAGCAGTGCTACTGCACCTCAACTGCTTGGCTATGATTAAACTAATGTAATAACTGCTACCATGCTAAGAAAAGGCATTAATAGCAGAATGGTGGTTTATTGTCTGCTCTCTTCTGTAATTTACTCAGCACCAAAGTATTTATTAGAAACATATTTATTGTGTACTCACTTTTGGATGTGCCATATGTTCCTCGACTGATGATGTAATAATTTGTGTTTACTTTTTTTTTTAAGTGCTGTATAAAAAGACTAAAGACGAAACTGGAAAAAGTCACTAGATATCAGTGCTGAATGTGAGATCGGTTTCATAGGAAGACAGTCATGCCTCCAACAAGAAGTTTGCTCTAATGAAATGAAGGAGATCAAAGATGATAGAAAGCAAAGCTATGTAATGAAACAGTGATTTAAGAAGCCTGGGACATTCATTTTATTTTCATTGTAAGATAGGTTACTTGCCTTACAGTTTGGTATTGTTTATTCTGGTGTCTGTACATGGTTTTGATTATATTAATTACATTATTGGCCAAATTCTAAACTGTTGTAAATCAAAATTACTATTCTGACTCCAGTGAATGACAGTGACTTATACCAGCTGATAATCTACCCTTCAATGCCTTACAAATTCAGGATAAAGACTTTGCAAGCCTTCTAAAAAGTTTGTTTGTGAAAATGTTACAATTTATTGCCCTTTTACAAATGGATAGGATTTCTTGCTGTAAATACTTTAATTACTATTATAAAATGAATTGAAATTTAATTAAAGATGAAAAAACGCACAGTGGAAATTTTTAAAAGGATAAAACCAGCGAGAAACACTCCCAGATTTGAATGTCATTTTAACAGTAATTTGAACCAACATCTGAAACGTGTTATATAATTTTAAACATATACTAAAAATTATTTTCTTCCAGCTTAGAGCAAGTGCAGACTCAGTAGTTGTTCCAAAGCTTTTAGTTATTTCCCCCCTCAATCTCTAGATGTAAACAAACAAGAATGCTAATTAAAAAAGTTACTTCAGGCAATAATCTTGTCAAAGTAGTTAAAGAGGACTAGACTCAATTGTCAGAAGGTAGAGTAACCTCTAGAGAAAGCATTCATCATGTAAACACATTGCATTTATTCAATCAGTGATTCTCCAACAGTTTGAAACAAATGCCTTGGATATTATTGAAAAATATTACTTTTTCTCTTAATGAGACAATCAAAGGTGTGTTTGATTCTCTTAAGGTATAAAATGAACATGACACTTCCAAAAAGCATGTATGATACTAAATACATGGGCAGGTTTTATTGAAGATTGTTGCACCCTCAATTCCCTAAAGGTTCCTTGTTTCTCAGAGATAGTCACCAATGGCTCCATATGCTGTTTCCCCACTGTGACAGCAGGTTTATGGAGGGCCCAATACAAAAGGGGAAAGCTAAACCTGATTTCTAAAAGGACTTCAGACTAGTTTGTGTGCAGGCACTGTCAGCATGTCAACAGCTCGGCTGTGGGCTTCCTTGAAAAAGGAATGTAAACTCAACAGGTTTTATTTGGGTACAGATGAAGGGTTGAACCCCAAATGCACTGTTCAGGGTCTAAGCAAGCTACACACACATCTGGAGTGCCCTCCTGAAGGTGACTGAGGCCTTTGAGCAGGCAGAGCTGTGGTGGGGCCAATGCACCGGGGCCTCAAGGGCCACCTGCCCTGAAGTTTGGGCACAGCCAATGACACCTGGAAGATTTCAGCCTAGAAAGCATTTTCAAACGCAGTGCAAAATGGCAAGAACTTGAATGCCTCTTAAAAGAAAGCAAGCTCGAGTGAAGATGGTACCCCCTCTTGTGCTGACACAGAGATTATTCATGGAGCCTTCTGTGAAAATCAGCAAAATCCCTAGGGAGGCTGACAGCTCTTTTCTGTTGGCACTCACTGGCCCCCCTTGTGTGCATATTTAGGTAGCTACCTTCAAAATAGACCCTCCATGTTGCAGTGACTGACATACTGAGGATTTGTATTGATGGTGTAGCTCAATATGCAAGCCCAAATGAACTTAATGTTCTGTAATTTATGCCTTTCTTTTTAAGACAACATGTCCTCATGTTTTTCCAAGAATAGATGTATAACTTAGTCTTTTGGGCACTGATCCATTTTACACATTTCCTGATCTGCCCTTGTGTTACTGGAAAACATTTTCCAGGACGAAAGCTCAGTTTGTGCAAGAAATAAAATCAATTCAATTGAACAGAGATGATGGTTGCACAAACACGTGTATATTGTGTTAAGCACAAATGTCTGACATTTATCAATATAATTTAGAACCAGCCAGATAAATTTCTTGTAATGGACCAAACTTCTAACAGTATATTTGCATAAAACTTCCACTGAACTTAGAACAGCCTGTGTTCCGCATGATGTTTCAAATAGAAGTGCTAAAATGGTACATTTCTTTCCCATTGAACAAAGGTTTTATGTTTCTGGCAATGGTTTTGTAAGATAATGTACTTGTTAGCCAAAGAAACCACTCAGAAAATAACCTTACTCGTACTTTGATGTGCAAGTATAACAGTTTTTCAGGAATGGATATGACCCATCTTATTTTTACACATTATATTCTTTCTTTTTCAAATGTCAAAGATACATGTCTGAGTGAAGGGCTTCTCCATGGATCACATTTCCCCATTTTTTTCTAGGCTACCCTCAAGATGAATGAACTTTATCTTTTCAGGAAGTTAAATTTTTATTTAAAATGTGAAATCTTGTTGAGTCCCAGGGTTAAGTGCATGGTTTCAAAGCTGATATGCTTTCAACATATGGCTCTCTTATTCCTAGCTATATTTAATGTTCTTTTATCTTGAACATTTTACTCAATCTCTCAAACATTCTTTTATCTTGAAACATTTTACTCAATTTCTCAGAAATGCCATTTGTATAAAAATTTTTTTTTTTGAGAATCAAGTCTCCAGCAGGATATCTCTTTACTCTGTTTATACACAGGACACAACCCTGGCAACAATTTAACTCCAGCAAGTTGGAGAAATTCCACCTGGACTAAGCGTCCCACAATCAAATTGGCTGTGTGTTCCAGAAGATGGCTCACTATCAGATGACGACTGAGACTATGTTGCATTTCTCTTTGCATCAAGAGAAACACAATAATTTATGCAGGAATTTTACATAGGCAGATGGGCCTAAATTATTCCATTCTGTGCTGGGCCTTGCTCTCAGAGCAGTTCATGCAGCAACTTTTGCAGAATCCCAGGTCAGACTGGGATTCCCACTGAATCTGGCAACAGTGCACTACCTCCTAGACTATATACATTTCTTTAATAAACCACTCCCAGATGTTTCCCTGTTAAATATTTCAGTTGAGGAATCAGGACCTATGAGATACAAAATCTAAATAAACAGAAAATATTTAACTGTTTCAGAGTTACTCATAAGATAAATGTTAAGACATGCTTTTGGAAACTGATACTTCCAATATCATTAGGACAGTCAATCCTGAATAAACAAAATAATTTGAGAGCTAAAATAATTAAAACATGAACACAGACTTTGTGATGGCCAGCATTGTTTCATTAATGAAAGCATTCTGTTGAGCAATCTGGATAAGATCCAGAGTGTTTCCCCACAGAAAAAGTGATACCTCTTGCAATTCCTGGCATCAGGTGCATAGTAATGGTATTACACAGCAGGATAAAGCTACTTGATCTGTTAATATTACAAGAAATAAACAACTATTGAAGATACTTACAATTAGGATACTCTTTAAAAGGCAGAATTGAGTGCCACATCCTTCTTATTCCCTGAGTCTCACATCCAGCCAGTTCTGCCCTTACACCTGCACAAGACAAAAAGGAATGGTTTAAGGTTTTAATGAAAAAACAGGCATCTAATATGGCCTAATCAGTCATACAGATGTGGCAGCATCCTCCTGCCTTGCAGATTCTCAGTGAATATTCTAACCCCCTCCTAGACACCTTCTGTATCAACTTTCTCACCTACTCCTATTAAGTTTTTAATACAGAATTTCTACAATTATGCAGAGATAACAGAATTATTGCAGAAATATTTCTACAGTACTGCAGAAGTATTTACTGGAGCTGAAATTCAAAATTCCCTTTCACATAGGAGGGCATAATCCCAACATTTCATATTGTAGTGCAGAGGCAGCTCCCTTAGACCAATCACTGTAATCTGGATGCAATTATCTTTTTTTTCTAGAGACGTTCCATTTTTAGAACTTAAAGAGTATTATATGAACCTTTCTCTTTTTAATGAGATTATATTCTCTGTCAAAAGACATTTTTTTCTCAAATGATTCTTAATATTGTCTTACAAAACATAGATTAGTCATGAGAAAAGGTAGCTAAAGTGCATTGCACAGTCCCTTGTTTCCCGTAATGCTCCACTGAGTTTCATAGAAGTAATCTACTGGAGAACTACTACTCAATGTGAATAATTGTGAGACTCTGCCTGCCATGTATCTATCATGATCAGCTAAGATAGCTATAGTCCACAATATTCAAACTGTGCAAAATGACACAAAACTGCACAACAGCTACAAAAAACAACTAAGATTGATTTTCTAGTACCATTAGGTCTATCACATTCAAGTATCTTAAGAGTGAATAATAATAATTTTTAAAATTACAAATAAAAGTCTAGCTAAGGCTACAAGGGCATAAAAACCAGTGATGACAGACTACTGTGATGACAGTTCAAAAGGGATATAATTTATTTTTGAGATTTAAACATGTGCTACTAATAGTTTTATTAAATGGTAAACCTATACTTTGGAGATTTCTGTTCATGACATATATTGGAATTTACATTAGAGAGAGATGGCTACTCATAGACATTACTATTTATAAATTGTATCTCTTTTATGCAACATACACACTACTGGAATTATTTAAAGGAGTGCTGATATTGAAAAATGAGTATTGATTAAAAGACAAAAACAATCCCCAGGAAAATGAAGCATTGAAATCAGACAAAAACATTAAATAAAAGAATGAGCAGTACCCGTAACTTGGAGTACCACTTCCTAAGAAACACATACAGTAGCAAAATCTATTTTAATTGCATATGGGGACTTTGCCTGGATTATGCCCAGGCACATGACAAACCACTACCAAGTCCCCTGTTGGGAGTAAAGGACAAAAAGGGCTTTTACTTGGCTTGTTGCCACTTTTCTCAGGAACAATAAGTCAGTCACTAGTCACAAAACAAGAGTCCCCTGCATCAAGCCAGCCACCCCCCAGGGAGGCTCTGCCTGGCAGCAGTTCCAGGCAGCTCCAGCTTCCCAGTGCCCAGTGCTGGGGGCTGCCAGCCCCTCTCCTTGGCACCAGCTAAACTGGGCTCCCCAGCCATCCCCTCTCTTTACAACTCTTCCTCATTGCTCTGGATCACATTCTTTTTAAAAGTTATTGCATAGCAAAGAGAGGCTGCTTAAGACTCCAAGTCATGAAATATTCTCCTGATTAAGGAGAAGTCACATTCTATATTTCCAAATGGGACGAGTTTCATTGCCTCTGGCAAGAGCAATATGTACAAGCCTACTGCATCATGAGTAGGCTCAGAGTAATCAATGGTTAACTGGCTAAATAAAGGACAAAAACTATCACTGGGGCCCCAGCAAGGACCATGATAAAGGACACAGAAAGCTTCTGATTCCTTAAGAGCCTAGAAGGCACAGAGGTCCTATGAAAGCAAGTTGCAGAGTCCTTGTAAGCACTCAACTAGTGCATTTCCAACATCCCACAGATGTCAGCAAAGGCTGACCACAAAATCAAGGGATCTTCTCAGCCTGGTGAAACAGAAACAATCTCAGCTACCCAGAAAATCTGTTTTAATGAAAAACGGGGGAAACAGGATAGAGAAAGAAAACATTTGCAGTACACATTTTTAAAATACTTTTTTAGCCATCTTTAAAGACAAGAGAAGGAGTCCCTTGTCTTTCCCATTGTGTCATTTGTCATCATGGACGCCATAAGGACTTAGCCTCCCTCCACTTTCTGAATTCCTAATCTGGTGATGCTATTGCTCAAAATGACATTTTATTTCCCCAAGAATCACACATTAGTTGAACTAATGCTTGATAAGGAGGGTTCATTGTGACATTATTCAACATTTTGTACACTTGCACTGGAACCTGTTCTATTATCCAGTGCATAGCTAAATATTTTTTGCATGGAACAGGGAATCTTATCTGTGGATTGGTATTGTATATGAATATTCTTCCATTAATACTTAATAAGTTTTTCAATTAATCTCAGTACAACCATATTTGCTTTTCTTATAGTATGGCATCAGTTTTATATCTTAAAATTTGTAGGAATTCTCTAATCTCAATAGTAATATCATCTTGACAGAAGATAAAAAAAATGGCAAATTATTATATGACTTCTAGATACATCAGAAAAAAACAATATCTAGACTGTAAAAATTCCCATGCTTACATATATTTATATTACATATATTTTTATAAAAATGTCATATTTTCTACATTTTTAATACCACTGCACAATGAGAAAACAGCTGAATTCTTACTTTCCCTAAGAATAATGTCTGAAATGTTTATAAATAGTTGATTCCCACCTTTTCAAAGTTCCTTAAAAATGCAATGTGCATTAGTTAGCACACAATGCACTAATTAGCACAACAAACACTGGTTTATATTTGTAATCCTACCTAGAATTCATCTTTGCACTTGTTCCAGGCCAGAAAAGATGATAAATGCAGTATTTTCATAACTGCAAGAAACAGATAATAGAAAAGCTATAGGCCGGATTTCTCTGCTCTAGTTAATAACACACACAACAATATAGGCAATTTAACTCCTTTAAACAACTTTGATCCCACCATTGTGTTTCATGCCTTTGTTACAAAGTGACAACAAAAGTTTCGATACCAATAATAAAATGTAAAAATAAAAGTTAAGAATAAAACCAGACATCCCAAGTGCTTAGTCTTCAATGGCAAGAAGGATGAGGAACCAAAGAAAAGGCCCCCACATCTGCACAAACCCTGCCTGTTAAATTGTTTTTCACACAACTTCAGAGTAAATATTCTTTGGCAATGAATTAGTTCCAGGTCTTATGCAGAAATGTTAATGCAACATATCTCAAATATGGGCATTTAATTGTTTTTGTAATTATACATTCTGACTCTCAAAACAACACTATACCCAAATAAGCGTGTGCAATTATTTGGGGTTACTTTGGGAGAACTTCCTTAAGGTTTTGTTTTGCCAGTTTCTCTGATTTCTTTCTTGAAATGGTGTCCAACCCCTAAAGCAACTTTAATAAAGTCAATGAAATTACACAGGTAGAAAGGACAAAAATTCAGTCTCTGGATTTCAAATAGTGACAACACCAGTCTCACCATTAAGCCTGACACAAGAACCTTTTAATTTAAATGTAATCTCCAAAAGACCAAATTACCAGCAACATGTTCTCATTAATTCCTGTAAGGGATGCTCAAGCTTTGACCCCTTATTGTTCTCCTTATCGAGAAGTGGCTGAGTCATAGTATTAATAAGCCATCACTCATTTAAGTGGTCATTCACTGCTGGGCGGGGAAAAGATAGGCTCATCCTTTTGAAGTGGGAATGGGCAAGCAAGGCTGCTGTAATAGGCTGTGATTATTTTCACTATGAATGCTCTCCCAGCTTTCAAAAATTAAAAGGAGCACTCATTTTCCTGCTTGAGTATTTCTCACACTGGCAAAAAAATGAACACTTTGAAATGTAAATGATTTAATCTTTGCAAACCCCTGCTTCAGAGGGAGGTACAGCTTCATTTACAAAATGAAGACATTTTAGGAAATGATTATCATTGTAAAATTGAGGTCAGCAGGGAGTCCGAGTTCAAACTCTTAGAATATCAGCAGTGTAACAAGTTTGATCTTCCTTACTGCATTGCTTGCATTTGCTTCTCTGGGTTCCAGCAGAGAGCCATTGTCAGTCGGAACTTGTTCCCACTCATTTCCCTTGGTTAAAAAAAGTAGTTATGCTTATTACTTAGAGTTAGTCAGTCCAATAAAATTTAGGGCAAAACTAAAAATAAAAAAAGGAAGTTGAAATTTATTTTGATTAATGTATACACTATGTGCATATTCAACTTAGAACATTTAAAGGCTGAGAGCATTGAGGACAATTTTTTTTTAATGCTTAGTTCAGGCAGTAGTGTGGGGCAGTGTTACTATACTGTCCTATCAAAGTTTCAGAAGGGGACCACCCATAATGGTGAGAGAATATTTCATTTAAAACTTAAACATTAAATCCTTAATCTCTCTTCTACAACGTCCAAGTTGAATGACAATTATTGTTGCTGGCATTATAGGGTTTTATGGTATCAGTCAGGCTTATTATGAACTGATGGAGATGATAAATTTGTATAACAAAGTGCAAATGATAACAGCTGCCATATGACAACAGCCATTACGGAGAGCTTCCCTGCACTGATGGGCATTTCAGCTGAAACCAAGGGAAGTCTGTCAGAAACGAGGATGAATCTGAGTGAAACAGAAAGCGAGAAGTTACAGAATTTTATTGGTGATCTTGAGATATAAGTCCATCATCTTTTACTCAGTGTTATATACTAATTTTCAGTGGAGATACTTATCTTTCCGCTATTCCTGAAGAGCCATTTCTGTCTCCCAGCCTGGTACACTGAAAGGTACAGCTAAAATTAGAATGTCAAAATGCTATCTGCCTTACAAAGATCCTTGATGCACCCTTGAAGTTACACTCCAATAGGACAGATGAAACTATTACTGTGTGAAAGAAATACACCCATATATCTACAACATCTATATATGTATATACATATACACACGCATACATACAAATACATATGTATATATACATGTATGTATATATCCAATATATATCTACAAGAGAAAAATACCAGATTTAGCAGAATTCAGCACCTGTCCAATATCTTGAAAAAGGATAGGTAAGAATGAAAGGCTCATATTCAAGTCAAAGTGATACAATTTGAAGTAAGTCTAAAAGCAGGGTAGCCAAACTTGCAAGACACTTACCCAAACAAACCTTAAGGAGGTTTGTCTTTACTAATGACAAAAAGCAAACTATTAGCAGTGATTTTTAATACTCCTCAAAAAGAGAAGAAAAAAATGGCTCTGTAAACAAAATTGCACAATTTTCCAAAATTACCAAAATGCTGAAAAATATGTTATAACATCTCAAAAGAGATGAAAGAGAAAGTCTGAACACCATCCACCACGGAACCAGTCTCCCTGCTTACTGGTTTTTCTGGTTTAAGCAGGTGTTTTGTTTGTGTGCACTGGAGTGTGAGGCAGCTGTTCCCCCGAGGTATGAAGGGCTCCATTATAAGCACCACCCCGCTCCCTTCCCAAGGCAAGTTTGCAAGCTGGGCAATTGCTGCAGTGGAGGAAAACTCCACACCCTGGCCTTTGGGCAGGACGTCTTTTTCTTAGAGGAACTATACACCTGACAAGTTGTGCAGGTGCAAAATGAAGGAGTGTGACCAGAAACAAGCACGAGAAAAAGTCATGCACAGTAAACTGAGGTTTCAAAGCATATGGCCAAGTGTGTCTTGCTGACTCCTGGAAACTTTACACGAGTTCTGGATAGCACTGGCCTGAAAGACAGCTGCTCAGCAGAAGACTGACTTCTTTCTGCCAATATTATTCCTTTAACTATTTAAAGGTATCCATGAAGTTTTAGACTTGATACTTGTAACAGAAGCCAGACTGCAAGAGGTTCTAGAGCTGGATGAACTTAAAGTTTAGAATATATGTGTTTTGATGAACTGATACCGTAACAGATAACTAAAACTGACAACGACTACTCATTTTGTTTGTATAAAAACATCCACACACAGCATGGTGGGTAGTAAGCTACCCCTCAGCCTTCACCTCATCTCATACTTTTCAGCAGAGGAGCCAGGTCACAGGAGGGAGGGGGAATCGAGGTAGTCAGATTTAACTGAGCTGAAGGGAAATCCAGAAAATTCACAAAGATTCTGAGATCAGACCTTTTAAGCAGACTATGACTTTAACAGAAGATCATTTATTTTATTATTATGAACTCTTTCCTATTGCCAACCAATATTGTGCCTCCCAGTTATTTTTTTCAGAAGGTTCAGATCAAAGTAAGGAGCACAAACACTGCATGAATTCGGGGCAAGAGGTACCAGTGGAACTGTTTAGATTATGCTTCTTTAGCTCCACATTCTGGGCAACTAATGCAATATTTTACACAATATTTTGCTTTGGAGAAGTTGAATACAGAGAAATCAACTTTGTATGACATCTGAAACCATGAAGTAGGGAGCTCAGCTACTTGCTTCAAAATCTTTAGGAATGATCTGCCTTGAACTTCTTAACAAATGCTGTGCTTTGTCATTAATACTTCTGAAGTTCTCACAAACTGCTCCCAAGTAATTTTCTTAATATTCTCTTCAGTGACAGATATTTTACACATTAAATCTATTTTCCATGTTAGCCCAATGATCAAGAAGGCTGATGTAATCCACTGGGGGAACATATATTCCAGTTTTCATTCATGCTTTGGAGTATTGTCACAGTTCAGCACAAAGGAATAATCTGATTGTTTCCCATAAAGCAAGAACAAATCATGATTGAAGGATTTCTTCTATTTAAAGCTATGCTTTGCAAAGCCTATTGAACTTGCTAGAAGAGTCATCTCCGATGCGTACACTAACTACACAAAGCTGCTGCACAGTTACCATTCAAGGGCTAATTTAGTACCAAAAGGCCAATATTGCTGACTTGCAGATTACAAATATCACAAGATATTAATTTATTTATATTTAAATCAGGCTAAAAGATTAAGAGAACTTTCACTAAATCCATTTACAATTAAAATGAGTGTAAGTTTGAATTACTTTTTTATGATCTGGGTACAGCTGGGGTTTGAAAGAGTTGCCGCCAGAATGATGCAAGGCATTTGCCTTTGACAAAGTAACGCAAAATTTCTGTAAGTGGGTGAAAGAGCATTAGATTATATCGCCTCGTAGGTCAGCTGGAAAATACAATATGTATTCTGATTATGAGAAAACAGAGTGAAAGGCAGCAAACAGGTGCTGAGGGATTGGGTTTGGGGCGCCGAGGGGCCGACGGCAGCGCAGGGGCCGCGCTCCGCTGCAGGGCCGGGCTGGGGCTCGCGGGGACGGCGCTCACAGCTTTGACCTCTGGGCAAAGATAACTCTTTCATACCCCCTGTTCCACTTTTCCACTTTGTATCCAAGTCCTCTGCTATAAAATGTAAAACCAGCACATAGAGCACACTGCTTTGGAGGTCTGCCACTTGCATTCAGGCAACCATTTGTACTTTTGCAGGCGTAATCAATCTCCTGTTGCTATCAGCAGGGAGTGGAGCTTTGCTGCTTTATGGCTTAAAAGTAGTTTTGTGCAAATTCTGCTTCCCTCCCCCCTCCCTTTAGCTCCACTACTCACAGGATTTCCAGGGACATGGGCTAGAGCTGAGAAAAGAAGCTTGTTTGATTTAAGCACAGAGGGGTTTTTTGTGTGTGTGTTTATATTTTCTCTGCATCTATTAAGGGGTGAGGGGGAGAGACTTCATTTATATGTTAATATTAGCCGGCACCCTGACTAAACTGACAGAACTATTTCATGGGAAGCTGACAAATTTTGTCAGCTAGGCTATCTTTCCACATCTCAATAGTGGCAATAATCTTGATTAGCAAAACAATTGGGGGCCAAAGAAGTCCTGCTGCTCCAAAGACCCTCTTCTCAGGTTACAGTTTGCTAATGTGATGAATCCAGAGAGTCCTTCAAGCTTGAAAAAATTCCCCAAAGCAGCTGAATTTAGGCAAATGAAGGGAACCATTTTGGACGCTGGACAAAAGGGGTTAATTTGATCGACCATGTCTCCATAGTCTTATAACAATCATTTACTTAACAAGCATATAGAGAGTCATTCCATGGAAACTGGTGGAGTTAACAGAGGAAGTTCGAATAGAATATCTGTTTATCCCAGATGTGTGGGAATTTTAGCCAAAAAACAACACCACATAATTGCTGCCTGTGGTATTGATTCTTACACAGAAACAACAGCAGAACTAAAAGGCTCTGAGCACGTTAGGAAGGCCTCAACTACGAAGCAGTACAAGCTTCCATTTTATTAGCTTGTTGCATTGCTAATAAAATAATTAGAAATTAACTCTTTCAGGGAAACCAAATGAACTCAAAAGGTTTGTGCAGTCCTGTTTTCAGTGCAATTTAAGGCAACTATTTCTGTTTGCAAAAATATGGGCTTTTGTAATATTTTTGATGCACATTCATTAATCTTTTTTCTCTTTATTGCATTATTACATAACAAATTACATTACATTATTACATAATGTTCTGAATTATATTTATGCATCTCAACTCTGGTGTATTTTTTCTAGAGTGATTAGGCTGCATTTGCTTTAAGAACAGAACCAAATAGTTACTAGAATTGTAAGCAGATGGAAATTTACTTGGTCCAGGTCAGCATAAATATATAACCAAAATATTGATTACAACAAACAATATAAAATAGCCCTCTTACTTTTGGGTCCTATCTCCCACTTATTTATGCACATCATAATTTATAAATCTGTCATAAATTGGCCTAAATGAGATATTATTAATGAGATTCTGTTTAACTCTCTGATGCAATTCTTAAACTTGCATTGAAAATTTTAAATTTTAAATTTGTAAAAGTACTAACTAAAGCTTCCTCTCTTTTCACACACTTTTTTCCCCCTGCCCAGTAACATTTTTGGAATAATTTCTTATTCTGTTACCAAAATAAAAATTACCATGCATATCATGTTTTGTAAGACTGAGGGATTTGACCTGGTGTGCACATACTGGTGAATATTAGCATGAATATACATTTTGCCAGACATCAAATAAAGGGTTCTTAAAAGCTGCTGAAGTCATCTGTCTTCAATGAGTTTCAGAACCAAACCTTACTTATACATTATGCAAGTATGAAAGACGAGAGGAAGAGAAACTCTGGCATTTTTATTTCTTGTTCTTTTGCATATTGGTGGTGCTGTACATACCATCTAGCAGAAATCCACTCTTTAAAGGATTCCAATTATGATTAGGAAAATTTTGAAACAGTCATCAAACTCCCTCACTTCAAGTTATTTTCTTGGTAACTTAGAATGATGGAAGTCTTCAACTTCATGAGCTTTAATGTAAGCAAGTAAATTTTTTTCATTTTCCCTCAAATTTGTGATGGATGTGAATGGGAACATGTTTTTAAAATTGATTACTTATACACAGGAAGATAAATACACGGGCAGAAAGATTTATCCAAACAGTATTGGTCCATAGTCTTCCACAATGACAACAGTCAGGAAAAAGTATATGCAGAACCTCCACCCGTAGAGAACCTTCAACATTTACATTGGCATAGATTAATGCTTATTTATATTTAATTTCTAAGATAGGTATCTGAACTGTAACATCAGAAACTCCTCACTTCCTTTCAATGTAATGCCTTTAAAGATCAGGTAACACAGATTACTCAGAAAAACTCTGTTTGATGTCAGGTGAAATTTTGCCTGAGTTAAAAAGCTTACCAATAGCATAGCACATTTGCAGCCAATGAAGCTGACTTACAAGAATGTGTGTCCCCCCAGCTGTTTGAAAACTCTGCACAAAGCCTCTTTTTTTCAGCATTCTGTGCTTCCAGATGTTCAAAACTGGGTTAATTTTTTAGGAAGCTGAGGTGCTCTGTTGTATACCATCTGTCACACACTATCATAGTGAAAATGAGAAGGAAAACACACTATGTGACTAACACCAAACTGTTACATGATCATTAAGAATCTCGTATTTTTCATCATATACATCTCTACCTGTGCACAAAAATCCATCCTATAACTGTCTCATTTAGGGCTGCTTTTAACAACAGCACAGGTTGCAATGATAGTGCCAGCAGAGAAGCTACGCAGCCCTCATGCCATGAAGCTGATAAGGAGCTCAATCCACCCATGACAAGTGAGAATTTTTTTCATTTTCATTTGCTCAATCTTTCACAACAGCAGACAGCATCTAAATCTGAAGTTTTAACCCAAACAAAAACTTCCTTATGGCCTCATGCTTGGTTCATTTCCTTTTAGGTTAATGTGGCACAAACTTTCAAACAACTCCTAAGATTGAAAGCTTTTGTACAACCTGAGTGGATCAAACCTGTGCTCCTGACTGTGCACAACTTAGACTGCAGCAATGACCCTGAGGGAAGTTTTCTCCCCTCCAGCCAAGCCATTGGCACAAACACGAAGGCAAAGTGCTCCAGGCTGTGTGACTGCACTGAAGTGCCTCCTCTGAGGGACCTGGACATGGCACAGTGCCTTTGGATCCACTTCCCCAGCAGGTCCTTGTGAGACAGGATATTTCCTTGGAAATGTTTGTTGGTATTTACACAGTGAGTTCAGATAGTGACTGGCCACAGCTCCTATTAAACTGTAATTGTTCAAGTGACAATTCAGATCCTCTGCTAGATACACTGCTATTGAGAGAGACAGACAGAATTCCCATTGAGGCTTGGTTTAGGCAGGATATCCAAAGCTTCTGGCTGTAAAAAGATGGAACTAGCATAGGTACTAATACTGCTCTCTGCTAATATTTCCTCCTTCTGACATGATCCCCAAAGGATCATAACTGAAGAAGAAAGTGACAGTAAACATGTTTTACACAGTTTTAAGGAAAAGAGCTTTGGTCTGGTTCCAGATATCGTCAGCAGGATGAACACAGAGGGCAACATTTAGTTATAGATTAATAATCCAAGTACAAATAGTTCTGAACAAATAGAAAAAACATAAACCCACAATATTAAGCAAACCACAGGACAAAGATCACTCAATTCTCAGAGCTATATTATTTTTAAGTGGGGAAACAAACTATACAGAAGTCATTGAACTCTGTGATGTCAATATCAAGGTGAACCAGCCTGAATGAAACATGCCACAAAGAGTTATGAAATGTAAAATCCAAGTAAAGCATGTGGAGTTTACATGAACAGCAGTGAACTCACTGAACCAGAAAACTGACATTTTTTCAAAAGTTCTCAAACTTCTTTAAGTTGGAGAGTATAATGCCAAGTTATACATCAAATAATAAAAAAAAAAAAAAATCACAGGAAAGTAAATTAACTATAACATTCTGTCATGTATTCATAATAATTCTTTTATAACTGTATTATGTTAATGCCACTCGAATCAACTTGAATGTAATTCAAGACTTGCAAGACTTTACCTAAAATAAGTAATTAATTGTCCACTTTTCTATCAGTAAATGAAGAAAACAAGAGACAGAAATATTTCTCCCACCAGGAAAACAGCAACGCTTTTCTCTGGAGAGACACATTTTGAACTATTGCATAAACTGCAACTCACCTTACACAGTCTGGTTTTGCATTGTGTTTTTCAACTGGTCATCCTGTAGCTCGTGCATCATTACCACCGAAGAATTATTCTAAGAAAGTTAAATTCAGTACAGGCCAGAACTAACATGTAAAATCTGCTCACTCACTCTTCATTAGAGAACTAGAGATTAATATGAGTTGAGAGTTGAATTTTGCCATGAATTTTGCATTAACACTCTGACAATAATTCTGTTACATCACTATTCTAGGGCATAAACAATTTTCTGTCATCCAGTGATAACAACAGAATGGTCAACCGTCTATCATTTTAATAAAATCATTTTGTCAGAAAAGGTTGTTAGATATCACACAATGAATGCTAGGCTATCAAATTAACCATTATCTGTCCACCCCAGACAATCTTCAGACTGTGTTTCTCCTCTAAAAATTAAAAGATACAGCATTGCAGATCTCAGGTCACTGGCAAATGAAAACCTTCCCATTATTTTATAAATAATGCTTCCTGCAAATTCACCTGCTCGGACTCCAATATGGATCTTTACAAAATAATCCATACTGTGTGATCAGAAAAAACCCAATAAATTAAGACTGATAAACTTATAACAAAGAGACAAATAATTTTGTGCTCTGGATTGAAATGTAGATACTTTCATTACTGTTGCAGTTTACTTCAGATCTTTGCTATGATCTGTTACCTAGTAATATTTTATGTAGGTGAAGTGTCACAGAAATGGCTATACCCCTAGTGAAATATAAACTCTGAAACTTGCACAGTTGTGCATTTTCTTTTGACAAAAGAAACTTGGTCATATTTGTAGCTGTTTCTCTTTATTAATGTATTTAATTTTTCAATTTATTCTCAATTAACATTGAGAATAAATTGAAAAATTCCACGTTTAAATTTTTAGTTCAGCTGCATAAGTCAACATTTATGATAAAACACAGTAGAGAAAAAAAAGATAGTTTTCCATGCTTTGAATTTTCACAACGTAGACATGAAGATTTCCTGAACAGTCTGAGGTTTGATAACACTTGTGTCATAACTGAAGGTTTCCCATGTCCTCTTAGCTTCCACTCTCTGTATCTGGGTAAATTTGTAATACTGGGTAACACACAAAACAGCTTTCTTTTATTTTCTAAACTGATGATTTCTTTCAATTCTTAATGAGATATGAATCAAACTTTGATCTTCAAGGTGAATCATTCATTAATCATAAACAAAACATGATTAAATCAGGGACACATCAGCACATATTGTAAAAATAAAAGCTTGCACAAGCCTTTTATTTAATATTAACTCCATTATGTTTTTATGTGAATTCTTGGAAGTTGGTTATCCCAGCTTAAAGTTAATATTTCCTTAGGAAAAAAACTGTATCATGTGATTATTTTTCATGTAGTTAGGTGGCTTTATTCATGTTAATGGTTAAACTACTTCAGAAATGACATTAAACCACAGAGGAGTGCAGAGTTTCCACTGATTCTGTTGCGTCTTTGAGTTACTCTTACATATAATACAGACAAAAGTACATGATAGGAAGAATGAAGAAAATACATTCAGGGAAGCATTCACTGCTTTATGGAACTGCACATGACAGAGAAGAAAAAGAGAGAACGTATTTGATGTTCTCTCAGGATAATCTGTTGGCCAGTCTAGTTCCTGCTCACAATTTAGAGCAATTCTGTAAAGAAACCATCTTTCTTTTTTACTGTTTATTCTATTTTTAATAAATTGACCAATCAATTGAAACAATATTCAAGCATTCATGAGAGAGAAAAAGGAGTACTACCTTTGATAGTTATCACCATTTTCACTAATAACTGGTCCTCAGAGGTCACAGGAGATGCTGTCAGGCTTAGGAGAAATGAAACAGCCTGAGGAAACACCCGAGACTTTCAGGAAAAGCGCAGAAGGAAAATAGAAAAGAATGGAATAAAAGGGAAAAGCTTCAAGAGGATGGATAATAAAAGCCAGTATAACCAGATAATTTCTCACTGCTTTATCATCCAGGTATTGCACACCAGGTGTCATGCAGTGGTTAGTTATGCTGCAAGGTGATGCCACAAAATCTTCCTCAGTAAGGAAGTTCCTAGATTCAACAAAACCTGTGAGACTACTCAGATTTGTAAGCAGGAAGGCAGGTTTTAAGAAAACATCCTGGCTAATCATATAGGAAACAGCACAACTGAAAATCCAAACCAAGAAAGCCATCTGCACCCACAGGTCACCCAGGTGACCACAAAAGAGTTGAGGCAATCATGTCCTTACTTTCCAGGGTCCCTAAGTACTGCACCAGTGAAATACATGAATGAAATGGAATGGAATAAAACCCAAAACCTCAAAAGACAGCATCAGCACAAAATTAATGTTCGAGTTGTCTACAATTTCCCCAAAGAAGTGATCTGAGTCCTGGAGGGCTGTGACAGTGCCTTTCCCCCCATCCTATCCCCTCAACCTCCATCCGTTAATAACGATCTACGCAATCTATGTGTCATGTGATATAGTCATCAAAAAGTGATGTACCTGCACATAACACATACAAAACAATATGAGAAGATATTTTTAAGAAGAAGAGAGAACCTTAAACATTAATAAGTAGCAAATCTGTGAAATCAAAGCATTTTCCTCCTTTTTTTATAATAGCCTTTCATTCTTTTTATGATTTGTCTTTGAAAGCTCTTAAGCTCTTCCTGTGGATGACAGTTGATATTGTTCTTCCATCCTGCTGCAGACAGCACAAGGGAGGGAGGGAAAAGAAAAAAAACCCTATTGTACAGCTTTTCGTTCTCTGAAACATGATTTTTATAATTAATATATACAACTGAGAAGAGAAAGGTACGTTATAATGAAGTGCAATTAAGAGGTGTTTGTTCCTGTCCCACACATAAGATGACTATAATTTCCTTGGCTGTTTAGAAGTCAACCATTATCATTACATTGCACACATCTTTTCTACTTTTTTTTTGCACTTCTGATTTTGTTTATTTTCAATTAAAAACTCCAAATAAACATACATACAGAAAATCTGATATTCAAGTAACATCATCTTTTAATTATATTGTGCAGTGATCATTAAACCTAGTGCTTATACTAACCTTTTTGGATTTAATTTCATAGGCATGAATGGATCTGTCAATTTTGCATTATGCTGAAATTCATGCAAGGGAGAACAGAATGTGCATTTACACAGCCTATATTGCGTGTAACCACTGATGTATTATTAGAGGAGTAATTTAAGGCTATTCTTTTGGCATTGTTGTTTTTAAATTCCCCAAATTCATATCACAGAATCGTTTTCTACTTTACATTTTGCATTAATATTATTTGCATTACTGCAGTGACTACCCTTTCTAATCTCCCATACAGCCACGCAAAGAAGCAACCACTGTCTGAGAGACCTTACGGAGTGAAGATATTAAAGGGGCAAACCATGAAGAAAAAAATATATTCTCACTGATGTGATGGTGACATTTTTGTTAGCCTTAAATGCATCTCCCTTGAGAGGGTTCCTTCCCATTTATGTCCTGGCTGAAGTTGGGACCAGTCCAGCTAAAGCCACAGTAGATCAAAGCTGGGAATCCTGGCTGCCCTAACCCAGCAAAGAGCCCTGCAATGACTGGGGAAGTTCAGAATGACAGCTGAGGCTGTGTTTTGAGCTGAACTGCCATTAATGGGGGATCTAAACAAATGCTTTCTTTCCAGTTTAAATTTGTAAAACTGTTATAAAGTGAACCCAGAAGGAGCTACAAAGGACTGGTTGCTGACAGACAAACAGATGCAGACAGACAAATTGAAAACTGTGGCCTGATTAAAGCCCATAGAAACATATGGAAAGATTAACATCGAGCACAGTGGACTCCTGCACAGGGGCAATTTACATCAACAGGAAGTAGATGTTGCCTTATCTTCAAATAAGAAAATAATTTTTCTGTTTAGGTACTTCTATTGCTGAAATTATCCTTTGACACTAAAATTACTTGATTTTTTTCCCGGTTTTGCTCATGTGCTACTATTTCTGCTGAAAATTTTGATAGACATAATTGTATTTCTCTATGTGCATTTGTACCAATTAAGTTAAATAACTCAATTGTTCTTGCAACAAGTATGAACTCATTTACCAGAGCAAATATTTTCTTTCGATTGTTTTTGTATGTTTTTGTTTCTACAGAATACTTCCTGAGAAAAATAGTTCAGCTTTAGTTCTAACAGACTACTTCCAATCTATGTAAGATGTGGTTGTGGTTGCTACTGCTGTTTGTTTTTTTTTTTTTGTGGCTGTAGTTCTAAAAATACCTGAAGAGATAAATTTATTACATTTTCCATATTGGAAAAATACATATCATCCTTTTACCAGTTTTTTTTACTGGCTTATCTTCATGTTTGTGCATTTTCCATCTCTCAGCATACAGTTCCAACAAGTGATCAGCCTTATTTGATTGAAATGGAGTCGATATAAATTAGGAGATGGATTCCTATACATTACATTCTTCAGAAAAAATTACCCACATTATTGTCCATTTGCTGTCTATATTAAGTGCATTGACTTATAGTCGATATTTTCCTGACTTTAATATTGTTTTCCTGAAATATAATATAAATTGATGGAAAGGCATTTCTAATAGTCTGAAATATTTCTTGAAACTATGCAATAGAATACACTATCAGGTTAACATTATCTGCCATTGATATATTATTTTGTATTTTTTCCCCTTTATCTTCTGTTTTATATTAGAAGAAGTCATAAAAACTTGTATTGCAAAAAGCCAGCAATTCAATCAGCTGTATTCCAGCAGTTAAAAAAACTTCAGTTTGCCAAAGCACGGAGCATATCCCAGCTGCTCTCTGCTAAGATGTGTCAGAGTGACCATACAGATCTCTCACTTGCATGATGAAAGACAGACTTGGTTGTATTTGTACTTTATTCATTGATTAGAAGCAAGGAGCCAGCCAGAGCCACATCTTTCAACAGCTATAGAAGATTAAAAGTTGTATTTTAAACATGAAAATACAGCACAAGTTGAAAAAGTTTCCAGTCTTGCTAATTTTATCCTTTGGATTGCACAAAAATAGTAAAAATAAGAAAAAAACCTTCCTATCTTGGTCTCCTTTCTAGACTTCCCAACCCACTTATTAGCCCTTCCTTCCTCCTCCTTTCCCATTTTATTGGGAATCATCCATAAAGCATCTAGAAGCTGTTGAAAGGAAAAAGCTGAAACTGCATGAGCTAACCAACAGCTGCCTAGTGAAGCTGCATGTAGCCTGTACACAAAACTTCAATTACCAGCTCTGCTGAGTTCAAAGGGATTATTTCTGGGAATAACTGTTCTGGTGTTCTAGCATGGACACTACCTGATCTAAATGGAGCAGTGAAAGGGGCTTTTCTCCTCCTCTCTCTTGCCCTTTTTGGTAAAATCTCTTTATTTATGTGCTACTGGATTATTTCCCTACTTCTCACCAAAGCCTACTCAACTTTTATTACAGTATGCTTTAGACCTCTATTATCCTATTAATCAGCCTTGTAACATCTTACCACTCGTGCCATAATGACAGAAAATACTGAGAATTCAACATTTCAGAATGATAAGCAGTGTAAATCATACACTTCCAGTGAAATTCATAGCTTGAAGTGTTCCACTGTTACAAGTCATATTGCTCTAAAGGAGAGATTTCACAACTCATCTTCACTCCTCCTCCTTTCAATGTAGTCTTTAAATTCAGGCACAACTCACACTTCAAGCTTGCTTTGCTCAGAAAGGCTCTAAATGCTCCCTGTAGCACAGCAGGAGGCTGCCTTAAGGCAGATGAGATTGGTGGGTGGATAGAGAAGGCATGAGACCACAATTACACCCCATTTCAGTGATATGTCTGGAGCTGCAGTGACTCCAGACAAAGAAGGTGAAGTGTACGGAAGCAGATATCTCTTCAAGACAGACCTTAAAATACCTGTCAGGGCTGCAGATTTAAAGCTATTACCAAGAGCAATTCAGACTTTTCCTGCTGGGAGCCATAGATGCTGCAGAATCATTTACACCAGGCTGTGTGGAGTATCTGGTTATGAGAGAAGTGAAGCACAAATGTTTCTGAAGTGCACTGGAGGGAATTCATCATCACCACGAGAAGATCTGAAAGTCTGGAATAGGATTCAGAAGCAGGCAGGATCTGACCCACTCAGGATACCCAACATGTAAACTCAAAGTAGCTAAACTCTGCCATTTTCATGAAGCTAGGAAGTGTCTCTTATACTCACGTACCAGCCTCCTGGGAAGAGAAAAAGCATATTCATGTCCTACTCACCATGAAAGAATTTGCTTTTATGCCCTGGGAGTTATTTGGACTCTTCTGAAACCAAGCATCATTGAGATTAACTCAACACATCAAGACAAACAGCACCTTTATTAGATACACATCACTCATTTCTGATTTTGGCTAAAGCACTAGGTACAAAATTAATCTGGTGTATAGAATGACTGAGTCAAAGCAGCAATCTAAACAGCTACTGAGTGTCTGAAACTGCTTCCTACTGCCATGTTTTTCTAGTAGAAATGTCAAACACAAGACCTTGCAAAAAACATGTGGGAAAGATTTCTCGAGAAATCACCTTTGGCTAAGCCCAAGTTAAAAACTCAGTCCTCTCCCTGAATTGAGAGGAACTCTAATTTCTACTGGGGAAAAGGAGTAAACCAGTGTTTGCTGATCCACCAGGGCGTAAGACTGAGGTCTCAGTCCTGGAAATAGAAACAAAATCCTATTTGACTTCCCCATATTTATTTTTGATCAAAATATGAAACATGTTAAACCCCAGAAATAACACCTCAGAACATATGATATTATTATTTAAACATGAGGGGCACAGTGGAACATATGGACATGTCGTGTAACAGACATGAGTTTATCAGCTTACCCCTGAAAGACATAAGTGAAATATTGATTTGAGCACCATTTGAACTACCTGACATTTACAGATAATTCTGTGTAATTCCTAAATCATAATAAAAATCCTTTCAATTTTCTCTTTGCATTGAGGCTCAATAATAATTTTACAATTCAACAAAATGTATCCAGGTCTCCCAGATGTTGCCTTTATTTTCTGAAGTGTATGTGACTCTTCTGTGAGCTATCTTAGAATGAAACCATGCAGGAACTCAGAGACTAATGCACACAGTGAGATGCATTTCACAGAAATATCTATCTCTCAACACATTTCTACACCAACCAAATATGTCTGAAGGCCAATAAAATAATCCCCGAGTCCACAGCTCACGTGGACACAACTTGCTTTTGCAATTATTTAATTTGAAGTTGCTTTCTTCAGGCAAATCCTCACACCAAACTTCCTCTCTTTCTGCATTACTAACACCTGCTAAACCAGAGCACCTGTCAGGTTTCAAAACTGAGCTGCTCAATAAGCTTCACAACCTTCTTACGTGAAGCAAGTACCAATTTATTATCTCCCTCTGATGAGGAAGAAAATGTTTACACCATGGAAAAGCTGGATGCAAAGTTTTACTTTGAAGTCTGTAGCACAGACCTGTGACTCAGGTATTTGCGGTTTGAAAAATTTGTACTTAAGTATTTTTACCATCTGTTTATTTACACTGGAAGCTTTTCAGTACTCATTAGGAGCACATCACTCATCGTACGCTCTCATTTGCTCTGAAAATTAGGTGCTTTTTATTTATTTATAAAAGCTTTATTGCTGAGCTGCTTCCACTGTTTTCTCCTAATTTGCACTTTCTCCTAATCTCTACATGAAGAATTATAAGTTTGAAATGTTTCATTTTTTATTCAGTGATCTGGAATGCACACAAATACTGCACTCATTGAAGCAAATGAGGAAGTTTTTCATTTCAGTGACAGAATATCACTTGGATATATTTTTAGCAATAATGTTTTTGCAACCTGGTTTCACCTCTACTCTGAAGATTTCTGTAAACAACTTTACCTATCCTCATGCTCTCCAATTTTACTTTTCAGAAGATATAGCACAGCTTTTGTGTTAGATGAATTATGGAGAATATGAAATAATGGAATAACTGGTTAAATTGAAATAAGCATTTTTTTAATTAACCTCAGTGAAGGTAGGTTTTCTTGATGGCAAGGAAAAAACTGCTGAAATCTTATAACCCTGAAGAATCTAACCCTAATTATGGGAATGCAGTGACTGCTGAAGTCAGGTTTCTACAGTGAAATTTCCACTGGCCCCTAAAGATGGAGATAGTAGAAACTTAATTCTCTGCAAATCCTTTTATTAGCAGCACGAAGAACATTAAGAAATACTCAGAATTAAGACAGATACAGACACCAGAAAAATACAAGTACAGATGTTGATGTCAGCTTTGACAGCTACACTGCTGACTGGCATATGCATGTTGACAGCTGAAGATGAAGGGCTAAAGTAGGAGGAGAAAAATATTCCAATTCAATTTAATTGATGCAAATGACTAAGACATAAGTAAACTATAACATGAGCTATGAAACAGGAACACCAGATGCATGCAAATTTAAGTACTTTGTGAATTTTTATATTAAATGATCACCAGCAAATGATCAAAGTCATCCTCTCTAAACGTAGGTATATCCTAAAAATCATTATAAGGAAAAGTACTGCATTTACCATGATGAAAATAAAAGAACTAAGACAGTTCATACACTGAAACAGTTAATTACATAGTGGATCATTTCAGTAAATGCTGGTAGACCAAAAGCTCTGTAGCCTAGAAATTAGCTGGGAAATACACTCAAAGATAGCTATTTTGCTATACCTCAGGGAGCAACATACATTTCCTAGATTTTTCCCTCTGTTCCCCATTATCCCTAGTTCATAAAATAGTCCCAATTCAATATTTTATGAAGAGAAATGCAAAAGACAGATTTCTGTTTTTCATGAACATTAGTTTCTCTTAATTTGATTTGCCCTGTGCTGCTTGATGCATCCTTCTGGCTAAGGCAAGTGCTTGGAGATCTTGCAGAACTTTGGCAAAAATACCAAAGTTTCTGGAAGGTTTTTCTGAAACCACTGCCAAACTTGTTCAGCAGTTACCATATTTGTGACTATAAGGGAGTATATAATTTCAAAATGGACCTACACTGAAGCTTATTCAAAATAACTAGTTTATACATTATGAATATCAAAGTAAATAAAGATCAAGATTTCCAAAACATGAGTTCTATTCTACCTTCAATTCAAACTACAATTTCAAATAAATAAATTTTGAATTCTTTTAGCTGCAGCTGCCCCACTTGACACTTAAAAAAAAATCCAGAAAAAATGTTTAGGATTTCTGTCAAATTTTCTACTATCCAGGTTAAAAAAGTTTCTTCTCCAACAAACTAAACAAAAAAAAAAAGTCTGTTTAGCACAAAATTAAATGTCTTCTTTAGAGCATTTTAACTGCTTTTAAAAAGTAAAGGCTTCTGCAGGTTGGAAGTACAGGGATAGATACTTGAAGAGAGGGAGAGAGGCAGATTCAACATTTTGATGTTTCAACATCTTTTTTACTTGAATATGTTCACCACATTTAACCTAAAATCATTGCTACTTTTAGATGTCAAGAATCAAAGTACTCAGTGAATTGCTATTTATCAGGAAAAAAATACAAAGAGAAGTCATCCAGCTATCTACACTAACTTAAAGTATCCAGGGAATAAAGCCCATTGAACTGTGTGTTTTAAAGATTCATCATAGAAGAACAAAAAATAACTTTTGAAATAAACTACATTTCTTTTTTTCCCCCTCATCCATAAAATCATCTTCAAACTAACTGTTCTGGAGCTGCTATGTTACCTGCTCACAGGCAAACCACCTGCATGGACAGAAAGCACCTGAAACACACAGTTCACAGCACAAGCTTTCCTTGTGTCCTTTCTGATCCTGATCATGGGCTGCTCCAACACAGCGAGTGCCCATGAAATGTGGATGGAGACAGGGCCACAACTGCTGAGCACCCTTAGATCCCTCCCTTCCCTTCAGGATCCTGAAGCTGGCTGGGTGCTCCCTGACCACTCTTTCCAAAGTTCCAAGCTTGGACCATGCACATTGTCCATACAAATAAGGGGCAGGAGGACTCTGAGTCAAGCTGCAGCTGACTCCAGCCATGGGACAGTTTGCCTAGATCACAGTCCACACTTGAGAACTTCATGATAAAGTAAATTGCCAGCCAGACTGAACAGTCCCAACTGGCCATGAGATCTCTACTTTGAGGTGGAGACAAGTGACCCCCAAGCCTTGGAAACACTGCTGGAGCAACTCTGCTCTGTATTTCTTCATTGATCATCAGAGGACTCTGAGCTGCAAGCCATTTATGCAAAGACCTGGACCCCACTTAAATCAGAATCCAATACCCAAAATCAGTGAACAGGAAAGCTAAGGAATATTATTATTTAAATTTTTAAAATACTGGGCACACACATGATCACACAAAAGGTCAATCAGGCAAGTAAATACCATTAGCCAGTGGGAAGCCTGTTTCACGGGTGCTCCTATTTTGAAGGCTCAGTATTCATGAATGAAACATATTATTTCAGTCCTCAAATCTGTGTACAATTTACTATGAAATGTTGATTCATAATTCTCCCCAAGCTTTTAATGCAGGAATTATATGTATATTTTAAGATAACGATACAGGCCACTTCATAAACACTGTCTTTGATGCAAAAGATCAGACAACTCTTACTGGCTTTTATTAGTGGAGGAGAAAAGTGAGGTTTGGCGTCAGCAGACAGACTATTGTATGTACAATATCTGTGACTTAAGTTTACTCCAAGTTGGCTCCTTTGTAAATTCCCCAGGGTCTATGAAATCTAGAGTCAGGGCTGATAAAAACACTGAAAAATAAAAAGGCATCCAAAAAAGCATTTTATAAATGCAGCATATTTTATAAAAAGCAATTTCAAATCTGCTCCAGGTAGACACATAAAATCTTATGAATAAGTTCAAAGCATGGTTAGAAAACTTTTATGCACTCCCTTAAAATAAAAAAGAATGCATACGCATGTTTGGAGAATCTTTGATATAGGTATGCGTGTGCACAACAGTCTGAATTAAATCATTTCCTTGGTATGAATATGTAAACAACAGTTTTTGCTAAATAAATTTTATTTTTGCCCTGACAAACAGATGCTGCAGCAACAGACACCCTTACTCTGTACCTGATTCATGGTGCTGTTCATTTTCTGGGAAGTTCCATATGTAATGAGCCAACATAGGACACAGCCCTAGCAGAAACCTTGATGGACCCACTCTGTCCCAAGGGACCAAACTGCCTGGGGCAGGGGTGTAGGTGGTGAAAGCCAGGGGAAAGGCCATTCTTGTGGGAGATATAATTCACTGGGCCTCCCAGAAAATAACTGCTCATGAGATCCTTATATATTAAATGTAAATATTAGTTCTTGTAGTGAAATCTCAAAGAAGCAGCCGTGAAAGTGTTGCTGCTGTCTCTTCTCTTCGACAATGAAACCCCCACAACTCTGGAGGCACACAAGGATTAATCGTGAGCTGTTGGTGACAACCAGTGCATTTTTTGTATAATTAACTATTCCAGTACTACTTATGACATTTAAATAGACTAGCATTAGTTGACAAAAAAGGAGTACCTTTCATCCTGCTCACCATCTATCAAGAACAGAGACCCCTTTTGCAAGCCTGCTAAATTCCTTTTTTAATGGGAGGGAGGGGAAGGAGTTGTTGACATGCTAACTCACTCTTTCAGAACCAGATTTTGTGTATTCCAATAGATTATTTTTTTAATCCCTGTTATTGCAAACCTGTCTATTATTGGTATAATGCACGTAGTATGTACAGAACAGTATTTTCAGCATCCATTGAAGGTATGCTGCCATTAAAATATGGAATTAACATCAGGATACCATGATTCAGCCACGTGACAGTGAAAGCAGAATGTGAGGCAAGGGCTCTTCTAAATCCTAACCTTGAAATCCACATAGGAGAGCCAGGCAGTGGCTAAAGGAGTCAGTTGCCAGGAGCTCATCTAAATGAGTGTCCTTCTGATACCCACTGCTCCATTACCAGCTCTAAGGCAAGTACTGGGATTTTCCCTGTAAAACCCATGGACACAGAAATGAATTTCATGTAGAAAAAAGGCAAAGTTTACAAACAATTATCTTTAGAATGAATTACAGGTTTATTACAAGGTATAACAGAAAGAGCCCAGCCTTAGATAAACAGACATTTCAACTGTTCCGTGAAAAATATTTGAACACTTAGTAGGAGAGGAATTTTGCTTAAGATACCTGATTAAAGAGAAGGAAAACTGCACTCCCCTCTATGGTGTGTTCTAGCTCATGACCAATGGTCTATAAATCGGTGATTTAAGCCATACATTCATGAGTTTTTCTAGCAAGAAACAGTGGCTTAGGCACTTTTTACTACTCAGTTCAGCGCTTCTGTTACAGCTGTTTCTGATATTCACCTGGCAAACTGGATTTGGGTTAAAAATAATGAGGTAAAGACGAACATTTGAAAGACACCTTCGTTTCAAGTACCATACCTGATAAAATATCCACCTTTGGGCATGGTATTAACCCAAATCTTCTTCTTACTCTGGGTTTATCATCTACCTACATAAAGCCTGGGACAGGATGAGAGGGATTCTAGGAACCAAGACTGACTCAAAAATCTACATTTGGAAAGGCATAAATTAATATTCTGAGTAAAATAATCCCTGACAGTAACATACAGAGCATTTAAAGAGACAGATGAGCAGATAAAGTGAGGTATTATGGGCCAATGTAATTTCATCAATCACAATTGGAACACGGCACTCTTTGGAACAGCATTGGCATGTGCGAGCCTCTTGGAACAGCAGCAAAGGGGAAGATGAGGAATCATTCATCAGTGCTTCTGACCTCCAGAGAAAAGCAAAAATATCAGAGGCTGTGAAGTAGCTGTTTAGCATCCCCTTATTTACCCACTTCATTTAGTAAATGTATTAAATTAAACTGCAGATGTTCCGCTGTCAGCACAGCAGGGCAGCGGCAGAGTATTAGCAGGCTCTTTCCTGATAGAAACATTTTATGTACTGTAAATAAACAAACACCATTTTGTTAATTAGTAAATGAATTATTTTTCAAAAATGCTCCACTAGGCTCTTTGTAGCCCAAGCGACTGTAGTTCCAATTTTTAACAGAGACCTTGCAATCAAAGAGGGAAAATGTTCAAGCTCTTGGAAATTGTAGCTCTTGAACAACTAATTATCACTATTCCAACCGTGTTTTAAGCTAAATACTTTATCTGTGCTCCTAATATCAACTGAGAAGGAAACTAATCTGAAAGGAAAACAACATAAGAAAAATATCAGCAATACCATGTTCATATAATTAATTTAATTTTTAAAAATACTTTAGTTATTATTGATCAGAGGGAGATTTCCAGAATATCAGGTGGGAATAATATACAGAAAGAAAAAATAACACCTAATAAATTTAAACACAAAGACTCATATCAGCCATTCACTTACTCTTATAAGAAATCACAATGAAAGACTTATGGAAAGAAAGTCCATTTATAGTTGAGAGAAAAAACACACAGAAAATCAACCCCAAAGTTAACCTTAAGTCTGATAGTTACATATCATTGCATCATTGTGCTCATTTGCTCCAACTTGCTGGCTCAGTAAAGTTTTTAATAGACAGATGGCTAATTTTATAATTTCAACCCAATTTCTTACTGGACCAACTCCAAAGATCCAGTGTTAGTGTAATGCCATGGATAAAGGTCAACAGAATAAGAGGAGAACATATGCTAATGTCAGCATTTCACGTAGTCTTCTTTAACAGAATATACAGTGCTAAGCTGAGGGATTTGCACTGGCTCAACACTAACACCATATGGGTGGCCTGTTGAAAAGTAATGATGGCCTAAGCATAGAATCTTAATCAGGTACTGATGGCCAATGAATCAAATAGCACCACACAAGTAATCACTAAGTGATTAAAAAAAATTACAGAAGATATATTGCTGAAATTACTCTGCTAACTAGAGAAGTGATTTGGTCTTAGCTAAAGCCTGTCACATCATTACCTCTTAATCTTAACCCCAATCTTTTTTATCCTCATACAAATCTTTCACAAATAAAAGGAACTCAATTTTTGTTTGTTATGAACATTCATGTGCATAAGGAAAACATGCTTGCAATTTGATAACTCTACTGATTTTAAGAATTTAAGAATGATGCACATCAAGAGCTGTATTCCTCTCTGTTAATTGTCAGTAAGCAATAGGAAAATTTCTTGCAAATTTCATAGACAACCCTTTGTTTATTTTCAAAAAATTTGTTCGAACTGATGGAATTACTTGGTTTTATAAGGTAAGGAAGGCTTGGCTCTGTAGTCTATGCCTAATAATTGTTCCACACATTACTGCTGCCCACATTAAAATGCTGCTCACTACACATGGCAGGTTGTCCCACTTCACAGAGATCTGTGCTGTGTGGAGGTAGGAGGGTACCTGTATATCCTTCACTTTCTTTAGGAAAAGATGCTGCCTGCTTAAGATAGCCTTGAATATAACTGGAACTTATCAGAGGGAAGGCCATAGGATGGATGGTTAAACAGATTCCATTTTCCAAATAAATAAATAAATAAATAAATAAATAAATAAATAAACTGCTAGTTGAAGAGTTGCAGACAGTTTCCTCAAAGGAGGGGCTACAGAAATTCCTGAGAAGTTGTAGCATTATACCTACAAATGCAGTTTCAAAGATGAGTTCACTTTCTCACCCCACCTTCAATTCCACAAATTGTATCCATGTATCTCACAGGGAGCAGTTTTGTGCCCTGGCTAAAGCAATCTGCTCAATGTAATCTCAAAAGTGGCAGTCTCTTCCCTTCCCATCCTGTCAGATTGGTGTTTTCATTTTTTTCCTTCTCCATTTGGTTCAGGAGAATATAGAAAATTTTCTGTTGCTGATAGGAAAAAGAGAATAGCCTTATATCAGATCAGCAAGAAGACAGGTTTATTTCTGAATTAAATGGAGGGTAGGAGGGAAGGGTTTTGTAAAACTGCCTCCTTCACTCTCACATTAGCATAGATGTTTTGTAAAGAGAGACACTGAAACTTATCTGCTTAAATCTGCAGAGAGATGAGATGATTTCAGTTTTGAGCACACAGACTTTTGGTTTGTGTACAGTTGATTTACATGCATTTAACTGGGGGAATGCGGGGCTGGGGACAGGACAGACAGAAAAGAACTCACACAAGAATGCTTTTTCTTCAAAAACTGCTGTAATCTTTTAAAAATAAGCAGTTGCACTTGAAAGAAATAGTTTCAAATAATTGGCCTTGATACTCTTAGTTCTGAAGTAGTGGGTACAATGCTAACTGATATGAGCACAAGATATTTTTGTAAATAGAGGTTTTGCATTAAAGTTGTAACCTTCTTTTCATGGGACACAGTTTACACTAAGAAACACTTCACCATGCAGATGGGCTACCCTCACAAAAGGAGAAAAGAGATTTTAGAAGTGTTTCAAATCCTCTTTTATGAAAACTTGATCAATTCTAAACCCAAGTAGTCTCTGCAAGGAACTTTGTTCCCTAAATTTCACTTCCTGAAAATGACTACTAACCCTTTCAGGCATGCCCACAGGAATTTATTCAAAACAAAACGAGTAAGTGGAACAAAGCCTAAGATTCTATCTATAGAAACCAGCCTTCAATAATGCCAGGAAAATACCCTCAGAACTCAACTTCTGTAAATAAATGCTTCTATCATACTACTTTGAAGAGTTTGTTTAAATATCCATAAAGTGTTGCATTTCATTTTTACCCAGTAAGTACTGAAAGCAGATTCCCTTATGGTGGGATAGCCCTCTGATTTATATTTAAAATTAATCTGGGAAAATGAGAGACTGATACTCTAGAGCAGAACTTTGCATAAAGCTTAGAATCAATACAAATAGAAGACTGTTTTCAAGAGATAAAAGTGATTTACAACAGAAAAATCTGAAGGTAACTCAAAGATTATTTGAAACTAGTCAAGGAATGAAATCCTTACAAGCCTTTTAATATTCAAACCTGAAAAACTATAGCTTTTATTTTTGCTGCTAATATGAAATGTTCTCACTAAATTTAAATATTGTGAAAAAACATTCAGACTAAAAACAAAACACAGCTTAAAGAAATGTCAGACATGTACAAAATTACTGTGAAAGAGGAAAAAGAAGAAAGAAAACCCCCCAGAAATTAGGCCAGTTTTTAGGCTACAAGCCAACTGTTTGCTCTACTTTGCTTTATTTATTAGTTCTTAAGGTATTTAAAACTTCAGCATTAAAACTGGAGAATGATTTGCAAATGAATGCAGTTGCAGTTGTGAAAATATAACTCACAGCTGAATGTGGGTTATTCAGACAAATGGCTGCTTTGTTAGAGGAGGGGAAGTGAAGTTCTGTGTTAATTTATTACAAACTGCAGCATTTCAACCCTGATGTCCAGGCAACAATGTTTTTTATTTCAAGTAATTTATAAGTACTTCCCATAGCACTTAACAGTGATGTCTTTGGCTGTTTCACCATGGTACTAGAGTGTATATGTATTTACTGTGGGAATTTGTTTTTAATAAAACTGTTGTAAGGCATTTTTATTCCTTCTCTTTGTTACATTAGAAACATTCTCTGCATAAGTAATGTATTTTTTCCAACTTGAAAGGCAGCAGATTATGGCCGGCACTGTTTTTGGTGGTGTAAAGTAATGATAGGCTAAGTGATTTCTCAACCAAAGCAAGTTATTTCACTTGTCATCATTTAAAATTTTCTTTCTTCCCCTACTTTAATACTGGTGATGGTGCACGACTTCTTCAAGGTCCCTGTGTTGGTGTAATCATGTCAGTGCCCAGATAAGATCAGGTCAATATAAAAATAAGAAACCAGAGAAAGAAATGCAGTGTCTGACTTATCAAAAGTAACTGCAGCATCTTTGAAGACGTGATGACAAACCTGCCACATCAACAGCTAAAACTGCTTCAGCAGCTCATTTTTATGATTAAAAAAATATAAACTTTACAGGTAATCTTAATTTAACTTCAGTTTAGATGAATATCCAGCCAATGGGTAATGCTACACTTTTGTAAGATCTTAAAAACCTCAGAAACGTATCATTCAAAATAGTTCTGGAATATGTTTATCATCATACTCTTATACCATTTGTTTCAAAAGGTAAAATTGTTGTGACTCTTATGGCAAATATAATAATCTTAATGTAATTTAGTTTTGAATGTCATGCTCCAGAGAGCTGCTTTTGCAGAATCCTTACAGCAGTAGAAAAATTTACAGGACAAATACATCCTCATTTAAGTCCTTTAACACTGGTTAGTGTATGTATATTTGTGACATTTGATATCTTCTAGTCCTAGATTAAGTTGCTTTAACAAGAAGAATATTTATAAATAATACCATAATAAAGGTCCTGTAAGAATTGTTTTACTCTTATAGAGTAAAAGAGATGATAGATATTGAAATACATAAAAAAATTGCAGGTGACAAGTCTGTTTTCTTGGACAAATTTAAAACTATTAACTTTCTGGGTCTCTGCTTTAAGGTTCGGACTCCTGCATAAACACTGAGGGTGAGATTCTTGGCAGTGTTGACTATTTTTTAGTTTTCCTTCTAAATTTTCAGAAAAACCTCTCAAAACAAAAAGATTGCTGAAGTGAAAGCCTCAACTCCTCAGTTAGTAGACTCACGTCTGGAATTTTATTGGCCAAATTCTAACATTTAGTCCATTGTCAGCTATTTTATATCTACCTCAAACCACTTTGACATTATTTATCAAAAACATTCATGAGCAATTCCTGCACAAAAATTCTGCAGAAAACTTCACATCTGTGGTAAAAAACAATATTGTTTATTCAATTTGTTTCATGTATTTGCTTTATCCTCTCCAAAGAAGAGAGGGGAAAAAAATAAAGAAAAAGTTCCCATAAAAAAGCTCTTAAAATGTAATGCGGGGAAATAGAAAATTTCACCTCAGAATATAAGTGTGTATTTGGAATTGTTTTAGAATAATTTCCATAAAGCTAAGTAAACACCTGAAAGTTCTCTCGCCAGAGGAAACTTGAGCCAGTCACATTTTCTGTAATCTCAGTGCTTTTCAGTAAAAAGAGATGGAGTTTTTGGTTTGGCTCAGCAGTGCATTTTATCTCAAAACCCATTTTGTTTTCTTCTCTTGTACAATGCCAAGTATATTTTTGTTCTACTTCAGAATTATTCTAAAATATTATGTGGGAGCAGATCACAAACCCTGATATATTTATTTCATATATAACCCCTTTTCATATTTAAAGGGGCAAAACGCACTTCCCTGCTCCCAATCTGAGTATCCATCCCCACAAACATCACATAGAAACAGCGTGGGGAAGAAAACCCTGCAGAGCCATCCATATTTCCATGGATGCAACGGAGTTACCACTCGGTGTGCATGGAGTGCCAAGGGAGAAGCACAAAAACCATGGAGCAAAGTTAAAACAGCAGAAAGAAAATTCCTGTACATTTGTGAGGCTGGTTCCCAGTGCTACACCAGAAGCTAGAAGGACTGTGAAATATGGTTTATAGATAATTAGTTTTTTGTCTATAGAGGTGGAGAAATTGGAAAGCACAATACCAGCTCTTGTGATTATTACTATATGTTCTCAACTCTCTAGCTGAAGCTGGAGAGAATGGACATCCCTTACAATGCAATGTTTGTTGTGCAAGTTTCTGTACATTGAAGTGGATTACAAAGGAAACACCCCAACAACTTCTAAAACATGCTAAAATAATATGATTTTCAGTAACAGCCAAGGGAGTTTATTAATTTTGTGCATATACACTGGATTTCTTCAAAACACAAAACCATTAGGGTAGATCAGAAATTAGTGAGACCAAAAAGAGGGATTTGGATGATAATGGAACTCATGAAAGAAGCACACCTCCATAACAGCAGGGCTCAGTGGGGAATGAGGCATCTGTTTCATGAAAAATTAAGACCTTGAATTATGCTGCTTTTCAATGAGAAAGGAAACTAATACCTGCTGTCATTTACCATGAAAAAACTGTCAGAAAGTATGACATCTAACTGACTCAACAGCTTGGTGATCAGAGGTATTCATCAAAATTTTAGAAACATCACATCCTAAATGAAAAACCAAACCAAACAACCCCAATCCTGACCATGATGGTTTCCCTTGCCATCAGTGTGCCCTATCCGCTTTTCTAGATGGTTCCTAAAATACATAAAGAACTCCACTGGGAAAACTTGAGCTGCCTGAAATGGTACTTGGTACTTATGCAACTCTATGCTTCTTTCCTCTCACTCTTGGATTTCTGTTTGCCTGCTATTAGTATTTTTGCAAATGGAAAGGCTCCTGATAATTCTTCCTGAAAATCTCTCTCTAAGAATAGCATTCAGTAAATATTTTAGGAGCACAGATACTGAATAAGTTTAAAAGCAGTAAAGAATAGTGTTTAAATAACTGTCCTTCAGCCATTGTCACATCTCCAGCCTCTTTGTGGAACCATTTTCTGGTTTTTAAGCCTGTGAATGCTTAGAATGTCTTTTTAGGAGTGGGTAAAGGAGACAGATAAAACCAGTGGAGAGAAAATAATCTACTTGCAGAGTGTGCTTTTGGCAGATAAATAAGCTTATGTTAAGTTTTATCTTATATTCCACTTAGGTTGCTTCAAGACAGTCTAGACAGGCACACAAGAAATTATCCAGAAAAACTCTGAAGCATGCTAAGTAGGGCACACACAGTGTGGGATACACCCGCATGAAAGCTGTCTCTGCATACTTCAGCTGCCTTGCATGCATGCATGCAGATACAATTTTAAATACTACCAGAGTTTTTGTTCTCCTAGTTGTGCAACACAGGTTTTATTGCCACAACCTCTGTAACATCATGGGGAGGGTTCCAGGAACTATGAAATAGGCTGTAACATCAGAAAGTCTTAATCTGTCTTTTGGGCTGTCTAGTGTTCAGGTATGTGATTGTCCAGATTGTTTCCAGACGTTTCATCACGCCATGCTGATTGGAAGTTGTTTTGGTGTTTTTTTTTTCAATCTGCATAATTAGATGGTCAGTTTTTCTCTCCATAGAGCACCAAGAATACCTGATACCTTATCCTACTCCCAAGGCACAACTCATAACTGCTGGGATCAGTGCACCAGTCATTAAAGAGCTGAGACAGGTCAAAGATGTTTTGTCATCCATACTTAACTGAAGAAGGAAATCTGCAAAGCTTCTTAGAAGGTCAGGTTGCCTGAAGTATTAATAGCACATTTTACAGTCAGACACAAGGTGTTTTGGTGTATATGTATTCTATGGGGTACTGCACAATTAACCTTGTCCACTGTTATTCCTCTGATTTTGGCTGGATTTCAGAATACGGGAAAATAAGGTTTACATTCCAGAACAGATAGGAATAACCAAAATGATGTTACTCAGCCTGCAAGCTTCTCTGATGCAAGATTCTTACTGGCATTATTAGGAATGCTTGTACTGACACACTGAAGGTAAACAATCCCACAGCTGATCACCACCACTAAACTGCAGACTCACACTAAACTGCTTAGATGCATCTCCTGGAAAAAATATATATGCTTGAAAGTGGAAAGGGTCCATTCCATGACATGGAGTCACAAGTAAAACATGAATTTGCAAGGCAGTGCTTTTCTTCCTTCCTCTCATAGCTGACAGGTCTCAAGGTTGAGAAGCTCAGGACTAGAGTCATGAGAAGCTGTTTTTATAAATCCACTCTCATATAAATTGGACATTAGAAGTACAGCATTTTGAAAGAATTTGGAGTTTTCAATTTTGAACATGCATTTAAATCATTGGGATTAAAGAAGACCCCTCAGAGACTCCATGAACAAGCCAGCAGGATTCCTATTTGAAGACAAATAGAGCTCATTCTTCTTCTAACAAGCATGCTCACAATAACAGGGCGCTGCATTAAAATTGTTACAGATGAATGTCACTAGACTTTGAATGAATCAGGATGAACAACTAAATTTCTAAACCCTAGGTCTTCAAGGTCCAGTGGTCCAAATGCAGACATATCAGAACATTCACTTATAGAGCCAAAAAGTTGTAGAAATACAAGCAAAAGCAGAAACACGTACACTTCAGTCTGTATTTGCAGTGCAGATGACAGTCAAACATCACTAGACAGAGGGAAAAATGAAGAGGGAATGGCAGTTTCCTCTTCCAAGACATCTGATGGCTTCCCCTTGACATGGTCACTGATATTTTTTAAAGCCTGGAAATATAAGAACTGTGCATTTTTTACTGTATCTCCAATTGTAACTGTACCTCCAAGGCACATTGTAAATGTCTGTATTCTTACCTATTTTACAGTCAGATACATTCTAGTCAGCCAAAAGAATTACAAGCCTTCTGCAACAGACATTGAGAGGTACTGACACCAAAGTTTTGCTCTTTCTTCCGATATATGTAACCTCACACCAACTTAAAAAAAATAAAATTCTGATTTCCATAACAACTTATTTTCTGCCTCTTTATTCTGACTGTACAGTAATGGTAGACTGACATTTCAGACACTTGACAAATACAACCATACAGAGGAACTCAGGTAAATGACAGAAATAAAGCTCCTCTCTCCCTTGCTACTGGGGAAGCCATTTTGACACTATCTCTAAGCTACAACTGAAAAGCAGTACCTTTTAGACATTTAAATATTCCACATTAGCTTAATCAGCAGCACACAAAGCTGTGTTTTGACTCCTGCATCTTCACCTGTTTGGTTTCCAACACCTACCACTCCGGGAGCTGCGACAGACACATTCCTTGCACATTCTCCTAAGAACCAATTACATGCACTGCAAACTTTCTGCTCTGCTCTGTGTTGTACATCAGTTGCTTTAACACCATTTAAAAGCCAACGAATGTACATACACAGATTTCTGTGGTCAGGACATCTGCACTTTCTCAACTGTTTCTAAAGCAGAAAAAAATGCCTATTAGTTTAAAATTTGAAGAAAAATTGCCCACAGGAGGAATGGGCATTAGCCATGCTTCAGTTCCCTCCTCTTTGTTGACATATGAAGCACTTTTTTTCTCTTTCTTTCTTTCTTTCCAATTCACAGTGAGTCTAAAGAGGTGAATCAGTGCACAGAGAAAAAGAGAGAAAGAGAGGAAAAAAGAAAAAAACCCCACAACCCTCTTTTTCCAGGGTGGGTATGAAATATGAAGGCCCAACAATTGTCTGAGCTCAGTGCATTGGAATAACATTGGTTAAATTATGGATAGTTTTGAATAGTGTCACTTTTTTTTCTCTGCAGATGGTTGTTCACACAAGGAGTCTGGCCTGCATAATTGTATCACTAATAAGCAGTAAGGCAATTAGTTGTGTAAGTGTGCTATAATCATTCTAACAGAAGAGATGACGAAGAGACAAAAAAAGGAGGGGGGACAAAAAATGTCTTTTCTCAATTCATCAACTGACAGCCATAATTAGATATATATAATTGAAAATTCCACAGTAGGGGGGCCAGCTTATACAAATGAATTTTCTTTGCTTCTCTTATGCATTTTTTTCCTTTTGCCTGAACATTCCCCCCAAGAAAAAGGCAGAAAATTTGTCATTCCAGGGGAGCGTATACTGTATGAACCACAGGCTGCTCATTCAGAGCAATGATGTCAGAATAACATCTTTCCCCCCCACTAAGAAATAGACAGCTTTGAACTGAGCCTTTATTAGCTGTTTTCAGTCAGTAGCGAATTAAAAAAAACCCCAAAACCAAAAAACCCACAACACAACAAAAAGAACTCCAAACCAGCGCAGCCTTGGATGATCTATATCAGTTTGCAGAACATGAAATGTAAAACTCCGAGAGGAGAGGTCACCTTTTTTTTTCCCATTGACGTGAAGACGGCTTGTTTTAGGTGCTGGGGAAGAGTTCTGAGTTATAATAGAGCATTACATCATCAAGTATTATGGGAAGAAGGGGATTTCTTTTGAGCGAAGCCTGATTATCAAAGGCTATAATTAAATTTGGGCTAAAAATGCCCAAGTGCTTATGAGTTTGTGGAAACTATGCACAGAGCAGCTTTCCACTGAATTAATCAGCTTGCAAGTTTTCATTATTCTGGAGCTTCTCTTTTTAAACTGTAAGCTCACAATCACAGCTTTTTTTTTTTTTTTTATCAACAAACTCTTCTAAAATTTAATTGGACAAACCTTAACTGATTTTTTTCCCTTAAAGAGAGAGAATGTCAAGGCTGGAGCTTGTTAATTAAGTTCTTTAAGTGCCCCCAGCTGTGCAATAAATTTTCAAAGCTCCACCACTGCATTTTTTTAAATGTTTGCTCCCATGTTTTTTAGTTAAAATATTTCTTAAAAAAGAAAAAGAACAAGCAACAATAACAGAAGACTTCGGAAAATTCCTATGCATATGGATGATCCCGGATGTTGAAAATTGAACTATTAGCAAACTGCAGCTGATTAGAATGTAGCTGCAACTACAGGAATGTTTTCAAGGACTGCAGTTAATTAATTTCTTCTAAAATAACTTAGCACCTCTTTTTATTTATTTTTTTAAAGTAGGCTCTGGGTTAGATGTGAATAATTTGAAGTATCTCATATAATTGTTCCAAAACAAAATGCTGCTATCTAACATCAGTGAAATGTTTTCTGAAACATTATGCAGAAACTTCCACTAATTCAAGGACCATATGCTTGGCAGGATAAGTCAACATAGTTCTATTATCTTAAAAAATATCAGTGGCCAGGGTTCAAATCTGCAGGCCTCACAATGAGAGGATGAAGATGACATGAAAACTTGTATCTTAACATCAGGTCACCTAAAAATATATTTTCGTGATTTATTAGTTAGTAATATATGTTTAACTTCTTAATGTACGAAAATATTCAACACCAAATTCTCCTCTACACAAGAAAAATAAAGGGATTAGATAAATACCTGGCAGGGGAAATGTATTGAACATGCTGATCATTATAGCTACAAATAACAAACTTTTGGCAGCTTGGGGCAGCTCAGAAAATTTGTTTCTGAAGTACAGAAATAGTATTATATGATCCAAGAGTTGAAAAGTTATTGTCTTGCCTCACACATACCAAATCACTAATGGTCTAATGGGAGATCATTGTGTTCTCCCTGAAGAAGAGTTCATCCTGGAGAGCCCCAATACTGACTTTTACTCATTTTAGTAGCCAAATTCACTCTATCTTATTCCAATGTTCATTGTTCTGGAAGTGCAACACATCCTAACTGGCCTTGAAAAGGCTGAAGAATGCAAATGAAGACAGCAGCCTTACAGGCCAGTGAAAAAACATGAGACAATACTTTGCCAGCTCTATAAAAGCCAAATATGTCACAAAAACACTCTTGCAGCTGTTTGTCTCAGGTGAGGCCCCTGACTGCCCAGTTTACCAGAACCTGTAATCTCCAGACTGAGTAAGGTTTTAGACCCGGTGGGTCCAGGCCGCCCCACCAAATGGAGGATGTTCCTCCAGCTTTTCTATTCACACAATGTCATCAAAGCTCTGACAGAGGTGTCCTGTCCTGGGCAGCGCAGGAGGGGGTGAACTGCCTTGAGCTCACACATCCTCCCAGCACCAAGGTCTTGGCAGGGCAAGCAGAGCAGGGGCAGTTTTGCCTTCCCCTTTTAGGTTTGTAGTCTCAGGCCCACCCTGGGCCTGAGAGCTAGCCAAGTTAAGAGCTTTTGTTTTGGTGTACTCTTACCCAAAATTTCATATTACCACTACAGAGCCAGGAGTTGTGCTAAAAACTTGGAATGAAATCACTGAGCACGTGAAACCCCAATCAGTCTTCTGGAGATCTGCTGCTGATTACTGTCAAAAGCATCTTCGAATGTTTTTGGCTATTAGGAATTTTCTGACTGACCCAAACACACCTATGGATCCTACTGACTGTATGAACAGAACCAGCTACTGTAAGAATACATTTCTCATACTACAGTACCTATCGCATTCCAAAAGAGAAAATGAATACTCAGTTAAAATCCTTACTTGTTTGTTCATTATTTCAAGCTGTTTCCTCAGCTCGTAAGACACCATTTTTCATTAGCAAAAATACAATCAGGCACACACAAAGAAATGAGACTTATTTTGGAAATGCCTTTTTGAAAACCAAAAAATAACTACATTTTTCCTTTTGTCACAGCAGCTGCCTCAGGTGTTCTCTTTCTTGCAAACAATATAATTTATCAGATATTCTAAAAATCTATACTTAAGAAGTTAAATGAATGCGCATTCCACTGTATTATTTTTCTTAAAGAATTAAGGGTTTTATTTTATCTTAAAAGATTCTTGGCTGCATTTCCATGGTGCACAATGACACATTTGGTTCTTTGTGTTTCTAACTAAGTAATGACATAGTTCCTCTAAACCATGAAAAAGGTTGCGTTTGACCAAACAAGAAAGGATGAACTTCTTGGAAATTCTATTGACTGGATCTTGAATTAGACCCAGAACACTGGGACGAATCCTTTCTCCCTGCAGACCCCTGCTAAACCTGGCTATAGCTGCAGTGGCACTGCATTGTTTCCTCCTTATTCACTGGGTACAGTAGTATCAACACAAACTGTACTCAGCTGCTGAAAGCTTGATTCTCAAACATATGGATATGTTGAAAATTAAATTGCAGGGTTTATTTGAATTTATAGACAGCTCGGTGAATGTATTTTTGAGATACAGTCTCCGTCAAGGAGATAGATGTCACCTGCCATGAAGAACATGATTGTATAATGTTAAAATGCCACATTCTCTTTGTAGGTAATTCTATTCAATTGCTTCCTGCAAAGATTTGGGTAATGAACACTTGAGCATCTGTGGTGTGGCTTTTTTTTTCCTTTTCCTACTCCCCTCCTCCCCCTTCTCAGAATCTTTCTCTGGATTTCTATTTCTTTACTGAATATAAACCTGCCCAGATTCTTTTTATCAACTCCCCTTTTGCATTATATTACTGTGGTGTTTCTACTCTTTTATTAAGATTCCTACCACTTCTAAACAGCAGAAATGTTGCAGGACAGAGTAAAGAAGACCCATGTGAAATTACTGAACCTGTGAGGCAAATTATTCTCTGGAGTCAGCCAACACTGTGGGAAAGGTTCAACACCCTTTCAGTTAAAGAGTTGCATTATCTTGCTTGTTTAGATTCCAAGATTTTTTTTCTTTTTAATCATCTAGTCAGTTGTAATTGCCACTTCATTGGACAACTTAAATCCAAGAAACATTTCTCATATCTTTTTCTGAAGAATGGCATCTGGTCTGAAATACTGGGTTCTATCATAGCAAACATAAGTAAACAGCTTGCAGGAAAAAAATTAGTACACACAACTTCCTTCCACCTGTAATTTGTTTTGCTGCTTTTACCCATTCTCTGATTATTTAGATTTTTGAGAGACTTTGACAAATTTATCCTATTTAGACACAGTCTGCAATCCTCAACTAACTTATTCACTATTTGGAATTTTATTTACTCAGATTAACAACTCACAAACAGAATGCTAAACTAAATTCTACTTGTCTTTGCTGTAAATTGAAAACATATCATGCCAATACGTAATCATTCATACCACAATCGAAAGTAAATAATTTTACCAAACATTTAAGCTCAACCAAAACCAATACCAAATAAACACCAAAATAACACAAGTAATCTGATATCCTTCTCTTCTCCAACAGGCTCTCAGGCTGGATTAGAAAATGCTGATGAGAATAATTAAAAAGTACTGACAAACTAGAGTGTAAGATTACTAAGAGTGTTTTATGTAGAGCTCAAAATAGAAAGAGGAAAGCATTTTCAATGCATTCACAGAAGACCATTTTCATGATTCTTTTACTTGCAGCAAGGTCTAAGAAAAGAAAGCAAGGCCTTTTAAGAAGATCAAATACCCTGAAACCTTGTTAAAAGACTGGGGTAAAGACAACTTTAAGAAGTCAGAGATTTTGATTTTTGATTTGATGGAACAAACACATATACAGGATGATTTATTTTTTGTTTTTAAGAGTGAGGCATCTGCTTTCTGTGGGATTTCCTCCAAAGACAGATGATATTTGGCTTGATAATTTTTGAAGGCTCATCCTGTTTCCAAATTACCTTTTGAGATTTCTGTCAGGAAATACAGCACAATATCACTGAAACACACTTCATTGCTAAAACCTGAATGTCTTTACACCAATGTATGACTTAAACTGAACAAAACAAACATCCACTGGTAACAATTACACAATACAGTGCAGCAGTAAATCCATAATTACCACAGTGACACTAATTTTTTTCTGTCAGTAACTTTAGAAAAAGGAGGATCGGATATTTTCTTTTTCTGGGATTGCAAACTGCTACTGACTGCTCTAAAGGAAACCTTTGGGTTTATCTTCATGTAAATAAACTGCCTTTTTTACTTTCATCTACTTATCGTTGGTTCACAAAGGACAGATCCCTGCTCTAAAGAGAAGATTTGAATCTTGTTCATGACAAGAACAGAGGAAGAAACAAGGAAGTAAGTATATTTCTGAGTAATAACTAAAAAACAACTTCTGTTTTAAAACTACAGTAAAATAGATTTTTAAAATCCCAAATATTTGATTTGATTACATTGTGAATAGTAAATAGTTGTGCAATACTAAGCTACTCTTGTAACCCTGACTCTCTTTTTCTATATGAACTTCCTGTGTGCATACTGGTTTTTTTTCCCAAGTAATTAAGCAGAGGCAGCACAGTAAAGAGTAAATGCTCTTTCCTAGTTTCTGAAAGCTCATTTGGTAATTCTATATACCTTTTACACAGCTGTACAAGTTGGAACAGTTAAAAGTAGATTAAATATTTCTCCTCATGATTTACAGCTTCTGAAATTAATGTCAATCTCTAACAACACTCCCAGTTTTTAGATTACAACAGAGCAAAGTAACAGTGAAAGCTGAAGTGATCAAATCTCTTTGGATATGGACATAATAAATACAAAATCAAACCTCTTTCTTACCTCCACCCCCAGTGCCCCATTCCTCAAATCCCTTAAAAAGAGAAACAAAACCCAAAACAGCAGCAGGAGGATAGTAGCCAGATATCAGAGCTGAATATGGGAATCAACCAAACTGCAAAGCACAAATTTCTTTAAAAGACATTCTAAGATGGGAAGTACATGAAAAAGAAATAAAAATAAATAAAGTGGTATGAAAAGCTTTCCAAGATTATGGTAAGATGATTCTGGCCCCAAACATGTTCCACATTTCAGCATATTTTTCACTGTAACACATTAGCAGTGCCAGCATCCACCAAAACTGAGAAACTGTAGTAAATCAGGAGTCAGTCAGTGCCACATCTAGAACGGGACAAAATGGGCTGGGGAAATGTGATACAGGAAAGTACATCAGGAAACCTTCTTCTACTCCACTGGTTAATTTTTACTAGCAAATCTCTTGAAAAGCACTGTACTGTATCAAGAGCCTTGATGTTTTTAAAACAAAGAATTTATGGGCACTGGAAATGTAACCTACCTTCCTTTGTTCACTGAAATACATCATCATTTTGTGTCTTGTGGTAGCAAAAGTAATTTAGAGGATGCTGACAGAAATAATATATATATCATTAAATCTGTCCATTAATACACTCGTGGTATTATAAACATAGCAGTTTGTAGATGACAGAATCTAAAACCAACTCATTTGTTTGTGTCAGTATTAAAATGTAATACATTTTCTTTTCACATTGAAGCCAAGTGAGGAGAGCCTTCTGAGCAGAAAGTTATCTCTAAACAAGGCACAAGGAACTCAGAGATTAAAAGGTAACCTTTGAACATCATTTCCAATTTGCTGCAGCTCTCAGATGTATCGAGAACAATGGTCTCAGCTCAGGTCCGAGATCAAGTTGCTCACAAAGAAACAATACTCATTATCATAAATAACATTGCTAATTGCAAGGGAGTTATAAACTGTACACCCAAGGCTTTTAGAGGCCTAGTCTGATGTAATCAGACAATGGAATTATTAACATCTATTTCTTATAAAGAAATCTAAGCTGATTTATCAGAATGGTAAGACCAAAATGAATACTGAGTGATGCAGAATCCCTACAAGTAATTCTCAAGACTTTCTACCTGGACAACATACTACTACATGGAGCACACATTAGTGCCCTTCCATTCATACATCAAACACCAGTGTCTATTTAGGTACAGATGAAGGACAAGAGTAAAGTTACAGGAAAAAGGTAACTTTTGCTACTAGACTGAGCATGCACAGTTTTGCCAAGCAGGAAGGGATCATGGGGCATCTCAAAGGTTAAGCACCCCTGCAGGACTTTACCCTAAGACAGAGCAGCATCACACAAATGGCTGGTTACAAGTAGGACAGGGCATATGAAGCTGGTCTCCTGAGATCCAAAGTCTATTACTAATAGCTAGATATTTTTGGAATGTCATAACATATAGAATCTGTAATACAAAGTAAACATAGCAGCAAAACCTGTCAGGAGAGGAATCAAACATACGAAATTATTAATATGAACATGTGTGAAAAAAGTCTTCCATCACCTCCTTGGGGAAAACACTGGTAGTCTGTGTGCTTTCTAAAACTTTCCAACTATAAAAGAAAAAATTACTAAGTCACAAATGTGGCAAGACCAGCATAAATAATCCCTAAGAATTCTACAGAAAACAATAATATATCATGCCTGGAAACATCACTGAATTTCACAATAGGTATTGCCTACAAAGCAGGAGCAAACTTCCCCCTTTTTCTATCTCCTTTGTTTTATGTCTCAATGTGCATGTCCAGAGAAGGGCAACGGAGCTGGGGAAGGGTTTATTTGTATTCCACTACAGTAAAAAGGGGTCTTTTGAAATATTCTAATGGTTGCACTGAATGTCTGAATTATCAGTTATGAGAATGAACCTCTTTATTAAGGCCTAAGGCGCTGCTATAGCTTCCCACACAATGCTAGGGCACACAAGGCAGCTCTAAGCAAGCCCTTTGAACAACAGTCCACATTAAGGTAATTTATTTCATTAGCATGACTTCAGTTAGCTCGTTTTCACTGGACATTTTTTACTTTTCCGGTGTCAACAAATGAGCATTGGGACTTTTGTCTAATTTTTAATGCAAGAACAAAAAAAATCTTAGCCTCAGAAATACTACATCAGAGCAGGAGTGCCTCTGCCAGCAAATCTCTGAGAGCAAGTGGAGTAATAAGCATAATAAGTTCAATACAAGTAGTATCATTAAAAAGGAGCAGAGGCACAGCATTGACTAATGCAGGTGTTATGCCTTTACCAAGGTTACTGGCAGAGCACAGTGATAAAGCAGCCAAACCATTCAATGTGACAGGATTTGTGCTAAGATCTCCTGCAGAGATCTGGAAGAACAGCTGATACATAACACGAAGACAACTGCTGTGCTTTTCTTGCTTCTGCACATGCTCCAGCACCGGAATTTGAATGGCTGAAGAAATTAATTCAGACAGTAAGGAATTCCCCAGAAAACTGAGCAATAAATGTTCAACAGGCACTTTACTGTTCAAATATTTTGTGCCCACTGCAAAGGATGCTAATGAAGTTGTTGACAGTGTTCTCATTTATGCTAGTGAAGTGAAATATCCACAGTATCTGGTGAGGCACCATGTGCCATTTCATAGTGAGAAAGGGACTTGAAAAAGAAGTGCTGATCAGCAGCAACAGTTCTATGGGAAAGGAGCTACTGAAGAAGCAAGGCCACAACCTGGGGTAACACGGCCAAGGTAGCTGAAAACTGCCCAAGCGTTTTGTTTCCCTGAAATGGTGTCACTGTCAGATCTGACTAGAGGAGGACCAATACTGCTTGTGACTGGTGTCCAAGTATCACACATGCTGCTTTGAACAGCTCCATAGAAAAACAATTGTTTCCTGGTTCCCATTTTTACTGTATGTGCACAAACGCATGTACCAAACAGCAGGGATGCTTCCTGCATCACAGGAGCCAGGTCATGTTCTTTTTCTGCCTGATTCAAAGCAGAGATTTTCATCTCTGATCACCCTATCTAAAGCAGAGTAGAGATGGGAACACCCTTTTGCATCCTAGAGCAATTTCTAAATTATTTCACACATAAAAGCATCAGACATTTTCTGTTCATCCTCTGCTTCATGAAGCTAATTAGAAATAAATCATTTTACTGTAGTATGTTAAACTGCAGTTTAAGTTTCCTTACCTGTACAGTATTGAAATCTCTCTGCAATTCTCATTCTATTTCTATTTCGTTTTGTGGTTTTTTTTTTTTTTTTTTTGCTTGTTTAGTTTTACATTTAGAAAGTTAAAGTCTACTGTCAAAACCTCATCTTGATTAGTAGGATTTTCAGAATTTTGTTCAGGACTTCCTGAGAGATCACTTGAACAATACCATCCATCTTCACAAAGTATACGAAAAACTCCCTAACGAATTTAAATTACTCCTAATTAATATATTAGAACAGATAGGCGCAAAAAATACGGATCTGATTCAGCTGCTGAGCATTAACTAGATTACTATTCATGATTACCACCTTACAAATATCTGGTTTCCGAAAAAAAAGAAAAAAATACCTAGGCATTTATTTCACATTTCTAAGACATTCACTCTTCCAATAATAGAGCAAGAAATCTGGGCTAACCAGGAGAAGTTTATTTAACCTTATTTCTATTCCTCTACAACTCTATTTCTGGAGACCAGTTATCACAAGCTGCAACTCAGCAAAAATTTAATTAGGCAAAATGGACAAGGCAGAGGGGATACTGATCTGAGCTGGTATTGAGGACTGGCCAGCTCTGCTCCCAAGAAACTTATCCCAGTGCACACATTCTCTGAGTGGCTAATAACAACAGAGCTGTAAAAGGCATTGTTACACCAAGCTCATATCTAGAATTACTGCACTTGTATGCTGTGTTACTGCAGGCCTCCCAGAGAATGAGGCTTGCCAAAACCAGAGTGGTTCATCTGGAAACAGGACTGGCTTTTCTTATAGCCTATAAACAAAACATCAGTGTGACTTACGAATGAATGTATAGTGTGCAGTTTCTCTTTCTGAACTCAGATTTGGTCTCAAACTGAATTCTTTACTATGCTTATATATGTGTATATAAACATATTTATATACACACACATAAATATGCAAGTCATACCAAGAAAAAGTAGACTCTTACACAGAGTTATGAAATTATTTTGCCATTTTATCAGAAGAACATGGCTGAAATTCTATTCTCACTGCGTGTAACACACTCCATCAGCCTTGATATTAGGCATCTTGGACATTTTCTTACTTCTAATTTACAAAGCAAAAAATCCTTTTTACAATTCCTCCCTTCCAAAAAGGGGACTTTTCCCCCTTGTGATCAATTTCATGCCATTTACTTTAAACAGAGATATCAAATTGTTAAACATTTTAACCACAGTATGTCCTGGTAATTCAATCCTTTGGATTTGCTTGGTGTCCCAAAGTGTTTTGAGTTCAAACAGCAGAAAGAAACTGCAGCGCTGGTCAGTCCCCTCTTAAATCTTCTTATGGATTTCATTTGCTGTGTGGCCTGAGAGAGGTCAAAAGGTTTTCTCACAGAAGTAGAATTTGAGAAATAATCACCTTATAGACCCACTAAATCAATCATAATTAATGCACTTGCCTAGTTCTGTCAGAGAATTGCTGCTAGAGGGCAAAATAAAGAGGCCCCTTCTAATACAATTTGAAAAGAGATCAGATCTGTCATTTCATCTAATAATTGAGCCAAATGAGAAAAGAGAAGGGTCAGAGTTCATCTGGTGACCTTATGTAAACCCAATAATACATAATTCATTTTCATTTTATGGAATTTATAAGATGCTGTAAACTGTCAAGATACAGACTCATCTGCTTCAGCTTCCAACAAAACCTTCCTGCTCATCACGCAACACACGCTGAGCTGCCAAAACTTTTAAGTGGTATATTCTGGCAGAATAATCCAAAAGCCTTCAACAAGGACTGGTATTTAATTCATTCTTCCAAGCGTGTGAAGTTAATAACTGAATAAATCACTCGCAGCTCTTTCTGAATGATATAAAACCTGTAATTTATTTACTGAGTGTTACAAATACCGTTAAAACATGTTTTCATGCAAAATGGTTTCTTTTCTTTTTTATTATTGTTATAATTTTTTTTTTTGTTAACATAGAACATAAATATATATGCCCTCCGAATAAAATACTTCATTCCAAGTCTTAACTGACCATAGTCAGTAGAACTCCTTTCCATTATTAACTATAAACTAAAAGTAATCTGAAGACCTATTAAGGAAATATTTCTCTAATAGAGAGGTTGCTCTTAAAGCTGAATATTAATTGAAAATATGAGAGAGTTACCTTTCCAGTCTGACTTAGCCTTTTTAGTTCCTGTGCTGGGCTACATTCTTCACTCACTCACACTGCCACAACCAAGTTAGAGCCCTATCTAAGTAATAAAGGTGAATTGATGGTTTATGAGTTATTCCTCAGTGCTTTGTCTCCTTTACTGTCAATACAACCAACATGTAGCAGAGCATCTGGGCGTTCATGACAGAATTTCCTAAGGCAAGTCTGGACTTCTGGGGGGAAGAAATTCTTTTATTGAACCAGCCAACACATAAGTGATGGGGAATCAGCAGGGATGCTTTTGACTAATTCTTAAGTTTGAAACAGAAGCAAAAAACTTAGGAAGAGTATTAAAGCTGAGAATAAGTCTAAGTAGATATACTAATCATACTATGATCCAGCACAAAACTTGATTTAGTGATGTCCTTGGACCATCACAGCTAGGACAGCAGTACCATTATGAAAGTTTATAAAACACTTCCAATACTTGGTTTATTTAGAGATGAGGGGGTTTCATACTGCTTTTTATGCCATTTGTGAAATACTCAGGACCGCGGATACGAAAAAATGTTAAATAGCTGGACCAAGATATTCTAGACTATATTGTCCAGTATAAATCCTTCTGAACAGAAACTTTATGAAAGATACTGCACTGTCTGTTTGATGTTTCACTGGCTCAACACTTGAGCTTCAAACTCTTGCCCTACACTGAACAGGTTTGTAAAGCTGAGAATATAAAGCTGCCATAAAGGACAACAGATGATTCTCCTTGACATAATGCATTTCTGTACTAATTATCTCCAAGGCCTAGTAGGAGGTTGGGTTAGAAAGTACTGAGCAGACTTCATGCCATGGTCAGGAAAATCATACAGTGCTCTGACAGGTTCCCAGCGTGTTCAGCCAGTGTAACTTAGAGCTGCCTTAGATTATTGCAAAGTCTGTTGTGTTATCTGGCCAGTCAGTGTAATGGAAGCACAGATTTCTATTAAGTCCTCTTTCTTCTCAGCTGTAGCAGACTGAGGACTGAGTATTTTTCCTTCTGTAATACAACTCCACAGAGATCACTTTAACAATTAAGAGAGAAAAATAAAATTCCATACTAAACTACCATATGGTGTCATGTTTCCAGTTAAATGGATAATATATGAAACTGCTACTCAGCAGCAGCACTGGTAGCAACACTGCCTTGCCCTGCTGCCCTGCCATGAATGCTTGATTTTTGACCAGCTTCACCAAGGACCATATTCTTTAATATTTATAGAGAAAAACAAAGGCACAGAAATAACAGGTTGTTTTACATCAAGCACTAAAACTGAAACCAAATCTTGTGTTCTTTGTGCCGTGTACCTTACCACCAACCTTTCCCTTGTGACTCTGACCTCACATAGCAAGCCATCGAAGATACATTACTCGCTATTTAATGGCAAAAGTCGATTTGCATGCATAAAACCTGCAAGAAATAAGTATGTCACTCTCAAGTTACCCTTTATCTATTTACCCTTTTTTAGTTTGAAATGACAACATCCTTGTATTTGTCATATTGTTAAAATCTGACCTTTGATCCCAAGGGTCATTGCACTCCCTGAGGTCATTTGCCCATCTGATTAACACATTCCATAATTTTGGAGGTGGCCAGTTTAGTGGTCTACCCCATTAATCATGGCACTAGAAGCAGCATGAAAAAACCACTAAGGTTATCAAATCCCCACAGGAGATTAGGAAGTTAGATAAGCACATGAAGTTTAACAAACAAAAAGTACATGGACAAACCAAAAGGCATTCAAGGTCTGAAACCTGACACAAGCAAAGCAGCATGAGAAAAACAAACATCAGAGACTTTTCCTACTCCTAGCTTTTCTCTTAGTAGATTTCATAAAACTCTGATATTTCCTTTTGTAGGGTACACGGGTTTTAGGTCAGAGGAAAAAGTGAAATTATTTCAACACTATCTGAACTCACAGTACCATACAGAGCTCAGAAACAATTCACATGAGAGGAGCCACCAGCATGGGATGCCACTGACAGAACAGCATCAAACAGCCATCAGCATGTGCAGTTATCAAGGAAATGATTAGGAGTGTGGAAGCTTGGTCAGCTTGTGAATTAGTTACTAAGAGGAAAAAATGCATTTCTCATTATGGACCTTTTTAAATTGTCTACTACAGAGTAAATAAAAATAATAATATAGGCAAAAATAAACTAGAAACAGCCCCATATTATAGGATATTATCCTGAGAATAAGTAAAGTTTTGGATCTGGCCACTTTGCCATCCAGGAAAGTTGTTCAGCATTTTCAACTCTTCCCTGGTCTTTCCTTCACGCATTTCTGACAGCAAGAGCTGGCACCTGGTTACTGTATGTCCATTTGCTATCAAAGTGAGATTTTGCTTGACATCTTCAACAAATACAGGGGCTGGATTTAAGAGAGACCATGGCAACTGTCTCATATGGTTGGTCTCTGCATTTCTTAATCCAATATAAAAATGAAATTCCCATCCTAGTTCCTAGAATAGCCACTTCCAATCTTGGAATTTCTGTTTTAAATTAAACATTCTATTTATTCAAATATATTGATTTCTCATGAAGAATTATATTCCAGATAAAAATAGTATTTAAAAAAATTTCCCCATTAAATTAATTTTCCAAAATATCTGTTTTATAATAAGTCGAGTCCTGGTATTCTCTTTCAGACAGCAGCAACACATACTTTCATTGTATGGATTTATCATTATTTTTCTTCCATATATCTCTGTAGGAGCAATGGGTATAATAAAATACTATTGGCACATTACAGCTGAATGTGTAATTTGACATACATTGAAATGTGTAATATTAGCCTGCCATAATTCTACTGTCTGTGAAATGCTACAGTAAACAGTAAGTAGATTAAAGTTTTTTAGATTTAATCTAGATTGCAAATTTAGTTATTTGGTTCTGGTTTGAACTACCTTATTAATTTTTCTAGATTTAGAGAATTATTTGTCTGTAATAATGAAATAATTTCTCACCTCATATTCATTATGCATCATAACTTTGGCTTGTTGTGAAATTTAAAACTCAATAAAGTAACAAAAAGAAAATTTAATAGTTAAGGCATCATTTATTAAAATACAATATTTAAATTTTGTCTTTTTAATATTTACGTGTATAAAATTAATATAATGCTTAGAAATGGCTTTATGGAAACAGCTTTTCTAATAGAAAATTACTATATTGATATTTCCCAGTTCTTTTCCCTAGATTTTCAGTTATTAATATGATGGAAATAAGCACAGGATAGTACATATTCCAAACAAAATAATAGTATTTCCATAGGAAAACTTTTTTTTTTTGACTTCTCAATATGGACTTACCTTTGCATTTTACAAAGTGAAAAATTTTACAAAAGGAATCCTAATTTCTACTAAAATGTTTTTTGAAAGTGACATTCTTCTAAAACCAGAATTGGAAGACATATTTCTCACTACTAGTTTAATAAATGCCTTCACAATTGATACAAAGTAAAAATAACCATAAATAACTAACTTGCACAAAATTGCTGTCTCAACACCCACTCCAGGAGAGCAGATATGTTCCATTCTGCCAGACCTGGGTGTATACAGTTATTAAAATGTTAAAAAATAAAAGCCAGGCAGTATGTGCAGGACAGGGGAGCTGCTGTTTGCCCACGGCTGTACAGGGATCAATACAAGTGGTTCTGGCAATCACTGGCTGCAGCTGAAGAAGCTGCAGCAGAGTTCACAGTTCCCTGGCAAACACAACCCTCTCCCTGTGCTGTAAATCTGCCCCACATGAACAAACCTCATGAGACAGCCAGGTCCAGAGAAATGATATTGCAACTCAAAGGTGGCTAACAGACTGGGGGCAAAAAACAATGAAAAACAACCCAAAAAATCTACCCAAATCTCCAAAACTTCAAACCTCAAAGCAGAAACTGTATTTATCTCTCTGTTTCTATTTAGCACAATTGTGTTTCCCACCTCTTAATCCATTCTGATTGAATGCTAATGAATACAAGGCTTTAACAAAAAGGAGATTTAAATTTGTGTCTTCAGTTTTGAATGTTTATACCGTTAGCTCTTGTAAAAATACAGCTGGTGTGTGGAAACAGGAATTTATCAGATCAGATGGAGGTTGAACAGAAAATTTCCATCTACTTTCTTTATCATCTCAATTTACTGTTCAAGGCATGTTGGTACGCTGACCAAGGCTTGTATGAAACACATCCCCCATCCGTGGCTAAACATTTAATTGCAGTTTACAAAGAGGTTTAGGATCTGGGGCACCTGACAGACAGAAGAGATAGAAACCACTGTAGATATAAGCAACTGCAAATAGTTCAATTTCTCTTACAAGTTTAGGAGGAGATTTAAGCTGCTTGAAAGCATGCTTGCAAACTTTATCTGACATGGGAGGAGGGGGCAGTTAGAAGCAGGATTCTTTAGAGGGTCCCAATATTCTTCAGCCTTCTCTGAAATGCCTTCTTTACTCCCCCCCGCTCTAAAAAAGTCAGTTACTATTGCCTTCCAAAAGACACTTTCTTTTCCTGATTTGCAAGAGGGAAACTAAAACTAAGCTACTCCTACCCTGTCCACCTAATGGCAGATCACAGCTTTAAAACAGTCACAGACTACCACAAACCCTAGGAGTACAAATTTCATTTGGTGGGGTATTTGCACTCACTTCCCTAAATTCCAAATTTCACACAAGTGGCAAAAGTTTTGCATTATGTGACAGAAATTAATCAGTTATTTAAGCACATACTTGTCTTTTAAGGCAGTGATATTCAGGCCACTGAGGCTTTATCTCCATGAGCATACATTTTTTCCTGATTTTTCAAGAATGAGAGAAAATAAACTCTCAGCCTTTGGAAATTTACTTTTAACAAAGATTTCTTACTTTTCACCCTGAGGCTATGAAGAATTTGAACAGGACTTGCCTAGTTTAGCATGGAAGTACAGAATACCTTGTTTCCCAGCTGTCATAGTGTTATGAATGGTGAGAAGGTGCACAAGGCCAAAGGAGGAAGGCTGTGATATTTTTCAAAATTTATTTTTCCTGTTAAGCTACTCAACACTGTCAAAGACGCTCCTGAGAAATGAAGGTGCCTCTCAGAGAGATGTGGTTCCCAAGTCCAGCAGACAATGAGGAATTTCAAAGCTCAGTGTAAATGCCATAAAATACTCTCTTCATATTTTGATTGATTTTGCGTTATCTGTAAAATACTGTCCTGCTACTCCTAAGCCTTTTATTCAGGTCCCTTTTTAGTGCTACTTTAATATTTTTGACTGATTCTCTGCAAAGGTAGAACATGACAGACACCTCACTGTTATCTGCCTAGATTCTAGTGAGACATTGCTTTGCCTGATTTAATTAATTTGCACTTCAAAGCCTTTTAGAACAGTGTCACCTTAAAAGTCCACCCACAAGCCCAGCTCTAGATGAAGTGCACAAGTTAACAATTAATATGAAATATGTGTGGTCACAAGCTGATTTGAAGGGACAAAAGGAAATACGAATAGGTTTTCCACGGGTGAAGTGAAGCTCTGCTGTTGAGGTGGTATGAATAAGTGCATAAGTTAATATTTGGATTCAGAATCCTAGGACTGTATTAGTTCAGATAATTTTTGCTTTCCTGTCTTTTTAATATTCTTTTTTATCGTTGTCCTCTGGATAATATTCAAACACAATACCGCTGTTGCTCCCTACTTATAACCATGTCTAACTCATCCCCGAGTCCTTGGCAGTTTTTAAGGTGTTTATATCTTTACAACAGTGAGATAATGAAGTGACACAGTCATTTTGTTGGTGCAGGAACTGAATGAGTGCTTAAATCATTCAGAGGATCTAGCTAATAAAATTTAGGGTTTCCAGTTCCTGACTCCCAGCCACCTGCCTGGGAGCAGAATCCAGAACTGTGGAGGTACTTCAGCATGGTACAAGGAGAGGATCTGCTTTCAGAAATCTCAGCCCAGCTTTTTTAGATGTATTTCTGTTTGACAAGCACTAGATCCTAATTTTTCCCATCTGAAATCTATGACCTTTCTACCAAGATTGAGCACATATTCCTCCCTGCCCTAGATTTGTTTTTGTTCTGAAAGCCTAGGTATGGCAGCAGTTTGTGGAAGAGCAAGAACAGAACTGAAGTTTCAAATACCTGCATCCTGAACTGACCCTCGGATTAAATCTCATCTCTGTATCCTCAGACCTATAGGTGAATAAAGTAGATTACCCCACTAATCCCCACACTACTATTAAATCTTTCTGTACAAAAATCTGGTTGACAAACTTATTTTCCTGCTTAATTAAGTAGTCTGCCAGATATTAAGAGAAAAGTACTTTCTATTCTTGTTCAAAGGAGGCATAAGGCAATTTGAACAAAAACAGTGCATCAGAAGATTTGAATTATACTTCTTTGATATCTTAAAACAACTGGCAATGGTTCTGTCTTTCCCATGCTGAGGAGATGCTCATATTTAACAATGCAAATGGAGAATTATGATTCTTATCTAAAGTAGGGGCACAATTAAAGAAAATGAGATTTGTTTATGGAACAACATTGGCTCAGTTTTTTGTTAGTTACTAATCATGAGTTTAATTTTTAATGGAAAAGCATTGCTAGCACAATTAGCACTCAATTTACATGTGCATCCATAGACCCAATTAATTAAATTTTATTGATGCCTAGTTGCTCTTTAAAATGCTTTCCAAATGCCTTCAAATTGATTTTAAATGGTTGATAGTGAAAGTCAATATGTTTCTGGTAGTAACCCTACTGATTTTCATACACATGTACCTTCCATACTGTAAGTACTCACTGCTTTCCACTTGGTGTCTGAGAATGTGTTCACTGCTGAGTAACAGAGTATTTGGAAAAGTACTGTTATGTGATGAAATGCAAAATATCAAAATTAGAGTTTGTGATGAGGACTTTCTCTTCTCCCTTTCTTAAATTATATGTGATTTATTTTTTTAAGCATACTCTAACAGATGTGCTTGTGCCACTGCAGTGTTCTCCCAGCCCAGGAATGAACAAGATCATCTTTGTGATGGGCCTTCAAGACAGAAAATTGTTATTCCTTCTGTTCTGTGTTTGAGGAAATGAACCACAGAAATCAAGAAACTGATTTTAGATCTTTGGACCACAGTAGGAGCTTGTAGTAGATTTTAACACTAAGTGACTTCCCTAACGTCACAGAGTAGGTCCCAGCTGTGATTGCTTAAATTTAGGCATAGCGTGCTTATAAAAAGACCTTGACTGTGTTCTTTATTAAATTAACTGTATCAATTTTCTCTATTTTTCATATTTTACTATTATTTCTGTTAATGTGCCCTTCATAGTTCTCTGGGTGGTGGAAAGTTTCTGCTTTATTTTCTAGCCAGGGGGGCTGTGTATTTCTGTCATGCATCATTATGACAAGACCCAATAGTTGTAAAACCTTCTCTTCTGGCTCTGTGGGAGGTTGATTTCCATGACATACTTTATCCTCTGAGTAAGTGTCTGCTTAGCCTGATTATTACCTTGAGGTTTCTTACCTAGATTATATCTAATGTGAAACACTACCTCAGCTACAGTATGAAAAAATAACTGTCTGCCTGTCTCATAAATATGTTTTTAGCAACTATACTTTTTACAAATATTTTTGACACATTCTGAGATTCACTGGATTATCAATTAGTCTAAAAGTCTAGTTTTTAGTCATACTTCATAATAAGCTTTTATTTATACAGTTTATGTATTTTTAAAAAGCTAGGAAAGTGTATGAATGTGCATTCATATCTATATTTTATAAATGTAATATTACCAAGAGACAATTTAAATGCTATAAACCTACATTCACAGTTTAATGAAAAAACATTTTTCTAAATTGATTATAACATTAAAGCCTCTAACAAATACTATCCAGAGGATTCTACACTATGATTTTTCATTCACTTAACATTGTGATTTAAACAATATTAACTATCATATCATTTCATGTTAACAGAAAGACAATCAAGATGAAATCTTAATTACTAAAGAACTGTCAAGAGACATTAACAATTTAATACTGAATTTTATAAAAGTAATGATTGTCCTATTACATATGCTGTAATTTCCCTTTCCTGACTGCTCTAATAGTTTCCTCACTCATTAAACACTTATTTTCTCAGTACCTGCCAGCAATTTCATAGGTGGCCTCATTTAGGGAAACTGAAAGAATATGAAAGAAGATAATATGAAGGAAAAATTACAGTGGAAAAGAATTACAAATGTAAAATATAAACCAAGGTTACTTTGTAAAATAGAGTACATATATATGGTACAGCTGCATTTGAGAAATGTTTAAAGGGATAATGAATTAAGGAATAAGCTGATAAAGTAATATATGCAAATTTTTTTCCAAGAAATGTAACTTTTATGTGTGCACTTGATCTGTTCCTTGAGATAAAAAAAATTAAGAATAACTTGCCACAACAGTGAATATAAAATCTAGAAAAGATGCAATATAGTAAAGTTTTCATATCAAAAACTGGTATCATTGTAAAATCAATCATTTAGATAATTAATTGGTTTCCAGGTTAGTTTTATCTGCTATTGAAAGAAAGACTGAAATGACTCCCCAAATATCATTCTCCTAACTTGTTTCACATTGACAAATGTGAATGCCTGGTGGAACCAGGACTAAGAATCCTTTCATTAACAGCCACCTGGGAACAGAAAGTATTAATTCTTTAGAATGAGATATTAATTTAAGCTTTGTCAATAATTTTCTTAATAAAACATTTTTTCCCCCAGGGGAAAATCTGAAAATTCTTGCTTTTTTAGACCAAACAAAACTTTAATCAAGGAAGATCTCTCAGCATACCCTGAAGTGTAGTCAGATGCAAACAGCTTCCAAACCAGTGAGGACTATCCAGGATAATTACCTACATTTGAAGGAATACCTTTGAATAATTACCCTGCTCAATTCAGAACAGAGACCTGGATGTGTTTACCCTGCAAATCCAGTGAGTGATGGAGCAGACGATGCATGTGCACACATCCACAAGACTGAAAGGTTTTATTTCATCCCAATAAAATCAGTAGCATTTTTTTAAACTTTGGTTTCATCAAATAGCCAGAAAATTCCATTATAGTGCAAGTTTTAATTTTAATATTTTTTAAAAGAAAACAGATAGAAAAATATTTATGGACTCCTTATTGGGGAAAAACAAAACCAAAAAACAAACCAAACCAACAACAACAAAAAAAACCCAAAACCAAACCCAAAGAACCCCAAAACCTCACACTAAAGTTTACTAATTTTCAGGTGTTTCTTTCAGCAGTAACTGTAGAAAAAGAGAAAATTCCTAAAAGTTTCACATCTACAGAAAACAAAAGGGAAATTCCTACAAATTTTTTTCTAAATTTAACATAAAGAAGGATTGCTAGCTGTCTGACATCCTAGAAATCCATGTATAGGTTTTATAACAATTCTGTTTATCACCTCAAAAAAAATTTATCTGTAAAATTAAATATTTTTTGATCTTTATCTGCCATCATTTTTACTTAACCTTAGTCTAATATTTCTTAAGGTCACTGGACTAAAAGTCTCTAAACTTCAGCAATGTTCTGCTCAGAATCCATCACCTTAAAGATCCTTTTTTTGGGCTAAGGATCAGGTAACTGCTCTTCAGAATGCATTTGCAAAGGTCGAGTCTGTTTCCTAAGCACTGTTACAGTGCAGGAGATAAACTGTAAATCAGTGTGCTCACAGCTGACACCAGCCAAACACACCGTGCGTGTGTGACCTGTACAGGAATGTCACACACAGGGCCGAATTCTGGCTGCCTGGGGAAGCTGAATTTGCAGATCCCATTTCCAGAAGAGATTACATTAGAAACTAGGAAACAGAAAATGTATCAGAGATGCTGAGAAACCCCAGACACCATGCTGTAAGTATGCCCAAGAGTAACCTAAAGCCGAAAGACCTGCTTGGAATTCATATGGTGTAAGCTGAGAATTTAAGATCTGGGTCATCAGATAATCATCAAGGTAGAATCTAACTGGCTTTTAGGGTTTAGGAAAGATTTTCCTTTTTTCCATATGGAGATTATGGCACTGTCATGATGTAAGAGGGCTTGTGCATTTCATTCACCTACTTCTGAAGCCTCTGGTCAGACAGAAGATAATGGATCAGAAATACACGGGGTTTAATTTAGCACACTGGATAAGCACTCTAAAATTTCTGCAGACTTGTCAACAGACACCTTCTACAGATGCTGTATTCCGTTATCTTTAATCTGCACCAACCTTTCATATTGACATTTCAAGTAAGTACCAATGCCAGCAGAAATGAGAACAGATTCAAGGGCTCTAATCAAGCCAGAGACACTCATGACTTGCAGATCACATCCGCTGTTTTCTGCCCTAAGCAGAGCTTCCAGTACACGGTAAATCTCCATTTCTCCACTACTTCCTAGGCTCACAGTGCCAGTCTCTCCTACTCCTAACTGCTGGTTGAATCTGAAGGGAGTGTCTAGCTGTAATCCAACAAATATATCTGAAAAGGTGGCATTTTTTTTAGCAAGACACATGCTCCTTATACAGACAGTTGAGGAACAAAGTTAAAGCTCCTCAAACAGCTACTGAGTGCTCAAGTCTTATATGGTCTGATGGAAATGCTATGGGCCAGCACGTGGGGAGTGTGGAATTGCCTGGCTGCTGTCAATCACTGTCAAATCCCTAATTCTATTTAAACATGAGGTTTTGGCACTTAATTTTAATCCCAAAATAACAAGAGCCCATAAGATGAATTTGCTAAGTGTTTCAGTACTTAACACAGCACTGTAAACAATCTGCTACACAGCATGTTCACTGTGAATTAAAATGTTTGTGTTTCTGGATTTTGCTGTTTTGAAATTTTCTTTTAAATTGGGATTTATTGGTATTTCAGTTCCAAGCCAACAGAACAATATTAACATTCTCACAGGGATATGTGAGTAAGAGTAATCACTAATAACACTGCAAGAATATCAGTAACTGTCACTCAGGAAAGTTCTTGCCCTTCCCCCTTGCATCCAGATTTAAATACATCATCCTCTTTAAAGTGGGATTTAAAGCCCATCAATACATCTTTCATCTTAAAGACTATGCTGCATGGTGGCATTGTATCTCCCACTACTTAATATTGCAGCAGTTTTACAACTCCTGGTGATTGGCAAGAAGAAAGTTTAAGGATGTTCTCTCATTTCACTGTGCAAGAATTGAATTAACACAGCATAATAAACTCTTTGTGCAGCCTCGTCTTTCTCAAATTTTCACAAGAAATATACTCAAAACCAAAATGTTCACAAGATCCTTGCGTGATATTATACCGTCCCCTTAATTTTGAAATATCTTGCCTCATGAAAGGCTTAGGATCCTTTTCACCTCCAAATGGGGAAAATATGGTAGAGAAAGTGAACAATGCAGATTTGCAAACAATAGCGCTTCATCTAATAATGAGCTGTAACAGAAATAGCCTACTGTAGAGTAAATTCAGCCTCTACTGAGAAAATCTGGGTCTCAGTTTTTAGACTCCATTATTATCCATCTGTTGCACTCAGTTATCATTAACTTAGTGTTTGTCAGGATCCATTAAGGCCAATTAGCACGTCAACAAGCACAGATAATACAGTTAAATATCCATCTAAAGCCCCTTCATACACAGTGTTCTTGAGCACGTACTGAAGGCAGCAGCAGAGGCAGGCATGTGCACCTCCACACAGGTACCTGCTCTATTAATGCTGACCTGGAAGGGGCATTTATACAAGGCAGTATTTGAAATCTGGATTATCAATCACTGGAGTAATTCTTAGCTTATGTGGATACTTATGAAAACAAATGACATAATATAAAACCATGGATGACTAGAAATAAGTGCTTCAGTGTAGTTTCAACCATAATATTGAAGGATGCACGCCGGATGAAACCGGTGGATTAATTAATACCTTTTTTTAGAATGGCCAGTATAGATGGGAAAAAGCAGGGGACTACCTCTGGGAACTGAAGTTATAAAAAAAGATCCCAAACCACCAACCAACCAAAACTATCCCCCAGACCAAACCACGCCCCAAGCTCCCCAGTTTACAAGCCTGGGGAATTTCACATCACAAAGAAATGCATAAAGCAGTAATTTCAGTAATATTTTTTGAATCCAGCTAAGTGAGCCACTGAGATCATCCACGAACATGCAACAATACAGTTTACAGTATGTGAACAAACTTAACCGAGATGACAGTTGCTTCTTTTGGATGGCTTCCAGCTAAATGAATTAATACTTTGCTTCGTAGGAATGCATTCTATTTGAATTTCTTTAAACACCTCATATCAATCACATACCTCCAATTTTCTTATTTATGAGGAATAGAGTATATCAGCTAAATCTTGAGTATTTGAATGGGTCAGCACAGCTTCAGCTGTGATCTTTTTCATTTAAAAAAAATGTGTTTCAGCAATTTCAAAAATTATATTGTAATATATTCCTACACTTCCTTGGATCTGTTTGAAAGGTATCACTTTTTCCTTTCCAAGATAAAGACAGTACAGTGGAAGGCCTTATAGATCAATGAAACCCCTGAAGGACTTGAATTTTGTTTCAGTTTTGGTTTTCTCTCTATCTTGGCCATACAATTCCCAGCTTGGACTACAATTACAAGTGGAAGAAAGAGAAAAGGTAACAAAATCCCTGTAGCTGCTCTCCCTGAATGTGCTGGACCTCAAATGCTTAATACTTTATGGAGCACATTTCTACAGTAACAAACCATGTGGGGGATGAAATACAAGAATTCCAAATCTCAAAACCATTCCACAGGGCTGAACATTTTTTATATTTGCTCTTATTTTTTTCAAGAGTGATTTTTAACTGAATCCAATAACACACCTTTGCAGATTTTATTTCCAATTAGGAAGAAAATATTCCAGGAACAGGAAGAAAACATTCAAGAACACACTTAAATACTTAGAAATTTTATGATGTGGGCTAAAATTTTATCAGAATATCTCCTGAGATTTTGGTATTTATACCCAAACCTAAATCAAATTTTACCCATGATATATCTTCAAATCTAAGTATCTGATTTTTGATAAAACTTAAATTTGTGCTAAAACACCTTTTCACTGGGCACCTCCCCTCTATTTATGTGCCATTAAATTGCTTAGAAAAGCCTTCTGCTAAAATGGTCTGCAACAGTACAAAGGCTTAAATTAATTATTTCATTAACTTAGCTGTAGTTTAATTTGCTTGTTACACAGGAATTCTAATAGATAAGTTTGTTTTCTTCATTCTGAATTTGCATGTTATCTGCTCTAGAAGGAGACTTTAAAACTAGTGGAAATGCAACCAAGAGAGGTTGCACAGACTACAAATCTGCCATTTCCCAGAACAAGAATGACACTTGAGAAGTACTACATAAAGTCATAAGACTATGAGTGAAAGTAAGAAAATATGTTTTAATTCAGCCTGACTATATCTGAAAAAAAAAGAAAATCAGTTATGACATAAAAGGACTAGCAAGAGTTACAAGGGGAAAAATTATTTAAAGCCTCACAAAAAGTATCACTACAAAAGCAATAACCCCAGGTCACACCTGTGGTAGAGCACTTTTTTTTTCCCCCTTAAAAGCATTTGTCTCCTTTTTTATTTATTTTTTTAATGGGGACTTCAGAGGCAGTTGTTAAACTAAAAACATCCCTTTAGGTTTGGGATGAAACCAAAAATCAAAATCTTCCTCACTGTAGAGCAATATTACATTTCCCCCCTTGCAGACTTATTTCATAAAAATGTCAGCTATTAAGTTAACATTATTTAAAGGGCTTTAGTTTGTAGTTACTGAATGCAACCTAAGCTATATCCATAAAGGTCTGACATTGATCCCCAGTAGTATAAAACATGATACAGAGAGGCACTAAATAAATAATCTGTGTACTGCTTCCAAAGCATCTCTATTTATCACTGCATTAATGATAAGGATCTGATTTAAAGTGAACCCTAGCGAGGGTCAAATCCGAGCACAAGCTGTAATATGATCTACAAGAGTGCTGATAACCTGAAACAATATGAAGAAACCCTGTCAGATAAATAAAACAAACCAGTTGTCCATTAAACAGCTCAGAAAGAGGCCAAGAAACCTAAATATGGACTGAACTACTTATTTTTCCTTTTAAAATTTATTTTATCTTAAAGAAGCACAGAAAAGCCACACCTGAAGACTGAGTTAGTCTAAGGCTAAAGAAATAACACTGAACAGAATAGCAAAGACAGGTCTTTAAGAAAACCACACAGCCACCCATGAGAAAATTTAGATGTGCCCTTGCTTCTCTCAGAGACCTCAAGAATCATCACCAACCTCTAAAAAATCAAAGGCAATTGTTTCCAAGGCATCATCAAATGTCTGACATGAACATTCCAGATTATGAACGAAAACTGTACTTTTTAGGCTTAAATTCATGAATTCTTTAAAATCTTATCATGTAAGTAAAGCTATCTTATGACTTACTGAAGAAAATTCTCATTAATCCTTTTGAACAATGCCAAAGATTACAAGCTCTTGTGGAGAACCAGGGAAAATTGTATCTGATCAGTGTCTGTCATAAACACATGAAAAAGCCCCAAAGTGTAAGTTGGCAGACAGCCCTTTGTGAAGCTGCAGGCCCACGTGGAACCTCTGCCCAGCATCCTCCTGCCTGGGGGCTCATTCAGGATGGTTTCTAATGTCATCTGGGTTGTCAGCCAAAGCAGTGACAAGCTCAGGACTGAAACTTAGGAAATTCCCATTCCATGCCACTCTGCTGTCCTCAAACGCCGTTAGGCTTAAGCCTGTGAAGCTAAACAGATCTATTTTGATCTTTTGATCGTTTATGTTATTTTTGTTGTTTGCATTTCAGTAAATAAGCAACACCCCACCACTTCAGGCACAGACTGAACATACAAAGTACTCTTTGGCCTGAAGACCACACAGATGTCAGGGAGGGAAACCAAAGCACTGAAAATTTATCCAGACCTCATACCGATCTTTAAATTTAGAAAGGCTCCCAATTAATAGTTAATAGCTTTTCCTGACATTAGAACTACTTTCTATAGCTTATTAAAAACAGTAGTTTAAACAGAAGAAATAGCAGAAAAAAACCTTGCATTAGTGGCACTGCACTGTAAGGATCTATTCTGCTAGACACAACATATTGTACTTAGGTAGGTGCAGAAAACGCTTTCCAATTTCATTCACTTTCTGCCCACCACAGTCTCACCTATTTTGCTTTGAGCAAGATTTCTTTCCCCTTCAATTCTATGAAGCTTTACACGAATAAATGAAATAACCATTTTCTAATTTTTCTGAAAGATCGTGGAGGGAGGCTGCAAATATAGAAGAATATGTATTTGCTAAGGAAAAGTCAACATCCCTGTGAACTTTTTCCCTGCTTCCTACCTCTCCAAACGGTAACGAAAGCAATAATTAGTATAAAAAGGAAAGAAACCAGGTACCTACATAAAGGAAAATATGTGACTATTAGAAGTTATAAAAATTCAGAAGTGAAGAAAGAATTAGGAAAACAGGAAGGTTGTGAGCAGTGAAAGCCAGTTAGAAGTGAAAGCACAAGAGTGTGATAGAGAAATCAGGAGGGATTGGAATACAGTGAAGACAAGATGCATGCAATAAATAATTGGAAAAACAAATGTGCCTACATCTGTGCCTTCCTCTAGCTGCTGAGTACATGGTTTTGGTTGATCTTTTCTTTAAAATATATTTACATGCTTGCCTGGATATTTAAGCACAGTGTGATGGTCATGTATGAAGAGATGTTCATAACTAAGATATGAAAATGTTTCTGAAAAGCTGAATGAAGAAATCAGACTCTGGGTTCTACGATTCCCATTGCTCAGCTTCAGCTATCATATGCAGAAAATTATATTTCATCAGCACAGTGGCAGTGGTAGATGCATCATCTTTAGACTGTACTGCCATGACCCAGACAATCACCACTGAGAAAATCAAGTACGTGGATTATTTAATCATGTGGGTTTGCACTTAGGTTTCCAGTAGCTTCAGAATCTTTATAACAAATAAACAAATAAACAAACAAACAAACAAATAAATAAAATGTATGGGGAACAGGACTACTAAGCATTTACAATATGCTAATAAATGCATAGACAACTAGAACTTTGTCTAATGAGATCCTGTGCTGAAAAGCCTGGATGGGAGCAGCTGAGTCCTTTTATACTACCCAAGTTCTTGGTAAATACAGGAACTCAGTCACAGAAAGGCAAAAGAGAGATCCAAAGCAATTAAAGAAAGAAAGATGTAAGCTAGCCTCATAATCCTGATCTTTGCCATAATTATTAAAAATATCACAGAATACAAAGTTTCATCAGTATAACAATTTTACTAAAACTATTGATAAAATTGAAAAGTAAAATTGATACCTCTGACACTATTTCAAATTACTTAGTTTTGAAATGTTTGACCTTGAACTTTCCTGTAATTTTGCTTTACCCAATTTATGCATTTGCTTAAATTATACACATAATGTTTTTTTAAGGGTTCCAATTCATTTTGAATTCTCACTCATTTTCCAAACAGTCCCACCAGGTTTTGCAACCAAGACATGTGGGCCGGGTATACTGCCCAATTAAAATCAGTGATAATGGAACAATTACTATGGAACTTGGTGGGAACTGGGCTCAAGTCTATGCATCTAAAAGAACCTTTTCCTTTTAATAACAATGTATGTTATCAATGTAAGAGGAAAGAGCAGTTCCCCAAACAATTTATGTGACAGGCAAATGCAATATGACAACTTCCTAGCAACAAGTTTTGTGGTGACAGAGGAGTTAAGTTTGGCCCTGCTGCTGCATTATTCAGGTACCAAACAATTCACTCCATTCAAAAGAGATAAAAAAAATGGGGGGTTGTATTATTGGAGCAGACAACTCTGTGTTTGCACCATAAAACATACCAGGAAATTTTACATTCAGGTTCTGCCCAGATTTACGCTCTGAGAAATGTGATTTAGGAAAAAAACTGTGTGAGAATGTTTCAGGCACATAACTTTTATGAAACCCGTGTTCTGCTGCCTGGAGTTGTGGCCTGGCTGTGTGAGACAAGTGCAGTGTGTGGCTGGGGCTAAGACAAACTGAAGCTTTTTCTCCAAGGTCAGTATTAATTACCCTTCTGTTCTGCCCACTCCCCATTCATCTTAAGTAAAACCATGTTAACAAGATGATTATACACCTATTTAAAGGAATAAAAATATTTATTGTCTGAAACTCCATTAGAACTGCCTGCTCAGGGCTCTGACATACTCTGCAGACACAAGCAGTAAGTTGTGAGCAGCAGCTTCACAAACATCTGGGTTTCCAAGCTTTGTGCTGAAGCCTCCAACTGCTTCCCTTACAAAACTCTGCGTAGTTCATTTTATTTCTATGAAATAGAAATAATTTCATTAAAATATCCATTTAAAGTAAATTTAATGAAAAGATAGTTTTAATTTTAAAAACCTCAGAAAATATTAGAAATAGAGCATTTTTAAGGCAGCTACTATAAAAATTAATACTTGTACATTATTCATGATCTCTTGGGCATAGGAGTTTATTTTGCATTTTAGAAGACTGCATCTCTAGGCAATTGCATAGCTCTGATTTTGCAAATTGCTTTTAATATGTATTTAGGCAGAACACACTGAAATTTCTTGATGTCTTAGTAAGCCAAAATGTTGCATATTACAGGGCAATTATGTGATCACTCCCAAACTACTAAATATTTTTACAAAATCTGAACCAGTCAAGGCTAAACTATGTTAATCCTTAGCATATGAGGGATACCTTCACTAATTGATAAGATTTATCTACCACCTGAAAATTGGAAGCCCGTTGCAGGGTAATTTACAATTACAGAGGTAACTGTTACTTATACTGATATATATGTTGAGATTCTCTCTGCCTGTGTGTGCCTCTGCTGTGGCCCTGGGAGCTGCAGCCCCAGAACGAGGGGTGTCTGATACCCTCCAAAGCTCTGCCAGGACAGTGACAGCCAGAGGAAAGGCAGAAGCCTTTTCCCTCTCTGACACTCTCTTTTATTCTGTATCTGCCCTACCTGGAAAGCATCTCTGTGGGAACCTAGAGGACAACTTCCAAAATTTCAGCCCGTTTTTGAAGTTATTGCAGACAATAAGTCAGGCTCCTTTTTCTCCAGCAGCTGACCATCCATCCATCCATCCATCCAGACAAAGGATTGTAAAGATTACTGTGTCCTGTGTACTTCACTGCATATACAGCCCTGGTTTTCCCCACCAGTTATCACACTCCTTCATAAATACGCCTTTGATTTATGTTCATTATCTTTATGCCACTAGAACTACAGCTTGTAGCAAAACTTGTGTCTGCAGATGGATTTTTTGAGTGTGCTGCTCCTCAGAGCAATCACCAATCTTGATGTCTACTGACAGAGGTTCCTGCATTGACTTGTAGTTTCACAGAAGTTCATTTATTGCTTTAGCATTGCTGTGAAAATCAGGCCATAAAAAACCTTGGAAGATACACTGAACTCACAGAAATAAAATTAAATTTAAAGTTAAATCAAACTAAAATTTTGCAATGACAAAAGAAGACAATATTTGATATTGAATCCTATATTTATGATCAAGGAAATCATTTAATTTTGAGAAACTTCTAAGGAAAACAAGGGACATGAGAAACTGCATCCACAAAGATGGCAAAAGAAAGTTGCCATTTTCCTTATTTTTTTTCCCCTTCTTCCTTGGAGAACACATGCCTGAATCCCCCAGCTCCTGGGAATGCCCTAATTGTCTGCACTCAGTGTATGGCTCCACCTATTGCAGACCTCAGGGCCTGCTCCAGTAAATGTTTATTTTGATTAAGTAGAAGAGGGTCCTGTATCTCCAGCCCAAGACAACTCTATGGACGTAAAAGTGCAGGTTCAACAAAAGTAGCCTGAATTTTCTAATCTTTTGAGGTAATGCAACACACACAGACTGATAATAAGAATTATGGAATATTAATTTTGTATGACCAAATCTATATTTTTCAATTATTGCAACATTCAAACAACTTCCAACAGCTCTGTCCCTAAACCAGTTGAACTCTGCATCTCTCAGAAAGGCTGCATACCATTCTTATTTTACTGTTGCAATACTTGTGGTAAAAAGGAATTTAAATCATTAACCACCTAAAATAAATGTTGAATAATTTTATCAAAGACAACGGAGACTTGTTTTCTACACAACCACAAACATGACCTGCTGACGTTTACCGAGGAGCCACTTTGTGTTTTCTGCACTGAAGAAATCCCATGTGCTCATACCCTGTCACACTACAGAAGTAAGTCAGCCATGGATTAACTTCCATATGTTCTTTTAATTGATTTAACAAATATAGATAAGATAAAGATACTTATGTGGCATTGTAAAGAGCACAGACTAAGATCTAGTCACCTTCTGTGCCTTCCCAAAACAGACCTTTGTGGGCATTTCTTGTGAAAGGAGCTGACTTTGCAGCACATTGGCAGGAATTTAAAAAGGATGACACACAGGAGAGAGGGGGTTCAGTTTTAGCTCCTTGACAAAATTAGTATCACGAACTTAAAACTCTCAAAATACTTCCGTAATTGCTTTCTTTACAGTTTAAAATAATACTAATGGTATATTTCCAAGCCTAATTGCTATGATTTCACTTCTGTGGGGATTTATAATCCATTTTAATCTCTCACAGAACACACCCTTTAAAGCAGAAATCAGCTTTCTAGACACCCCAGAGAACTAGAAGCCTTTAAAAGAATATTTTACTGTCCCTTTGCAGACACAATCATTCCCACACTGCCTAGTTTTCAGATTCAGGCTCAGAATGGATGCAGGGGCTTGTTTCTTTTTGGTCATACCACATTACATGCTGAGACAGTGACGATCTGTGGGAATTCACTAACCCGCTCAGAATTCTACATTTTATAAGAGAGAAAATGTCAGATGTGGTCAGCCTCCTACCCTTTTATGGCTGACTTTTATTATTCACTCCTGCCTCTTACTGCCTACACCTCCTGAGCAAATGTTCAAAATTCTATTCAAATTGCAGAAGCCTACTTCCTCTGCAGAGAATAATACAGATTCAAAGGAGGACAAGTGTTGTTTATTAGCAATTATCATGAAAGTCCTTCCTGTAATTAACCTCAGCTTCATGGACACTACTATTTGCACTTCAGCTATCTCATAAACAGGGGCTACATTTCCATTATTGTTAGGGAAGATGAGTCATTGCAGAAGAATGCTTATCTCAAGTCAGTTTTAACTAGCTTTTGTCTGCATGAGATATTAGTCACTGGTACCTACAAGATTACAAGAAAGTCTGGATTTGGGCTTCTTTTTTAAAAACCTTTTTCCTCTTCCCCTTCGTACATTCAGAATTCACCAGTAACAGCATAAAGGCCTGGAAGTATATAAAATGCTCTTTTCAATTAAACCTACACTTTGTCTGTATGATCACTGAATCATAACCAAGAAGAATTCCAGATTCTGCTCAGCTAATGGGAGGTCTAAGACACTGAAAACCCCAACATTTGCTCTGTAGGCCATAAAGAGACAATGGTGAAGGATTTGTTTTAACATTTTTCAAGCTCTCAAAGAGAGCTGAGCTACAAATCAGTGCAGTGATGTATGCCTTCTGCCTGGTGAAAAACCCTCCAAACAACCCCCCACTTTATTCACAAGACACAGTCAAAAATGAAAATACAATGACAATGAACATTCCTAGATTTCTGCTTTGCACTACCCTTTTAATTTATAATTGAACAATCTCGACCCTAGGAGATGTTAATAAAAACACTTATCACACAGAACCTAAATGTATACCTCAGTTCCTTGAAACTAAAACAGCTAAAAATCCGATAGCTTCTCATGACCTAAGAATACATGCAGGCAGAATTTCTGTGTCTCAGAACTACCTGCAGGTATTCACCACAAGAGCTGGGGCCTTCTGAAGGGTATTCAAGAACATCTTTACATGTTTTACATAAACAGATGGAGTACAGAGTAAAGTTAAAGCTTTACTAGCAGTACAGTATTAAACAGCATAGTTGTGACTCTTGCAATCAGACTGCATTCTAAATTAAAACCTGATTCAAAGGGGCATAGCTAAATAAGCAAAGTAGTTAAATGAATTCAGGCTGCCAAGCAGAACTCCCAGAAAAATAAAAAACATTAATTAAGACTAACTGGACTTGAAATTCTTCCCATACTCACTGCTTTGAGTAATTTCATTTCACATTCCCAAGTGCTAATTCCAGAGAGCTACATCAAAGCCTGCAGAAATTTATGTAAACTGTGAGGTCAGAAATGAGAATATTCCTTTGCTTTAGATGCAAGTTTACTGGGCATTTGTCATTTTACTGTTATTTTCCTCTTGTGGGAAATGCCAGGTAACAGCAAGTGTGAAGAGTAGACCTGAGTTGCTGCATGCAAAAGCATCCATATTTCTACATCCATTTTGCTGCAATGGTAAGTTTTATAAAAAATAAGGTTTTTCTATTTCTTTAAGCATTTCTGAATGCTGTTGATACAGATTACGTTTGACCCTAATAAGGCTGAATGCCATTCTCTTGACGAGGTTTTTTTCAATGTATACAGTGAAACAACTGCAGACATAAATTGTGTACAAGCTTGTTTTTTTTCTTTCCCAGTGGGAGTGGCAACTGAAATCTGGACCTTTGCCACATTGGTTGTGCAATTCAGATCACAGTACTTATAGAGACGGGATGGTCAGTGCACCAGCATACTAATGCAGCTGACTGCCAGACTGGCCATTGTTAGTATTTTATAAATTAAAGTAAAACCACAGTTTAATGTCAGACCATTCCACGTAATTTTAGACGTGGAACATAACTTCTGGTCTCACCACCTACGTCTAAGTGATAGTTTTCTAAACTCACTGTTAAAGTTTTCATCAGTGGCATTGAAGTTTTCAAATATAGTATAGAGAAAAAAGATATTTTCTGTCCTCTTTTTTCTTTCTTTTTTTTTTTCTCCTCTGAAGCCCATGAATATACAACTCTATGGTTTTTAGTTGTTATGTAAGAGTTATCTAACAGTTTGCTACAATCAGTTTCTGGTTAAGACAAAAGAGAAATTAGCTATGTAATATAACAACAAGCCTAAATAAATTATCATTGCATTTATATGGCTCATCCAGAACATCAAATGTGATTTTTAGTCAGTTTTCCTCTTTCAGGACTAACACACTGACATATCAAACAAGTTTAACAATAATAGGAAATAAATCACAAACAAGTGGACTACAGCACATTATATTCCAGTATCATATCGAAAGTTAACAAACCCACTGTATTCTGTTTTCAATTTGAAATTCAAAAAGCATTTTCATATTAATGATTTTTTTTAGCATAAAAAAAACTTTTAATGAAGAAAAGGGAAAAACATCACACTACAAGATATGAACATTTGGAAAAGCTGCTGTGATGAGCTCTACATTTTCAGAGAAAAGGGAACCATTTTTAAAAGGTACATTACGAGTTTTGAAATAATTTCTCTTTTTGCATGCGCATTAGGAGTAGGAATAACTTTTTCAGCTTGAAGGCACTGACAGGCACTATACTGAATAAGCTCTGTTAGCTTTCCCTTCTGTCCAGCCTTTAAAGCATACTTAATTATAACGAAATGGTACTTTGCTCTGTCAACAAGTTGTGAAGTCACTTGCTCAACCTTTTTCCTTTCATTCCCTCTGCTATTCCTCTTCTCTGGACCTGTTTAATTTTTGCATTTCCTGATTTTTATCTTGGGAAAACAAAAGACAGCTGCACTAAGTTACATGAAACAGCAAAGTGACTCTGCTAGTTAGTGATTTGCAGGTTCTAAACAGTGAGTTGTGTGAAATGAAAAGGGGAGTGTCATGTTGCAAAAACTCTTTTCTCTCCCCTTTCTACAGCTGTATTTCTAATCAGCAGAAGATACATCTTGCTTGGAGTCAACCCCCTTTCTCTCTGCACATTCTTAACCTTCTATCTTATGCATGGATCACTGGTTAGCTTAGAAATGCACAGACACAAAAGGGGGAGCTGACATGTGAGGTTTGATGGCAATAATGGCTGTTTATAAGCCTAATCCATCACATTTAGTGGACACCTCCATTTTTGTCCCTCTGAAAAGGTATAAATAATAAAATGGTATAGCTTCGGCTCAGAGGTGCCTTGGTAAATATTTTAACTATTTACAAGATCACATCAATAACAAAAGAAGCATCTGTACCATCCATACAGAGGCCTCTGAATCATTAGAATAGTACCCAGATGGTTCTTACAATTCATCAACAATAAAATGTCTTCATGACAGAGCTTTTGTGACATCATTGATATTTTTATATGCCACTGTTCAATACTCCAAACTCTCATTCTTTTCCCTAAGAACATCTCAGTAAATATTCTTTCTTTCTCAAGGAAAAGGAGAAAAAAAAAAAAAAAAAAAGAAAAAATTCAAATAAGGATCCACAAGGTAGATCCAGCTACAAACTTCTCTCCAAATAATCAAGGATCCAGATTCCTAATATCTGGAATACATCAAGGTTAGCACTGTGTCAAACCCCTTGATAAACTCAAGCTGCTACTGGCTACTTGGGCAGTAGCAGCTGACAGTTCTTTGATTTTCCTTTGCTTGTATCAATATCACATCTAAGCAGCAGCACGCCAGGAACAGTAACAAAACAGAGGAAAGGAAATTCAGCAGTTAGAAAATGAGTCTGATGGGTTTCCTATTTGAGATCTAACAAGTCATCTTGGGGGATGAAGTTTATTCTGTTTCTTCATAAAACAAAATACTTGGAAGTGGCAACATATCGGTATAGAGACAGTATTACTTAGTTTATCTAGGCAGAGGTTTTGGGTACCTGGGGTTTAGGTGCTAAATCAAAACCAGGAATAAACCAGGTGATTTTAGAAAAGTACTGAACACCCACTTGTTAAATAAACCATATGCTTAAAGTGTTTCAAACTGAGTCCTTAGTTTGATTGAGTGATTATAGATGAAATTCATAAAAAAATTAAAAAGGTCAGTCTCCACTTTTTTGGTAGTTTTAGTCTTATTTATTCATATTATAATTTGGCCTCATAAAGAATTTACTCAATTCCATAATATTCCTTACAACACTGAAGCTTCAGCCACTAAGTTAAAAATGTCTCTTAAATGTTACTTCAAATGGCTTCAACTGTTATTTCACAATGTGTATGCTCTAGTATTAAACCTTTTATCACTAATTGGTCAGAACCTTGATAAAATAGTTGAATTACACCAGCCTAAAATGTACATGAACACAAACCTACATAAGAAAATGAAGACCAGTTCTAAAGAATAAGATTATGTCATTTTTTTCATCCTTCCACACACCCACACACTTTCTCAGAAAGGTAGGAAAATGTGTAACAGAAGAATTCTAACAAAGAATAACAAAACTACATTTTTTCAAATTAGAAATACTTTTCAATAAAGTTTGAAACTTTTCTGCTTTCCGAAGACAAGAAAAATGTCATCGAAGTAAAGCAATTCAGAAGCATTCCTGAATATCAATGCTACCCCAATTCCAAAATTTGGTCAATAAAATTAACAGCCATCCTTTGAATGCAATATCACACCTCTAAATGAGCTCAAGCTGGTGCTGTTATTGTCCAGTGGAATGTGAGATTTACATTTCACAGCTCCTCACCAAAGTAATGAATGAATCTGATCTCATAAACAAACAATTCCAGTTTCATGTTATTTCAATGGCCCTCCAACAATGTGTGCCTCCACAAAGAAAAGTATTTATCATGTTTGTGCTCAGCTCCAATTGTAAATGGGACTGTAATAAAACACCACCATAAAAACCATTTTCACAGCTGAGTTTGCAATTTAATAAACAGATGCAAACAACAGTCTTTGGAGATCAACAGTTAAAAATAAATTAAGTAGAAGACTCCCCACATCACAACAGGAGCAATGGGAATGGCCTCCAGCAACATGTAGTAGAGTCACAAGGTGTGTGTCCTTGGACTTTGCACAGGCACCAACCTTTGAAGTATGTTATCATGACATCAATGCAAATCAGTCAGATGATTTCAAGGAAAAGCACTTTGCTTTCTTTGCATGGTCCTAAATATTAAATAATTACTCTGCAAGTACCAAATATTTTCAGGCATACTGTATTTTCACTGTGCTGGCCTATAAAACATTTACTAATCCTTTCTTTTCCTTACTCTCCACTCCTCTCCAAAAAAAAGCCACCAGCATGTTTTTGCACTGGAAACGTTATAGTTCATTTTAAAAACTCCAGATCTCAAAAGTAACATTTGAACACTGTGTTGGACTTCATGCAGAGTTCTCAAAAGTGCACTCAGGTACCACAGTTCAGGTTTTCCTTGAAGTGTATGGGAACTTTCCCTTCAACATATGTGAGAGTGGTCAATCTGAGTTCTTGAGAATCAAACCTTTCAAATAATACACTGTCCTAAGGGCGACTGTGCACAGTACTTGACTGAAAATGTATTTTAATGTGAGTTGTTGAAAACATGCATTCAGATTATTGTGAGTGGCAACAGATTTCACAAGAGCTCAGTAATCCACCGACTAAAACGTCTCTTCTCAGTAAATTTGAATCTTGGTATTCCCTAGAGCACATTGACACCACATCAGACCAAGAGCAATACAGCAGAAGGGATGTAGACAGAAAAGGGTCTAGATTTCCAGTGAAATCTTGACAACATGCCTGCTGCTTCTGGATTGCAACCAGACTTTATGATTGCCAGTTTCTCCCTTGAATATGGATCATAGGCATTGAGACTTAAGGTAACAGACTAATAGCTGCATTTCTACAGTAAAACATTTACATGGTTAAAGCTACGCTGTGACCTAAAGTCCTCAAAGTTAAACACTGGGGAGGGCAGAATATATATCTATATCTATATATCTATATATATATATGTAATCTGTCTTCACTTACTTTATTCTATGACTGGCACCATCTTCCTCACTGCTAGTAGCTCAAAATGAGATGAGACGAGAATTTAGATTTTCATATTCCTTAGGCAAACAAAGTACTTAGAAGCCTTCTCATTTTGTAGGATCCAGGTAAACTTCAGCTTAATATCTATTCCAGTATTTAGTATCCAATGTATTAATAAGAAAACTAAGTGATAATATGCTTCCTCCCCCCCACCTGCCTCAAATAAGCCTCCCAATAAAGCAAGTTTTAATGAACTGTACTTCCAAACTCTGACCTGGCCAATGGCCCACACAAGGGCTCTGCCTAACAACACACTCTAAATATAGTATCAGGAAAGAAGAAATAGCCAGTGCTAAAATATATTGTTTGTCCTTGGCAGATTCTTTGAATTAATTAAGAATTAATTTGGCCTTTTGAAGTGTCATCAGAATCCTCTGATATATGTTCAATTATATTTTGGTAGAAGTATTGTAATAGATAAATTAAACACTGATAAGAGGTTCAAGGGAAACATTACCTGCAGAAGTTCAAAAGGTTTGAGGGGGCTCCTGCTCTTTAGGATAAAACATGAGGATCCCACCAAATTTGCCACAACAACCTTTCCTGAAATACTACAAGGACAGAAAAAACAGTGACACATGAAGCATTTTCGAATTGCCTCAGTCACAAGTTTCGTCTGTACACTTTTGGTTGGGATAAATCAAATTTTCCAAGTCAAATGGTGAATCTGTCTCTCACTGATCTAGATGAAACTGCTCTGGTTATCAAACCAATGATATGATAATAAAACTAATTCTTAGTTTGAGGATTCTGCACATGCAGTGTAGGTCCGCATTTAAGCTATACTTTTGAGAGGTCTTAAAATTATAAGTATCTTGGAACATAGTAACATTTTGCACACAGCCTTGCTATGCCAACATACACATTCGTTTTAAGGAAGTATTTGTGAAATATGTGCTACTCAAGGAGAGCATGAGTTAAAGGTTATGTAAAAGTGTCACAGAAAATGAGCTAATTGATGATCCCCCAAAGTGCCAGTTAGAAAAATTTTATCAAGATACTCTAACAATTTATAAACTGCAATTTTAAAAAGTGATTTAAGAACGTGAACTTCAATGCCTTTGTAATGGAGAATCATCTCAGAAATTAATGATCACTTTTATGGTAGTTCCCTTCCTAGAACTCTAATCCCATCAGATGGCATTTTGAACACTGAAAGTAGTGTTTACTCCTCCCAAAACAAAGTTAGTTCACATACCTTTAAAATTAAAATATAGCTTAAAGAAATGGGCCCTGAACACAAAACTGCAATGCTTGTAAGCATCCTTTCAGTGCACTCAGGCAGTCAGCTGAGCACAGCACACGCTGCATTTTTAGCAGCCTTTTCAGTATACAGAAAAAACAGGTAGCAAATTGCTTCTCAGGTGATTGTGCAGGCTCTGATCCAAAGCCCACTTACATAAACAGGAACATTCCCATTTACTTTAACAGGTTTTGGCTCATGCTTCAAGAAATGCACATTTTGCTTGCATTCCAGGTTAGCACAGCTCCACTTAATTATTAAACATCTGAGAAATAGTTGGACATTTCTGTATAACAAAATATCCAGTTACTGATAAGAAAATACTGATATATTTTTTCTCATATGAAATTAATGCTTATGGCAGATGTGATACTCAAACTCTCATTTTGATGCTGGAGGTCTATACTCAGTCTTGCTGCAATTAATGTTCAAATTTCTCCTTAAGACAATGACAGCATAGAAAGGGACTTAAATTCACCACAGCTGAGCTCTTCAGAGTTTTCTTTTGTTTGAACTTGCACCATGCAAGTCTATTATTGTCAAAAAGGGAGATTGTATCAGAAAAATTCAGCCTAAGTTGATGTGTGTTTTATGCCAAATCTAAAAAGCATGTGAATCTGATACAAGCTGAGTCTCTACTGAGAGGTATGGAATATTTACAGATCTGGAAGGTCCTACTTCAGCCATCACCACAGCAATCAATATCTAGATCAGACAGACTGTAGATGGAAATTGGGGTACAAACGTTTAACCTTTGATATGATTTTTTATCTTCCATTCACTTTAACAGTCACACATTGTAATATTTCCAACAGCTGTTTGTAAAATATCCCACATATGAAGATAAAACCTGATTTGGATGCAAAATTATTTTTATTCTAAATTAAATTTGGCCTTCACAAGCTCTTGCAGGCCTTCCAAATAACAAAACTGAAATGGAAGCAAGATGTAAGAAAGGTGTCACCAACTGCCCACCACTTCCTTAGTTTTGAAGTCACTATGCAGAACCGATATGAGGCAGAAAAAGAATTTAAGCAGCCTGTGGATTACTGGCTGATAATGGTTCTGAAAGACTGACACCCTGTCCTCTTCCCTTCCTCTTCCCTGTGTGTGCAATCTGTTTTGATGACAAATTGAAGACACCTTTTTACTTCCACTGAATTATCTTCACACTGTGCTGTTTCTGTTTGTCTCATGTTTGTTATATCAGCTCTCCACTGAGGGTTTGCCACAAAGCTAACACAAAACACCAGTATCATGTCAAAAGGACTTGTCCTACATATTTAACAGTTCCTAGGTATTGTTACACTAACTAAAGCCTTTTTCCTGCAGGAGATTGCTGCTGGAGACAGAATCATGGCCTAGGGCAGTATCAGCACATCCCTTCCAGGATCAAGTGAAAAAGACTCATCAAACTGCAAAATAGACAGACCTGTTGTGTTTCAAGACATCGGCAATTCCCAAGACATTTCCAAAACCCAAAATGAACAGATGAGTGATTTATAGCTTTTAATATATGCACAAGACCTGATTCTCATCTCAGTTGGTATGAAATGTCTAAAGCTTTTAATGACAGAGGATTTGATCACAGGAGAGCTTCATTCTTCATTCATGCTGTGCAAACCCAGTGCTAATTTTGGGAATGGTAGGGCCAATCCAATAAAAGTTCACTGTATTGACAACACGATAAAACTGAGGTCATAATTTGACCCCTTCACTGTAATAAGGGTGGTAAACCCCTTACCAAAAAGCCCTGTTAAAATAAACCTTAGAATGGAGAAATATTCATAGCAATAGAATGAAATAATGCAACTGTCTTAATATGGATTTTACCACAAGGTGCTCAATTAACAATTTAATAGCATCACTTGCTCGAATTTGCATTGAACACTAGGCATAAGGCTAAAAGTAGAAGGCAAAAGATCAAATTTCTTAGGGTTCATGGTCTTTTATAACTGCTGGATTCATCAAGTGATGGTCAGGCATATTTCATGCTGCAGTTTATGCCTCAGTTTCCCTATGTGTAATCTGAGATGCATAACAAATTCTTTCTTAGAAATAGTTCTAAGCCTCTCCATCATCTACATAAATTAAATTTGTATTGTTATTAGTTATTTACAACAAATTATTCCTTTCCCTATTGCCAACATGGTTCAAATTACACAGCACATGTATCCATGTATGTTTCGTAACTTTAATTTACTGATTTTAGTAAAAAACATCTTTGAAATTAAATGCAGCTATCCACTTTATTGCTCAGATTGTACTTTGCTTATTGCTGTGTGTCCGCCAAATTCATCTAATCAATACAACAATCTAACTACAATCAAAGACAGTGGGAGTATTTATAAATCTAATCTGCTGCAGCAAGGAGGAAAGAATACAGACATTACAGTATTCAGTAATAACAACCCAGAGGGAATTAGAATATCTGCTGTTTTCAAAACTTTTTCTCCTACTCCTTCCATAATTTCATTTACACTTTTGTTATGAGTGAACGGCCAGGTTACCTTTAAAGACATTTGCATATAAAAATTTAAGCTAAAATATCAAAAGCAAAGAAATTACAAAGTCTATAATTCCAATACATTATGCCAACAGAGCCAACCCTCACACAAGAGAAGGCATGTGCCTTCTGCCCATGGCAAGAAAAGAGCATACATTGTGGCTTTTCTCCTACCCAGATACATTGCACACTTCATCTCCACTTGACAGTAGATCACATCGTGCTAGAAGCAGATTTCTTGCAGAGGTGGAGCTGGTGGCAGGAGATGGGGCAGCAGCCTGGCTCTTGCCCAGCTGTGGGAATGCCCTGGCAGCATGGCAGGCAGGGGCCAAGCCAGCTGGCACCACTGTTGTCACAGCTTTTCTTTTTATCTCAGTCTTTCGCACAAAGGGGCAGGGGTTGACTGTGGACTCTCAGCTACTCATCTCCCCTGGGCTTGGGAGGCCTCCAAGCAAAGCTCTGTTTCATCCTAGGGAACATGGAAATGAGGGGAAGATGCTGCCACCAGAAATGACTCTGGGGAATTGATACACAGGGTAGATGAACTGTCCATATCTACAGCCTTTACTCTCTTCAGTGCTTTTGCCTCAGCCCCCAACAGGACAGCTGAAGAGAAAATGAGACAATAACCACTACTCCTTTTTACCCCTTTTCAACATACCAGTCGATCCTTTTTTTAATAGGCACTCTGCAATTCCTGCTTAACAAATGAGATGCTAATTTATTATCAGCTTTTCTATGAGAATCCCCACTGTATTTCAAGCCCTTCTTAAGCATTCATGCATTAACTTTTAGGGAGATTTCAAATACATAGGTATTGCTATACCTCTTATAAGATAGGAAACTACAGCAGAGGAATGTAAGGTCAAATGTTTTCAGTAATTCCAAGTGCCCATTTTGGAAACCCTAAGTCTCCCTAAAGTCCTTCACATAGCCAAGCAGTGCTCAGCACTATGTGACCCACAGGCTCTAAGCAACAGTGACATTCAGCATTCCATCACACTGTTAGATGCCATGGCAAGATGTTTATACTAAAAAATAAATGATCATAAATTGATTTTTCTAGCTTTGCAATATAATTCTGCAGCACTGATGGTTGTATCTACAGTACGAGTATTAATTATGCCAAAAAAGAACTTGCATGCATCACCCCATCTTGTTTGAATTAAATGACTTTAAACTGGCTGTACAACCAGGTATTTAAAGTTAAGCCAGTCCCCAAACCCACATCTAATTTACTTCAACTGGCAAGTCACTGGGCTCACATGAGAGAGAAAGTAAATGTGTAAAAGCTCAGGGAACAATCCATTAGTTTGGTTTCAGATATGATCTTGGATGGGATCTGACAGGATTATATGTCCATGGCCATGCAGCCTGTATGGCAAATGCAGAAATAGATCCTAATTCTCCAGGGCAGCTTAAACCATTTTGTTCCCACAGATGATGCATCTACTTTCCAGCCTTTCTAACCAGTGTACTTCAGCCTGCTGCTTTTCATTCCCACTTTCCTGTGGGCCCATTTGTGGTCTGTTTCTGGTCTCAGTCTCATCTGCATGAAGCAGAAGTGACTCCTGTGGCTACATGCACGTCAGATCAGAAACCATCTCAAAGTGCACTAAAAGTGAGGTTTCAGATCCGTGGTAGTTACAAATTTATTTCTACTCTATATCAAGCTGTGCTCAGGAACATTTTACATTTCTAAGGTGCTGCAGTTTTAATATGCTGGGCCAACTTCAGCCAGTGTAAATTAAACAGATTTTGACTTCTAGGGATGATAATGGATAATTCTGGCTCATAGAACAAAGTAATGGGGACTTACCTAATTTTTGTTCTCTCAGTAACCCTTCCCAACTAATATCTTTTAGTACTTTCCTAACAAATTAGACTTCCACCACAGCATTGAGAAAGATCTGACCTCTTCTGGCACCATTTCATTAAATGTTGTGGGGCTGCCCGCTAATTTACACAGAACAACTCATGTTTCTCAGCAAGCTTGAGCTGCTTTCAAGTGGACCTGTCAGAGGGCATAGTTTTGCCAAGGCAGCTGAAATTTTAAGGGAAAAAGCTATTTGTTGATTTGTTTCAGACCAGTTGAATGCTTTAGATTGAAAAACACTTCTAGGCTTCATAGGTTCACGGAAAGCATTAACCCAACCATGCTTAAGAGGCAAGAATTACCACGCTGCAAAAATCCAACTGTCCTGACTTACTCAAGCAGCAGCGCACATCCTGGAAGTTATCTGTGTTAACCAATACTTGGGTGAACCACTATTTTTCAGCCAATTTTCTGTCATTTTAAGGTTTGTGTTAGTAAGACTTGCAGTACTTGAACTTTGAAAGAAACTAATGAAACTATATGACTTTTTAATGTGAAAGCAGAGAGTACCAATCTTTGAAATGGAAGAGGTTAGAAGAGGAGAAGAAATTTAATTCAGAAAATGAACTTTTTAGACACAACTGAATCTTCATTCAAGGCAAAGATCTGATAAATATTGAGTAAATAAATTCAAGTTCATCACACCTGAATTTGAGTTCAATTTCAACCATATCATTGTCAGGAAAAACAAATACAAACTTGCCCCAAAGCTAAACAACATTAGAGAAATCAGGAAGAGGACAGATAGACAGACAGTAAGTTATGAACATAAAACTCTTTGTACTAAAACCAATTAACCCTAACCTTAGGCAAGCCTTTTCCTTCTAGCCCTTCATTTAAAGGTTTTACAATTTATAGCCTGTGTTTCTCAGGGGAGGTCTTGCTCTGCTCTGATTTCACATTGCACAGCAGCACATGTGTAATCCTGCTGCAGCACAGAGCACATGACCCAGCTGATAGCAGGAAATCCACTTTTCACTAGTTGGAAACATCTCACTGGAAGTGAGATGCAACCAGAATTCGCTTCATTTGCAACAGGCCATAGGAGAATGTTTGCAGAAATGACAGGTTGGGGTAATAATCATCAGAAATTCAGCAGTCCCAACCTGCATCTGACATCCTTGGAGGGAAAAAATCCAAACAAAACCAACCCACTACATTACTGTTTGAAAGACAGCTAAATTTTTGAAGTGGATCTATAATTGCTATTAATATGAAGACTGGAAAATGCAAAATGGCAACCAATTCCTTTACTTGCTGCCTCCAAGCACCCAGAGAAATGCTTGTTTAAAGTCTCCACATGGTAGGAGTAACTCACCAACATCATAGAGAAAACCCCCCAGCTTGCATAAAATTGCATGTTTAATGACCTTTTAATTTGGTATGATCTCAAACCAAAAGTCAAATACACACATAGCTAATCTGACTTCAAGATAGGGCTGCTCCAACAAAACAGTTTGGAAGAGGATAAACTTTGCTATGCATCTGTAAATGCAGGCAGAGAGGAAAATAAATCTGTTCTACAGTAATTATTTGTAAACACACAAAACCTAATTCATGCCATGGAATTCATTAAGTCAGTTTAATAATTCCAGATATACTTACTAAATTCTACAGTACTTAGAGTAAAAAATTCTTTCTGGTTTTTTTTTCTTTCAATCATGCAAAAGATTTATGTACCTATTTTGCATTATGTATTTCTATAACTTCAGAACATATGTATAGATGTAGATGATATTCATCTTTAAAGGTACTCTCACTTTGTAATGTAGATGATATTCACCTTTAAAGGTACTCTCACTTTGTACTCTTAAAAAAACAGTTGCTTTGTATTATATGGCAAAAGTACAATTTTCTTATGAAAATTTAAATAAGAATTTTTAAAATAAATTACACTTTTAAACAAATTGCAAGATTTAAAAAATATGCTTATCTCATCTATATTCATCTTATGGAGTTGTGTCTTTGCTGAGCATTATCTTGGGAGACAGCTTTGCTAAAGTTTCCACCAGCTTTCTAATAATTATATAGCTGTTTTTACAACAAAGGGTTTGGGTTTTGGGTTTTACAACAAAGGGAAAGAATTTATTTTCCATTATGAATTCAGAAACATATATCTATCTAAATATATATATACACACACACAAACAAAGGAGCACCAATAATATCAGGGAACAAACCAAACTAACAAACAAAAAAAAACAAGCAAAGAAACCTCAGCATTTTAGACCAGCTTGATCCAGGCAACTTTACCATTTTATATTGTATCCCAAAGCCACATAGTATGGAGGTGGAAGTACAGTTTTCAAGCCTATATATTCTTTTATATCAAATCCATAGAAACACCTGTGCTAAACAACTTGTGATTTCCCATTGTGAAAATAGTTTCTGAAACTATTCCTTTTCTTGGAAAGAAATACTGGTCCCACAATGGACTGGAGTAAAACAAACAGGGACACTGCTACAGAGACACGTAAAGATTTTGTTTTATGATATTATGCCTACAAAGTGCAGCTGTGCTTCTTATACATTGATACGTTTATTTCTGAGTATACATCAGGCATCTTAAGAGTGACTAAAAACCCAGAAAAGAAACAATGTATTTTCTAGTGATTATCTAATTATCTGTAGAGTTAGAAACCCAGCTCATTTAAGGCAATAAAATGAAAAGCCAGTTTATAAGCTGTTTCATGGTATAAATGAACAGCCCACCAGCAAGCCATATCCATAAAACAGAGATGAAACCACCAAAAATGCAGCTTGATAGACTATCAAAAGCATACGGACAGTACCCGTCTAAAAGCACATATTATTTCAGTTTCTTATTCATATTTATTCTTTCACTTTGGGTAAAATTAGGTAAATTAGATTCTATATCTCTTGACATCCTAAGACTTGACAGAGAAAATTATTCATTGCAGCAGTACGTGTACTTAAGTTGAAAGAATTTCTGCTTACATAGTAGATGACTTTTTTACCTGAAGGAAGAAAAGCTACCCAAAAGTATATGCTGTTCCCTCAGCGATTTTTCAGCAACTAATTCCCAATACAGCTGCATATGAAGACCTGAAGCATATGAAGATTATATAAAACAAATTAACTCAGAGCAGTAACATGCTCTGAAATCCCGTTATTCCCTTTTGGAAGGGTTCAGATAAAGAATGGAAAGCTGGCTTCTTACCATCCAAAGATCACACTATATTAAACTAATTAAGGAAACATTCAATTCTGCCTGATTTAGCTAACACATTCTTATTCTGGCTGTGACCTCACTGTGAATATCACTTCTAATCTGCAATATGCTATGCTTACACTTTCACAGAAAGTTACTTCATGTAAACAGGGAGATGGATTGAATTTGAGTACCTGTTTTCTGATCTGTGCCTTCCCTGCCCCTGCTACTTGTAACTAAAATCCAGTTTTCAGTTTTCCTTTCTGTAGCACTAATCCTGCCCAGCCTCCTCCCCCAGACCTGTTTGCTGCCTGTTTGTCTGGGCAAGTGGCAGCACCTTGTACTTCACCAAGAGCTGTGCCTGTCCCGAGGAGCTGGGCAGTAAATACACAATGAATGGCTGAAATACTTGAAGCCTCAGAAATGATGAGATGCTGGGTCTGCCAGCCATTCCCTGTGTGGGGCTGCTAATTAAGCAACCTACCACTTCTCACAAAACCAGTATCTTTGTAATCTTTAATCCTCTCAAATTTAGGAGCAAGACAGAGACAGACTAAACCAAGATTATTTATCACCAGTGAATTTGTACAAGCCTTGTTTCCACAGTATAAATTTAAGGATGTTTCCAAACATTCATTTTCTATGACATAATATGTGCATGACTAAAATCCACAAGGATGCCACTCTCAACAAAAAAATTCAGTGTAAGTAAACAGAAACAATTTATCCCTCTCTGACAAACAACAACATGGGGAACAAATGGTGGTATTTTTTCCTTCTATACTGGTAGTACTGAAGCAAACATCCGTGCCACCAAAATGCAAGGAAACCTTGTCCAAATCAAAGATCTCAACACTAAGTATGAAACTTGAAACTTTCAGGATTCAAAATTTGTAACAAGAAATTTCACAGATGTTGGTCATTAGAGCTGTTTGAGAGAAAGAACAAAACAGTAACAAAATAAAAAAGAAAAACAAAAAAGAGAAAGAAGAAGCAGCAACCATTAATTCAGAACTCTTCAGTTTGATAAAAAAAAAGCGTTTATCCTGGCATCAGAGAATTCATGATTATGCCTTCTGCTTTGAGGTAAGATTTCTTGAGCGAGAAGATGGCTTCTCTTCTCCCTCATTCTTCAGTGGGAGACATGTCACTTGAATATCCCTTATTACATTTCTATTTTAAGAATTAGTGGGTTTTTCTGCATATGCAGATGAAAAAACCAAAATCTCTTTAGGTCTTCTTACACTGTTCATTATGTATGATTCACAAACATTCTTGTTAGCACTTCACTGAGAAGTGTGTCAGGTTAATAATTAGATCACAGTTCTTTTCAGTGACATTGGTGCACAACAAACATGTGTCTAGAAAGCTCAGGATCCCAAAGACCTCAGTCTGTTAAGGAATGCTTACATGCCAAGTTTTACCTGAAATTCCAGCACAGGAGGAGCACAATGCAAATTATTCCCTTCTGGGAAGCAGTGATCTGTGCAAATGGATGCTGCTGAACAGAAAATGGGCTCAAAGCACTTTTGTTTATTTGATCTTGTGCCTTAAAGAGCATTTCAAATTTTATTTTCAGAAATTCATTTCTGTAAATAACTTAGCACTTTTTAGTGGTCTGTTTCCCAGAGTAAGTAATTTAAGTTACTGGAACATCACCTAGATTAAAGAGCTCATCATGTAAAGAATCCATAGAAGTAATAAATTTTTCTGGAAAGAATAGGCAGAATTAAGATTACATTTAACATGTATGAGGGTACTGTTTGTCATCTAGAGCCTATAAAGATATTTCCCTTTTTATGGTAATATCACTATCACACACTTTTTAATATAAAACAGAAACCATCAGTTTCTCCCTTTCCATGCTCTAATACCATTAATAGCCCACTCCCTCTCTGTTATGTATGATCATATTGTGTTCAGGTGTTGATGTTCCTACAATGTGCTCTGGGCCCAAATAACCCTTCTATGCACTTCTGCAGGAAACAGAAATTTGGAAAGTCTCTCCAAGTTCAAACTACCTGTCCTCCTGCCTAAACAAGGGTCAGCTCTGTTCTGAGCCACTGATTTAAAATTTCCAGTGACAATGTAACCACAGAAAATGTTCTGGAAGCATGTTCATGCTAATATTTCTGCCTCAATAAGCCTGCTTCATAAGTTGTTTTTAAATATATGAGTTAAAAATCTTGTCTTAATTTCAGAGATGCATGCCTGAAAGTGCTTCCATTTAATGGACTCCGTTTGTATCTGCTCAGTGACTTACCTGAGTTAAATATTTTTGGAAAATGAAGGGAGCAACATGTACTGGACATTAAAAAATTAGGTTACTCTTCCCTTGTCCAGCCTCTTAGGAGGAACTGGGTAAGATAGGTGCCACCTAAGGTAAACACACTGATCAACTCTTCATGGATTTCAGGTAAGATCCTCAATATTTGTGCTCTGTGCAAGGGAACACAGAGCGTGACAGAGGGTTTGCTTGCCTATCTACAAACACCACTAGAATTGTCTAAACATCCTACAGAGATCTAGATTCTAGTCCCAAGCTAATATCATATGTGATAATATTATAGCCTAGGGATTCTGGGACTTCCCAAAACATCCCTACATCAGAGGAGATGGAAAATCAACCTCTGCCAAAACCTCATGGAGAGTAAGCTCAGAAGGTTTTGCTCAGGTCAACTGTTTCACAATGGAAAAAGAGAGCAAGAACCTATTTGACACAAGCCTGCAGAGCTGGATACCCCACAGCTCCTCTGGCTGTACCATTCTGCTGCTGAACTGCATTTGTTCAATACCTGTTTGCTGCACAAATTGCTGCTGTTGCACGGTGCTGAAAGCAAGCACAAATCAGAACTGAGCTCAGCTTTGCCATTTTGTATTTCTGATTTAAAACTTGTATTTATGTACTTCACCCATTAACTGGAAGCAATGCCTGTAGCTGGAACTATAAATAACCAGTATACTAGAAATGTGAAGAAATCTGGTTGTAAAAGGGCAGAGAGGAAGTGCCGAAATAAAGTAAGTTGGCAGAAAATAATATAGCAAATCTCATTAACACATTTGGAACAACCTTGTAAGTTAACAAAGACAGATATTTAAAGCATGTTTAATTGACATGCAATTTTTCAGTATATACCAAGGAAAAGTTTATAGTATAAAAGTACTGACAACTGGAAGTTATCTACAGAATTTTATAAGAAAGTACTTGCAGATGGAAATGTAAATTACATTTCAGACAAAACAGCCAGTGCAATAAAAGTGGCTTTTAATAAAACATGAGTGCAGTTGGGTTTTGCCAGTTAGTTTAAGAAAAAACATAATTATTCTTTTTCTAGCTAATATGTATCACTGAACAACTGCACTTTGCTATTATACACTGCAATTATTTTGATTAGTTATATTTTTGTTTTAAAAATGTTTTATTAATTGGATTATTTTGAAATCAAGATCTATGTTTCTTTCAGCTACACATTATGACCTAAAAGTATAAAGACAGTTTTTGCAGAATTGCAAAAGGGAAGATTAAAACAAATTACTGAGTTAATTTCTTTAAACATCCAAAATATCACTAATCACCCCAAAGCAGCCAAAGCATCAGTTGCCAGATAATATTTAATCAAGATTATTTTGGTAAATGAGACTAACTTGAATCTTGTCAGGGAAAGGTGTCAGACAAAATATATTTTCAGATTAAAGAAACCATTCCAACTTTTACAGACAAACCCTAAGCAGGTATCATGTTTTCATCCTTCGTGCCTGGAAATGTGAACAAGGTACAGTAAAAGACTATGGAGAGCATACAACAAACTCAGACCTCTATATTGCAGAGAAACACATTCACATGCCTAAAGTCAGCAAATAACAAAGTCACTGGAATTATTTGAGCACTTAACAGAGATGCATTCTTAGTAGTAAGATTAAAAAGGTCACTTGTTCTCTGTCATGATTAGCAATATAATACCAACCCTCAGAGGACAGAGTTTCTCAGTCTACAAGAATTCAGCTTGAAGAAATAAATGTGATATTGAATTTCAGAAAGGCTAAAAGCCCAGCAAATAAATTGCTAATGGACAAGATATGTCTGATATTTGACTGTTTTGGTTCAAAGGCAGTTCAGGATGGCATATGAAAAGCAAACTAGGCTACAAATATTACTTTTGTGCAACAAAATAAACAAGCTCATCAGCATTCAAAGTATTGCAGTGAAACACATCACTTTAAAAAAATATTCCATCTGTATATTAGATCAATTGAGGAATTCTGGACAGTGGGGTTTTCTGAGATACTGAACAGTGAATTCAAAGTGAAGTGCATTTTTCCTAGATACAGCAGCCAAGCAGATCAAATGTCTTTCTTAAGTATTTTTTAAGGGTACAAGCTGATAACAAAAACCCCTCTCAATCTCTATGTCTGACTGCCTGTGTTCCAGCAAAAATTGGATTGCACAAAAACTTGCTTTGAATTGATTGAAAGTGACACTGGAAATAACAAGTAAAGGTAAGGTAGGATCAAGGTGAAAAGGAAAGCTCACCTATGAAAAAAAAAGCCTTTTGCAGATTTGTCTACCATAGCAAGAAGTAAAGATCATGTACTGGATTCTTCTTGATCACAATAATATCAAGCTAAATAACAGTACAGATGTAAGAAGTGACGTCACCAAACTTTGAAGGTAATAATAAATATTTTTATACCATATAAAAATTACAATCTCTTTTTTCGTTTTGAAAGCATTTCTTGCCCAATGTGTTCACCTCATTCTGAGATAGAACCTCAGCCTAAAGAGCAGTTCTGAAATTTGCATATATTTACTATAAGCACCATTATTTATTTCTTCTAGACTTTAAATTTGAATCATTAAACCTCATTTCTATTGTGCTGGAGAAGTCATGTTCTCTACTCTATCATCTCTCACTTTTACAGTCATTAAAAAGCCACCATAAGATAAGGAGAAATGATTATTTCAAAAGCCACAGAACATGGGGAAGAGAAAAGACAATAAATAGTTTTAGTTTTGTAACTCTTGGCAAGAGGATATGACAGGGAGATTAGCCCTTCAAAAACCTGCATTAATAAGATTGCTGTTGTTTTTTCTTTTCTTTTCTCCACAAACTTTCATTATCCTCAAATAGAAAGAAAACCTCAACAATTTCAAAGTGTACTTGTATTTAAGTTATCTGTGCTAGTTTCAAAAGGCAAAGTGGTTATTAGCATAGTGCAAAATAAAAGTAAACTAAGAGTTTAAAATAGAGGATATTCTTATATCAACTCATACTCTACATGCTATGGCACTGGTATCAAAAATATATTGCATTATTCTGGATACTCCTTTCTGAAAAACTTTGATGGGTGAATACAAATCTGGTACTGCATCTGCTGCTTCACACTTTGGTTTACTTTGTTTTATATCAAAACACTTAAATGACATTTGTTTATCTGAAAAATATTCCGGACTTCCACTATTAATAGTCCTACTGCAATGACAGAAACTTCCCCATGTCCGAACTCTTGGATCCAGTCTTTAGGTTAATGATGTTCACTGCAGAGAATTAAACAATGAAAACCACGAAACAAACAGGAAGGTTACAACCAGAACACTGCATTATGAAATGATATTCTGATGCAATTTTGTAGATTTTGTTTTATAGACAGAAATAAACAAAGGAAAAAAATGGTCAAGGGAACAACTTATTCTTGGTCTTTTATCACGCAGTTTGCTGAATGACAATTGTTCAGGATCTAAAGAAAAGCTAAATTCTTGCACAATATTTCAGCAGAGTTACTGCTGAGCAAAATCCCAGCGAAGCGCAAAGTCAAGAGAATGCTTTGCCTTCCTCTACTCCCCAGCTCTAAAAGAAGATGGAGAGTTTAGTTTTGATATTATTATGATACAGAGAATGTTGATTCTATTTAAAATTAAAGATTTTGTTTCATCTAAAACTGTCCAGCACTTTCCAGGCTCACTCACTACACAATAAAAAGTTAAACATGGCTCAACAAGAAAGGAAAAAAAAGGCACCAAGATGCCCCCACTGATCACTACTTTGCCCACAAATTTGATATAGTTCCCAGTGTGCACCAGCAAAGCCTCCAATCACAGCACCATTACAGAGCTACTGTGCTCGGGATGCAGGGAGGGCCCCACCAGACCCTTTGCTCTGCAGTTGCCCTGTCTGGGGCATCACCATGTGCATTAAGCACTGTACCACCTGGGTACAGTGGGAGGAAAATTGTTTTCATCATTCAGTTACAGTAGGAAGTAAAGCTCTGCAAAGCAGCTTTGACTTAGAGGAGAATTAAGACATTAGTGTAAATCTGTTCCTATGACTTTACATAAATGTATGTTTTCTTTAAGTTATGTAAAGAAGACTTGTTCATGCACATGACAAAATCCCTGGAGCCTGTTCTGTGAAAATTTCTGTATATTCTTTTTTTATGCCAAGACTACTTTTATACGTGCACACACAGGGAATGGGTATGCACACATCACATGCTAGAAGCAAGCAAAGAGCATTGTGAGAAAGAGAAAACTTGCAGGTTAATTAATAATCAATTTATAATCTCTCTGAACGTGCTATTTTATTTCTTTAATGAAAGCAGATGTTCAAGTATATTACTTATTAAAACCCCAGTTTCTACCTACAATATAGTGATGCCCTTGGTTATATGACCACAACCAGGTCCTTAGATGTAAAAAACATATGGAAGCATGTTTATTATTAGAAGATAGGTGTTATAAATTAATTCAGGTTGGTTTTGGATTAAGGCTAAAAACAGATTTTGACATAGAAAATACCTGAAAAATTATTCTACAACACTATAATTTTGCAATTACAAACAAAACCCAAGAAAATCAAACCCTAAGCATCTGCTAAAACAGGATCTGGTCTACCATATAGGAATGTTTGATTAGCCTTTTCACCTGACAATTTTTAATCCTAATACTTTTGGAGGTTTAAGGCATTAATAGAACAACTTGTTATTGTTATTTCTGTTTTGATCCTTTAACAGAGAATAATATCTGTGTTAACATAAATTCAAGTAATGTGAGATGCATGGAATGTTTTTTACCAATGAAGTAATTTTCATTAATAGGCCATGCTGGCATAACACTGTAAGAATGAAAGAGAAGTTAGCAACTAATATCAGGCTCATAAACAAACTTTAAACTAGGCTGAATTAAGAAAGTAATATTTGCTTAATAGCATTTTAAAATTATTTCTTTTTTCTGTCAATAGATCAAATTTCTTGATTTTTACAGTATATTTATGTAAACAAATAGCCATTTTCCTACTGCTGGTATCCCTGATTCATGCCATATATTGATGAAGCTATCATTTTCCAGTGAAGGAAAAAGGTAATTTACTAACACTGTTTCATGAAAATACAGACTGCATTTTTAAAGGAACAAAATACTTAACATAATAAATGACTATTCAAGCTTATTGTGAAAAAACCCACAGCTAACTACTTGAATACCTTGATCCAAAACGTTATTTAAAGGCCTGTGCTTATTTCCAGCTGACTGTGATACTGTATGGAAATAGCTCTTACAAGTGAGGTTGAAATAAAGTTCTGTAAGTAATACTTCTAAGATACAATGTATTCTGTGTCTTATTTGCTCTAGAAAATTATGTTAAGAATACAGTTTGCTTGTAAGTGAAAATCTTATCGTAAAAAAAATCTCATTTTTCTGCATGATAAGCAATTCTTTTGACCTACAATGTAAGCTGGTTTAGGTTAGGATATGCTTGTAGTCACTTAAAAACATCATGTAACTCCTACTCCTCTTTTTTTTCTATATGACAAGTTCATCTCACTTTGTATATATCTTCTCCAGTGAACCTCATCAGCTTTTAAAAATAATGGGAAATGCACTACAACAAAAGTAAACACATTTCAAAATTTGAAATTTATTCAAATGACATTTGTAGAACATAAACCTTAAGTGGCTTTAAAAAGAGAGATAATTAAACAAGGAAAAGTGGAAATTGTTTGTGCAGGTTTCTGTTTACCAGCAAGACTCCAAATTTTTTAATTTTCCTAGCTTCCTCATCAACAGTTCATGCTGTTAAACTGTCCCCTGGAAAAAGGGGGAATTATTGTGAAGCCCACATTCTCCCATTTCCTCTCCCCTCTGGCAGGTTATCATCTAGCGCTGTTAAAGTTAACATCACTTCTAAATGTTTTTTTACAGCGTCTCAAAGCCTGTTTATTCTCATGAAAAAAGAAAGGTGAAAGTCCAAGCTGAGAGCTTCCCCTTTGCAGTTTCTACCCCTGACCCCACACTTCAGTTCAGCTCCTCAGCATGGCCACGTCCCAGCTTCCCTGCAAACCACGACACCGGAGCAGTTTGGCTGCATTGCCTTTTGCTTTGCCAACTCAGCCATCAGGTTCTGCCATTACAAAATTGAGGAACAGAGCTCTTTGCACTCACACTTCAACAAGATATCAAAGACTCAATAAAATTTGCCCAAGGCAGTTTTTGGGATTAGTTTTTGAAATCACCTGTCTGTCCCAAAATCTAATTACAATGCTCAGGGCAGCATGCTAAGTCAGCTTTGAAGACTAACCAGTTTTAAGCCCTTAAAATGGTTTCCCACATTGAAGAACTAGAAAGGCAGGTGCAGTGTAAAACTTTGCTATAAATCCATTTGAATGCACATTAGATTTTATATGGGCCAATATGCTCACCAAATCTGTGCCTGAGAAATTCTACCACCTTTCCTGCCAGGTCAAAGGAGTTTTCCCAAGGCTATATTTGGCTGACAGCTCAGTCTGTCCCTTTACCTGAATGTACATCTGCCTGAATAAAGGCAGAGAGTAACAACTTCTCTCTGAGATTTGTTCCATAGCTCTTGCATGATCCAAAAAGCCTCCCCTGTAATGCAAAGCTTGAGGTCACCTGATCAGTTTTCAGGTGATTTAGAATAATGTGCTAAAATCTAAGTGAGTCCAGGTATGATTCCAATTTGAGAGGTGAACATACGGTTAAATTTTCATCAGGAAGGGAGGTGTTCTTCAATTAGTCAAATGAAATAATGAAAATAAAATCCATCTTAGAATTAAAAATGTAAAGGTAGGGAAGTAGGAAAGCACCTGGATTTCTGCTTTGTTAGATGTTTGCTGTGGAAACAATCTGTTCAATTTTAACGAGAGTTGACATCACTGAGAAAATTCCCTGCCATCATTTCACAACCAGTGGGTTTTTTTGCTGTTTTTTGGGTTTTTTTAAAATTCTTAGTTAAAATTTTTATGCTCCTAAGCTTCTAAGTAATGATAAAGGAAGAAGGAAAATCCTTGAAGTGGGAATACTGAGGAGCTGTAATTGGGCTACGGAGATACCCTATTATCTATGTTGCCTTTTTTTTTTTCCTTTAATTTCTGAATGGCAAGTTTCAGTGCTGTTGAATGCCAGCCAAAAATTCAAGGTGGTATGAAACATTTAAAAACATTACTTTTTAACAATGCCGAGAAACAGAATGGCACCGTTTTAATAGCCATATGTCATAAAGACTATTTTTATTTAGGAAAATCTATTTTAATTTAAATATCATAAGCCCATGAGCTATAACAAACAATATTTATTCTTCCATGTGCTTGGAATTATTGCAAAGAAAACTTGCTTCTCCTCCCCCTCCTTTAGAAGTCTGAATATACATATGTGTTTATGAGCGTGTCTGTTTACGGTGATGGAAGGAAACCACTAAACTCCATTAGTTAATGCAATGGCAAAATACCAAAAAGGAGGTCTTCCCCTGGGGTTGCTTTTTATCCCATGTCTTTCACTAGTCCATTTTCCATATAATCCCCTTGCAACAGCTCTCCACAGCAAGCTGCTAGTGGTAACTGCATCAACCCAGATGAAGTGGAAAGTTGCTATAATTCCTTTCATCTGCGCTTTTCACGAATTCATGTGCTGAAGGAAAGTTCCCTCTACCAGGTGCTAAGAAACGGAAATGTGTGTGTGCATTTGTGAGCACTGACCTGGGCTGGGTACTGCAAGGAGAATTACAGGCTCCCTTCTAAATCCTTGAGCAGAATCACTCACAATGAGCTTTGTATACCGGATTTCTGCTGCATCTTTTCCAGTGTAGAACACCAAGGAAACAAGTGTGTGGGGGGGGTCCTGTTAGATTTTTGAAATTTTCATTTAATTATCCATCAAAGTCTGCAAACAGCTAATAGTGAAATTAGCATTTAATTTCTTAGAATCTTTTAAAAATTCTTTTTAACATAGAATTTAGGAGGTTGAGGGCCAATTTATAATTACTTCAGGTACTCATAACCATGATTATACACATCTGATACTTTACAAGACTTCAGTGCTAAATTGCAGATGGCAAACATTGCTCACGTTGGACTGTGCTGTGAGATACAAACGATCACAGTGAAAGAAATAGGATTTTGAAAAAATCAGGCTTTTCCATAACCACTAAACATAAAGAAAATCTATTATATCCTCACCAACACTTTACTTGAAGCAAACAGAAAGCAACCCTATATGCTTAAGATGGAATTTCCTTTTCTAAAGAGGTTTTACAAATAAATTAGCCCGGCCCTTGAACTAGTAAGAATAATATATGCAACTAAAGTCATCGTGCAACTTAGAAAATTCTCAGGGGAAACCATGTAATTTACATTAAAGAAAACAAAATGTTTAATAAACCAGCAGCAAAACCCAATATAATCAATCATCTGTTGTTTTAGAGAATTCCACTAAAATTCACATATATTTCTATTTTCAGAGTTGGGATATAGTCTAAACCAAGAGTTTTATATTAGCAAAATTACCTTTTCAGTAAAAAACAGAAAAACAACAAAAAAACCTCACAATAACATGTCCAACCTCTATATTCCTAATTCACTTTACTTCACAATGGTACACTGATGATGAGAAACAAAGCAGAGTCCTCAGGTAAGAATCTATTTTATCTGTCCTTAAAATTGCCTTAGAATTCTACTCAAAATAGGCAGCTTTTAGGAAGGAGGGTATCTGAAAATATGAAGGCCTCTTCACCCTTATCACCCGCTCAGTCTGGTCTTGGAACAATTCATGAAATTCTTTTTTTTCTTCAAAGCAATGTACAAGGCTCAGTGGTGGCTGCTGTGAGCTGTGGCCCTGCACCTGCAGAGATCTCCTCTCCCAAACAGCTCCTGGTACAAGGTCCCAAGCAGAGGACAAGCCTGTGGCTGCCACAGCACTGGGGTGTGTGTCATATGTTTGCTGTCTGGCTGTGAGAGCAGAGGAATCCCAAATTCCCAGCAGCACCTGAGGCTCACAGCCCTTTCCCACACGGGCACTGAAATTGTCCAAGCAGACAATTACCATTTATACACCGAACAGCACAACTTGGTACAACCCTTGTCTGGTAAAAGGATGTCTTCCTAATCTCCCTGTATCCAGTCTGGTGCTGTTTACATGAAACTCTTCAGAATTATTATTAAACATAAACTAAAGTTGCTCTTCTAAACCAAACATCTTTGAACTTCAGTCAGGCCCCCTCAAACAAATAAGCTGTTTTGAAAATTATTTCCAGGGCGATGCCTGTTGCCATAGAGATGACATTAAGTGAAAAGGACAAAAAATATAGAGGGTGATAAACTGCATGGTTGGATGACACACTTGACTTCCAAGTCTGTGTTCAAATAAGGCATACATGCCAAGATTTTTTATGAAAGACAAAATTAAAATGTATCACTATCAAGCTGTAACTGACAAGGTATTGTGTGATGGTTGTTAACATAATGCTCCATATATTTATTGTTTGTCATTTTTCTGGCCCTGATAAAGGTCTTTTAGAGCTGTAAATCATACCATTAAATCTGCCACTAGGAACAGAGGCTGTTTGGAGAATGAAAAGAAAAGACGAAACTGAATCACTACTTACAGGTTTCTGCCTCATGACAGACCTTAACTATCACATCAGAGATGACATTTATTCTTCGAATCTGGCACATTTTCAAACACCACACTGTTGGCTTATGACCTAACTTAAGAAAAATTCTCTTGAAGAGTAGGCAGTTTACCATGGTGATGTATTGTACAGAAACGATATTCAGTTAAGTATGTATGGTTTAATACAATATGAAGTTATCCAAAGGTTTAAAAATATTGGTTCATTCACAACAAATATTTCTACTTAAAAAATTAGCTTTCTATCCACATCCTATTTATGAAGGCTCTACAGTATTTTTGTGTGAAGGGTCTACAATATTATCGTGATGATCTTGACTGGTATTAGTTGCAAAAAAATGCAATAAATCATCTGTTTATGTTCCTGCCTGGATATTTTGATCAAGACCTTCTAAGCACAGGCTTAGAGACACCTAAACCTGAAAACAGTCAGGAATAATACAAAGTGATACAAATATTGATAGAGACCAGATGGGAAAAATATGATGTACTTCACACAGTGAAGTAATATACTTCTTAATACTCTCAGTACAGAAACCACTTTACCAATCTAGACCATGACAAGGATCATAATCCACATCACCCAGGCACAACATCCTGTCTCAGCAATACCCTGTACCAAATGAGAGAAGTGAAATAACCAACAAAAGAAAAAAACCCCAAACACTGACAGCAACAACAAACTTTATAAAACATGGCCCAGATTCTTAGAACTTGTCAGGGTTACTTTTAAGACACACTTCAGAAATTGGGAGTAAGCAAAGAGATTGTCTACAGCATCAGCCCATGAAATGGCAATTTTTTTGTCAATGCAGGACTTCAGTTAAATTAACAGCTGAAATAATACTGTACTTCACACAACTGCATTTGGTAAAGGGCACAGCAGAAGAAAGTCAGACCTGGAGAACAGACAGAGAACAGATTCAAATCTCTGGTATAAGCACAGGCATTGAATATATGGCTACACTTAGAGCCAGCTCACCAAAGGAGACAGTTCTGCAGACAGTAGACAGGTAAGAGTCCTGTTTCACATCAGGAAAGTGTTGCACATCTTGTACCCACCCAAAACAGCATCTTTTACAAACACATATATTTTCAAAATTCTTGCTAAGATTCCAGTTGTTTTCATTGCATCCCATTAAAGATTTACTCTGCATTTCTGAAAGAAAAGTACATAATGTCAACACAATGCATAGAGCAAGACCACAGAAAAGCCCAAGTCAAAGCTGAAGTAGTGTCTGGGTATAACAAACACTTGATAATGATTAGAAACAAAACATTTAATCAATTAATGTAATTCTGCCTGTAGCTTATTCTGAGAGCTCCACAGAAAGTTATTACTAAAATCCCAGTTTTAATCTTGCTGAAAACAAATTTTTTAATTAACACAATGTCAGTTATTGAAAATTGAACTAAGAGGATGTCTTTGATATTGAACAAGCTGCCAAAATGCTGCATGGGTGATAAGAAGAACTGCTGCAGGCATAGCAGGACAGGCAGTTGTGTGCTTAGAAATCAGAATCTTTTTGAACATCTGACTATAACAAGGTACCCTTTATGGCCTGCTTCTATTAATGAAACTTTATAAATTTTTTATTGGATTTGACAGTTAAAATTAAACAAATAAACAGCCTGTTGCAGCATGAAACCACCTGATTTTATCCCCCTTGTGAATCAATGACCTTCTGTAAATAAGCAGAAGGTTAAGAAGGTGTAGATTACATAACACAGTATCTCAGGTTCATTTGTTTGCACACAAAATTGAATGTTCATATTTCATTCAAAATTCTCTTTAGAGAAAACAATTTTCTTCATAGTACAATATTCAATAGTTTTCAATGAATTGGTGAAATATGATAACTCGATCACCTGCACTTCCTTTACTTTCCCAGGCTGTTAGAAAAGATCTTTATTTCTGTTAGTCCTTTAAATTCTTCTGGAATATAATCCTAGAGTCAGCTTAAGTGTAATTAATACTAAGGTTTTATTTTTAACACAAGCAATGAGGGAAAAACATGGCTATTAAACAGTTTCTGCTGGTGTTTTTATGTATGAGATATTTTTCCCAGACGTTTTTCCTGTTTTAGCAAAGAAAGGGCCTTTTATTGCCAAACTAAAATATACCTGAGAGCTGTGCATAGTAAAGTTTGGAGGGAAATGTATTACTAAATATATACCTGAACTGTCTGAGAAAATCTAATTTATTTGTATAATTAGACAATTTAATGATAAATGTACCTAAAGAAAGGTACACAATTCCACCTGAATCTCAGCAGAGACACCAGTGCTGTGATGGTTTTGCCCTGTCCCATCCCTGGCCATTTATTCTAAACAGTATTATAATGATTATTCTGGAAACAGCAGTTTACCTCTAACATTGATGAAAGGGACTGAACTAATCAAAGGCAATATCTCTTATAAACAAAAAGCCTACAGAGAAGAACTGCAGCTTTTAGGGAATGGAGTTTCATCACTCACTCGTTAGGGGTGACATTGATACTGCATTCTGCTACCGAATTATATTTAAAAATATGATATAACCTAAAGATACACTGACAGATTTTAACATAAGTGACCTGCACTTACTTCAAGTTGATAAACAGTAATGATTGTTACAAAGGAAAAACCCTAAAATTATCACTGGAATTAAATAATCCTGGCCTAGATGTGTCAGCCTGACCATTTCATGAACAAAGTGTCTTCCTAGATAAAAGATATTAGTGAGAGTATATACACATTTGTTTAGTGTTTTAAGACACGTGCTAGTTTGAAGGAAATTCAATTTTCAAAACATCTTGGCAAAACGTCTACGTGAATCCTGAGTTCCACTTAAACTCTCATCTTGAAATAAATTACTGCAAATGAAATTTATTTTAACTAAACTTTTAAACAACATATAAAATTAATAATAATTAAAATTGTATTTAAGTTTCCTTTGCTGTAGATCTGAAAGGGGCCAGTAATTCTGAAACAGCTTCTGAAATCTCACCTCTTTTGTAGTCTAATTGGTTACATCAGTAAACTGCTGGGTGAGTGCTTTAAAAGGATGCAGAACAGGAATAGAAACACAGCTTTATGGGAAGTGAGGTGTGAGGCCATTAAATGCATTCACTACATCAGAATGTTTTTAATCCTACTGACCAATTAAGTAAAAGGCATCTTGGAGCAAGTAAATATAATGTTAGAGCAAGTAAATATAACAGCCTTGCTGCTGACTGTAATAACAGACATGGTCAACGTGATAAAATGTGGACATTAATTGTTAATTAACTTGATGAAAATATTTCTTTAGTGACAAATTCTTGAATGCTTCTTCAAGTCACATGAAAGGAAAGAAAAAGAATGAGCAGAACAGTCCAAAACAATCTGAATATTAATTTTTAAAATTCCAGTCAAACCAAATTAGTGGATTTATTTCAAGGAAAACTACATTGTTAACTTTATTGCCTATTCTGAACAACATGATCCTTTACTTTGAGCACTATGTGACCCTATTTCCTACTAAAACTATAAATTACACTAACTTAGACTCTTTATTTAAATGTCAAAAATTCCAGAGCTTACGTACAAAATCGATGCCATGCACTGGGTCTATCAAAATCATTGTAAGCACATTTAACTTGATTGAAATACCTACTTTGTTCATGCTTATTTTAAAGAGCATTTCTTGCCACTAATTAAACTTCCTACAGTATTTCTAAGTTCCTAATTTAACTATGTGAATTAATTAGATCTCAGCCCTACTCCCACATTCCTTTAATACGACTTCCTCTCCCATCAGCTGCTCCACATGGAAGGAGGAAAAATATGTACTTTGCTTTGTAGAGCAGTCTGAGATATGTTAAAAGAAAATACTATAGAAGAGCTGCTTATATTCAGAAATAAAATTTAGCTTTAGTGACTAAATAAAATACTTGGTAAGTAAGGTTAAGCCATTTGTGGTAGCTTTAAAGATCAGAAACAGCAAAACAGCACATTTGGGATATGTAAACATCAAATTCAGAGTATAAATGAAGCATAACAAGCTTCCAAAGATGCTTATGGAGTAGAGACTAGGCCTAGTTTACATAATATTAACTGCCTAGCTAGTTTGTTTTTAAGATGAGACTTAACTCAGGAATTTGACTAAACAAACAGCAAGGGATTCCCTTCAGAGATGAACTATGAAATAATTTGCTTTGCATTGTTCAATTACCTAAATACAGTTACTGTGTAATTGATCATCATGAGTCATGTTTGCATAAACCTGAGATGGATCAATTTCAAACACCAACTCTGATAACTCCAAACTTCGTGATGTGACACAGTCAAAAAATTTAACTTTAAACTTTTAACCCCACCACCCCAGTAGTCATAGTGTTCTAGCTCTGCTATTTAGCAGCTATTTGTATAAGGGAATAAATATTTATTGTCCTATGTATATGTGGAACATATAATCGTGACTTACGGCATTAAACTAGAAATTGATCACATCTGCTCTTCACCAAGTTTGCAGCTATTAATACAGGTCATCTTAATAATGAAGAGCATTAATTTGAATTCATACATGAACAGTAACTATATGGCTTTTGGGGTTTGGGCACTTAAACAAAACATTTCTCCTTAACTGATTGAATGACAATGTATTGGTCACATGCCAAGTCCCTGATTAACTCATGTTGAACATCTTAAAGCCTTTTTCTGAAAGACATGGAGTAGTGGAGAGACGTAGGAAAATATGCGAGAAAACAAAACAAAAGAAATCTAATCAATTTCTTTTCATTATCATATCTGTTTGTTTTGACTGCTTGCATTATAGTTTATTAAAGGTTTTCTACTTTTGATCTAGTTCCATAAAAAGGAATCCCCCACACAGAAAGGCAACCAGAACTACAAGCTTGTGGTTTGAGGGACAATATGATGATTAGTCCAGACTAGCCCAAAGGTATAGCCTAAAGCAGCAGACAACAGACTGCTTACAGCAGCCTGCCTCTTTTTAAGATTTGAAACTCTGATGGCTGTAGAATGTTGAGCAGATACCACCTCTGTTCTTAGTGTAACCCTAGCTTGAAATAGGATATGCAATAGGTCAAAACAAGTAACTTGTTTGATAGTTTAAATGACACACAGCTGTCCTAATTCTCATATAAGTAAATTTTAACAACAAAACCATCACTTGAATTGATGACCAGGACTGACAAATATAATTAAGTACAATGTCTTCATTTCATGCATACTTCATGAAAGATCTGGTATGCACCTATAAACAGGAAAGATTTTAACTTATGAGAATGTCCCTATGGACATTTAATTAAACTATTTACTTTGTAAAAATATTTCAGAATTTGCAGTATAGATGGAACTGTAGACATGCTACCTGAGAAAAGTGTTAATACAAGAGAAAGTATTATGGCCATGTCTATAGACAGTACAAATTTAGCAACTTCTAAAGCTAATAAAAAAACAATTGTAATTCTGCTTTTTAGAACTTGTTGTGTTACTTAGTAATGTTTCACAGGGGTAAATATCAAATTGTGTAATAAGTGAAATGCTTTCAAGGTGAAATCACAAATGGTACTCACTGACTGCTTAGTTATGCTTAGCTTTGTATCTCTTGCCATCAGTAGGAACAATACACACGCAGTTTTTCTCAGAAGAGACGAAAAATTATATATTTGAGGGAAATGTACTGAGTCACCACTACCTTTTGAACGGGTCTTTGGCCATCAAGACCATTAAATAGTAATGTTAAAGCCTGCTGGAGACTGGAACTTCCAGGTCCACGCTCTGTCTCATATCAAACACAGATAAGTGGTCCCCTGTAATTTTTATGACTATGGTGTCAAAAGTCCTCCATTCAAATCGCAATAAATATTGCAATGAAGTCTGGAAGCAGGGCCATTTGTAGTTGCTTGGGGCTGAGAATTAAGATAGCCTGTTTCCAGTTAGACAGTCATTAGAAAGATCTAACATTCATGCTAAATGGCTTCCTGTTCTGAGTACTTAAAACCAGTTTTAGTAAAATTGGCTTCCTGAACATTTTCTTATATCTTCACCAGTATACAGATTTGAATTTAACACTCTTTTCTTTAATCATGGGTTCTTCACAGACTGTCCCCATAGTAAGTATCTTACTTGAAATGAATCAAGAGTCCCATTCTGCAGGTAGCTCTCTCTGCTCACATATTTTTATGTTGATCCAAAGCTCCTTACACCAATATACAGCAAAATGCAGAAATGTGCTACTAAAGGCTTTAGGAAACCAAAATGTGGTATATCCTTCCTTCACTAAAATACAGCTGGTGCAGTGTTACTTTTTCCCCTTTTCAATTTCACTTATTTCAATGTGAGGAGACAAATTAACATTCTACATGTTAACAAAAAAAAAAACCAACAAAAACCAATTGGCCTCAAAGGGAAGCTCCATCTTCCTGTTTAAGGTCCCGTTAAAGATTTTAAGACTTTGTGTAGATGGCATACAAGTATTTTGATATTTCACTCCCACTAAGTGCCTGAAAACTCCCATTAAGACAAACTCTGAGAAACTATTTTGTGTGGGTATGAACAGAATCTATGTAAGAAAACAGAAGCAGACACAAACCCCCAGAAGCAAGCAAAACCCCCAGGCTACATATAGAATTTATATATCTAAATACATTGCAGATCTGTACGAAGGTATCTCCTGGGGAAAAAAAAATGCTAGATGAAAAAAATATTAGCAGAGTATTCTAAGGAATTTTTTGTTAAAACCCCCTCTTATTTTAGGTAAAATACTTTGGAGAACTGATAGTGAAAAGAGAATGCATTAAACTATTTAGTAGTTTGAGCAAAACTTTTTCCTGATCTCCATCACATGATTTGCCCATGCTTTCCCATAAATTTCATATTTAGACTGATTTTCTGTCTCGTGAGTGCCTTGACATATTTCAAAATTTGACCTTTCATGATTTTCAATAATGCAAATATATAATAATGTATTAAATATATATATATATAATATACAATGCAATAATAATGTTTTCTCTCACCTATTTATTTGCCTATAAAAAAACATCAAACAAAGTAGATGTCACTAAACTAGATACACATATAGGACACCTACACTGATATATTTGTTGGAGGGTTGTTCCAACAATTCCCCTAGCCGTCCCCAAATTCCTAAACTAATCTGTCACAGCTTTCTAAAAAATAAATATTAGCATAATATTTCATGCCTGTTAAGTCAGAAAATGTGACCATGAACTTGTCATGCATATTCTCAGCTCTGGATTTGCATTCGTGTTTGTAGTGCCCGTCCAGAGTAGTAAAAAGAAAAAAAAGGGTAGCAAACAGACCTCAGTACTTACAATTCTATAGTTGTTCGAATAAAAGTGGTGCATCTAAATCTGTATTTGAAGAATAAATATCCCTTTTTGTATTCCTTTATAAGAGCTGTGAATTGAATATCTGTCATTGAACAATGACAATTGCAAAGAAATGCTTAAATTAATGAAAAAGTTGAAAAAAAGGGTTTCTTTATAATAACTAATAAAGATTTTGACAAAACCTTTTAATGTACCAATAATGTCTCATAATTCTCTATGAAGCTGCACCTCCATCTTCAAATCTCACTAATTATAAAAATTGAAGACCCACTTATGGAAGGATTTGTTTGATTTGGGTCTTCCACATTTTTTGTCCCTGTAGTATAGTTGAAGTGTTCTAACAGCTGATCTGTTCTGCCAAGGCATCCTTATAAAATGCAATAACATAATATTACTTTGAATAAAACTGATATATTATTCGGGAAGTTTTTATTGTATGTATACATGATTAGATTTACAGCATGTGAAGAATTATTGCATCCCTTAATTTCTCTTATTAGTGGTGCCTTTCCAAATATTTCTTGAATTATGTTACTCCCCACCCTTTGTACATCCTTTAAACAAGAGGTGTGTATCATCCAATAGAGAACTACAGATGTTCCTCCTTTAGAACCTTCTAAAAAACTGTCTTATCTTCACTTCAGGGCTCCAGATAAAAAGCAGAAAAATACACCAGCTGTGGTATCACTGCTCTCCCATTTTGTAATTTCACGTGTGCAACAAAACTATAAAAAAGTAAAAGCTATGAACATGCTGCACAACATCATTGCTGAATTCTGCAGAGCTGTGAGCACTGAAGTTCCAGACTGCACATACTTATTTTGAGAAAAACCTGCATCCTACATAGATATATCTATCTATATTGAGATAGACTTACTTTGCGTACTTGTAGATTTTTAAAAAATAATAAATTAATAATGGTGATAGCAAGAAGCTTGAATATCTGTCTGCTTGAAAATGCATAAATTTCTCATGCAATTATCTTCGAGAACTAGGAAAAGCAGAATAATCCCCCCTCCAAATTACTTGCAGCTATGAACCTGAAGAAATTGGTTTAACCTGAAAAAAGATAATAAAGGTATTTTTTTGCCAGCAAATGAATTGACTTAATGAATTCTTATTTCAGAGAAATTTCCCTGTTGTGGGATAGTCCCAGTCATCTGTGCTGAAGATTAGACATAGTGGTGCTGCATAGATTATGCTGTGCCAAACCAATGAACATGCCAATTTTCCTCTTGAAAAACATTACTCAGAGATTAAAAGACAGAACTGAAAACACTGCCCTCACTTCAGTTTGTGATTCTGTGATTTGTCTTTTAGAATCTTTTCCATTTTTGCTTCTTGTAGTCACATCAACTCCCATTACCAAATAGGGAGTTGCATTGACATGCTCATAAAGAACTGTTTTCTGCTCTTGTAATTATTTCAGGAGGAATAAATGATGAAATTGCTTAGAGACATGAGAGTAGTAAAAGAATAAATAGGCAACTTTACTAAAAGTCCTGTGTCTAAACCAAATTTAATGCATCCCACAATTAAATGAATTTATTCAAGAATACTTAGCCACTACACTTAAAGTTACCATAAATCCTTCTAAAATGCACATCCTACATTTGTCCATACTTGAATCATGAGAAAGACATCACACATTAAATTACTACCAATAAAAAATATGCTTTTTGCTAAGTGTTTAATAAAAAGACAACTTCCCAGTGTTTTCTAGACTATTTTACTTTAGTACACTCTAATTAAAATGAGGAATATAGAATGCAGATTCTGTATTAGTTAAGAAGCAATGTGTAGTCTCTCACATTAACAAGTTGTACATACCTTCAACTGCCTCTAGATATGAACTTATGGTTTAGACCACTACATATATAGAAACACTGGACTAGTTAGGTCAGAAAAGGCCTTTAAGATCATTGAATCAAACTATAAATATGAAGCAGAGAAGCGGTGCAGGAAGATTTTTTTTATACTAACAAAGCAGAGACGTGTATCATCGAAAGGAAAATATTTCTATAGATTTTCAAGGAGCTGCATTTTCTTCTCAGTTGTAGGAGGGATTATATTCCCCCTCTTGAATTGGTAAAATGGTGACTATATACATGGAATTCCAACTAAGCAGAGATTTAAGACTGTGGCAACAGCAAAATTTATATGCAGAAGGCTATTTTACACAGAAAGGTAACTGGTATCACCATGTTCCCTCATGCCTGTCTTTCTAGGAGAACACAGACCACGGTTCAAAAAGAGCAAGTAGGGCAACAAGGCATCCCATTGGATATTATACCGACAGATTTGGATAGCTATGGAGTTTTTGGGCCTGTCCCCCGTCACAGAAAAATTATCCCTTTCAAGACAGATACTGGATAGCCTTGGCTACAGGGAGATTTTCTCCTTGTTTTGAATCAAAATGCACCAACTAGCCACCACAACTTACTAGGAAATACAGTCCCCATTCTGAGAATTTGCAATCTTAACACACAAATTTGTCAACACCATCTCTTCGGCTTGATTTGTCAATGCTTGACAAGTAGCATATATCAAGTCTGTCTACAAACAAAAGCTATCATGAATACTAGATTTTAAAAGATTTTAGCAAGACAGATGAGCTTGTTTCAAAGTCTATGGAAAAACAAAGAGTGAATGGGTCTGATCACAAAAGTAGAATTCTAACTTTATTTGGACCAAATTCAAGTAAATGGGCTCTAATACACAAAAGTATTAGTATTTGCCTGCTTTGAAATGTTGTTTCTATTCTGAAGGTCTATTCTGAAAGTTTCTTTAAGGATTCACTATAGAACCCAAGCACCTGATACATTCTGTACAGTAAAAAGAATTTCTTCATCTAAAAACAACTCCCACCTGAAGGAAATATCTGCTTTAAAATGCCAATAGCTCTTATGATACTTCTTGCATGAATACAAATTCTTAAATAAAATAATCAAGCTGAAAGTTTATGTTGTGCTTACACGTCAGCAACAGGCATCATTGCTTGCTATTATAAATCAAGGACAGTCAATGGTATAGTATTGTCATTAATAAAATATGAGTCAATAGGCACAAACTTTTAATATAAGCCTAATTATGAGTGTCTCTTTGCATGAAACTAAAAATATTGAAAATGTTGACATTGAAGATGTGCCCTTGAACCAAAAGCCAAGTATAAGTCAATAATCTATTATGATTTTCATTTTGCAGAAGCAGTGCCATTATTTCAAAAGGTCTCAAAAATCAATTTAGCATTTAGTATATCTGTGTAATAATGACATCCTAATTAAAAATCCCAATCTGAATAGCACAAAGGATAATGTTTAATCTCTAATCAATGAGCACTGAGAGAAGAAGCTATAGGTGCAATAACCTCTCTTAATGAGGTTTACTGGTTTTTTACAGATTACATATTCCTTCATATTTCTGATAGCCACTCTTACACTCTGAAAAGGTATCCAGACATTCTCCAACTAAAACCATAAATATGACTACAAATCATTTAGAGAAAAATAACAAAGTAATAAAATAATCTTTTGCTGTCTGTGGATTAAGCTGCCATAGTACACAGGGAACTTGACTGGTATTTTTTTAACTCACAGGAACTCCACATTGAAAAGCCACCTCAAAGTTAAGGTGATTGCTTATACAACCCTCTAAAAGCTATTTCTAGGATGAAATGCTTGAGATTATTTTTCTATTTATCAGTATCATGACATGACATTTGAGAGTTATTTTGCAATTGAAAATAATTCTTTTATTTCCCTATTCTCCTTACTAATATGAGACTGCAGATTCTGAATAGCCATCAAAAGAAGAGAAATTCCACAAAAAAAATCACACATAGCAATAAATATAATTCCTTACAAGTGTTCATCAGTCCACTGGATGGCTGTTCAATTACCTGTGTGTCAAATGATTATCTGAGAGCTCAATTTCATCCCCATTACCCTTCCCCCACCACATATTTCAGCTATATTTGCTACGGAATTGTTAACACATCTTTGAACCTGTGATTTACCCAGTTAATTTCCCTCTAAGAGGTGCTGGAGTAACAGATGTCATAATTATTCAATTATCCTAATTTCACATTAATTCTTTCAAGTTATTGTATAAGATGGGGCCACTGGACATTAATTTCAGGAGCAGTGCAATAATATACCACTATAGCCTCTTGCAGTCCTCCTCATGGGTGAGTAAACAGGGTCTAATATGTGAAAGTATTGCAGAGGTCTGTCAACTTTTTGTCCTATAAATGCTCAGATTGGTTCAAACACAGTTTAAAATACATGGCAACATTTTCTATTCTACAGCTTTCTGTTCCACTGCAGTGCAAGAGTGCATTAATCAAGTGCTATAATTTAAAAAAAACAATAATTAAAAATGCAAGAATAAACTCCCCCAAAGCTGCAATGAAGCCTATTTTGAATGTTGTTAACACACTGTATTACTGAATTGCTTTGGGGCTCATAGCATCATCCATACAAGCTGGAAGATCATTTACAACAACATTTCCATGCAACTGAAATGGCAAGAAATTGTTCCCAAATTACTTTGAAATAGATCTGTGCTACTGAACACATCAGTAAAATGGTAACACAGCAATAGGGCTCCCAGAGCCCTACAGCTGAGAATAAAGGCTCTCATGCTATATCCCCATAAGTACTACAGCACAACTTTACACTCAGATTGCCCAGAGATACATATGGAGATAGAAGAAGAAAAAATAAAATGAGGTAACCACTTGACATGAGACCATTAGTGTATGAAACACTAAGATGCAATGTTTATAAGAGCTCTGAGAATTTTGGAAGGCAAATAAAAACATGCTTAATGCAACACGCAACATGAATCTATAGAGTAGTACTTTCAATAAAAAAAAACTCCTCACTTTGTAACAATGCATGTTTTAAATTCACATAGTACTGATCTGCATATTTAATGTTCTGCTTTAAATGTATACCAGATCCCTGAACCTATCCTCAGGGCCACTGAAAATCTTAGACATTTTGGGATTTTCCTTAACATGGAAGCCATGTGTAGTAAGAAACAGGAATAAGGGATTTGTTACAGAGAAGGAAAGCAGTGTTAGTGGCCAGACTGCAAATGCAAAAGGATGCCAAATAGACCAAAAGCTACCAGTTGAGGTTTGGAATAGATCTTCTTCCTTCTTTCTTCCCTCTACCACTCTGGGACACAAAAACTTTTCAATACATGTATACAAATGTATTGTGTCTTGTACTTGTTTTCTAAAATAGTGTTTAACTTCTATATTCAAGAAGCTTTTATGATGAGAAATTACTATTTTTATATGCTGTACCCTCAGGCTGTAGTACAGTATAATCTATACTTACGTGCTTTTTCATGTAATGTGGTTGTAGCCAAAATGTGAGAGCTGCTATGAGAAAATTAAATAGAATAAGAGCTGCCATGTGCTCCACAATTAAAGGAAACACTAAGTAGCAGCAATGGGAATTAAACAGGACACTGTGTTATGCCAAATACCAAATGTGAAACCAAAATATCTGCCAAGTCTCCCCTATTTGTTACAATTTTTCCATATTTAGGTAAATTTATGTAATTATGTACCCAGCAGTGGTAATGGGACTGTGCTTTAGTCCTTTTGCAGCATATGCTCTTGGCACAAATATTCTTTTTGATGGGGAAAAAACCCAACTTGGCCAAGATTACATATGTTGATTTTATATTGGCATCCTGACTGTGCCTAACAGCTGGTCTTTAATGTAATGAAACTGTGTTGGATTTATTCAGTTAAACAACTCTGCAGACTATTTAAGCATATGTGTTTCTTGTAGGTCCCTATGTTTTTGAATCTGCTTTGATCAGAGAACCAACAGTTGCACTGTTTTTCTTAACATTTGAGAGGTACCTATGAGCCAAATAATAAGCACACTAAAGACTTAGTTTCTTCTTATACTCTATGACCCCAGTTTTAAACAGCAGTGATCACATCCACAAATCTCTCATGACTTTTCCATATATCTGCTTAAAGAAGGTGTTAAATGAGCCTGTTCCTTCCTGGTATTTTTTCCACAATCACTAAGGTGTTCAACAGTTTTAAAGTCACAAAGATGTTAAAAACTTTTTCATTCTTTTTTGTGTGTGTGTGCAGGAAAGACACTGTGGGAAAGGCACCACTTGTTTTGTGGGATTTTTTTTATAGCTGAACCCAAGGTGATTCAGTGTGGCACCATGTATATTAAATATTTTCCAAGCAGAGGGGATACACATGCACTACACCAGCCATATTTCAAAGAAAAGTTAGCCAAAAAACCTATCCTTGCATCATGTCTCCCAATCCAAGACAATTGCTGACATGTAGAAATGCTGAAATTAGCTCAATACTTCTGAGCATTCTCAGAAGTCCCTTGAAGGCAGTAGCTGCTATTGAAACTGAAAACAGATTTTAAACTGCTGTCTAATAATCCCAACAACTGCATCCTGCAGACACATGTAGAAATCTAGAAACAAGAACAGTCATGAGACAGTTTAAATATACTAAGGTCCTCTAAAAGAATGGGATAGACTGAGATTTATCAGTGCCCCAGTAAAACAGGCTGAGAAGTTCAGTCACACATCTCAAAGGAGCTGTCACTGCCTCCATTACATACTTACAAAGTCTCACATTTCTAAGAAAGAAAACCTCTTCGTAAGGTTTGATCTCCTGCATAATGCAGATCAACTAACCTCATTGTACAGGATTTCTAGTAGGAGACATTTTTTTATTATTTGAAGAACTTATCTTCCTGACAGTCTCTAACAAAGGTTCATTATACCTTGTTGGTGTCCTCTAATACATTCAGCCTACATTTATTTATCTCACATTCTAGACTCCTGAATAAATCATGGGAAGAAACCAGTTTAACAAAATCATACAAGTACCTATTCTCCTCAAAACAGTGAGATTAAAGTGCATTAACCATCTTCCCCCTTCAACATTCCAAAACAAAAGAAAGGAAAACTGAGCTGGTTTAAAGACTGAGATCATGTAGGTTCACCTCCACACTGTGCAGACCTTCACATGATTTGGAGTGTTAAGACAGAAGTCAGCCTTTATTTCACGTGAGGCAACACTCACTTGCAAATGCCTGATGTTATGCCTTCACTTAAGTTCTTCAAAGGACTATGACATTCATAAAAATTCTATCTTCTAAAATGATTTATGTTGCAAGTTTCTCTTTATAAACACTTCAGCTGTCATACCTAGCTGAGCAGTTTTGGAGCATTCTACATGTTACAATAGCAGTGAATGATAACTGGTAGGTAACAGACCATTCACCAGCTACTAAACTTCCAAATTTAATAGATGAATAAAACCTTCAAATTCCTCCATCAAATTCAGAACCCTTCAGATTAGAGATTACAAGAGTATAAAATGACAGTTTCAGTGACTTGAGATACTGATCTAAGCCACTTCAGCTCAGCTCATTTACACTGTTAACCCTCTCCTTAAATATCTGTAACAGTAAAAATTAATTAAAAAAAAAAAAAAGAAAAAAAGAAAATCCATGAAAAGAGTCTTTTAATTGTACCAGAAATCTGAGGGATGAGTGGGGAAGGTTGTAAAGGAAACAGGCGAAGGAATTTGCACAAAATATTTTAGGAAAAGGAATGACTTCGTGATTTTTAACATAATCCTATAGTACTTGAGAACAATAATGCCCTAATGTTTTTTTGTATAAGAAATTAAAATTGGACTATTCCAATGTTACTTTATCTTTTCTGCAGAAACATAAATATTGGATTGCTATTCTTAATTTAGTTCAAGTCTTCTAAACACGTCCAGAAAAAAAAAAAAAAAAACAGCTATTACCACTGGCCTTAAAATTTGATCCAATTTTTTAGTAGCAATTACTATTCCCGTGACACCTAACCAAGTTTAACAATTCATAGTAGCAAGCAAGCTACAGATGCTTCTCATCCTGAGGATATTAAAAACAGAAGAAAAGATCATGGAATTTATTCATTAAGAAAATAGGTTGGCAATGAATTGAAGTGATTCAAAACTGGTTTTGGAGCTTTGATTTAAACATGAAGAACACATGGCAATTATGCACCTATTCAAATAACTTTCTCTTCTGTATCCATTCAGAACACCAGTGCTGGAGACAGAGAACTAAACCACTTCACTTGTGTCCTTAACCTGGGTAACAAAACCATCACGTTTTCATTGGTGAAGGGTTGGTTGTCTGATAAAGGACTACTCAAGGTCAAAGGTAACAATATATCACAACCCAGACATATCCAGTAACCTAAATACCTATTACCACATTTACACATTTTTTTTTTAAAGTATGCAAATATCAAGTATTGTAGGAGATTTTAAAAATAATGTGGGGAAAAATGAGATTTGGAACGATTGTGTGGCTTAAACAATCATTGCAAAGCTTTCCTTGGTTCTCAATTCACTGAAAAAACTGAAAGTTAGTAGAAGTTTAGATTAACCATATATCTTTTCTCCCCTGGTATTCAGAAATTCCAATACAGTAGCATTGTAGAATTTCTGTTAAATATAATCAGCATATCTGAAGATTTTGCTTCTCCCAGACCACTTGTGAACACTGATACCCTGATTGTTCACATAACAGGGAAAAAACAACAATTTTGGGATGTGTCCTAATCAGTAGATATCTTTTCTAAATGAAAAAAAAATTAAATTGAAAAACCCCAGACCACAACTTTCAGTTAAGTCCTTTAACTTAGCAAATCTTGGTGACTTTTTGAATAGACTTTAACTGCATGCTGATAATTTTTTCTAAATTTTTTTCTTTTTGCAAATAAAAATACAACCAAAGCGACTGGCAAGTTTTGAAAACCTTAACTGCGTAATTTCATCAAACTTACAGGTGTTTTCTTAAAATTTTCAACTGCATCTATATTTAAATTCTTACTCTTTGACAGTTTGTCTTATTACATTCTTAAACATACATAAATCTTATGTAAGATTGTTCAAAGAAGAAATTTATAGTTCTGTGTATTAAGAGTTTTGTGAGAGTCAGGAAACATTTTAAAGTGATTTTAAAGGTACATTTAAAGTGACTGTGATATCCTTAACATCATATTTTCTTGTTTTATTGTGAGTAGTGACAAATGAGCTCAATACAGCCCTGCTGCCTCTCCCAGCACTGCTTGGAGTGCACCAGGAGCACAACACAGTCAGATCTCGTGAGTCTGTTAAATACCCAGGCTTGAATAACAAGGCAGAGCCCTATTCCACCACTCTTACTAATGAGGTAAATTCTTTTGTGTATTGATTTTAATTAGTTCACTTGTGGAAAAAAGTCCAACATAGCATGATTAAGGGCAGCAATATAGCCCTGGGTAAGGACCAGACCTACTTTAAAGTCTAACATAATATACAAATTGTCAGTATCATAAAATCTAATTTTACATACATATATGAGTGCATCTTTTACTAAGGGATTTTTTTGTTTGTTTGCTTTCATTTCAATGGTCTGGTTGAAAGTTTAAAAGCCTGAATGTATTATACTGAACCCTGGTGTAGAAAGAAATGATGCTAAATATGAACATAGGACTGACCACTGAAATACTAACTGGAGACTGGAACATGGTGACAAAGAAATTAATAAAGATATTTATAACAGAGTTTATATGATTGCCTGTGACTGGGAGGAATGCAATGATACATACAACAGGAATTATATGCACTCATGTAAAATTAGACCATTCACTGATGCACTTAAATGAATGCCTAATATTACCATTTTTTTGATTGATAGCCATTACATATATATAAATATATACATTATCCAAGCTGCATTTAGTAAGTTATGACAGCTCTATCCACATAAATTACTGAAAGAACGTCACCAGACATTAGTTCTGTATATTAGTGACTAAGCATTTCCATATATATATCACCTAAAATAGATTTACACTTATTCAATAACAGTTATTTTGTTTGATAAATAGTAAGTACTTTTTTATTACTAAAGTAATACTGACATTTTAGTTCTCAAATAAATTAATTCTTCATTCTGTTCTACAAGGATCTCATCATTCAACCTTGTAGGTGCACTTCAAAAGCTTTAAGAATCCTACATTTGATTTCTGGGAAATATTTTCTCATTAACGTCTAACATATGTACCCCGTAGGCATGATTCACACAAGCCTCTGGAATTCTAAGGAAATGATGATCAGTCACAGAAATGTGTAAAGAATCAAGAACTCTGGCAATTTTCACTTCAAATGTTGTCAGCGAGTTACTATTATAAAAGTACTTTTCTCACCATATCACTGAAAAATGCTGTGTACTGAGCAGGTATGAGAAAAGTTACACTTTTAATGAATTGCACCACCTGAAGGTTTATTTCCTCGAAGTTGGGAACTGAATCTGTTACATTCAGAGAAATGCTAATTATAGGTAAGAGATGCTCAGTATGGCCTGAATAAAGTTTATACCTTGCAGGGTTGGGAAGGGGACAGCCAACCAGCCAGAGACAAAAAATGTTCTGGGCCCTAATTAATCACAGAAACCATGCTCCGACCAATGCTCTAAATGTCAACAATATCTTTTTGCTTAATACCATCCTTGGAAAGGCCAGCTCACACATCTAATAATGCATATATTTAAGTAATTGATTGGTTGCTTTTCAGAAATGGAAAACTATTCCCTGAATTACTAAAGAGCCGGTAAAAATTAAAACTAATGAGCTCATTTCAATAAAAATTTATGAGACTAGTTTCATGCTGACAAAGTGGGTCCTGCAGGCAGTACCCCTCCACCTGCTTGCCAGAAAAAGAAAAATCTTCTATTTCAAAATATTTTTAAATCTTTTAATGAGGTATTAAAATACAGCTACAAATCTACAGGTAATTTGAAAGGACTGTGGGCATCTCTGAGATCAACAATAAGTCTTTTGCAGTACAAAAGAATTTTCTGAAGAAAACAAAAATAATATTTTTCAGCAGTAATTACTAGAAATGGAAAATTCTCTTTGGATGTGTGAACTATAAGCAAAATGAGTGATGTCGCAATATCAACTAAACCCTCTTAAATAGGTTTTATTAAATTATCATGTAAGTGCATTATAAGATGCAAAAATAGAGCACTAAAACCCAAAGAATCCAACTCACAGGGTCCAAAGTAAGAACACTTGTTCTTTTTTCCTGTGACTGGGATAGTCTTAAAATGGAGAACAGCAGCAGTCTGAGTCTGATAAAGGAGTATCATATTCATTAATATTATGCACTGTTATATGTAAAATACTTGATTTTTAAACAAATATTATAATAAAGCATTTATCTAAATAAGAATGTAAGAAACTAAATAATGCAATTAACCTAACAAAGAAAAAGGGGAAACTCTAACTGATTGCTCCTGGAAGTATCCACCAGTACAATTCTTTATTAATCCTAATTATTTTACAAAAAGTGCAAATAATTGTTTACATATGGTAACACTGTACAATAATTACTTCAGCTATGAATATAAAAGGAAAACATGCTAATGTTTAGAAAACTGATGAATATCAAATGCCCTTTAAAACACGGACTGTAAATCTCAGAAGGACATGGAAAAATACCTGCTATTTTAAAAGGTAACAAAAAAATAAAAATCAGAAGTGCAATGTAAAACTGGAGGAGGGTAGATATAATTTAAGTTAATGTCCTTATAGAAGTAATGAATGGATTAAATATGTGCCTGCTGTAAAACTTTGAAGTTTTAGAGAACTTCACATTACAGTCATGCTACCAATGAAACCAGAAGCTACTCACTAACTTAAGAATGTTATGATCTTCATCTCTTTCTCTGCATTCTTTTTTGTTTCTAGTTTTGATTTCTTTTAAATACAGAAACAAGCTTTCATTTCAATGAATATTTCCATTTCAGAATATTGCAAAATGGAACTCATATTTGCTTATATGTTCACAGTAGGAAATGCTATAAAAGATTAAACGAACTGAGAAATAATATGGAGTTGAGATTTTTGGTCTCTGAAACCTGGCTATAAGTTAAGCTGCTTCTTCTTCTGTGAGATAAAATAGGTATTTAAACAGATTTAAGCACAATATAGGTTGAAATGTGTAATCACATATACAAGAGATATTCAGAACAAGTAGAGAAATATTGTCATTCTAAGTAAAATAAAATTTGATCTACACCACTACCAAATCCATTTTTTAGTCAAGTGGGACTTTCAGTATCACACTGTTTTTCTTCTTTGTACTGTTGTTGACACTCTCAGTACCATCTTCAAAGCACCGTACTCTTTTGTGTGGTGTAAAACCAGTATGCTTCCAATTTTGCCATCAATCATCTTTAATAGCATATGCTATTAATGTAATTTTGTTATTGAAGATTCCTAAATCTATTCAGTGGTTTGCACAAGACAATTACGTTTTTTGTTATATGCATGCAGGCAATCAGATAGCGTCTTTTTAAATTAGAGCAATTAAACATGGTCATTATAAATGGTAGATTATTAAAAAAAAATCATGAAGTGTCAATATGACATTCTTTGATTTAAAATAAAATGATAACAGAATGGAGAGACACATTTTAATTATTAATTTTAAAAGTGTACTTGAAAAATCATCTTTATGAAGGCTTGCCGATGTTGGGAAATGTTTTCCATAGCTTTTACAGTGCTATGAATGTCTTTACAGACATTTCCTAACATTTTGAAAAACATTCTCCAACACAGAAAAGCCCTCTATAAATTATCTAGAAAAATAATTAGGATATATGGTCACTTTCCCACTTTCACAAAAATGAAAACAGAAATTTAAAACAAATAATTCTGCATTAGTACAGTAACATCTGTGTAGTCAACATTGAAGAAATGTCTGCGTCCTTGTATACCAACAAAACTTCAACACATTACGCATATTTTTGCCATAAGAAATAAAACAGATACATTATTTTGACAGACCACTTCTTCTTTCATCTCGCTGTAACAGGTTACTTCCTGTCTACCTTTGCAGTATCAAAACCACTTGTTCAGGGAGGTCTAAGCATATGTGTAATGCGTACACAGTCCTACTGGTAGCAAAATTTATCTAAAATCAAAGTTGGTATGTTGCTGTGCATTAGTGGATAGCATGCCATGCTTTCAGTTTTACTGTAACTGTTGCTGATGAGTGTCAGTAAAATTTCCTGAGTGTTCCTGCTTCCATGACATACCTGACAAAAGTATGAGGAACCAGAATAGGCTTACCTGGATCATCTCCATGTTTGATAATTTTGTAATACGAACATGAAATATGAACCATGAAGTTTGATAGCTTTTTGCACCCAGATGTTAAAGAATTACAATGAAACATCTACAAGTTTTGACACTGCATAAATATCTTCCATGGTTCCAAGGATCTATTAATTTTGCTTAAATATGCTCCAGAATGTCATGCATAACACTTCACCCTCCCAGTTCAAATCATATAGATGTATGTTATAGACACTGAGGTAGATTTTAGGGGAAGTTATTTGAAAGCGTGGTGCTTTTTTTCTCAAGCTGTTTCTTGGAGCCTTCTAGAATAAGCTCAGTAGAGTGAAAAAGAACTTGTTTTAACTGAAGAACTGAACCCAAAACAGGTTAATTACACATAAAAGCAGACTCTGAAAAGGGTTTTTTCAAAGAATCCTTTTTTATCAATGTATACCTCAAATACAGACATGCTGGAGATCATATAGATATAGTCGTATACAATACTCTAATGCCATTAATTTTACAGGACTCACTATGATTTAGTGCATCATCTTTCTGTGACATTTCTTTGAGACAACTCCTTGTGGGAAGAAAAGTAAATCAGTACAGCTGTGACAATAGTTTAAAAAAAAACAAGACCTATAATAACCATTTTGTAAAGAACAAAACAAAGCATGAGAAATGTTAGGCTTGCATCCTCTTGTGAAAGAGTTAAGCATGTCATTTAACTCAGATCAGCATAATTATTTTGAATTGTTTTTATGAGTAAAGCAGGTAAGGAGCAGAACAGGAGTTCAGTGAAAGGACAGAGAAAGAAATCTGCTCTGGGAAAATGGTGAACTTCAAAACTGCTTTCAACTGTTAAAATGAGAGTATTTGAAGACTCTCCACCATGTGGAGTACACAAAGTAGTTTTAGCAGGCATGAACTGCATAGATAAGCAACAGTATAAAAAAATAAATCTATGTTGGATGTCAAAAAGGGTGAGAAAAAATATTCCCTTCCGTCCAAGCACCTCTGTGCACTCTGGGGTCATTAATTCTTTAGATGTAGTTGTGAATATATTCTGGTACATTTTGGTAAGTAATGTTTAATCCATTTTATAGATGGATGATGTCAACTATACCCAACCTTATTAGCAGCAAGCCTAATACAGACTTGCGTCTACCTGTCACCATAGATCTCCAGTCCTATTTTCAGAACAAAATTTATCAGAGAAAAAATATTCAGTACAATTAGCTTTTTCTGCATTGCTTAATTTGAGATATCAAGGAAGTGAAACAAAAAAAGGAATCTATCACCTATATTAATGGATGTTTCAGATCAATTTAACCTGAACTAATATATTTTCTTAATGACAAATCAATGTCAAAAATAATGAAAGAACTTAAGATTCTGTGTGCTTTCCTAAAGTCTTTGCTGTTAAACAGGGTTGTACAGCCTGCCAGTCTTGCATTATTTATTAGCTGTGAATATTATTAGACCTTGTTGTGGTTTACAGTACTGAAAAGATAGAAGCCAATTATTTCTTCTGCATTCTTTCAAGGCTTACACAATTTAAAACTAAAAAGGAGTCTTTATATCAACAAAATAAAATTAAGAACTTCAAACAAATTTAGAAATAAACTACAAATGAATATACTACCAGTTTAATTTTCTGTTATTGGTTCAATTTTACACGTATGTCTACAATTTCTCCAGATGATTTTTCCCCCGAGATCAGGACCAGGTGCTGAGGTCAAGAATCCATCCAAATTCACATTTATTATAGCTTATTTTACAGCCATTTTAGAACAAAAAGAGCTTTAAATTAATAAAAATTTTATAACAAATAATACAGCAGAATCTCAGGGCTAGAACTCACATGCACTTAGCACTGTGCAAACACGCAAAGTTCCCCTTCTTACGACAAAAATTTTAAGTTTCAGGACGAGAGATGGGTACTGTGGACAAGAGTACCAAAAGTAACAGGATAGTCCTTCTTATTTATCTCAAAAGATCATTTTCAGAAGCTGTTCCATCACTTTATTTAGTAGCCCAAGAAAAGAAACATTTACTTGCTCTCCCGTGCAGCTGGCTGATGTGAGTCTTCCCTAATGTCTGTATCTACCATCAAGTTCCCAACTGAGAATTGTACTTTTGACTGTTCGTCAATATTATAAGAGAAGAAAAAACTTCAAATCTTAATTTTTTCACTACTGGTAAGAAGAGGGTTAGACAACTTCTCAACTAATATCTTGATATTCTTGTGAGAAAAACAAAGTATGAAAAGAAAGAACAAAACAGTTTATTGGCATCAAGTTTGCATTGAAGCTGACATCACAACTCCCTAATAAAGTCTGGGATCACAACTCTATGAAACCAGTGGCAGAATTGAAAATCTAAGAGGATGATTCATGGGAAAAGCAAGTAATTTCTGTTAAACACAACAGTTATTGGTATGTGAGTACTGAACAGATTTGTGGTCCACTATAAAGACAGAACTCTATCTGAATAAATAAGGTTCTGAGTAGAGCATGAATAACAATTTACAGGAATTTCCAAAACTTTCAAGTGTGTTTATGCTTTGAAAACAGCCTGTATAAAGCCTGGATCCTTAATAGAGAACATACAATTGCAGAATTATGTTTAATGCCAAAACATGCCTGTAACTTGCAAACCCAAAGTCTTTTTACACGTGGGTGAAGACAAAAACACTACTTTTTGTGGGGGGTTGGGGGAAGATCAGTTTGTCCATCCACAAGGGGCTCTGCTAGGGTTACCCAGCTAATTTACCTTATGACCTGAGCTAGATCTTTGAACCCATTCCTTCAGAGGTGAAGAACCAGGGTATTAAGCCTGATTCATTTAAAAGCGACCTACCAACATAACAAATGATTTTAATAAGATCTACAACTCTACCGGGAAAACTGTACAAGGAAGGCCCAAGTGCTTCTTTAATGTTTAAAACTTGATTAAATATTTACAGTAGCATAAGACTGAAAAAATCAGAAATCTCCTCCTTTTCTTAACTGCATCAAATTATGTTTATGGTAGCTCGTGAAGAGCAAAAATTTTTGCCTTTATTGGAAACAAATAAAAAAGCTAAATTCAGATACACAAAATTTTGTAATCTCTATCATGTGTATTCATGATTACACTTATTTATATAAGAAAAAACAGGACTAAATATATTTATGCTTGCAAAAACCACTGTTTCAATTTTAAAGACTGAGATTTTGAGAGATATAGATATTTTTTTTCCCCCTTATATATCTTCTGGATTATGAAGGCTTATTTTAGACATCTATGTATCAAACAGGAATTTTCCATTTTCTTTTGGATTTTCACATTTCTTTTATTGTCCTTCAGGGTAATGAATGTAAACCCCTTATTGAACAAACTTGCTTTTCTCAGCTGTCTCTTCATAAATAGTTCATACATCCATAGCCTTCAAATTACCTCAGGTGCCAAAGGAATATTGAGGTGCTTACTCCTTAATTAGCACAACCTTTGGAAGAAAGTTTTTGCATAGAAAGCCACAGACCTGTGAACAGATTTTTGGCTCTAGATGAATTCCTATAATAAACAATTACAAGTTCCAGTCAAGAGCTGAGTTCGAATGAGTTCAATATGTTGGAAGGAGTCTAGAATCTCACTATAGAAGACAGTGAAGAAAGAGATAGACAGGAAGTTATTTGACCCAAGTCATACAATAATCCACTGTAATTCAGTACAAATGAGGCATCTATACAAACACCTTAACAAGTTTTAGTTACCTAGCAAAACTGCTGAAGCTACAAAAACCTCAAAAACACATTTCTCACAGGAATGGATCAGTGTGCTGAAATAAATACCATGGTCAGCTCTTTGCAAATGAAGCCTCAGCACATATAATGAAAGAATTTGGAGTGAAATCATTGTCATTATAAAAAACCATTTGATTCTGTTCCTGACAACAGATTCTGTATTCCTGGGGAATTAGGTCTTAAAATAGTTGCCTGTAGGAGTTTACAATAAGCTAATTGTTACCTTGAAGCCATTTGGAAACCTACACATTCGAATACAAGTAGTTATACAGCTGTATAAGCCCAAAAGCCTGTCTCACTATTGACCCACCAAAGCAAGGACACAAGAAATCCTGGGAAAACAGAAATCCCACATCATCCAAGGCACTCCCTCAGGAAAAGGCAGAAACACTGATGTTTCTTTCATCCTCCAAATCAAGCTGCTGGAAAACCATGAAGGTTTTCCTGTAGCCAACCAAAAGTACATGGAAGCCAGTGGGCCTCCATAAACACAAATCAGCCAAACTAGTTATTCCAGCCAATGGCACCCACTGATAAGGATATGTGACAAAAAAAATATAATTTATTTCTCAATTGCATGCTTTACAAAGCCAGAAGCAAGAATGTGATGGACTAACAAGAGGAAACCACCAGACTATGAAATCAAGACTCCTAATTTAAGGCAAACTGTCATTTTGGGCAAGTTGCTAACTTTCTTGTGACTCAAGCTTCCCAGATGCACAGTTTGGGAAAAATGCATCTTCAATGAAAAACAGATGCTCTTTAAAAATGTGAGCTCTCAAGGATAAATAAATACTTTCTATTTTACTATGCAAAAGATTTCTACATCTCCTCTAAGGAAATAATTACGCTATATTGGTTTAGCTGTAGAATTTGCGTATAAGTCGGAATTCCTTTAAAGAATCATATCCTTGCTAGCCACCTTTCATTTATTCATTCATATAAACACCAAGAGCATATACAAGGTAGTGCAAAGCAGGAAAAGTAAAAATATGAAAATATTCATGCTTTTCATGGCTCACACCCCCTTTGCTGCAGTTCTCAGCTTTATGTACTTGGTTACAAACGGCCATCTGTAGCATGTATGTTAATAGCTGCATGACACTATTCATACATAGAGGCAGCCACATTCCATCTGCCGTGCAGTCAGGCCACACATAACTCAGTCCCACCTTTAGACAAAACAACTGCTGCTTTCTCAGCCTGACAATGAAATTAAGTGATTGATGTCACGGGCAGCTCCCATCTAACATTCAACCAAATGCGCACTTAGCATTTAGGCATCACCTGTTCCAGGCATAAAACAAAATGGGCTTTTTTTCACAATAATTCTTTGTAGCAAACAAGCCTGACACTTCACCCAAAGCTCAACACAGAAGTGACTTCAAGTAATCACCAGAGGAAAGTTCCCCTCCAACCCTCACCCCTTTATTTGACACTACTTTCAGCCATGCGTTTGTAGATACATTACAGAAAAAAAATCTACCTCTTGGGCATTAACAATGTTAAAATATGTACAGCACTACCTAAAAGACTTAAATTTTCTGTAGTATGATAAACTTCACTTCTAAGTGATGCATATTCCAATATTAAAATAAAAGCATATTTTTTAATAATTATGAGAGACCTGATATTGATATACACAAACCAGCACTCAACTCCTGGAATCAAATAAAGTCCCTCTAAGGTTTCAATGCATTCTTGGAAAGCAATCAAAGGCCCCTTTTTCCATAAGTTTGTTATTTATAGAAAAGCATTTGATTGTTGCATTGAAGTGTGCACTCTATGTGTAAAAAGGTGTTTATGGGTTTTAGTACAGTATAGTTAATACCCAAGCAATACCTAGCCCTTTTATAATAAAGAACCCTTACTGAGAGGATATATATTGTACTTTTCATCAAGTGTACAGCATACAATTACATTTGCTGGTGGTCTATAATGTAAACCCCAGTTGATTCAGCTTATAGCTTATGGATTTGTTGTTCTGAATGCAACAATTAAGAACAGTTACATTTTTGGACTCAACTGAAAGTAAAGAGTAAGATTTGAGAAAAATATTTATACTTTCTTTCGAAGCAAACTATAAAAGCTTCCAAAATATTTTAAAATCAAAAATACACTGCTTAGGATTTAATACATTCTTTCTGCTACGTATGGATTGATAATTACATACTTTCCCACAGACAAAGAAATAAAAGGTGAAAAGAGTACACAAAGCAGACCTTCATGCACACAAAAGGTACAGTTACATCCAGTATAAATGTGGTAAAACACAGACCTAGCAAAACCCCTACCACAGTACAACTTTAATCATCCATTGAGCTACACAGCTGACAATATCCAAAACAAGAGAAAAAAAGCCACACAAGAAAATTAAAACCTTTCCTATCACAATGAAATCAAAAGAAAGCATTACCTGTTCCTAAACATCCATAACCTGAAATTTAATATAAATTCAGCTTCCCATACATGAATTCAAATAGATATCCAATCATGTAACATTTAAAGGTTAATGTTATTTTTAAGGTTAGAAGGAAATGTAAAACTCAAGCTTTTCAGAGCTTGACATTTTAATCCCAATGTATGATTTAAATATGTGCATATTTGTTGGTTTTGGTTGCTTTTACTTTTTTTGTTTGTTGTGTTTTTCTTTTCAGAATATAGTAGAAGAGAAAAAACAGTTATTTAAGATCACAAAATCTTCAGTCCTAAGAATCTCCTTTTTGATACTGACTGGAATTTTGTATGGCTACAGGCTGAGGGACAAATTCTTAGAATTGACAAATAATCTTAAAACACACATAAGCATCATCAGATAACTGAGCTGAGCACCAATCTCACAACCAAAATTAAATTCCAATATGAACTACATCTCGAATAAAATGCTATGGCAAAGTTTACTTTCAAAAATTAGGCACCTTTCACTTCACAGATTTCAGCTCTGTCCATTATGCTGTTGCTGCAATTGAGCAGGATAATTAAGCACTTCAGTGTGTCGGATGGAAAGCCCCTGTCCAACCTCCCAGAGTAGGAAACTCAGCGGCAGAGATTGTGTCAGTGCTGATCCCAAAAGGTCAAACGCCCCTGACTGGCATGGTGAACAACAAGAGATGCCAACTGTGTGACTGAAAAACCAACCTTGAAGCAATTTTGGTCCCAAAAAAGCCATCTACATACCCATAAAATTCATCTCCTTTGGGATTGCTTTATAGTTATGATTTAGTAAAACTTACAAAATGTCTTTCCTTAAATCAGGATTTCCACAGAAGCTTTAAATAGTTAAATAGTAAAATAGTTCAGAAAACAAAGTTACAAGTACAACCCTTGGTATTCTCCCTCTGAGTCAAAAAAGACATTTTGGTGCATTCGAAGTTAAATCACTGAACCAATCTGAGATAGGGAATAATAGAACTTCTGTGAACTCTGATTCTTTGGACTATGCAGGCCAAATTCCTACTTACCATTCTTTATTCATTTTCTAAGTAACAAAATAATATCTGTATGAACAGATTTTTCAGGATACTGGAGGAAGGGTGACATTTATATAAACGGATAAAATTTTCTTGCTGTAAATTAAACCAAACTTCACAAGGGTACAGTAAGTGCACAGGTAGATGGACAGAGAGCTAGAATAAATGAAAATGCAAGTATAAACAATCTCACACAATCCAACAGTTAAGTCAAAGAGAAATGCAGGCTTAACTTATAATTACAAGACAGAACTCTGAAGTACGTTATAAAGTCAAGTGTTTGGACAGAAATATATTTTGCTAGAAATCAAAGTGGTTTGCGTATTTCTTTTTGTCAGCACCCAGAAGAGTCAAACTGCTAAAATTAAGATAGCAAATTATTTGAAAACCTCATTTTTAAGCAAAATAAATCAGGCTGAAAACAACCATTTTATATAGTCCCAATTTTTGCAAAGTTGATCCAGAGCACATCTTTCTGAAAAATCAGACTAGATTGGTATTTTAGACTACACAGATTGGATGATTTCAATAGATGCTGACTGCCCTCATCCCAAACTTGTTCAGTGCTTCATTAACACTAAATATAGGAGCAGTTTAGCAGGGGGTTTCAGTATCTTGCTGGAACAGAGCCAGTATTTTCTGTCCCACTCATCCCCAAGCAGAAAAATTTCTCTCATATTTACAGAACTTACCAGATCACCTTCTGGAAATTAGCAGTCATTTAAAATGTTCTACCATAGTAAAACTAAATAATAGAGTAAAGTCAAGCTTTAGTGACTTAAATTTTTTTCCCGAAGCAAAAATAAAGTAAGCTATGGTATGACTCTACACACTGATATTTTTATATCAGGAGGGAATCTTCTCCATGTTTTAACATGAATTGCAGTAGGGTGGCATAGACACCTTCTTTTATGTTCCACTGCTGAGTTCAAAGTTTGGTTGGAACCATTAAATCTCTTAGTAACTCTCCAACATTATGAGCTACAGTATTATATGGGTGGAACTTTCCATAAAAATACAGGTGAATGCTGTTACATTATTAACTGGAAAGATTATTTGTTTGAATCCGATTGCATAACATCTATTTTTTCCTTTTACCTGTGACAGCAGCCTCAGAAGAGTTTCAGCATTTTGTAAGCTGTTAAGAAAACTATGAACTCAAAGAATCAAAGTGGAAAAGCACAGTGAGGTGCCAAGGTACGTATGGAGTCTGCACCAAATTAGTTTTGCCAAATCGACACCTCCTTTAACATATTCCTGCTCCCCAGGGAGGGATATGGGTTTTCAGACTGACATACTATTGTTTATTTCAAGACAAATTTCAGCCAAGCATTCAATCAGATCAGGCAATGTTTGGTTTAAGGAGAAGTTCCTACAATCCAGTTAATACAAAATATGGCCAAATAAATATTTGCAACTTGACCAAAGTTATCTTGCATTAATTCAATCATAAAACAAAGTGTTTACAGAGATGATGACTGATTATGCTCTACTACGTTTTTGTTTACTACAATGCATACTGCATTTTGTTTATGAGGGTTAACAGATTACCTTTACCAAAAAATGCTTGCTAGTAGTTAAACATTGTTCCTGTAGAATAAATGGATGAAGTGAAATCTGATAGTGTATGCATAATCCAACATGCTGATATTGTACACAACTTCAGCCATGTGTTTGTACAGGAGAATATATTAAACCCCATCTGTTTTAACAGTCTTTAATGTTATAAATTAGGAAAACATCAAAAATGTCAGGAGACGGCAAACACTTATTTGTTGTCTTTCAGCTCTATATTTATTAGACAAGTTTGTTATCAAACTATTCCTCTAAACATGAAAAGAACAGCAGGCCTTCTGGAAAACCAGATGGCTGCTGTGGTTTCGAAACATGTTCTGGAAGGGTTATGTAGTTTACATTTTTTCTTTTTCATAAAGGATTGTGTGGGATGTGGCATGGTTCTCAGACACAGAACTCCCACAAAAAACCCAAGGGGTATGTGGGTGGGAGAGTTAGGGGCTACTTGAGGATACAAAAAGAAAGCAAAATTATCCATGTCACTGAATTAGAAGACCTTCTTGTAAGAAAAGAGAAATTTTTGACTACAAAGGAAATAAGTTACCACTATAAAGAAAAAAAAAATGCTTTCAGACTGCAGTCTTAGGCATTTCACTGCCTTTCTCTGAAACAGAAGGGGGCCCTAGACACTGAAATTAAATGGCGGAACAGAAAAAAAGCAAAACATCAGAAGAAATATGTTTGATGGGATGAATTACATGCATGTCAAGAGAAAAAAAGAAAAAGGTCAATCTATCAAACTGAGAATACAGCCATATTCCAAAAGGAAAAATATTTAATAACATTTGGTTAGTTTTTAAATCAATACACAGTAGGAGGAAAACCCAAATATAAAAAGGACTCCAAGGCCCATTTCAGGAAGGATTAGAAAATGCAAGAAAAAGAATCCATGGCTACCTCCAGTATTTTGTATTTGGAATGACATTTTCTGTCATGATCTTTTGTTTTGGAGCAGAAAAAAAAGAAAAAAAAAAAAAAAAGTATTTCATTCCAAGAACACATCTTTGCCAGAGAAAAAAAGAGGCATTTGAGAATTTGGATAGCCTCTGGGATTGGGATGGCAAATCTTCCTGACCCAGCAAGGGGGCCAAAAAAACCCAGGTGCCAGCATTCTTCAATAACCCCAGCCAAGGAGCTTCCCTGGCTCTCCCTCACCTGGGGATTCTGGGTACACACGTCTGTCCCCCTCCTAAAAAAATCCCACACCTGTTGCCAGCCCTTTGCTACACCCTGATTACACAGTCTGCTTCTAAACTGCAAATAAACCACCTGATACCGACAGGAATTTATACCAAGTCTGACTCTGGAGGTTGCTGAGATTCCAAAACCTTTGCCAGCAGACCTGGTGGCAGAACAAAAGAGAGAGAAAATGTACTGAAATAACCTCGGTTCTGACTGAATATAAGGAAAACACAGTTCCCATGAGGACGCTGCCTAGAGGGGTTGTGTAGTCTCCATCCCTGGAAGTTTAGGGCTCACAGGACAAAGCCTGGAGTAAACTGGCCTCATCCTGTAGTGGTTCCTTCAAGCAGGAAGTTAGAATAGGGACCCTGGGGGTCACTTCCAAGTTCATTAATCCTATGATTACTCAGAAACCATGAAAGTTCTCAAGAACACCCATTTCTTAATCCAGTCTATTTTTTTAACTGACCATTTCAAGTCAGCGATGGCCTACTGGACAGCTAACAAAGACGCAGATGAAATAATTTAATTTAAATAAGCTGAAACATGGCTTTTTTGGTTTGTTTGTTTAATCAGAGCATAACTATTTGGCAGATATTTTGGCAATATGTTTATCCAAAGAGGTTCATGTCAGATCAGACTGATGTACCAAGGTGCTGGTCAGAGATGAGCAGTGTTTAATGTCTATTCACTCCAACTCTGTAACAGAGACTTCTGCTCTAGGAAAGCAAACCTTGAACTTGTCTTCCAGCATCTCTAAGCACAAATCATTTACTCACTCAAAAGGTTAGTTTTTATTTTAGTGTATAAATAATAAGTCTACTTGATTTTTCCCCATTGTAGAATGTTGATAAATCTCAACACTCCAAACCTGTCTGTGTTTTTTGGAACAATAGTTCCAAAATTTCTTTTAGAATAAGAATTAAGAAAATATTTTATATTGATGATATTGCATGAAATAAACTCCCATCAGACTTTTAAAGCAAGTCTTAGTGAGTTATTTTAATATTTCTATGATGTTTTACTTTAGCGTCAAAGAAAAAACTTAAAAAGCTTTTTTAAAAAAAAACTTCTAAAAAAATGTAAGACATTTTTTTTTGCCTAGAAAAATCTACCTTTTTCCCCTCCATATCACTTGATAAAATTAACCATTTCACTAAACTTTTTAGTGTATTTAGTTTCAGTGAACAAAAGTGTTACTATTCTATTACCTAGGCTGTACTAGAAAGAGATACACAATTCCAGGGAGGCTGCAGCACACCTTACACCAGACCTACAGCTGAGTCCAACTCAGGCATCTGCACACAAGGGACCCCCACCCGGCAGGGCTGGGACCCCCAGGATGTGTCCAGGAGAGGGGAGAGCAGCACCCCTGGGGCTGCAGCCACACACCCCTCACTCAAACACTGAGTGCTTCAGCTCTGCTTCTGGGTAGCTCCAGGTTAGGTCACTTGACCAAACACCTTCAATCCTCCTCAAAGTTCCAAGAGAAGACAAAAAAGGATGTATATGGGAAACCAAAGTGCTTTTCCACTGCCAGAAAAATATTTGGTTGAACATTCTTTTTGCCACAACCTAAGCAGGGAAATGCAAAGTCACTTTCCATGTATAACGTTTTGCATTGGGTGGAGAGAAACACAGACACATGAGGCTATTCTCATATTCACGGGTTCTGATGCTAAAGTTCAGGAACTAGATTCACCTGTCTGATATTCAATGTAGAACAACATGGAAATAAGAGTCACATGCAAACTTAATTCATATTACTCAAAATTAAGAACCAAAGTAACCAAACTAACCTGGTATCTGCCTCATACACATGGGAGATGTGAAATTTAAATAGTTTCCCTTCTTTCAAGTGAATTTCAGTTTTTATAAGAAAATGTGAGCCACAGGAATTATATTTTAGGCAAATTTGTTTCTTGCAGAAACTGCTGAAGAAATTACACAAATAACAAAGCCCAATTAATAGCACATCAATTAACTGAATGATAGATGACTTGAGAATCCCACTTAAAGACTTAGCAAAAAGCACAAGTTTGTTATTCTTTGCTACAAATCCTTTTTCAAGGCATATCATGTAAAATCTTACATTTTGAATGAAGACTCTCCAAATTCCAGTGTATACACCTCACTATTTTAACTAAACCAAATTAACATAATGGAAAATAGCCACAGCTTCAGTACATGAATAACACTTGTATTGTAAACTGTATATTTTCGCTAATATTTTTTAATCCAATAAACTAATTTAAATCCCAAACACTGTTTTAAAATTTGCTTTTTTATTTCTTCTTCTCCCTGATTTGTAAAGATGGGGTTTTTAAAAAATATTATTTTTCTCCAAGCTATTATTAAGTGATTCTTGAATTACAATATTGTATTTCAGCTTTCATCATTTTTCACATTCAGCCACAAACTCTAGTACATTTTCTTCACTCAAAACATATCTTTTATTGATACTGTGTCTGTGATAATGATGCAGGTGAATTTTATCATTCCTTTCACCCTACTAGTAATGAACAAATTCACTGCTTATTACTTTGGACTTGATCTCTAGCAAAACACTACTGGAACAAACAATTTGATTTGTCAACACCTTTACAAGGACTCTTCAATCAATGTCACAAATCCAAATTTAAGCAGCAAAATACATTTGACTGCAAGACCCCAGACTGATTAGAGCTTCGAGTTCAGTGAATTGCACCAGACAGGACAGCAATCAGATTATTAACTCCACTTGAAAATACTCTCTGCTGCCTGGGATTAGCATGCATATTTTGATATAGATCGATAAGCAATCTCCTTTCTATAAGAAATGCCTGCAACATTCATTTGGTTGATCAAAGGTATATATCAGCTTGTTGTGACAGCTAGCTATTGTTTTCCTCTTTCTTTACAGGAGAGTCTCTATTAAAAAAAATCCCTGGCTCCCTCTCACCTAATAGTGGAAGTCAACAGAGAGTCACAAAATTCCATCTCCTCAATACTGAAACACAATTAGTACAGAAAGGACTTTTGCCTTTTTTGTGGTAACTTCACTTTTACTTCTTCATTCCTTCTGTTCTTCCTCCCTCCCCTATTCTGAAACTACGAACTTTCTCGTCAAGCCATTCCAAACATTTTCATGGTATTGTTTTCTACTTCACTTACAATCTAATTAAAAAAGAAATTATATTTTATAAAAAATTTGGATAACATTTCCCACAAGAACAATATACTTCATGGCTTTGGATTAAAAATAAAGTAACTTTTTATGCTAAGGTTCACACAACAAAATCCATTTCCAATTTACTCATCAGAGAAAAAAGGCAAGATATTTTCTGCATAAGATAACATGAACCCTTAACTGAGCTCTGGATTTTATTGCATCTGCAGAACTGAAAAACTAAAATTTATCTGCCAAATTTTTTCAAGATAAAAGCACAGGCATTTCATCCCTCCTCTAATTACATATGAAATAACTGCTATCTCATCTGAGCTTTTTATCTTTTTAATAAAAAAGACATATTTTAAAAAAGACAAGCACAGCTTGTGAAGCATACAGTCAAAAGTGAAGTTTGCACAAAAAAAAATAGACACCACGCCTCAAGGAGGCCATCAGAGAGTCCATGTGCATTTGATTTTCTGAGGGAGAGATACTCTGAGATCAACATGAGAAGAGAAACCTAAAATTAAAGCTTTTTTTTTCCAGCAGCACTGGTTCTTGAAAGAAAATAATGCAACTCAAGTTCAGTTGTAGGACTGAAGTCCTGAAGCACAGGAGAGAAGATTCTCCATCCACACCCATGCTTCAAGGACAGATACAAAAACAGAGAAGCTTCCACTGCTAGTTTTATAGTTGTTTACAATTTTAATTGGTGATCTTCCTAACCAAATATTTCTAAAATACAACTCAGCAACAGTGTACTGAATTCCCATCCCACTGAATTCAGAGAGCCTTTCCCAGTGTCTTTGGCTTTGTCTTGTCTCAAAACAGACTTCTCCAAGTACACCCTGTGCTCCAGGACTTCTGGAGAGAGTAAATCCTTATTTTTTAACCTGTGTTTGCCTCCATGCTGATGCAGCTCCTTCACACTTGAGAACTCACAGTCTGAATCTGGTCTAGTATATATAATTTCCAGGAGTTTATCAGCATAAATTTTAGTCACTTACAGTGTTCACAATACTTTTATCACAACACTGGGGTTTTTTTTTTTCCTACTTTAGGCCTTTCCCAGCAGAAGTTGGATGTTATTTTCTAATGTCCTATAAATAAAATAGTTCCTTCATCACAGAATCCTTATAGAAAATCCTCAGAAAATCATGTTAACTCAAAATAAGCCTACGTTTCCCAATACCACAGAGACATGAATTCATACAAAGCAATTTAATCCATGTATGTGTACCTAATATACACTATATTAACTGAGACAAGAGAATTTATCATATTCTAATCCTTGTTAGATTTTTTCCCCCAGCAATTTTCAAACATTTATAATTTCTAATGTCATAGAACTGCAACAGAAACTTCTATGAATAATATGTCATCTCTTATTATAATTTCTAATTAATTAATTTATTCAAACTGGGCAACGTATAGGCTAGAAGACACAGGAGGCAAATTCCAGGTAGTCCTTTAGCTAGAGATACAAACAAAAAGAAAGAATATTTTAGGTGGAAGTAATTTCATTCATTGAATTCCAATATTATAAAAAAAAAAAAATCCTACATGCACCTTTAGAAGACAATGTAATAAAAGACAGCATTTAGGAAAAGATAATTAGTTCTTCATTTCAGCTCCATAACTAAAACTGCACGTAATATATCAGCGTATATCAGAGTGAGGGTTTCAATGTTGTTGACTGTTTTCTTTCTATTTTAAGTTGAAAGGCTTTTTTGAATGATGTGTAGTGTGGTAAGGGAAAAGAAAGGACTCCTACAACTACCCAGCTGTAAGTCCTACTTACTTTCCAAGGTGAATTTTTTTTTCTTCCAAATAATCCTTTGGTTATACAAGATCAACATCAATCTCCCTTTTCATCTTGTGTCAGTTTATCATGGAAAAACTTGTACACTGATATTACCTGGAAAGCCTAGACATCTCTTTATGACATGAAAGATTAAATTTAAAATGATTATCCAGATTATTGATTCACTAAGAGGATCAATGGATTTAATAATATTCTTAAAGCAGAATATTAAGATATATAAAGATACACATAAGGATAATTGCTTGTGCTTCCTGAAACTAGTGGGAAGAACAGGTACTGATATATCACCTTTTGAAAACCCAGGATATTTAAACTGATACTGAAGCTGTTTTTCTTTACTAGTTCTTCATCAGAGACCATCTAAATCTAATTAACTGCAGATAGCAGCTTCATATTTGATTAAGAAATCTTACAAGGAAAACCAAGGATTTCAAGATACAGGTTCTAAATCTTTAAGCTTCTTAACATGTTTATGATTTTGTTAATGTAGCATGTCAAACTCAGCAATACACTGATTTTTGTTCTGAAATTCTAGAGAGAACTGTTGTGCAAGAATAGGAAGTGGGTCACCTTATCAGATATAGCCTTTTTTTTGCACTTATTAATAGTGATAAAAGATAAAGCAAAAAGTATTCCTTAAGTACCAAATTGGGTAGAGTGACTGCCTCTTCAAAAAAGTCTCAAAATGTTTGTAAAAGATTATAAATACATACAATAAATGTTTAATATTTTCTACTTAACCTAGCAATCCTTTGGGTTTTCTTAATTAATGGCTAACTCAAATGGTTGACTCAAAAACTTTCTAAGGCACTCACAGAAGGCATCTTATGATATGATTATATGAGAAACTACAATGTTAAATTAAAATTAAAAGAGAAAATATTTATAAAATTATTTTTATAAACATTTACTACTTTTTACTTGAGACAAATGTATTTAAGAGGAAAATTTGCTCAAATACGTTCAAAGAACACCGATGCAAACAACTCGTCCATTTCCCATCATTTGTGTTACATAGAAAATAAGTCAGTCTCCTCACTCCTTTTACAGCACCTCAGCCTAACTGTTAATACACTTTGAAATCACTCCATATTGGCAGAATAGCTCATTTTGCTAAAGAAACTCATTGTTGGCTGCCTTCCCAAATGCAAGCAGAGTTTTTTGACAAGAAGCATACATTTGTGTTCACAAACAGGAAGAGATGAAGCCAACATCCCTCCCTTTTCATCAGTCATTTCCCTCAATTGCAATGGCATAATTTGAGTAGTAGCTTGATTCCCTCTTGCATACCTAGAACCACAGCAGACTGTGCAGAAGGGCACTTAAATCTACAACCTAACCCAAGCAGAAAAATACAAATAAAAAATGGTAATTTGCACTTTTAAGTACTTTGACTACGTATTACTCTACTAAATCTGAAATAATTTATATTTTTCATCTACGACAAAAGAGGAGGTTGTTACATAGAACATTAATTCTGAAGGAAATTAATCTTCGTTAATCACAATGGCAGCATTATTGACACAATGCCTGTATTAATTCAATTAGACACCTTATATCTCTATTCCACACTAGTAATGTACTTGCTTCAAGTTGAGAAATTCTTTGTGCTAGCTATTATTTTGGATTAAATCTGCTGTTTCGGTATACCATGGCAAATTGTTAGGAGACACAAGATCTTATTTAGGGGGAGAAAGGAAAAAAAAAAAAGCATTTGAAAATAGCATTAGATGTATCTGAATTGTTTGAGCTGTTGTGGTCCTGATTTAAGAGAGATCCTGTCCAATGTCCTGCTCCTAAACTTGCCAATACATTGCTTCTAGTTTGGATTGAGTTCTCTTTTGATGATCTAGGTTCCATACTATTAAACCTGAAAAAACCAGTCTCATGCATCCAGTGAAGATCTTCAACAGGGTGCATTTTTTATCTCTTACCTGCAACAGCTCTAGTCATGTAATTCCATCTTTAAGACAATCAGTGTCTTGTTCTGTGATATTTTATCCAACTTCTCAGTAACAGAAACTCCTCCTAGTATCAGAGCATTCAATTGTGTTGGGATCTGCTGCAGTACTGCCTTTTATTTGCTTCTTTATGACACCAAGCACAACTTTCAGCCCATGCAGAGAAACAATACACCTGTCCTGTAAACAGCTGTGTACCTGTGTACAGCAGCTCATAGTTCTATACTCTGACTCCATCTAACCAGCTTTCAGGGTAAATGAGAGAATTACAAAATTACTGAGTTGGGAAGGGACCTCTGGAGGTCGTATGGTCCAATTTCGCTGGCTCAAGCAGGACCAGGTTGATCTGGTTGTACAGGACCATGTCCAGCCTGTTTTTGGATATCTCCAGGGAGGAAGACTCCACAGTCTCCAGAAGCTGATCTTGTTCTGGGAAAGCTATAGAAACTACAAGCTAAAATTACAATTTTGACATAAAACCCCCAACACAAGTGGAAGAGAAATTTAATTAGTTTTATTAGGTATGGCCATTTACCATTTTATTATTAGTTAGCATCCTATATTCAAGGTCTGAAAAAAAGTGTGACCTTGAAAGTACAAATTAAAGCTGCTTTTTCTCTTTTAGTTTTGCCCAGAGCTAATGTAGTCAAACAGTTGGAAATAAAAAGTGTTGCGTTACTGGTATCACATAACTCTTTTAACATTTACTCATCTGCAGAAGTAACAAAAGAGCCTGAAAAGTTTATGAACCAGTTATGCACCTTCATAAAAAGCTTCTTACACACATTTTGTAACACTATGCTGTCCCTCCCCCTCAGTTTAGACTGTACTCCACCTCACCTGGTACCCACCTCGAAAAGAAGTAATTTAAGCAGGTGCAACTGGGAGGATGTGTTACACCACTGAAAAGGGAAAACAGTCCTCCATTTACAGCTCTTCATTAAACTTACATTTCTGCTTGCAGGTTAAGTGGATGTTGCTCCTAAAACATTGTCACTTCCCATTTATTTGTAAAGACTGAGAAAAGAACACATTTACAAATATTTAAATGCCAATGCTAACAGTAATCATTTCACAAATCTTTAAAATAGGAACGTCATTTTAACTATTGACTATTTCACCATACAGATGTCCATGACCATGTTAAAAATCAGATTCCTTTTAGCAGTGCAGAATTGCTGCCTTTCAATATCCCTTCACCTGCCTCAAGCAGACTGCAGAAAGCAAGGAACAGCAAGTCAAACAAATGCAAATGTGTGATCAGTTACAGAGTTTTGCACTTAAGCACCTCTTAAAAATAGAAGCAACTACTTTTTCAGGCAGAAGAGATGCTGCCACTACAGAGTAGGGGAAAAAAACCCCACAGCACAATAGCTCCCTCCCCTTCTCACACAGCTAATACAAGAATTTTCCAGAGGCTGCTCAGCTCAACTGAAAGCCTATCCTGTAATAAATGCATGAACACAGACACAACACATCAGAGCTGCACTGACACTGATCTGGGCTCCATCTTTTCACTTATTCAAGACTAAACCAAAATGAATTAGATGGAATGAAACACAAGTTCCTGGGTGTTAAACTAGTCTCAGTAATCTTTTAAATGCAAATATTGATGTAGTTATTCTACTGATAAGACAGAGACATTCAACAATTTCAGTGATAATTTCTTTGAACTAAAGATTTTGGATATAAGGTACAGGACACTATTGTTTTAAATAAATGTATATTTAGACTATCAATCTGAACAAGCTGGATATACTAAAAGGAAAACAAGATAACAAGATTAAATAATGAAGATAATGTGGCACACAAGTAATGGGAGGTGATAAATTCACATTTAAGAGACCAAAGAACAAAGTATCTATTTTTTTTTATGCAGGCCACTATAAGTGCTCAAGCAAACCCCAGAGATCTTAAAAGCAAAAAAAAAAAAAAGGCATCAGAAGAGGGTAAGAAGAGACTGGCTTCAGAATGATCGCTGCTGAACTGCAGAATGAGAGAGGAAAAAGAAATTTAATCTGCTCAGGACACTTACTCCTTATCATACTGTGTCTTCAAAAAAAGATTTAATTACTTAAGCTTGGATATATTTGTCAGTATATGGCAAGTTACTATATTGGGATTAATGCTCTGAAGCATCTTCCTTTGTCACCTGAGATTTTCCCTAAGTGTGTCTCATGTATAACTAAACACCATGTTTAGCAATGAGCCTTATGTAAGAGTCCTTCTGCTTCTGTTTCCACAGAGCTTATGCTAAAAACAAGTGACTGATTTAAGTGACATTGGGAGGCCCCTTGAGTGTAATTCGCCTTATTATCTTATCAGTGGTGCAGTCACGGAAGTGCGAATCTTATCTGAGGATTACATCTGGCAAGGATCATGATTAAAAAGATAGTATCTCATAATCTATCTCAAATTGTTTACTGTATTCATGCTATTTATACCCAGGGTATAATTAAAAGCCACACCCTTGGCATGCCGGTATGGAGTTGTGACTGCATGCTTGGATAAACAGTGTTACAGAGCTCAGATCGTGTTGCCCTCAAGAATATAACAAAGAGTAAATGAGTAAACTCAAAAGACAAAAAAAAAACAAAACCTCAACTTACCTGAGGGGGAAAAAAAAAAGTCAAAATAATCCATAATGGAATGAAGCACAGTATCAGTACACAGGGACAGAAAGAAGCAGGAATGAATTCTTTCTGATATCACAGAATTTCATCAAGGAAGAAAAGTTAAGGGTTGGTCATACACAGCACCTCTGTAGTGTTGGAAAACTTTCAGTTCAGGGTAGCATTGAAGAGTAGTCTCAGGGATGCAAATATAAATGTCTGTATTTCTCTAACACTTGAAAATCTGCATCATCTGTGAACTATTTCAACTGTATCAGGAACCTGTTTTGTTCAATCTGTTTGGAATCTACTGTTTAACCTAGATCCCTGCAGGTAGAGTACACCATATCCCTGCACAGATCTAGGAATTTATTTAGGGACTCTGCTTGGGGCCAGGGCACCAACAGTGCAAATCACACTCGCAGATACTATCTGAGGAATACAATTAATATAAAAACTATATCTCTTATTTATAGTATATTCTGAATTGCAGACCAACACAAGTTACCTGCAAACTGCACTGAGGTAACCTCCATTTCTAAAACATTTACAAAACTAAAAGCAGTGTGGCTACAATTTCAGGGCTCTGTGGGCTGCCTCGGTGGCACACAAAGCCACCAATTTTCAGGAAATCCCCTAATGAAAACAGATATTATTAGCAAAGAGAAAAAACACTGAGCTAATAGCTAAGCAAGAGCTGAAATCTTTATGAAATACTCTATATATTTGCTGTATTTAACCATATAATCAACCCTTGTACTAATCAGAATCAACCTTTAGATTATGTGCTCCTGTCTTTAATCCAGACAAGGAACAACTGCTACACCAGCTACAAACTCCTTTTTAGGACAATTACTTTCCTCTTCATTTCAGTGGCATAGTTTGGGTTGTCTTATCACGGGACCATCTGCATACAGAGACACCAGAGCACATGCTTCACACACTTCTCAAAACTGCTGCTGACATTCTTTGAATTCAGACATGTCAAAAACCTCCAACCAACCAACACACTGATAATGTAGACATGACTATGCAGCACATGCTCCAGACTAAGGGAGGGGAGTTCTGAGGAGAGTTCTGAGGAAACTCACATCTGATGGCTTCAGAGTCTTCTTCCCATTCTATGCTGAACTCCCAGGTGAAAAACTCATTCTTTAGCTTTGAAAGCAGATTTAGATTTTGTTTACAGAAAGAGAAAATGGCAAATTAATTCTGAAGCGTCCTTTGGCCATCTAACTGCCACTTCATCTAGTTATGTGGTAATTAAACTTTTCCTGGTATGCAAACCTCATTTATGCTTTCTTTACTGCAGAAATAAAGTATTCATAAACTAAAAACAAAATTGCCTTCCAACACCATCCAGCTTGTAAAATAACTCCCTGTAAAGAACAAATCTAACATAGTAAACTGGCCAGTGGCTTTCCAGCTTTAAAGGGCTAATAGACAGCCAGCTGTTTGCCATGCCATTAAAGCACTCTGATAAACTCCTTATGGCAGGTGAGAGTTAGAACATGATTTAATAACTGCCAAATGAATAATTTATGAGCAAATCTTATTTTAACTGGAATATTTTACTTCATAATGCAAATCTTCCAACTGCACTGAAGACTAGAGCTACAGGTTATAACTACCCATTTTAGAATAAATTAAGAAATAGATTGTGCTCTTCAAACAATGATGGTCATTTTTATTGAAGCAGTTGAGCGCTATCCCCTGAATGGCATCAAGTTTCTACATCATACAGCTGACAGCTCACCTTGAGCTGGCATGGTACAACCCAAATTTACAGACAGAAGTCTTCCAATAAAGGAGAACACAAACAGTACTAGGTGGGCTGAGGAAGTACTTTAAAAGCAAAACAACAACTGCCTCACACAAGCCCTCAATACTTTGTCTCCAGAAGCTTTAATCAGGATTACATTTTTGCATTCAATATGTACTTATGTCTTATCTCCTGTAAGGTTGTTAGCTTACCAGACCCTGAAGCTGTTTTACTACTAAAATATCTCACCAATGAGCACCCACAGCTTCCTATAATCAGTTCACTTTAACCTAAGCATATTAAAGAATCAATATTAAGAGGGGTAAAGAAGTGTCATCCTGCAACATTGTCTCTGTTTGCAAGAGTCAGGTGAACTCAGTGTTTAACTCCTGCTAGTTTGTAACATGAAAAACAGTTTACTAGCAGAAAGAACTGAGAAAGAACTATTAAAGAGTAAGAGAACATCTATCTGTAAATTAAGGTCTTAGAGGTGGGAGTGCTCAATTACACTACTACTCCAGTAAATCTGCATACTTTTAAATATAAACCTGATTCACAGACACCCCCAACTTAATTCCTTCCTTCATAAATTCTGTACAAACCATGCATCATAAGAAAACAGCAAAAAAGGGTTTGCATAACAGCATTAAAATGGAATGTTATGTTGTAATGACTCACCTGCTAAAGGTAAAGCCTCCCACTGCTTGTAACTAGAGCCAGATTCATCATCTATTTTGCAGGCAGATTAAATTTGTGAGAGCACAAGCAAAACATGGATGCATGAAAAGTTATGCAGTGCCTCTTTCTACTCCTCTGTTAGACAAAATCCTGGTGAACATCAGGAATGGGGCACAGAGTTTCTTAGTGTGTCTTTAGAATCTAAAGACCTATTTCCCTTGATATAATTTCTGTAGCAAATTGCAGGCCAAAAAGGTAACCAATGTATGAAGAGTACTCTTTACTTATTCTTGCAGTGCGAAAATTAGGTGCACGTTAAATTGAATCCAAGCATAGGAGAAAAGAAAAAAAAATTGAGAAACAGAAGTGTCACGGAGAGCAATGACAAAGGTATCCTGAAGGACAGATACTAAGGAAACACTAGACTTGCTTCTGTGACACAGAGCAGAGGGATCACTGTGACAGAATCTGCTAAAGCTACAGTTAGTTATTAAACTACAGTTTTGAGGTAAGACCTCAGAGCTGAGGAATATTTACCCATCTGCAGTTCAAACACAGAGGGAATGCTTATGCTAAGAAACACTTTTCCAGTTTTCTCTACATACCTGCTTGTCTTTCAGTGAAACAAAAGTAGCTCAAAAGCCCTGATCCTAAATAAGGTAGAGGATGCAGGTTTTATTTGTGTTTCCAAACAAATCAACTACTACATAGAAACTGTCCCCCCCGCCCTCAAGTGATCCATCCTTTCTGCAACAGTAACTAGCAGAAAACAGGATTGTCCCTTGGAAAGCATAAAATGATACATTTTTCAATCTCCATTAACCTTCAAAATCAACTTTATTCCATCAGCATTCATTGATAAGGGAGTGCTTTTTATCTCAGCAGATTTATCTATCTGCCTTTTGAGATTTTAATCACACAAAACCACACCACAGTAATGAAGTCCTCAGTTACACTTCACATTCTCTAAAAGTTTGAGACTCTCACTTATTTTTAATACTGCAGAGAAATAACAAAGCTTCATTTAGCTAAGGCATCGAGTATTTGGTAAGGCATAAGATCCTGTTCATTTCTGCACCATGCCCTTCTGATCACCTCACTTGGGGTGTTAAGCTCTAGCTTGCTGTTTGGCAATCAAATTTATCATAAATCTACAACACTTAGAGCTGTAATGAATCCCATTTTAAAGTAATAATAAAACAGAGTGAAAATGAAAACATTTTAGACAGTTTAGAACATTAACAAAGCCTTACTATTGCCTGCCAATTCCACAAGCAAACCTGGTATCTCCTGGTTAGAGTATGGAGCAGGACATCATCAAGTTTTGACATGAATGGCATTAAAGACTGAGGCTCTCAGTGACGATGGTCTGTGTATCCCAAATAAATCACTTCTTTGAAATGCTGTAAGGTTTTCTAGTGCAACAGAGATGTAACAGAGTTCTGCAAGGATAACATAATCTTTTGAAAAAAGAGGCAAGATTAGAGTAAAGCTAAAAGTATGATATTTCCATAACTAACAAACATAAATCTCTTTGCTGGTTCACATGAGTACTTTATAAAAAACCAAAAGCAGTTATAAGAGTTTTGTAAAACTATTATACAATTCAATTAATGTTACTTAAAAATATATGAACAAGTCATGATAACTAATATTATTTAAGCACCTGAATTTAAAGTTGACATTTAGACAGCTCTATTTCACATGTATAATTCATATATATAGGCTAAGGAAAAGTGTTGCTATTCAGCAGAAGCATGACTTCATTTAGCCTTAAAGAAGTGCTCCATTTAAACCCAATGTTTATATGTGACAGAATTGAAAAGCATATTTTTGAAGAAAAACAGGAACTGAATTTGCAGACATGGTGCTACCCAGTCCTGGCTTTGCAGAGCTGCTGACCTAATACTCCACCTGAATTAATGAGGACTGTGCCTATGTAAATCAAGCCTGTGTTGTCCTCTCTGGTACAATTCAGCAATTTCAGTTTCAAGGAACAAAGCCAACAAGTGAACATTCCTAAGAGGCAGACCTTGATCACACTGCTGGAAATGTGAACTTACTGTGATCCTTGAATAGGAATAAAGCTGCTAAGAGATATCTGTTAAACACTGCTTTCACCCTTTAGTTTATTTGAATAAAACCACATTTTATGTCCACTGTTTCTAGTCAGTTTTATTTCTTGCCAGTAGACCTCTTAACTGAAATTATGCTTCCAATTACAACTTTTAAAATCAACAGCATTCAGGCTAATATAGCTGTAGAAAGCTGCCTTACTAAATCTGATGAAAAATTGATATGGATGAAGATGGGAAGAGACAAAAGAAACATTCCATGAAATATCTTACAAGGGTGGATTTTACTATAAGCTATCCAAAAGCATGAAAGTTAGAATAACTCTAGTTCATTTCAATATTAAATTGGAGGAAGATTTTCTTCTCAACCTACATTTCAAGACAACCTTAGAAAATATCTGGAAAGCATTTGTCACCTTTCTATTCTTTGTAGGCAACTATAATCAAGACCATTTCTTGATTATATGTTCTGTTACACAAAAATAATCATATAATTCAACTCAGTTGTTTTGCATGGACTTCTGGAAAATATTTTAAGGTATTGGAAATATAATCCTTACTGCTCTCCATCATCATATACTTTCACTTGCAATGTTCCTTCCCCATGCTGCCTTACAGGGTTGCAGCATCCAGCGGCCATGCTCTGCACACATCCGTGATTTTCTAGGCAGGCAAACAACAAAGGAGGTTTTAAGAATGGACAGACTTTTTTCTCCTATTCTTATACAAGGTATGGACTGGGATAGGACCAACCTGATCATCTTTTATTTGTCAGTATTTTGTCATCACTTACAGTTATCATCTTTAGCTTCTTTTTTAGCAATTCCACAGTGCAGAACTTTATTTTGCATTACTGCAAGAACCCACAGAACTTATACAGAAATATCAATTTATCTCAAAGGGAATAACTGGTGCTTTAAGAAGTTTTCTAAAAAATAAGCCATGTGATTTTAAACAGCAAAAAAGTCTTAAACACACCCTGTAGGACTGCACAGATTTGGGGCAGGATGGGGGGAGAGTTAATGCTCAAATGCTGTAGTGCACTCTACACACAAACAGTAATAAAAATCTATCACTTAATCATTTATATGTTGTGTAAAACAGCAGTCTCCTTTCAGTTAAGAGCTGCTTTATGTCGTTTTCATCGATACAAATGTTGCCCAAGTGATTGTGTGGGAGAATACAAGAACAGACTGTAATAAAATTAAAAATAACTTTCCAAGGAAATAGTATTTGGAAGGATTAATTACAGAAGTTCAAACAGGAGGCCATATGCTTTCCCCCCTCTTTACTATTGAGCATACAGTATGCCCATAATAAAACAGGAAGGGGAAAAAAGCTGGTCAAAGGAAACTGTTTCAAGTACCAGGTAATGACTCAAAGGTAATGACCTTTACAATTTTGTGTGCCTGAGTATACTTTATCTAGTCATTTGACTGCTATGCTAAATTTTTTTATCAGCTGTGTTCATTTGTGGAATAAAATAGTTAGCCCTTTGCCACTACTCCCATATAGCAGGTATTTCTTGAGTGCTAAATACATGGGAGAAGTTGGTAGGGTGGGTATATTTCCTCCTTACACTAAACTCTCTACTCCAAATACAAGATTTACTTGCAAGATCACAGCTGCAACCACTGCAAGCATAAGAACTTTGTTAAAGTCTACAAGAATTAGGTGCCTTTATAAGCTTTCCATTTAAGTAGTACATTGCAAAGAAAGCCACTCTGACTTAAGAAAACTTCACTAAAACTTCACATTAACATGCTAAAACAAAAACGTATATGTTCAAGTGTTTTTCTGACTTGGGGTCCAAAGGCTTAGTTTCAGAAAATGGGTTACTTTTTCATTTGCACGAGAAAATCTTCCCTTAATTTAATCAGTTTAACATTTTCAAAATTATAACATTGATTTTGTAAACAACTTGATGGAAGTTAAATAAAACTTTCTGGTAGAAAAGGCAGAGCAGAGGTACAAAACTAATCAGAGAGACTTTTATGCCAGCTAAGTCATACGCAATGTGACCAAGAAGTCAAAATTATTCAGAAAACCAGTATTATGGGTGCTGTCGTTTTATTCAACTAAATATAGAAGGTTTTTTAAATGATAATTTACCTGTATGTTTCCAATAAATTCCTTAAAAGCTAAACATAAACATATGAAAATTCAGTTTAAAGTGTGATGAAAACCTCAATGACATAAGTTAACATTATTAGAGATCAGAGCAGTCTATGGCCCCAGAGTATAATGTTGGAAGAACAGTTAAGTTTTAGTTCTCATCCCATGACCCCCATGAAAAAAAACAAAACAAAAAAACCAAAGCAAAACAAAACCACCATCACCAAGACCCAAAGCCTCACCTTTTACTTGAATAAATTAGTGGAGAAAAGTCACATTAAACCACAAGAACGCCTTTGGGGAAAGTGCCTGAAATGCCCTATCCTCTGTAAGAAATCATAGTTTCCTTGGAAAATAATTTATTAAGAAATGTTACACTGTTCTAGACAAGAAAACAAAAGAAGAAATTAAACAACTGATCAATAACGTATTATTTGAGTATTTGAATATAGTGCTAGGAAAAAACACTATAGAATTATTAACACATATTAGACTGCAGGAAAAACTGGAATTACTCCCCTTGTTCTCTCCATTTCAGTTTGTTTGAAACCCTATTTTATGTAATAACATAATGATGCACTGAAAGTTTTTTACAAATGTAAATCCATCACATCTAGTGAAAAATCCACTAAGAGTAAAGCTGGTTTCTATACTTACGTTTAAACATAATGCACTACTCTGTCTAAATCATAAGGGAATAAGGCACTTAAAATAGGGTGTCACATTTCGAGGTAATAAATAGCAGATTGATTCAACCTCCCAGTTGATCCTGCAGTTTACTTACATACAAGATGGAAAATAAAGTACTAAAGCCACTGTGATTTACTTCTCAGAAATGAGACACTCTATATTAGTGTAAATGAATGCAAAAGTCCTGCATTGACAATTTATTACGTTCTCAGGCCAAGCCCTGATTAGATCAAATTGCAGTCTTTCTGAGCACACCAAAGGAACCTCACTGCAGATGCCAGTCAACACTATCAGTTATATATTAAAAAAACCCAACCCCAAACAAAACCATAATGACCCCAAAACTCTAAGCAAAATTTCTCCAGTCCATTCTTTTTCAAAGCATGTTTTTCTCCCCATTTGTCACTAATTAGGGAAAGGTGTTCTACCCCAAGAGAAAACCCATTACTTAAGAAAGTTTACCTATGGGATTTTTTCTAGAAAGTCTTACCTAAAATGGTAGAATCTGGAGGAATTAATTCTCAGCATCAGTTAAACTCTGAAGTCAGTGAAACATTCTCTCCACTACTGATAGGAAAGATGCAACTGAGATACAAAATGACATTTAATAGTAACACCCCAAATTATTCTAAACCAGCAACATTCCTTACAATCCTATGGGAAAAAACAGGGAAAACTAAAGTACAGAGGACAACAGGTGTCTGTGCACTTGGGCTCCATGAGCTCAGCATCAAGGGCTTCAAGGCCAACAAAATTCATGGCCTTCGTTTCAGACTCTGTTAAGGAAGACCAAAACTGCATTTGAATTTAATGCCATCTTCACTGATAAACTCAAGAGAACATCAGAACCATTTCAGAATTCCCATAGCTAGAGCAAATCTCATATTCACATGACCTGAAAAGGTTTTTCATTTCACACCACAGGAACCACTTCCCCCTGCCTCTTTCTTTTTAGGCTATTTTGGAGGAAAATATTATTTCACTTTTTATCACCGAGTGGCTTAAAAACATGCAGATTTTGTACTAGTAAGATGTTTGCTTATATAAATGTATACGTATATATGACTTTGATTGGAAGGAAAAATCAGGTTTTTTCAGGTGACCTAGATGCCTATATTTTCTCAGTCCATAGGCATGTAGACAGCTGCTTAAACAGCAGCTCCCTTACACAGACTTTTTACATTGAAAATTACACAAGATCCACTTTCCAAGGATGTTTTTTAAATACAGTGCTTCTGCAAACAAAAAATCCCTGAGTGTCTGGGTGAATAACTGTCATGTACATATTCAAGAAAAGGCAATACTGCTGCAGAGCACTAGAATCAGCAATATTTCAACACAGTTCTAGTTAAAAAGTGAATTTCTGTAACTATCTACTACATCTTTGCAAAAAGTCTGATGTCAGTGCACAACCACACATGAAAGGCCCTTGTCTTCAAAACCCAAACTGGCAGAATTTTTTATAAAATGAATGGCCTTGAACAAGAAGTAGGGAGTAATTCAGTACTTTAATCTACTAAATATTTTAAAGGTTTGTCATCTGCACTTTAATGTCTGTCTTTTTACCAGGTGCATAATAGCTTTAACACGGTAAAAAGAAGGAACTATACATATCTCCTATGCCATAAAACACTAATCAGTGTAAACTTCAAAGCTTTTATTTGAGAGTGTAAACTTCTAAGAAAGATTAGATAACTACTGAGCAGGTGCAATCCAGGAACAAAAATAGATGGAAACACAATAAAGGAAGCAGGACAAAGCAGTTGCTAAATAGAAATTCCCTTCTTATTAAGGAGGAATGACCATAGCAAAAAAGAAATTTAGATGTAATTACCACATATTGTAAGGACAACTAAGCATTTTGCAGGTATTTCTTGAAAATATGAGTTCACCACCTGTACAGATACTGATATTCTCTTCTCTTGCAGTCATGTTCAACATAGTCTATAAAAAATTGAAACTTAATGATATGCACATTAAAGGCCACAATACAGAGTCTTAAATTGCAGAATATTTAAAAGTAATTTTTTATAAAGTATTACTTTACATAAAGCATTCAAGCCTTGAACTCTAATGTTGCAATGTTCACAGAAGCCAAAAGTTTCATAACCTCCTCCCACACACACAAGTAATAATCACATACTGAAGCACACACAGGCACCCTGGAGAGTTACAGAACTAACCTAATGGGATTAAGTTCATACTTAAGTATTTTTAATGAGTACTGCTCACTTCTTTCCACTGTGAGCTAGAACTCACCACAAACAGACAAATGTAAGATATATAATGAAAAATGTTATTTTTGCCTCATGACAATGCATTTTATCGCCACACATCCAAACCAAAGAATAGAAAAGCTTTGTATTTCATTTTATAGTTTTCAAACAAAATGTTTGATTGTTCTCATATGTGGAGAAGATGGTCAAGGGGTAATAAAGTGAGGGCTTAGTATGAAGAAATAAAAGCATGAGCCCACTTGCCACAAGTCTCACCAAGATCTATAGAAATAACCAGCACTAGAAGAGGGTTGTTTCCAAAAAGCTAGCTGTTGATTATGATTTCGTTTTTCAAGTGTACATCCTAAGTTTTCTGTATTCTTGAAATTCCACATCCCTTTCCATTACGCATAAGCACATACTTTTTGCATGTTTGGTTTGGGGTTGTTTCTCTTCCAGGAGCTCAAAAAGTTTGGCTTCATCAATCAGTCAGACCAATTAGACTGTTTTGTCACCATATTCTATATTATAAAAATATTAGGTACTTATAACAGAGTATTTATCTTTCTTTCAGAATAAATGGCCTGTTTTCCTGAGAAATTGAGTTGTTCTAGCCTCATTACTCCCATTAACCTGTGAATTTAAATCAGCTAACATAAAAATAAAAGTTTCAGGAATCAGCTTGATCAGAAAAACACTTTAATTATTTTTCTAAAACAAAGTACAGAGACTTTAGATAAAAACTGAGGAAGCTGACATCCATGTAATCTATTAAACTGTACTGTTAATTCCATACAAAATCTGTTTATTTGCAGAGGGCACAGCAGAAGCATATTCTACACTAAGATTCCCATAGAACTTTCAGTACAATGTCCTGCCTCTCAGAAAGGATATTTACTGCATAGGAGACAGATTTTAGCTAATTTTGATCTGTGCAAAGAAAACAACAAGCATCCATAATATGGCCATCACATTCAAATAAAGATTCTTTAGGTACTGTTTGAAATGTCATGAACTGCTAAGTGCAGCACCCTCAAGCTGCTTTTACAGTATAAGGCTCTGAATGAAGCTGCACTGAAGTCAGCCAGTGATGGGGATCCTACAACAAAAAAATCACATGCCCATTCCTGGGCATGCTCCCGTTCACTGGAGAATTTATAGTGGTTAGTAGGCAGTAACCTTGCTCAAGCAGCTCTTCTCCTGGTGCATATAAACTAATTTAATACATTCACATCAACATCCTACATACCACATCCTTATTACACCACTGCCACTTCATCTTTTCTATTGGGATACTGTCACGTTTCACTCCCAGACAGTTCTGGGCATTAAACCTGAGAGAACCCCAAATAATTATAAAATAAAAGTGCCTGATCTTTCAGTTAAAAAATGCTAAAGTACATGTTCAACAACTTAGTGGGACTAATAGATATTTTCTGTATTTTTCTCAGATAAAGCTATTATCACTATCTTTGCTTACTAAATCTACTAACAACACAGCATCTGTAAGCAGATAATCTGGAGTTGTCTACTCATAGTTTGCCTAACATTTCAGATAAAAAAGATACATATCTAACTGGAAGACTATCCAGTCAAACCTTTTCAAAAGATGCCATCTCAGTTTGGCACAAAAATCTTAGAATGTTCTTTTCATTTTTAATCTCAAGACGACATGAAGTATATCACAGCAAAGAAAATTACATCATTATGTATCTATCCAACACACCTGCTATGCAACAAACACCTGTATTACATCTGGCCTTCCAAGTAAACTGAAAATCAAGGAAACTTTTATTGCCGTTAAAATATTAAAGTAGGGTTTTTTTCTATTTCACTCAGTTTAAAATGACATATAGAAAAATCTAGATTTTTTTTACCTACAGTTTAGCTACCACTGTAACTTTTACACATAGCCCTGGTTCATCTGGAAGTGAGTTGCCAGTAAAGCATGCAATTATACACTCAAGGTACACACCAGTCCAGGCACGCCACATGCACAAGAGGAAATAAGGGAAACGAGTCTCCAGCATGTGGTTTTCCAGAGAGAGCCTTTCTTGGGCCACTTTGAGTGGCTCCAGCAGGGCCTGCTCTGCCAAGGGAAGGCAGGGGATCTGCCCAGACTCTCAATTGACAAGAATGCAAAAAAAAAAAAAAAAAGGGCATTATACCAAAATCTGAGCAATCCCCGGCTATTTCAGACTGGTACCAGTCACTAATAGGCACAAAGGCATGGGATGTGTCAGAGAAATTGGCAAAGAGGTCAGGGCAAGAAGATTGTTCCAGTAGAAGAAATCCCTCTAGTTCAATGAGACCAAGCATAGGTCACACAAGTACTGTTTAGATCTCCATCATTCATTTTCCTGATTGTGGACAAAGAAATCTGCACGATTACAATCAAGTCACTTTAACTCAGAAATGTTGTTAATTCCAAATTGTATCACAGTATACTTGTAGCAGCTTTATATTTCTGGTAGCTATAAATAAAAAAGGGAATTGTATTGCAGACAGTACTTGATACTCTTCTTCCCTGGGGCCACCAGACAGATGAAACAGAAATTCTCACTTTCAAAATGCCAACAAATACAACCAAAGATACTGTGTAAAGCAACAGGCACAATGCAAACTGAGCAAGTAAGGACACAATACAAAAGACAACTTTGCATTAAGGTGGCAACCTATCTAAATTACAAATGTAGGAAACCCTCATCTCTGCATTAAAATAATAAGTAATATAATAATCACTTTGTCTCCTTTCTAAAGGAATAAGCCATTACTGTGCTGTCTATAAAACTGTCACTTGGTGATGCTGCGTAGCTGCTGCTCCTGAACAGCAAGACTCATCCAACTTTCATTTATTTTGAGTTGTGAAAAAAGGAAACTAATGAACTGTGAATAATTAAGACATTTATAATACAAAACTAATGTGTCTATATATGGCCTAAGATTCTTATCTGATATGGCTAAAATGACATACAAATAACCTACAATTTTTAAGCATGAGGTCCTTAATTTCTTTTCATAGGTATATGTAATTTCCTTTTTTATATCAAATATTTCATATCTGTGAATTAGTTTTTCTGATCAGCTACTCAAATTTAGCAGTGTAAAACAAAATGAAAAAAAAACCTGAAATACCTAAACTAAAAAACTTTATTTAAGGTACTATGTACAAAATAAACCCAGTGATTGCTTGTTTTGTGGAATAGGTATACAAAAGAAAATCAAATAGAATTCATCTAGACAGAAAGTGATGCATGAGGCTATTAACTTCTGAGACATGTCAATAAAAACAATAAAGCAAGATACTTTGAGTCTAGCTCTCCTCCATTTGAACAACTAGTTTAACTAGGTAAGAAAAACTGCTTATTTGCTAGACAGAAGCTTGGGAATATAAGAATATGTGTATTAGAGAAATATTTTTATTAAAGCAGAATGTGTATCTATATAAATCAGAAAATAATCTCAAATAGAAAGTACGACTTAAAACCATTTTTATATGGAATCTTCTAGTTTCAAGCAAGTATCTGCAAGTAACAAATATGGTTTTATTAAGCAACATATAGACAGTTGTTCTAACAAAGGACACCTGAACAATGAATCACAAACCCCACTTGTAAATTGGCTGAGGCTATTCCAACATACCTGCCAACTCTAAATCTTTGTTCAACAGACAGCTGGAGACTAGTTTTGATCAAGAGTTTTCTCCTGCAGTAGGAGGGCCTACAGGTATAAAAGAAATGTGTTGTTTAAACAAAACTATAACTAAAACACAGCATCTCACACAGTAAAGATCCACAAGTAGTTGTTACACTTGATTATTGTTGATAACAGAGCTACTCTTTCCTGAGTACGTTTGCAAGTACTCCATAGGTTTTCATCCTTATTTTACCTTAATAATTAACACAGTAGAAACTGAAATTTCCCCTAATAACAGTTATTAGCTGATAGCAAAAAGGCTTGCCCTTCCTATGTGCTGACCAGGTCACACAAAGAAGGGGAAGGTGAGTAGCCATATTAAAATGCTTTCTCTTTCCCCAAATCCCTCAGGGAAGGTCCTTACCACTGTGCCAATAAATTTCTTATGGCTGCCTCCATCATAAATACTCTGATTAAAATGTAAATTCAACCAACCTATCAGCTTCCCATTAAGAGGACTCTTTAAAAACACCATTAATCAGCTGAGAGATATGTAGTGAAATACCACTTATCAATTCTAACTGCTTATGACAGTTAACAAAGCTTTATATTTGCCCCAAACATGTGCTGATCTATCAATTATGCCAGGGTTCACTCTCACGCTAATTGTACATTTTCTTCTCTAATGCATTTTTGCTGTTATCTCATAGGCTAATGAAAGCTGGGAAATCAATACATATAAATTATACATGCAAAGAAGGACTGCTGTGAACATAAAGTTTCTAATTAATTGCACTTGATTAATTTATATCCTTTAATTATCTTGCTAAGCCACAAACAACATAAATATCCTTGCAATCTGGTTATTGCTATGTCAGTCATAAAAAAAAGCAGACACAGTAAATCTATGAAATCTAGCAAACTCCATTGCCAAAAAACATAGTATGGCATAACACATAAATATAACTGGACTTACTCAAGACACCTATGAATAATTTTACTGTGACAAATTACCACTAAATATGTTGTATAGTTATTTGATTAAGGTTATAATGATGTTATAACTTTACATGTAGCATACAGGGTAAGCAAAATGCAGGCTTTTCATGAAGGCTTATGGAGGTTTTTAGTTGTATTTATAAAACAAATCTGCAATAGACATGTCAGTGATAATGATATCTGATTGGTTAGGGCCAAGGATCAAATTATCAATATTCTAAATTAAGGCATTACTGCTTTTCTGCACTTAAGATTATATGGCAATTTGTTTGCAGAGTTATCTGAAAGCCAGAAATGCACACAATCAGGACCTAATAATGATATACCCAACTCAAAGCAGGGTTAAATAAGAGCTACCATACTGTCTTTTGTAAGAAGCAATTGGCCAAATATAAATTCTTCCATTATGTGAGTAGCTGTAATTGTAAATAGTTTTTTTTCCTTTCAAATTTTGTCCACTTTGGTAAACCAACCATATGTCACTGTTCTGAAATCTAATCCTATCAATCCACCAGACTTGCTCTTTGTCCTACACAACAGCATATTACCGAATATCTGTATCTACAACTTTCATAAATGTGTAAAAAGAAACTGTATCTGTCTACAGGGAGACTCAGACAGAGACCATCTGTCAGTGACTAAAGCTATTCTTTAAAAAAGAAAACATTCATCTGGGATTTGCCCTTTACAGAGTAAACCCACTTAACCTCCCAATAAGATTAACTGTTATTTGTTTCCATTAAACAAAAATGACCATGCTAATATGCATTTAATAGCACTAACAATGAGAGAAACATGAACTTTAACAATTTTTGAATTCATTAAAGTCATAACATATGTTATTTAATGACAGCTATTTTATTATTTGTAAATATTTTTCTTTTTCATTTCAAGCCTTCTTGCCCAAAGTTGAGACTAAATTTTTTTTTTTTTTTTAAATCAGGGTAAATATTGAAAGTAAGACAGCAGGCTCTTGAGTCTGCCACATAATATAGATAACAATGACTGTATATAAATTAAGTCTGAATAATGCATATAAAAACCCAATACCTTTGGAGCACTGATGATTTTCACCTGTGCCCTCAACATCCAGGCATTTACAAAGAAAGGTATTTAACTAGATTGATTATCCAAGGCTGTCTGAGTAGAGTTAGTGCAATGTAATGGAGACTGTACTCTGTGCTTCTCTTTGCAGCAGCACAAATCACTGAACCAGCCTGAAGCTATACAGAAAAATACCTTAATGTCTCTTCTTGGGCTGACAAAACACAGTAGTACTGTCATGTGAGACTCCCTCTTCTACTGGGGAAAAACACAGTAGGAGAAACCTTTAAATGTAGGCAACCCCTTAGCTCCCAATATTGTCTTGTACTTATTTTGTCAGACCAAGTTAGTGAGATGTACAATAGTATTAAACAGTATCCTAAAACGTGAAGGGGTGAAGTGCAAAATCCCTCATAAAATTAATTCCTGGGTCCCTGCCTTCCTGTTTTGCTCATAACTGTACCTCTAAAGTAACCTAGGTAAGAAGCACAAAAGGTGTCCTGCTCCCCTTAGGAGAAGCTTGAGGAGAGCTCAATAAAGTCTGTTTCTACTCTAGGCATAATTCAAATCTTACAGGAGCCAGTGGGAATATATTCCCCAGGTTCAGTTAGCCTTGCATCCAGCTTTCTTCATTAATGGTAGCGGCACTACGCAATCAATAAACATTAAGACAAAGCAATCATACAATCATTTTCTCACTGAGAAACTGGCATATGCTATAAATAAGAATAAATAAATTGATGAGGGGAATCATTATTACAATTCAGCACAGCTAAAGAAATTGTTCCTAAAACAGAGAATCCAGAAAACACTGGCTTCCTCCCCCTCAAATGCAAAGCATACTAAGAAACAGAAGCTGAATGCTCTAGGCATTTAAGTCTCTACCTATCAACTGATGCATTACTTGAATATATTGTATCTAAGATCCAACATCAGGGGGAAAAAATCTTACAGTATACACAGAGTTATACAGAAGCAGACATTTTAAACTCAGATTTAGTAGATTCCAAATCTAGATGAGGGTGCATCCTCAGCGATTTCAAATCTGCTAAAATCTCCTTGTGTTGGACAGGCAGTAAGAACATAACCTTTCAAACAGTGGAATTGATCCTTTGATATCATCTGCGTTAGCTGCTGATCGTCTCCTGCAAGGGAGCAGATTCAGACTGGCAGTGCCCAGTGTTTGTGTGCTGTCTGTAAAGCCACAGCTGGACAATGAACTCGGTGTTTTCATTACTTTACAGAAAAAACGGTGAAGAGTGAAATTGAGGAAGGCGTGAATTAACAAGGATCATGTTTAGCTACCGATAAAGTTGTGACATAAGACTTGCCACGTGCCAGACAGTTCCAGCACAGAACAGTCAGCAGTCACTAAGAAGGAACTAAAGGCAGCAGGAAAAGCCTTTATCCATCCAAAACCCATCAATTCATCTAAGGAAAAGCTTCGGAGTATGTAACTTCCACCCGAGTTCACTGGATTTGACACTTGAGATATAAAGCACCTAGATAGAAGCAGAGTGCTGAGGTTTGACTGCAATTACCTTATCTTTCCTATTTTTAGTGACAGGACCAGATTATTTTAAGTGCATTTTATAGAAAACCCTTCTTTACTGAAATATAAAGACTGTAATAAAGACAATACAATGTTTTGAAACTGTTTTAAATCCTTCACTCAGCTTTGCTTCTACAGATTTAACATGTAGGGGTTCTAATCTTACTGCTACTAATTAGAGCTTTAGTGTAATTGTGCCAACAGGGTGCTTGGCATAATAATTACTATTGAGAGATTCTGGTGGAGCAGTAACGTGCCCACATAATACAGATATGTCTAATATTATACAGCAGTCACCTTTGTATGTTGACTCTTAAGTTGGATTTTAACCAAGTAAGGGGTTATTTTGCCTTTATTATAAAGCTTAAAAGGCATATACATATGTATGATTTGGGTATTCATTTTTTCCTCTTGATCTTTTGAATATTAATTAGGCAGAGGAAAACTAGAAGGCACATTTTATTTCACATCCTTCATAATTTAGTCTAGTTTGGCATGGGAAAATGAACAAAAATGTTTATGTTGGCAGGTCATACTTCTAATGTAATATTAGACTTTCTTAGGATAATGTCCTCAGCTGTAATGTTTACCATAATATACAATAAACAGAACTAAAAACAGAGGATGAGTAAGACTTAAAAATGTGCATTTAGAAAGTGCCTGTGCTGCATTCCATTACAGTCCTACTGGTTTTGAAACAAATCTTTATGTAACTACTTGAATAAATCTATTCAGTGAAATACACAAGACAAACTTAAGGGACAATGCAGGAACACTAACAAAGATATAGAAGAGCATTTTTGATCACTTAGTAACATTTACTATCTTACTGCCTAACAAGTTTCAGATAATGAAACTTTGTTAATGAAGTAAATCTATACTGAAAGAACACTTACCAGTATTGAGATGTTTTGTTTGGTTTGTGTTTTTTTTACCTCTAGAAATATCAGCTTCAGCCATACAATCATTAAAAAATAAAATCTTAATTATGGATATAATTATAGATATAAGAAGGACTTCAAGAGCAATTCAAACATGAACCCTGTACAATATCATATGATAAAAAGTAATAGGCATTTTCAGATTAATTGAAGCATCTTCTTTAAAAGAAAAATAGTGAACTCTTTAAAATAAGAAAACGTACAGCATGGAGCCTGAACCAGAGCTTCATCTAGAACAGACAGGCTTGTTTTTACTGCCCCTTAGTGCTTCCCTTTTAAAGTGACAGGAAACCAATTTCTGATTACAAATCAATAGGTTAGCACACTATCATCAGAGTGTAAATTTAGTTGTTGATATTAGATCATAGAAGAGGGTATCAGAAAAGAGCAGCTGTTGCCATTTTGATGCATACAAAAACCAGTAAACAGTATTTCTTTTCTGCAAATCCCTATTTTCAAGGAACAGTTCTTACAGTGTTAGTCACATGTGGCTTATTTATCATTTGTGGGTAACCATCAGGAAAAACAATGGTGACAAATGTACCGTGTACATAAAGTGCATAAGTTTAAGTCTCAAAACTAAGAACCACTAAAATGTGCTGTGTTAATTAATATAATGGAAACAAAAAGTATGTATGTGCCCGTCACACAGAATACCTTTTGATGAAGTCTCTTTTTTCTTTAAGCTTTTAAGATAATCTTAGAGAAATCATCAAACTATAAAAAGAAATCAATAAAACAGAAAAGGTTCCCATCACCCCTAAAAAAATCCATAACTTTTGCATTTTAATAGAGACACTACAAGACTATACCAGTCATTTTCTTTCTGATGTGTTCCTTTGATTTCACTCTTATCTCACAGGACTCTTGACTTTCCTGAGAAAGGGATTATTGAATTGTATGTCTCCCTCAGATGCTCTTGATCATTCAAGTAGTCTGTACTTAAGAACGTTACAGAGTCTGCTCAGCTGCTGGCTCCTTGGGAACTCATCAGGGACTGTCATCTTAATATTAATTGGGTTTTGTGCAGGAATCCAAGTCCCACAATGAGAGGGTTTCAAGAGAGAAGATTATGCCCAAAGCCAGATATAAAGACAAACATATTTAGCACAACAATTATGATAATTGCAGAAACACTCTGAGAAATAAGTAAATCTGATTAAGGGCACTTCTACATGATCAAATATTAATCTGATGTCTTCACTCTAACCTGGTTTGAACATAAGAGGCTTCTTATGGTTTTATGTATTAACAGATTTGTAGAAGCTGAACTCATAGTACCTAATAATATGGTACATCCAAGTCAATACAGTAAAAGGATCTTTACGGAATGTAATCCACTTAAATTAAAAATAGACACAGATTGAATCATAAAGCTTAAATTAAACTTGACACAGACTCAATCAATAAAACATTTTATATAAAGTCTTGTATAAACTACTGTAACATTTTGCAGTCTCATAGCACAATAACTTGTGTGTATTTATTTTTATTGAATAAAGACTGCATCACTTCCAAACAAAATTATCATAAAAACCATGCAGACAAAGACTCAAAAGTTTCCAGACTGACATAATATCCAGCAAATTAAATACACCTATATTTGCATATGTGAAACTTATCTATCTTTAAAATATGTGGTTTATTTGTAGAGATTTGAAGTATAGTTAAGTAATTTCATCTTTAAAATCACTCTGATTTATAGAAACTGTGGGCCAAAACTATATTTTCATGATAAATAATAACACAGTGGCAGCAAAATAAGTTTTTTTGGCACTGATTTCTCTACGTTTACGTGCATGCACATACTTGCATACAAATATATACTAATACAGACCCCTGAATTAAAACTCCATACAAAATCATGTTTAATATTCTGGATGCATTATATTTAACATTACCATGACAAGTGTATTCAGTTTGCTATGCACAGACCATTTTGAATAAATCTGAAATTAATATATACAGTATACACTTGTTAATATAAATTTGCAGAGGTAGAAGCAATGCCTGAGAGCACCTACACTATATTTGCATAATTGTTTAACTCAGATGAAAGCTTCCATGTCTAGCTAAGTTTTCAAAATTGAACATAAAGCATCTGAGAACAATTACAGTAATATATTCAGGGATATAAAGGAGAAGGGGGGAAAAAAGGAAAATATATCAAAAATTGTAATACAAAAATGAATTATGTCAACATAAGACAGAAACACACAGACATAGATACCTATCTATCCATCTTTATTTGTAAGTATTATACGTGAAAGGTAAATCTTGCCAGCATGGCTTACCTCCCATAGTAATTAGGCTTGTGTTTCTGCTTTATTAACTCTGATACAACAGTGTCCTGCCCTCTGTCACCAAGGGTACTAATAGATGATAATCACGTAGATTTGGAAACCATACAAATTAAATGATGAAGTGAGATGAAGTGTAGTAATGCAACGAGTTCAAGGACAAGCAATTTAGTCATTTCAATATTCATTTCCAGGATATTAAAAAGAAATATCTGAGGAAACTAGACTGCACTATCACAAAATTAATAATTTATATTTACAAGCAAATATTCCTCAAATTTTAATGTTTCAAAAATCATACTAAAATGTTTGTCTTATGTAAAGAAAAAACAGCTTACTTTCCCCTATTAAAAACATTAGAAATACATCTCTTATTTACAAATATAATGGAATCTTTAAAGGATTAAACACTCCCTATGGAAAATTTTAATTTTGTGTGTCACAGTCCAGTGACAGCAGGCCCATACTAGTATACTGGAAATACATTTTGATCTATATTACTAAAATCTTGAAGACGTTATACTGATTCTGACCTCCTAACTACAAATTTTCACCCATTAATTCCAAAGCAATAATACTGCAAACCTAGTGTTAACTTTTTAAAATCATTAATTATACAGAAATTATACAAAAAATATAGTTGACAAAAGTAATTTAACTACAAATAGTTGTCAGCATTTTCCCTTAGAAGTTTTGAAACTGTTTAAACTTATGATAAATATCACAATTTTACAGTCATTTCAAAGAGGCTTCAAATTCTGAATAGTCTGTTTAGATAATAGATTTTCTTCAAAAAAAATTTATCAGCTTCGTAAGAGACAAAGCCTTGACATGAAGGTACTAAGTCTAAATATTGTCACAGTGGTTAACTGTGTTTTCAAATTCAGCCTCATCTGTTGTAATTTATCAAAATTACATTTTTGTTATTACATTTATCTTTTTTAATGCACAAGGAATTTAGTTTCAATGTGTTATATGTTCAATGTAAATCCGAGTCTCCTAGATTTTTAGAAGGTAGAAATATATTTAATTATGCTTATCAAAAGCCAAATATACTTCAGCATAAACAAACATTCAAAAAAATAGTGAAAAAATATTCTGTTAAAGAGGGTGGTTTTGGATTTTTTTAGTAAGTAAACAGGTGAATGCAGCTCCTTAAGTATTGTCCAGTTGTCAGAAATAACAAACCTGGGCTATTGGGAAAGCAATATGTGTTATTCAAATCAGTCACATTTTCCCAGTAGTTTTCTAAGCCAAGATATTTACCTCAAACTTCTCACCCCAGCATGAATAGTTTTGAATTCTGTTAGATGCAAGTTTCAATAACCAGGGTGCTCGTCAGAAACACAGTTCTGCTGGGCCTATACTCTGCATTTTGAAAGCAAATACTCTGCATTCTTTTTCAAACTAAGTACATTTTTAAACATCACTTATAAGCAAAGAACCTAAAATACTGTATCTTGTTCATGCATACTGAAAAAAACATCCCTTCATTCTTTAAAGTATTGAGTATAAAGCAATATAATTTCAGAGCTCAAATTGAGTTCTGCGTAAAAAACTATTTTAAATTATATCAAAACTTTTAGCAGTCTAACAATCTTTCAAACTACAAAGGACGCATTTTACTGCAGTGCCAGAAAATGTATATAAACCACATAATATAATTTAATCTCATATTTAAAAGGTTCAAATGCTATGATTTTTAAAAGGTGTTTCAAAAATTATAGTTTCCATCTTTAAAGAGGAAAGGCTTAACAGACAAAAGAAGTACAGATATTTTGCTAATAATCATCCAGCTAGCTACTTTCTGTTCTGAGGAATTGTCTTCTGTGGTTAGCATGTTTACATCCATTCAATTCTAGATGCAGATTATGGCAATTAGATATTTATCCCCCTTAATGTACACTGTTTTTATTTATGTTGAACTTGAATCCATTATCAGAAACAAAGCTGCATACATATAACCCGAACCAATTGCTGGAGATGAACACAGACTACTGCTTGTTTACTTTGGGTAGACTAATCTTATGGCATGCATTAAAAATGTTGTACTTGTCACTGACTAATACAACAAATTGAAACCTTGGAACAATCTTATTTACTATTCAAGTGCTCCATATTTGATTCTTGCACCAGAATTTTCACTTAACCCTTTTGTTAAATAACTGAATCTTAGAGCAATGCACAGCTACACTGCAATTTGAAGCTAAATACAAGATAATTTTATTTGTTACAATCAGTTTTCAATCTACAAGATACATCAAGGTTGCATTACCTTGCTGTATGTTTTTACGCCCTCAGTATGCAGTATATAATTGAATATTTCAACTGGTTTGTACTATTCACACAGCAAGGGTTATTGCTGAAAGAAAAAAAAAACCCAAACTTTCCCTCATCTGTATTCCATAAATAAAAAGTTAGCTGCTGTTTTTACTTACAGTTTCCAGAATTTTTCTCTTCTAAAATATTTCAGCTCTTAATATTAAACTTTTATTAGTTATTCTGTCAGAAAATTCAAACCTTTACTAAGTGACATGAACAGTTACAGTTGGTTTAACTGTGCTTGGGTACCCCCGATTCCATCAGGAAAAAAACAAAACAATATATGGCATATGTTAACATCTAACGACTGAAAACATACCCACCAAAATAGTCCCCCAGACTTAAAGGAAATCTCTACTTAATTCCACAAACATTTGTTTCAGCTCAGGAATTGCACTAGAAACTTTTAAGTAGTTTTCTGGTTCAAAAATGACTCCAGTTGATCCGAGGAACCATAAGATGCTGCACAGCACCATCTGCTGGTTTGAACAATAGGCTCCAATTCCTCGGGTGATCAGAACTCTAAAGAAACATGCCATGCCACTCACCTCAGTTCCACGGGGTTTGGAGAATTCTGCACGGCTTCACGGTACAAACTGAAAGACAGTAAGAGAGAGACACAGGCAAAGAGTCAGATGTGTTCATAAAGACATCTGAAAATCATACAGAGATGAAATCTGAGCAGATTTCTGAAAGAAAAAAAAAAGATTGCTGAATTTCCTTTGTCCCAGTCCAAGGAAGTGCTCATTTTAAGCTATTTCATGGACATTATTTTCTTCTTCAATCTAGATACCTTGTATTTTGGGAGGAATTTAGGTGGTTGTTGGATGCAGGAAGACTTTTTTTCTTAAGCATGAATGTCAGAACAGCTTCTATCGTAGATCAATCCTCAATTAATAAATGCTAAATACAGAAACAGTTATTTTCTGTTATAATGAATAAAGACATTAAAAATTGTATAAATGTAACTAAGGAAGAGTGTATTTTCATTTTGTTCAGGCTACAGATATGCAAGCAGATGAAAAGTGATATTTGAAATGTTAACATTTCAAGACTGTGAAATATAAAACAGCCTTAGGAACACTTTCTGAGAAATGACTTGTGAGCAAGTTTATTGTTGAAATTTATTGTTTTAAACTTTTGTTGGTACTTTAAAGGAAACTACTAACAATCTCACTTTAATGGCAATTGTTTGCTACATCAACACAAAAAAACCTTTTCCCCCCAAAATGGGACCATCCAAATCTCTGAAATGATATCTTTTTAAATGCAGTTTACCTATGAGCAGTGGCCATAGATTTAAAACTTAAAGCCAAAGTGTGCAGCCTTAGCAGAGCTGTTTGTGTAAGCACCACCCTCACACCGTGAGAGTACAGGCGATGGGGCTGCGCCTGCCAGTCCTTCCCTGGTGGCACCATTTAAACCGTGGTGGCAGAATTCTATAGATGGGAAACCCAGATTCTACTCACACCTCTGACTGCTCCCTGTAAATTAATTTGTTTACTTGATGCCTGTTTCATGAGGTGAGCAGCGGCCCTAGCTGGTACATGTGCATACCAAAAATGTCACACATTCAGTACCCACTGTGGGGTCCTGGCCACAGCATGCTCTGACAGCTTGATGATGAACAGCTGCCCTGCTCGGGGAGCAGACACAGCACTCTGGGCAACACCAGCAACAAACAGGTAAGCAGTGCTAGGAGAACTCATATTTCAGAATAATAGGACAGGCTACTTTGGAAATCCTATTTCTGAGCTGTCCGAGCGGAGTGTGGTCAGAACTCAGCTCACTGCCTGGTGAAAGAAGCAGACTCTTACCAATTTCAGCAAAAGCTAGCTCACATCTGCAGGACAAAAATCAAGAAGAATCCCTCTCTTTCTTCCCCCCAACAACTCACAGACAAATGCCTTTGTTACATCTACAATTAACTCCAATAGTATATACCATACTTTATATTTAAGCTAGTGCAACACTGGAGGTTAAAAAATAAATTCAGGGAAGTCTGCTTTCCCAAGCAGTAAACTAGGAATGAAACCAGCACACCCTCCTCCTCTGCAGCCAGCACAAGAGCCTCCTGAGCTCTGAAAATCCAAAGGACAGTACATCATTGTGTATCTGTACCACAGGACAGAAGGTATGGAGACAAAAAAATAATCTTGGGTGGCACTGGTGTACATAGGAAAAGATGAAAGTGGTCAAGTAATAAATAAAAAGTTTTGAACAGGCCTATCAGCTACCTTTGGCAGCAGTACCACACACCAGAACCTAAAAAATAAAAAATGCCTTTAGTTTAGAATGCTCTCTATCCAACGAATATGTTTATAAAATTTTATTTGGCGTTGTTGATCCCACAATATGTTTCTATTTCAAATTATATCAGACAACTGTTGCTATATTTCAGTGATTCTGTACTTTACGCACTAAGCATAACTTCATTTGCCACTGCAGTGGCAAGTAATCTCTTCAGTGTGATGACGCATGAAAGTTTCTTGCACTAGTTTTAAGACAACAATTGTTAAACACAATCAACAACCAAGAAGCAAATAAAAAAAAATCTCAACAACAATAATGAAATAAAAAGGTGAGAAAAAGGGATCCAAAGTGGTATCTCCAGCTGCACTACATTACCTGCCTGGCACAGCCTAAAGATGAACTCCTGTCAGCATCTTTATCATATCAACATCTAGCACAACTTTTAATTTCTTCATAGCTTTGTAAAGGTTTAGTATAGCACAAAACTACAAAATAATTAATCATCAGTACCAAGAGATTTACGGCTGTTTCAAGCCTTACTTACAAACACTTGAATTTTGCCCTACAAAAATGACTAAATTCTTGCTAATTCCTGGTATTCTTACAGATGTTATAAGCTACACAAGACACACTGGATTAAAGTTGTAGGTAAACACTCCTACACACCTACCATCTTGCAAATATATTAAATATCCATGTGCCAAGAATCCAGTAACCCAGTTGAAACCTCTAGGATCACAGATAACAGTACAGAGCTGGATTTTCTCCTGAGTTTAATAAAGGCATGATGTTGTAGAGGTACAGACTTCACTTTCAATCACTTTTAAATATAACATAAAATTTTAAAAAATTTAAAAATTACTTCAACAGCTGAAAAAGACATGAAAACTGCCTTATAAATAATTAACCAGAAAAGACATTCGTTTTCACAAATTTCAAGGGAATTTGGATTAGCCATTTGTTTTATAGTCTCTGTGGGACAGGAAACATTTCTTCCACATTCATGCCAAGTGCCCCTAACAAACAGAGCAATTAAAAAAAAAAAAAATCTGTTGCAGCCAAAACAAGTCCTGTCGCAAACTGCATTTTAATTAAATACTGTCCAGATTAAATCAGTAAGAAATCCCAGTTATTTAACAGCTTCACTGAGAACTGATACATGTGTTATGAAAGGAAAAAAAGCCCTCAGCAAGGTATCACTTTTAAGGAACTGAATATTATTTAATTGCATGGAAATGAGATACATATGCTTTGAGCTAATGTGGAAGTACTTATCCATAACATGGCATTTATCAAAGATTAACATTCTCCAATTGAAACATTTTCAAGCTACTGCCCATGGCCACAAGAAACTGAAGTTAAAACCGGAGATGGCAAAAACAATTCAAAACTCCATTTCAAGCATATTACTGTGCAAGAATGATTACCCACGGACTGCTGAATATTTGAAGCCACTACATCCTGATTTAGAATGATTGTGAATCATTGCTTGCTTATGGACAACTACAAATGTAAATGTCTATGAGAAATAAACACAAACAGATCTTTGTTGTTTCAAAATAGTGACGTGCAATTTTTCCACTAACACAGTACTATAAATACTAACTTCTGCAACCAATTAAAGAATTTGCAAGAACAACCTCAAGTAATAACATATATTGTGACTGCAGCTTTGAAAGTATGTACAAATTTAGCATATGAAAATTAAGACAATCGTTAAAAATGAGGAATTTGACAATCATTAAAAACTCAGAGCCAGTACACAGTGCTGCTATTTGATAAAACAGGGTAGAAAATCTAGAATTCAAAATCCAAAAGTAGTTCCACCACAGTGGGTGTTACAGCACTGACAGCAGTTTCCAAAGCCCTCAGCACTGGTCCCAGAAGAGAGGGGCTAGGATGGACTTGTTTCACTTTGAACACGGAATCACAGAATGTCCTGGGTTGGTTATCTAGTTCCAACTCCCTCCTGTGCACAGGGACACCTTCCACTAGACCTGTGTCCCCCCAACAGAGCCTTAATTGTGGTTTGCACTGTATCACTACTGTGCTTTACAGTATTATTGATACTGTGATCTCTGTTTCTGTCCTGGTTATTTCTATGCTGTGCCCTTGAGTTCACAGACACTTTGCCCGTTTGCAGAAGGAGCTGCCATTACAGGCTGCAGACCCAGTAAAACTTGCTACAAAAGGATCCTGAAAGGATCAAGCCACAGGATTCATTACATTCCTATCTCCTTAAAAAACCTAAACAAACAAAACAGAACATGCACACACCCAAGCCCCAAACACTCACAAAACCAAACACCCTCAAACCGAAAAATAAAATTACACCCTTCAAAGTGGAAAACAAATGGACACAGGGAGCTAGAGCAAATTGTCACAAATTTCTATGAGAATATATTACAGATTGAAAAAAAATGGCAAGCACAGTAACAAGGGCTGTACTGGGAGACTTACTTAATGGTGTGCATCTAACTAGTAGAAAATCCTATTTTTTCAATATCCTAGTGTAGTATATTGATTTTTTGTATAACCACTGCCACAGCTCTGTAAAGGTTATATATGAGCACTTGTTTAAGCATGTTAGCAGCCTACCAAAATCTATGCAAACAATCGTAAGCATAAACTACAATATCTTATTAGGCATTCTAATGACATTTTTAGGATAAATGTATTATAATATTTAGCCATTTGATGGAATGATATCTTAAAGCAGTCATTCCTTGCCTATTTTAAGCTTTCACCTAATTTAAGATTATTACTGCCAAAGCTCTGAGAACACTGTTTCATAAAAATAAGAGATTTAACAGTTCCATTTGAGTTAGTGCCGTCAATGATATTATGCAGGTGCCATTTCAAAATATTTTCTTAGAAGAAAATTCTGACAGAGTGCCGCAAAAATGCATTGATAGAAACACAGGAAAAAAATAGTATGGTTTTAAATATTTTTCTTTTTTTAGATTAGCACACAGAAATAATTTTAGGACTAATAGTTCTCAAATATTGAGTACATTCACCTATGAAGACATAAGTGTGCTGTTGGACGAGTTAACTCAAAAAAAAAACCTCTTGTGCTAAATTAATGATTGAGTATTTAAATCTGGCCTGCATAAGAACACAAGAAAGCAGAAGGTAGTCCCTTGCAAGCATGGAGCAATGGACACTAGCAAATAACACATCTGAAGGAATTTGCAAAAACATAAAAGAAAATGTGAAAAAGAAAGAAAGGAGAAAACTGAAGTTTTGAGTGATGGCTAAAATGCATCTTCAAATTCTCTTAGATTTGCTAAGTAGGAAAAACAGCAAGTGGAAAGAACAATGGAAAACAGGATTTTTTTGATGTAACATCTCTGCTGTTGCATTTTCCTGAAAAAATTTAAGTAACGGTGCATGAGAGTTTAAACAGAAAGCAAATTTATACCTTTTTTTCTCTGAGCTGAATTTATATTAATTCTCCTGAATACATTTATGCTACATCATATCTAGAAAGAACATGTTTCAAGTCTTCTTTGAGGGCTGGGTTGTTTAAACCCAAATCCCCTCCCTGGCTTTATACTGGTGAAGTAGAAAATGATCAAATACACCCCTGCAACATTTTGGAGTCTGTTGCTGCTACCTTCACCTCAAAAGCACAAGTCCTAGAGAATACTGTTTAATGTCCTGAGAAGAATACCCTCCCTCTTATTAAGGACATGCATAATCCAGGGACAAGAGGCCTTTAGGGAAAAAACTGAGCTGGAAGATGTCTTTTGGAATATAAAAGGCTATATGTCTTAGAGGCAGCAAATGAATCTGATTCAGATTCAAAGCTTCCAAGATTATGTGTCAGCAGGTACAGAAACCTTGAAGATACAAAATACCCTCTGTGCCAAACTGCAGATCCAAGTAGAAAATTACACTCTATCATGGCCACAAGGAGATGATTCAGAGGCAGACTTATGCCATCTCCCCAAAATAATTTTTACAGGTTACATGAATACAGATATTAACAGGACTCTGTGGACAAACCACGACTCTAAGTCTTTACCAGGCTCCTTTGCTAGAGATGCTTTTCCCATCCTAGGAACTTAGTAGATCCTAGTAATTGATGCAATATTTACTTCAAATCAGACTAATTTTCCATACATCCAAATGATAGATCCAAGTGGTATTTCACATGAACAAGCAGAAATGCAACTTGGGTATCCTCCAGTTTGCAGATGATGCCAAATTGCCTGTGGATGGAAGCAATCCCTTATATTCAAAGGGATCTCATCAAGCCAGAAAAATGGGACAACAGAACCCCCACAGAGAAAAGAACCTCTTTTGGAATACCAGTTTCATACAGTAACGCAGGTTAAGAACCAATGTAGTAGGTAGCAGTCTTGCAGGCCTTAGAAGAAATAGGTTTTTAATAATTAGAACAGACACTTAAAGATATTATGTTATCTCCAGCTTCTGAGATTTACCAAATTCCGACAGATAAATCATTAGAAACTCTGTCCAGCTGGGAAGTCACTCTTGCTCAGAGCAGGAGGTTGGGCTAGGTAAACTTTCTCAGAAATAACCTTATGGTACCGCACAGGATTTGAGACAGTGAACTACTTTCTGACAATATCAATGAGCAATTTACTCTCCAAAACTGAAGCTTGCCTGAGAATAACCAGTTGTGAACATACAGGTGAGAGAGAGAAAGAATGAAAATATGTTGTCTAGCCTTTTTCCACAACAACATGCACACATGACAGCATTATTGAATCAAGTTCTCTATTATATAGCCAGTCAGTTTCTGTGCTGATTGTGTGCTTTTCCCACAGTAATAGTAATTCTACTTCAGGTGAATGAAATGTGTTTCCAAACCAAACCAACCAGATTCTGAAGGAGTAAAACAAATAAATTCTTTCCTGTAGAGTTTTGCTCCAAGGTCGATAGCGCCTGTGGCTTCCCTGGTTTCTAATAAAGGCCAAAGCCACATTATTCCTTTCCCTCTCAGGGCAATAAGAACTTTCTCTTCTAACCATTGCTTATATTCCCAGGACTCACAGAATTGAAATATCTTTCAGATTTCCAGCTCTCCACCACATCTATTCTGGAGTGACAAAATCAAAAAGTTTTTAGCAATAGATGCACAGACACACTCACACACTGTCAACACAACTGCCCCAAGAAGTCACTTCTGTGTCACCAGCCTGGAAAACACTAGTGAGCCATGAACTTGGAAGTCCTGCATTCATTCTCAGAGTTCTGTGTGCATCCTCAGTAATTTCGAGTTCACAGCAGTAGCTGTTATCAGCCCATGTCAGTTCATCTAGAAGACATTTTAGTCTAGCAAACTAAACCTCTAAGGACGGCTTGCCAGAAAATTTTCATTATGAAGCAGAAAAAGTCCTACTTTAAAGAGAACAATGAGTTCATTCCTATGAAACCATTAAGTGAAGATTTCAGGAAACTTCAAGAAAACCACCTCTTAATTTAATAATCTAGTCCAGAAACTGAATAAATGGAATTATTCAATATAGTATTTTTCTTAAGAAATGCTATTTCAATTTCAACATTAAACATCAGTCCTACTTGATTTCCTACAAATCTTCCTCTTGTCTCAATTTAACAACAGTGTGTTTTATAGATTAAAAGCTAAATGTCTGTTGCTAAACTGATCCTCTTTTTGATTTAGAATTCATCAGGAATTTAAATACTAAATATAAAATATATCTAGATGATCATCATGATATCCTGGGATCTGAACTTTACCTAAGCATAACTGTGATACAGGTTCCATGCAAGGTAGAACTCTCAGTAATGATATTAGCATTAGGTGCTTAGGTACTGCCAAGGTAGTAATTTGAATTAATCCAGTTTGGAACCTCCTTCATAAAAAAGCTCAAAAAGAATTATTAAATTTTAATGGCCTCATTTTATTCAGGTTCCAAAATTGAAGGAACTACCTAGAAAAAGGCTTTTAAAAATCTGAGCTCAAAAACCCAATAAGAATAAAGCTTAAAAAGCTTTGAAAATCAGAATCAAACAGAACCGCTCAACGTTATTCTGGCCTGATATACACACAAACACTGTCTTCACACTGTGGTTTTGTTCTCTGAGGAACTTCTTTCTGTTTGATTGTTCAACTAATACATTGCTGCAGGTAATAAATTTCGGTTTACATTTAAAATGGTGTTCCTGCAATGTGTATCCCCAGAAGACTGGACCTGGGTCATCTCAGTTATTAAAACACTACAAATTAATTACATGACTTACTGTTTTGCTAACTTCTTAGGAAGTTTTCTTCACCTTCAGAGCATCTTCCCAGTGTTTTCACAAATGCTCCTAAATCTGTAAAAAAAAAAAAAAAATTAAAATAACTCAAAAAGTATATACGTAGAAATACTCAGTTCTCAAATCTAATTTTTTACTCAACTGCTTGCACTCATTTATCCAATCAAGCAAAATGTCATGCTTCATACCAGGCTCATCTCAGATTAAGAAAACTGCTAAAGGTTTATTAAGTCAACCAGGTAGGAAAAACAAATACAAAAATCACGCATACTTCAAGTGCTGTCATTCACTGTGGCAGTACAGGATTTGACTATCCCCTGCTGAAGGGTGGAAAATTTGACTGTTCGTGGTGTTTAACTGCACTGTCCACTTCCAGAGATCTTGGGTAAGAGGAAGATTGGATCCAAGAAACGCAAGTTTGAATTCTCCTGTTGAAAAAACATTTTATCTGAATCCAGAGCAGAAAACACCATGTAGCCAGTCCAGACCATTATTATAAGAAAACCAATCATCTTCACCAGCAGAAAAGTCAAGACACACACTTATAAGGAAACCATATTCCTGAGGTCAACCTTCTCCCCCACCACCAGCATAGGTACCAAGGCAAGAACTGGCCATCCTCAAGGCTTTTCAGAATTTATATGCACATTTCCATGTCTAAGAGTGAGCCAGCAGAAGACCTACTTCCACATGAAAGGAATCCCTTATCAAAAAGGGAACATCAAGCAACGGACAAGGGCCAGGTCTACCCAAAGGGTTCATAAAGTGTCCCGACTAAACAGAACTGAAATATACCATGCAGAGATGGAACATGGAAGGAACATGCTTTTTAAGATGTTATATTTCTTTCAATAATGTTGTCATAAGCCAGTGAATTCTTTAATTCCCACATCTTCAACACCTTCTGCCATCAGTTAATACTCAGTAGGTTGGATGCTGGAAGTCTGTTTTACACACCAGTAGCAGTGAACACAGTGACTCCAAGGGCTGTGCTCACTGGTTCGTAGCTCCAGTGAACAGGTTTCTGCAGTTCTAATTTTATGTGCTTTTCAAAGGCAGTCGCAAAATGAATATCAAAGCACATAAGTAATCCACATTGGGAAATCTGTCAGAAATTGTTGGGAAAATAAAGTGAATCAATAGTATGTCAAGGGACTCAAATGAAAAAAAATTATTGAATATTCATTTTCTTGGTTTCAGAGGAGCAGGGATTTAGTAGAAGTGGAGCAGTCGTAGGATTTTCGACTTTCTTGAAAACATTCAAATAATTTTTGTGATGTGCTTTGAATTCAAAATGTAATTAGAGCCTCTAAAATTACACTTTGCATCTTCATGCTGTGTACTGACGTGTATTCAGCATCATTAGGAGAAGTCTGAATGGCACAACAGCTTTTAAGTATACTGTTGCAAGAAAAAAGTATAATAACAAGTATCCTCACTTCCTCCTTACCATGCACAAATGCACAGAAAGCAGCCATACATTTCCAAGTACTGCTACAAATGTTGCTAAGTAGAAGAAAATACAAAAAGCACCTGAGCTCATTTCAGTGCTTTAATGAGATTTACAGCATACCAAATATATATATTTTTATGTGATTTCTATACCAGGAAATCTGATATGCTCACACAAGCAACTCTTAATGGAGGGCTATGTCTGTTCAGTGTGTTACTTAGGCTGCAAACTTCATCCATTTGCCAAAAAGCTATAAATATGGTTTTACACAGACCAGATTAAGCAATTTCGATATTGGAATAAACAGAAGCACACTTCTATTAATTTTATCACTGTTTTCTGTAGGAAAAAGACCAGGTCCCTTCATCTTACACATAATACAAGAGAAGAAATTTTGAAATAGGTCCCACAGAGTGAACTGGGGCAGGAAGAGGGAACAGTGCAACATCAGAACATTTTCCCTAATGTTTATTTATTTTTGCATTTATGCAAATACTTACAGCAATGCTACAGTGAATTCATAGAGCAATTTGTTAAATCTCCCCATTAAAGATGAAGCTTTACCACCCCCCAGTTTATATTTTACAATCTTCATCTGCCCCTTTTTCTTTGAAGAATTCAAAGAGTAAGTCAGTAATTACTTCTAGAAAAGTGAAATATATTTTCAAAATTTACTCAAACAACTAAAGAAAACACAATAATTGCAAACATAACTCCTAATATTCAATGCTCACTCCTTTCAGAATATGTTGAATGGACCTAAAAATTATTTTTAAAATTGTCATCCATGAAACATGTTTCAATTCTGGCATTACCATTTTATTTTTTAATTCTCTGATTAGAAGAACACTTTGCCCCATATAAACAAATGATAAAACTACTACGTAAAAAAGATTAACTACTTTTGTTAAGGAAGGGAAATTCTACATTTATGTCACAGATGCCAGAAAACCTTTCTCATCATTCTTAAATAACAGCAGAAATAATAAAAACAGAAAAAGCACAATTTAAATAATTTTTTTAGACCTGTTCCTTCCTTTGCCTTAAAAGATCAACTTTCAAAGCAACTGTGAAATCCCTGATGTAACTTTTCAAGCCAAAGGGAAAAGAGACCAGTAAATACCAAACAGTTGCTCTTTAAAGCATAGCAAGAAAGAAAATAAATATAGCCAGTTTCTTTAAAAAGGTTAAAAAATCATTGCCTAAGAAAATGGTCCCTAACACTAGGCCATTTCACTGAGTTCTTTGTGGCTTTTTTAAAATTTATTTTTAATTTAATGGTTAATTTCAAGAGAAAAAAAGAGGTTGCCGCCAAAAATACCAAAATTCCCAGTAGTTTACACACACAGTTATCCAGGGAAGAAAAAGCAGAATAATAGAATGATTTGTGCCGGAAGGAACCTTAAAGACCATCTTGTTTCACCCCTCTGCCATGGGCAGGGACACATTCCACTATCCCAGGTTGCTCAGAGCACCATCCAACCTGGCCTTGGACCCTTCCAGGGATGGGGCAGCCACAGATGCTCTGGGCAACCTGTGCTAGAGCCCCACCACCCTCACAGTGAACAATTTATTCCTAATATCTAACCTAAACCTACTCTCTTTCAGTTAGAAGCCATTCCCCCTTGCCCTGTCACTTCATGCTCCTGTAAAAAGTCCTCCATCTTTGGAGACGTGAATTCAGTGATAATATAACAAGAATCAAGCTTTCACACATTTTATGAAGGCAGCTCTCATGAAACAGCAATACATTCTAATGTTACCTCCATCCAAATTTCTGCATTATTATTAGACAGAATATTGTAAAATATTGAACAATCATCCCTGGATTTTTATTTTAGAAAGCATTCAGCACCTCCAGGCAGTGAAAATTCAGCCATTAAAAGGTCACTCTGCCCTCCACTTTGTCAAGTGGGACAGTCCTGGCAGTCTGCTACTGCACCTTCATCCTCCACAGATTCATATATGTATTTCAACTGTGCACACTTTAGTCCATACATATAGGCCCCTTCTAATACATTAACTCTTATGGGAAAGATTATTCCACTATGATCCAATTGTCAGCCAGCACACTTTTCCAGATCATTCTACTTCTAAAATTGAAAGTCTGAGCCATTCAGGACAACATTAATCATGCATCACCTGGGAAAGCTTTGCAACTTTAGCAGCAAACACTGATCTGCCAATTTAATTTGCCCTCTTATTGTAAGAAACTCAGCTTTCATGATCTTAGGTTTCCTGAAGTTAATACAAGGAGGAAAATCCACAAAGTTGTCAGACTTGTGAAGAAACCAGTAGCACAGGTAAAATGGCGATGCTCAAACTATCTGAATGCAGCAACCTTTATATGAGCTTTACAAGAGACCATATGAAAACCAGAATGAACTGAAGCAAATGAAATTCTAAAACAAAATAATTACTTAATTACAGATCTGTTTGATACAGACAAGCAAAAAGAATAATCCTGTAAAAACGTCAAATTAACATCTATGGAAACTGCAGTCTAATGTTTCACAATTCTTCCAACACTCACATACCTCATTAAACAGAAACAGTCTTTGTGACCAGCTTCTAAGCAATCTTAACTCTGCATTAGCAGTGTAAAGCTCATAATACATAAAAAGTGAAAAGCTGGGTTTTGTTTGGTTTGGTTTGGTTTGGTTGTTTGTTTCTTGGTGGTGAGGGGTGTTTTTATGTAGCTTCATCTTAGTAGAAAAGATAAAACTTCAAGACCTATAGAGTTATAGATAGATAAGGTAATAATTAAACTGTACTAATCTAATCTTGCCTCCTATTTCACTATACTTACTATGAAGACATGCAATATATGTAAAAAAAGCTTTTCTCTTTGACCAAAAGAAAATTCCAGGAGACCCATATCACTAAAAGTCAAAGGAACTTTGAAAAGTATACCAAGGATAACATTTAGAGTGATTTACTGGACATGAATCTAAAGTAGGAATTACTCAATTTTTAATAACACTGCCAAGGTATACTCGTTGCCAAAACAAAGCATTCAAAATCCACAAAACAGTTTTAAGTAAGATAGTTGGTCATGTTAAATACCTTATGCATTAAATGTTACTTGACAATATCATTAAAACTATATCTAGACTATATTAATACTATATGTACTAATGGATAAGCATTATAGCTGTTTCAAAATTCTGCCTAAAACAAGGAAGTTACAGCAGTTGTAACATTGCTTCTTTTCACTTAAAACATCATTCAAACACAGGGCTTACTTGGTGCCAATAATCCTGGTGCATAATATGTATTTGTTAACACAGCAAATAATAACAGCTCTACTTTGCAGAAGTTTCTTATCCATGAAAATAGAAGTTTCTACCCCTGAAAATAATTTTTTAAGAACAACAAGCAGATAAAAGTACAGTTCATCTTTATTCTGCTTCCCAGTATCTAATACTAAAAACCAAGCTCCATAAAGTTTGGTCTCTTAAATCCAAGTGCAGTCCTTGCTTCCTCCCAGGAATTTTGGCCACTGCTTTGTCCACAAGCCCAGTGTGACATTAAGTGCACCAGCAGCTGGCAAGAAGTGCAGCAGTTCCTGCTGGTTCAGCCAGAGGTGCAGCAGTGCCACAGTAACACACAACAGGTCTGCCAACTGCAGAACCCTGGCAGACCTCCCAGATGGCATCTCACTGCATAACTGATGGAAACGTTTACCAAAAAATACTTACAAACAAAATCATCATGTTTCACGCAGATCCATCTTAATTCCAAATCCAGAAAGTAAATTGGCGTGTACATGTGATTAATTCCAGCAAAGACTGCTGAATTTGAAGCACTTACCATGCAAACATAAACATAAATGCAGTTCTAACAAGTCACAATGACTACTTCAGTGAAATGGATCACAATGTGAAAATTGTTATTAACTTAAACATGAAATCTATCTCTTCCAAGAATGCAATGTTCAGGCTACTTCATGTAAATTCATGAACCTAGACATCATCCCTATTTAACAAAGCCACATATTTTTTACCATTCAAGCAAAAACAAGTAACACATCCATAATGAAACCTTGGTACCTCTAAACATTTGAACTTTGTCCCTGAAGATGATCAGGGAGCTGAAGGGTCTGTCCTATGAAGACAGGCTGAGAGAGTTGGGGTTGTTTAGACTGGAGGAAAGAAGGCTCCAGGGAAACCTTAGAGCATCTTCCAGTACCTGAAGGTGATTTACAAAATAGGGATATTTTACAAGAGCATATAGGGATGAGACACAAGGGGTAATAGCTTCAAGCTGAAAAAAGTTCAATTTACATTAGCTATAAGGAAAGATTCTTCACACTGAGGGTGGTGAGGCACTGGCACAGGTTGCCCAGACAAGCTGTGGCTGCCTTATGCCTGCAAGTGTTCAAGGCCAGGTTGGATAGGATTTTGAGAAACCTGGTGTAGTGGAAAGTGTCCCTGCCCACGGCAGGGGATTGGAACAAGGCTCATTCCAACCTATTCTATAAGTTTAATTTTAAAGAAAATTGTTTCTAAAAGAAGCAAAAAGAGTCCTCTCAAAACCAAAAAATGAACGCACTTGAGAAACTACAGGAACAGAAAAGAGGCATATTTAGTACCATCTTTCCAAATCTTCTATATGCACTTAAATCTAATTTTTTGAGGCTCAGTAAGAAACAGCGAACTAATTGCTTCAGTAAAGAAGGAACAAGGCAGGGAGGCAGCAGCAGCAATCTTTCTCTCCCCAAAACAGATTTGCTCTGCTTTTGTAATATGGCTTTAGAGTTGTCAGCAACCAACCTCCACAGCTTCTGCTAAGGGCAGGAGAAGCTATAAATACTGAGACTTCCAAGAAACCAGATCCTTGTGCACATCATGCTGGTTGACCTTGGAGGGCATTTTGCCTCAAGAGACACAACTGAGACTAAATTCATCTGCATTTCCATTTTGTATTCAGTTGTAGATAGTAAATCTGGCTGCAGCTCTTTGCATAACAATTCACCCTTGCCATCCTGTTCAGCTAACGAATGCTACCCTTCCACTGAGGTCACACCCAGCCTTCACCAAAGCCTACAACAAAAAGTCATGCTTGCATCAGTCTCTCGCTTCTTTTTTTCCTTTCAATGTCATATTTCACACAGGTCTAACAAGGCTGAGGAGAAAATGAAATACAGAGAAAAGGCAAAAAAAGCATCTTTACACCACTTTCTGCTGCAACCAATTGGGAAAAAACACAACCAATTCTTTTCACAGTTCTTTCCATAATGATAGCTCAAACTGGCATCCAAGTAACCCAGTCTTCATTGAGACGTATCCAATAAGTAAAAGCCTGTAAACTGTTGATGATTTGTGCATAAAACTGAGCTGCACAGTTTATATCAAAACTCTTCTAAAGACAGAAAATCGTCTGGAGGAGTTTGAGGTAGTATAAACAGATCAAGTTTTAATATAGGGTTATCTCCAATGTGTGTTTGGCCCAAGGGAGAAGTACCAAGAGCAAGTTCTCAATTTTTATAGTCTCTAAAAAGAATATAATTTGCAAACACATCTTAAGTAGCAGCTACTTTATACTACTACCACTTCATTAGAAACACTTAAAAAGGTATTTAAAAATTCATATTCACATGCGATGTAATTGCCATTTAAGTCAGGAATTTACTTTTAATAAACACATTCTTGAGCTGGTAACAGTAAAAGCATCATTCAAACATCATTTCCTGTACTAAATTTTACCCATATTAACAGACTTAGAAAAGCATCAACCACAAACATGTTGGTGATGGAAATTTCCTAACGCAAGCAGTCTTTATAGATTTCTGCTATTTCAGTGCAGGTCTCCAAGGACCATTTGAATCCATATTAATTTCCTTTCTGGCAGTTATGCGGCCATGTATGAACTGCACTATTTCACTTTTAATCTGTCAGTAATTTAGTAATGTGTAAACTAATTATGCACAGATATTAATGTAATCAGTTTAGGGAGCTATAAAATCAATGCATTTTTACAGACTGTGTTAAAGAGAATTGCATTATTATAGTCATATGCCTGTTCCTGGTAGTGTCATGGAATTAAAATAATTGAGATCCAAGCATCAATACACGTTCCCACAACCCACCCAACAATACAATAGTATAACTTTCTATAAAGGACAGGTCAAGTTTTTTTGGTAACATTAAAATTTAATTTGCCTGAAAATAATATGTGCCTTCCTATTAAGAAATACACATTTGATGACATCTCAGGTTTCCTATAGTGAACTAGAAGTGAACTGGCTAGTAACATTTCATCCATAATTCAACCCAAATACTCGGCTGTGCTCCAATGGAAAATGTACAGGAAAGACTGTAACTACAACTCAGCACTGGGGCACGTAAGTTAATCAAGAATCACATTTTCAGCATCATGTAACAAGTCATTAAAATTATGAAGCACCACTGTGTATTCAGGCATACAAGAAGAACACTATCAACGTGCAGCAGCTAAGGTGTGCTGCCACAGACCTCGCTCTGCTCTCACACACCCAGCTGCAGCTCATAACACACAGCACTATGCCTCTTCCTCAACTCTACCTCTCTCATGATCAAAGGCCTCTTCACTTTTCCATGCTTTTCTGCATGCTAAGTCCTCTGGTTTCTGTTATTCAGGTCATCCAAGACACACATTTCACTTGTAAAATTTAATAATGCCTTTCACCAACTGTACTTACCATCACACACACATGCATCAGGCCAAGCAGGACAACAAGAAGGCAGTTCTGAAGTTACCTCAACAGTTAAGACTCCATCTATTTTCTCAGATAATGATTTCCAAAGTAAAAGGAACTTAATTATCTTAGAGAAGCACATTATTCGTTTCAGATTTATTTGAAAGTATCAATGAAGTCAAAGCTCTGCCACACTGAGAGCACTACTCACAACATAACTACAGCAGTTGCCTGTTCACTTACAAACATACAATTAAATTATGTGTCAAAGTGTCACGATACAATTAATCCACCCAGATCTGATCTGCTGCCAAAAGGCCTGGCCTTTTCCTCCTCTTCCTGCCTGCCCCTACCTGGCTTCTGCCTGCACACCCCTGTGGCCCCTCCTGCCCCTTGCAGCTCACAGGCAGCTCTGGGCTAGGGCAGCAGGGTACACACACTGCAGGCCATTGGACAAATAACACCAGTAGGCAGAGATAAACACAGCTTGCTTACAAGTAAATTAGTACTTGCTGCTGGTAAAATTAGCACTTTATACATGTAAAAGATATTAAGACCTCCAACTTTTCATGCTACCCTAGTATTAATTTATAGGTATAAATTCATTTATTCAGGTACTTTAACAGTACCTTTTAAAGAAGCAGCAATTTAAAACTGCAAAGCACATCTCTCTGTTCTTGTGCCCTAACATGGCCAAAGAACTTCATAGAATTAACTTGAACTTCTAACCTGGCTGGCAGTACAAAAGCACTAATAACTGGCTTGTGAAAACCTGTCAGCACAGACCCCAAAAGGCCATTTACACAGTCATCTCATTTTTTTCTTTTCTCTTTTAAAAACACAGGAACTTTTTGACTTGAGCATAAACAGCAGGGCACACCTCGCACGAAGTTTATGCGCCCAACAAAATGCAAATAAGAAAACCAGCAACAAGCCAGCTATTTTCACCTGGTCCTCGTCAAACTTCAATGTATGCTGCTTCCCATGGAACTCCCACACTGCATCCACACCCGCTCCACGGGATGGGGTCCAGGGCATCCCCAGTGCTCCCCATGAGCGCTGCTGGAGCCTGGTCCACAGCCCCCACGTGGGCAGGCTGCCCGAGAGGAGCAAAGCACAGAAAGCACACAGCATCACCTTCCCAAGGCTTCCCACAGCCTCCTGCCGCGCCCTCCATCCCGCTGGCTCGGCTGTCCCCCTGCGAGCCCTAAGCCCAGCCCAGGTAGCCCACGGCCACCCAGGTGACACAGAGAGGCCACCCGGCCAGCACAGCCCGGGCCGCGGCCCTGGCACTGGGCAGGGGCAGTGCCAGCAGCCAGCCCCACACACACACACACACACACCTCCCAGCAGGGTCTCGGAGCTGCTCCGAGCACCGACCTCAGCGAAAGGAAAAGCAGCTGGGCTCCGTCCCTTCCTCAGCAGAGACACGGGCTCTGTCCGGCCCCAGGCAGGCTCCCAGCGGGGCCAGCAGCCCGCGGCTCCGGGCACGCAGCGCCCCGCACCTGGGAGGGCAGGTGGGACACGTCCCGCTGATGGCCCTGGAGCTCTCGGGAAACCACGGGAGAAGCGCTGTGATGGGTGTGATCACAGAACGGACCTGGGAGGGCAGGTGGGACACGTGTCGCTAATGGCCCTGGAGCTTTCGGGAAAGCACGGGGGCTGAGAGGCGCTGTGATGGGTGTGACCACAGAACGGACTCACTTAGGCTGTCAAGGAAACAGGCTTCGAGCGTGTCACCTTCGCCAGGTGTGATTAGGCGGCAAAACCACAGTTTGTCTGTAATTTACTGTGTGTCCTGCGGAAAGACAAGCATGTCTGGAGCCTGTGAGGGATGTCCGTGTAGCGGAGCATGGGGGCAGCCGGGGCCAGTGGCAGCAGTGTGGGGACACGGTGTCCGTGCGGTGCCAGCAGCACGGGTCAGCCCCAGCAGCGCTGCAGATCGGGATGGGCCCGGGCTGGCAGGGACGCAGAGACAAGCCCCAGGTTTCTGTGCATCACAGGGCGTCCGCACTCACATCAGTACAGCCCCCAAGGGCACTAATGCTGCTGGGTGGGAGAGCAGCATAGAGAAAAGGAGAGATTCTACAAAACCCCGGTGGGTAGAGGGGAGATTTGTTTTCAACCTCTTTAATCTTTTTGTATCACTATGATACAAAAAGCAAGAGCAAGAGTTACATGCTCAAGTTTATTTTTCTTGGATGCTAATACAAGCTGGCTTTGTATCTGGAGCACTTGTGTGCTCATCTTCGAGGAAATGGAGAGCAGTGCAGTCTGCAGCCTTCCAGCACTTTGTTATACCAACTACTGACACACATGGGAACAGTTGTAACACCAAATAATACAATTTGTGGGGATATAGTCAATAAATACTCATTTAAAGTCCAGTCTAGGTGAGACCTAAACCACAAGGCATGTCATATTCACAATACCTACTGCATATAGATTCAATTAAAAGCCAACTATGTTTCAGTGTAAAAACAAAAAAATAAAGCACTCTATAAAGAGCTATTCCTTGCTGAAATAATTCTTTCAGCTCTTAGCTAAATTTCAGTAACACCCAATTTTGTAGCAGACAGAAAAATGGCTCTAGCTGATAAAATGGTTAAGGTGAGCTCCCCTCAGCCACTACAACATATATTTTATTCTTTGTAGAATAGGTATATATAAAGATACCACTTCTCTATATACCTGAAGCCAAAAATACATCCAAAAGTAAAATTAAAAGAAAACAGAAAGGTTTGGCAAAGTCTCATGTTGGCAAACTTTATTTGCAAAAGGTTCAGTGGAATGTAACAAAGAAAAAACTATCATGGCATGCAAATGGAGAAGAAAAATTTTCTAGTTCAGCCTAACATTTGTACCTGCGCTCATGCCAGGTTAGGCTGCCTTTCACTTACACATCAGTAAACGGATGAAAGCAAATATTTAAAGTTAGTATTAAAAGGATCAACTTACTTTGACTCCCTGCCTCCCCTCTGAATTTAGACCACTGTGTCAAACTTCTACACTATCGAACCATGTTACCCACTACCTTTTATTTACATAGATGGGACAATCTCTAACAAACTAGCACAGACACTTTGAAATTATTTCTCAAAATTATTCTGACAAGGAAATTCTCCCTCCTGCACCAGGTACTAGCTCTTAAAATATGCTGAGTGGTAGGAACTACTGTAGTTTACACATACTTTTGTTTATAGTGCTTGCAGAGCAATGCTTGTACAGACAAGCTAATTAGGCAGGGATTTTGTCCCTTTATTTTTATAATTCCAGTTTTAGGAGCAGAGCATTTGATTTATTACATGAAGGTATTTTTATAGCCTCAAGTACTACTGCTCTTTAGGACATAGGGAACATCACAGCCCATTTAATTTACACAGGAGATATTAGTACTATTTAATGGCATGTAAACATTTTATAAGGTAAGCTCAAATAACAGGAGATTTTTTTTTAATATACTTCAGCAAAAAGGTTCACAAATGGATTTTCATTCTACTTTATTGGACCAATCTCTGTTATTGCACCAGAAGTGAATCGAGTTTTAAAAGGTGTTAAGAGTTTTCAATATATTTTGTGACACTGAACAGAATTACAAAGTATACATAAAACAACCAATGCGTGAATTAATTCCAGAACTAGTGTAACGGCACACCTTCAAATCATATGTAATTATCTGTGACTTCAAGCAATAATTGCAATGGGCCATAGAAAATATTATAAATCTATTTCTTTTCAAGCATCCCAAGTTTACACAATTCTAGATAGAAGCATTTCAATGATACTTTATTATCATTATATATGTATATAGGATTTTTAAGGAGTGACAATATCTTTTTTAGTCCAATCAATAAATTTGAAAACTACAGTAGTTTATAATGAAAGTACCAAAGAAAGAATTTTTTCTTACTACAAACATTCCCACACGTATTTTTATGCCATGGTTACTGCACTAACACTGTTATTCATTATTTTCATCCAAATTAAATCATGTGCTAGAATTTAATAAATATTAACATATTCTTTTTCTGCAATGTTTATATCATAAAAAGACAACATAAAGATCAGAACTTTTGCCTGTTTTTAAAAGGAAGTTTTGGGGCTTTTTACAGTTTTACAGAGAAAAGGATGAAATGGATTGTGGTAGGAATCACTAAGACAAAGTCTAGGCAACCTGGATATCACTTCATTGTCAAAATATTTTAATTTTGGGAGATAGAGGCAAGACAGTAGCAAATAATTTATACATCTACTGTCATGATTGTATTTTCTTGTCTTCTATGTACTGTATGGGTAAATAAGATGAAAACTGCTGCCTGTTTTCTGGTGTTTGTTGTGAAAAGCATGGAAAATCTGTAAATCCCTTATATAGAAGAACAGAAGTTGAATAACTATTAAAAGAAGGAATTCTGCTCCAGTCTCATATTGTGCTTTTTTATAAAGCGGAAGAGAGATATTATTTCTTGGAAGACTAAGAAAAAGGCCTGAAAGTTCTGGTTCTCTCATAAATGCCACGTCCTCCCCAATGGGAATGGAGTGTTTTCAGTTGTTTTTCTGTTGTGCTGTAACATGAGTAAATGGTCTGACTTTGGGAAAACATTCAATAAAGAAAAATATTATTATCTCACACCGACACAAGGCAAAATGAAATAATTGCGTCAACACCAGTTTGGCTTAAACAACATGCCTAAAAACCTACTGAAGGGAAAGTGCTGTAAATACAAGTGTTGAATATTAACTTTATGAGGTGCTTAACTGCACTGGATTGTAATGAATTATCTAGTTCTAGTGATGCTTTGACACATTTCAAATGAGAACCATAAGGAGTTAACTTATAGTCTTCAGTGACTTTCAATATGTTCAGTGACAATATAAGATTCCATTCATTTCCGAAGACATAGCCATTTTCAATAACATTTGATCATAAAATACATGAGCATTTCTCCACCTAAAAATGTTTCTGCTCGGAAAAAATACTGGGACAACTTCCACATGTAACAGTCAGCTCATTGGTCAGGTGATTAATTATAAAAATCACACTAAAATGTATCTATTCTGCTCTTGGAATCTTCTCAGAAATAGTAGGTACTTTCTTCATTTTATGTTTGTTCCACCTGTAAGCTTAGTATTTCAAAAGGCTACAAGGACTGGCAAAGCAGAACTTTTCTAGCTGTCCGATTTTCACTGAATGATCAATGCCTATATACGACAATTTAAAGAGAAAATAGTGCACAACTGTAATCTCTACACATACTGCATGTACTTCCCTTGGTAACTAAAGAATACTTTGGTGTATTCTTTAAAAACATGAGGATTTTAAATTTACAGAAATTTCTTACTCTTAGATTTTACGGTATGAATTATTTTTATGCAGGAATAAGCTGTGCTTTCTTGTTCAACTTTACAAATTTGTAACTAAATAATATCCTCCCTTCTGCCATCATGTGTGATCTTGCTAAAATACAAGTTCTGTCATACAAAGCTTCCCTATCAAGCACTCAGAGAAGTGTTACAAAGATGGTCTGAAGGTCTACTCATGGGAGAAGTCCCACATTTAAATTTCTTGGTTGCTTTTCAGCATGGAATGAGCACCTGTCTGAATGGCCCAGCAGGTTTAGCAGCAGAACTAACGTGGTGGGGGAAGGCTGGGAACAGCCACACTTGAGCATGATGGAGCACAGGGATCAGCCCCCTCCTGGGCAGGCAGTGGAGATGTGGGAGACTCACCCCATCCTCTGGGCAGGCAGTGCCTCCTCAGCGGTGCTGCAGCCGGGCTGAGGTGCCACTGTACTGCCTGAGGGTGTGCATGCAGACTCTGCTGAGGTGCCACTGTACTGCCTGAGGGTGTGCATGCAGACTCTGCATTCCTTGGCACAGAGATCTGCTCCAGGTACATGAATCCAGAGGCCGTGTTCTGTTATCCCTGCTCATAGAGAGTCATTCTTCACCCTCCAAATAATCCTGCTGAAATCAAAACTAAGAGGTTTTCAATGAGATTTTAGTGAGACTATTCTCATGTTTAAGTGCTTCATTGGATAAATGCCTTCATTTTCCCATTTAGTACCCTATCCAATATCCATTGCAATCAGTGGAAGAGACTTCTACTGTCTTCAGTGAGATCAACTTTTATTATTGTATGGTATTTTATCCAGATTATGTCCTCAGTGTGCCAAACTAGTTGCATTATATATATATATATATATGTAAAATGAGAAGATTTTTACAGTTGAACATAAAGCTGAATGTCTGTTCTGCTAAAATTTCATTGCGGGTCTGGAATTCTATCTTACTTATTCCTTTAAGTTTTGAAACTATATGAATCTGGATGATAACCAACAGACCCAGAAAGTCTGCTCATACGTTACGAACAAAATTTTGGATCTCAGGCATGATTTTAACTAATTATTTCTTCTAGAGAGATTTGAAATTAAGACATTTATGAATTTTAAATTTTCTGGTTTGACATTATTATTCAAATTCATAATTATTCTGGATTCATTAAGAGTTGGAAGCTGGCCCAAATTGCTGCTGAAGGAGTTAAGTAACTTTGCTTTGGTAACTTAGGTGTCCCAAAAAGAACAATCATAGTTATTCTAAAATGAGGTAACTATACATTGTCTACTCAAACCTGGTTATTTTAAAGCCTAGATTCATGCAAATATAAATGTTATTCACAGAGTGTTTACATCATACATGCCATTTTTCATTCATTAATTTCAAAGCAGATAAAATAATCAGGTATCAGTATTCTGTTTTTCAAGTGCCAACTTCAGATAAACTTCCCAAAAATTTAATAATAAATCAGCAGGCAAAAAATGGGAATAAAACCTGAATCCCAAGACTCTGGTTCTAGGGCAGCAACACTGCTTCCTCTAGTTTTGTATACATTTATATGTGCATGTCAGATGCCTGTTTGGGAAAGAAAACACCTCAAAATAGGCAGTGGCTGTGCCACAGCAGTGGCTGGAGCTTGCTAGTGCTCTTGTTTTGATAAAGTCTGCGCTGCACAGACACATTGCCAAAGGCTTGTAGCATAAAACACGTTCCATTACCAGCAGTTATGAGAGCATATCAGTTTATGGGGATGATTGTGCAGGTGGTGGTGAGTGTTATAAATATTTATGCTACTGCAAAGGAAAACTCCCTCCTGAAGGTGCTGGAAAGAGGGTCTCTGTTTTAAAGAAATGTTGAAATCCTTCCTCACCTTTTTTACCTGATGTTAAATGATTGAACAGACTTTCAGTGTCTATACATCTTGTGGGATTTTTCACAGCAGCAAAAATTGAGCTTTTGGTGTTTCCGACGCATTCATTAAAAGAAGTCTATGTTAACCCAATGGAAATGACTGATCATCTTATTTCTGTCATCCTGTGACCAATCATCACTGGCACGAGATGTAAAAAATACAAGTAATAGTTGAAAAATAATCGTAAAGAAAATTGCTTCCATGGAATAATGCTACTCCCTGATGCTTATGCACATCACTGCTGGTGTTTACACAAGAGAATTTAACTTGCATCTTAAATGTTCTTCCTGAATTGAGCCCCAGTACCTTTGATGGAACTTGTTCCTTTAAATCTTTTGAGATTTTAGAGTTGCATAGCCAAACTGAGTCTGGTGTTTTCAGAGTAAGCTGTAACATGTAAATTTTCATAAAGATGCAGATAACTTTTTGGACATATTTTAAAATGATCAGGTTTTTTAACCAACACAGAATCACACTCCTGAGTGAAGTTTACATTGTGCTTCAATGGGTTTTAAATGGCAGCATGAGGTCCACTTAGACACTTTTATTATTTTCTAGTTTATTCTCAAACTCTGCAACAGCAATGTAGGGAAATGTTGTAACTGAACTCGACATCACAAAAAAATCAGGAAATGTTTGCAATTTTGGTCCACTATAACTCATTTTAAGAACACAAATTCCCTTTCTTTGTACACATAAATGTCATGTGAAGGGCACATAAAAGTTTAGTCAAAAGGGGCCTATTAAAAGCAGCAGTGACATTAAGCATGAGCAATGAATAAAATGTATAATTTCAGAATCATAAAAACACATGGTTTCATTAGACTGGCGTGTGGTGGTTCTCTCCCGTGTCTCAGAAGAGTTGGTATTGATCTGACTATGAAGCTGTGACAATAAAACTGTACTCTATTGACTGCAGCTGCAGGGTCTCCAAATATTATTTATTGAGGCAAGCAGAACGGCAAAGCAAAAGCACTGCCCCAGTAATAAGTGGTAATTGCTGGGAAGTGAAGCATTGCACTCCCTATTGACCCTTGCATCCTGAAATTTCGATGGATTATATTTAACTCCATTAGGATTGGCATTATCAAATTACATAAACCACATTATAGAACAACCAGCCTCAGTTTAGATCATTGATTTTCGATTATACTGATCGTCCATATGATTCAGAAGCAGCGTCTATTACCAGTGATACGATATCAGTGGTGATCTGTAGGGGTGGAAGTGCTGTTTTATTACAATGAGATAAATAGCACTGAAGAAAAAAACATAACTATTCTTCTAGCACATTGGCAGATGTAATTATTTCTGTAAATAAAAGTATTTGTAGATTGAAAATTGTGTAGTACAAAATTTACATACATTTCTAAAAGCTCTGATACTTCCTCATTTTTGTGTTAAAGACATTAAACCATTTCTGTTAGTCTCACTCTGTATAGATCAATGCATTACTAGTGATGATGCCAAGTTTCTGGTATTATCAGAAATGTGTTGCCTTTTTAAGACAAAATAAAACTGAATGGAATATCTGCATACCTAAACAGCTACCGCTGAGCTGCTCCTTATTCTGAATGTCACTGATGTAAATTTGATATATTCTCAATGGTCTATGATATCCTTCCCAACCTCTACCAAAGTGTCTCATCATGGAGCTGAACTATTTACTGAGCTCTAAGGCTCAGAAAATTTTGATGTATCTCTTACAAGCCTAATTCAAAGATACAATTCATTACAGCACTTAACGAAAGTTTTTAGAAAGTCATGAATTTTGCTTTAGGGATAGCTGGTTCATTCACTGGTACTGGGTTGGGGTGATGTCCATTGCACACACAAATTTTCTTCTCAGTGTTACAGTGAGTATCCTATGTTTTTTTAAAAGGAATTGTCTTTTCCCTTCCAGGTTTTTTTTCAAAGATGTTAGATTTTATTTGTGTGTTTAAACTGTCCATTGCTAGGATTAGAAGAACCAGTTCAAAGTCTGAAAGGAAAGGAAATGTCTGAAAAGAAAAAATAATGACGTTTTTAAGCAGAGGAGATGAAGAGACTCACTATTTATAAAAGGGGTGATTAAAAGTCTTTTTCAAAAACTCACCCATTCATTTCCATCCGAGTTCAGCATGAAGATTAGTTTCCAATACTAATTATTCCAACTTGTAATCCTCTTCCTTTTACTTGACATCAAATAAATGTGGCTACTAAAGTTACTGGTATTTTGCAAAGCTAAAAAGGTTTGGCTTAGTTGGAAAATTCATCCTCAATTTACAGCAGTAACTCATGACATGTAAAATTTTCACATGAACTAATGTCTGAAAAGTTGAGGTATATGAGAACAGAATAAATTGATTGGGAAAGATGCTTATTATTTTGAATAGCCTTAAAATTCATATATTATAGTAAATAATTCCTAAGAAGCATAAAAATAGATGGATTGAGTGACATGACACTGGAAAAAAGTTCTTTGCACGTCAATAGGAGATCACTATAGAGCTGTCATTGCCTGAAGTGAACTGGATGAAAAATGGCCGAAAAAGACAGGAAGATGAAATTCTAATAAAGTTTCAAAACATTTTCATTGCAAAGATGTTAATGTTTCATCTACCTTTATTTCTGATTTGAGCCATAAATGTAAAACCAGGGTAAGGAAAAGTACAGGTTTTTTTCTTTTGCTTCTAGTGACTTCACTTGACAGTAGGAAGTCCTCTATTCCTAAATTCTCTTTCCTTCTTGGCATTAATACTGTTGTTAGGACATGGGCTCATCCCTGTTAAATATAATTCTTGGTAAAGTGTATTTCTTTAGTTCATTAAACTTTATACTGAATTCAGCAAACAATTTAGTAATCATGGTTTCCAATATGTAGTGAACAGCTGAGCAAAATGTCAGGAAAACCACAGTTTATAGAATTTCTGTTTGGTCATAAATGTCTCTGCCTGAGTAGCAAATGTGAGTAGTTGACTCTTTAATGCTACACTGTAGTTAAATAATAGGTTATAAACAGTCAGGCTAATGACTTCACTATTATAACAATTCCAGACTTCCTTGACATAGCTAACAATTAGCATTGAATATCATACAGAAATATGCCGTGTTTTGGCCTCTTGATTTTTGTTTCAGTCTTGGCATTTCAGAACCTTGATGTACTAAAATCAGGTTGTTAAATTAAGATCCTGAAGAATATGCAATATTAGCGGGTACATTTGTAGTTTATGACCGGGAAGACAGTGGATACTAAATCAGTTTCTCAAAACTGTGGGCTTTTCAATTGTGAGAATCCTATCAATAAAAATAGAAATCAACTATGTGATTAACACTAATAAATAAAGTTATGTAAGATATGCCTGATGTACTCACTGACATGGAACAAGAAGGCATGTTTTGTCAGCAAGACATTGTTCAAAAATCTGCAGTTTGCTTTTGTCTTGCCCTGACAGGAAATGTCTAACAATAAAGTCAGAAGTGATGGAGGGAGGACAACTCTTCTGAAAGAGAATGGGTATATGTATATATATACAAACAGTCACATAAATTACATAAATATATGCATCTGACTGTGATTTACATTGATTTCTTCAGAATTCTATAATATTAAAATATTTCACTCATTCTGTTTGGTCTGCCTATTCCTGTCCTTTGAAAGTACATCAGTTTTGAAATTCGAAATATAAACATTATCTCAGATGCAAAATTATAGAAAAAACGACTATCTCCCTTTTATTTCTTGCATATGGATTTCAATAACCATTCAGTAGTTCCAGGGCCATTTATTCTTTTCAGAGAGGAGGCTGACACACTGGTTAAGCTATAAGGCTGGTATTCAATTTCCTGCTCCCCCATAGGCCTCTTTTGTGATTTTGCCAATTCACGGAGGCACTTTGTACTTTAATTTCCCCTCCCTATAACAGAGACAGTAGTACCTTCTTATATCACAGTTATATCTTGGGAAGCATTAGGACTGTGAGATATGAAAACAGAGGCCATATAAATGTTTCATAGAGTTTGACAGATGTATTTTTAAAGAGGACCTTGCATAACAAGACTTTTTGGAGAACATAGGGAACAATTGTAGTTTTCCAATGTGTTCCCCTTTTATATGATGATCTATCCCCTCAAAGATAGAAACAAATAAATCCTGAATAGGACAATATAAGGCAAGAATTTTACAGAGTGTTATGACAACAAAAATAGACAAGATGGAGTAAATGAATTTACCTTTTTTTCATTATTCAGAAAAAATAAAAGTCATTTCTTGACACATTTGCTTGAAGCTCATTGCTCCTTGATTACTACTTTTGCTACTGGATTTTTTTCTTTTAATATTAAGAAAAAGATTAACAGTAGAAACTTTGCTAGTGGAAAAGACTGCTAAAGGAAATCCAAGTTTGTACTTGCAAAGTGATTTGAGGAGTGAAGATTGCAATACCACCTCTAAGTGACAGGGCCAGGTCTGAGGACTAAATTCACTTTTCTATATAACAGAATTTTACTTACATTTCCCTTGAGCTCTGCTTGAACTCTTCTCCAGTTTACAGAGTGAAGTGGGAACCCTGGAAGAACAAATTGTCCATCATTTAAGCATATTGATCCAAATCAGTCTTGTACAATTAGCAGCTCAGTCAAGAGCAGGGTGGTTTCCAAAGACGTTTATTCCATCTTCTAGAACACCAACACAAGGGCAGCACTACATGCACATACACACTGACTTTCACAGCAATCTTGTCTTTGATGTCACCTACAACTGAACAATAATTTGCAATTGTGGCAGTCATTCAAGAAGTTATTTCACAGAAAAGTCATATCTCAATTCATGTTTCCCAAATATGCTGTTCTCCTAATTAATTTAAGTAGAAAATAAATGCAGTTACATTTACTTTCATGAACTTTGTCACTGGTAAAACCCCATCATATCAGGTTTATTTTTTGTAGCATGATTGCTCAGATGCAGGAGCAAAATTACGTATTTGTAATGAGAGCTGAAAAAAATTCAGAGAACTCCTAAACATTTTAGAAAACACTACTGCCTTGTTTCCACTGTACTTAAATAGCTACCTATTAAAAGGGAGAAATTTGATTTTGAAAGAAGTTACTACTACTTGGTAACATACTACAAAATGAGAAACTGTTTTCATTCCATGGCTAGATTAAAATCTAACAAAATTTAACTATCTCATAAAGAGCTGTTTATTATTTTATAGCTTAAAAAATTTTGAAAGTGATGTCACATTTATTCACTTGCATATATTTTACTAGTATCCAGATTTTTCTTCATTTAAAAGCTTTCTCTAAAACAAAATGCTAGCTGATATCTTTTTTTTTCAGGTATACTTTAGTGTCTTTGCGTAAAAAGATAAACATGTGAGTTGCAACCACACTTTGGTAAAGTAAATGTTTGGCTACCCAAGCAAGAACCATTTGAAATAAGTTTTCCACTCCACTGTAGGATATAGCAAGAAAGACATGGAGACACCACGTGCTATGGGCAAATAGGAGGAAATATAGCACTAGAATGATATCAGGGAATACAATTTTTAAGCAGATATTTTCTTTTCTCGGTGGGGTAGCTGGTAAATTGTGTGAATGGATGGCAGCTCCTACTATTTGAGATATCTGAGAATTACCAGCTGGGAGGACAGGAGATGAGGAGGGTAGATTGATCATGACTAGAGATTGATTTGGGATTTTGTCAAGGTTCAGGAAAAGTTACTGGTCCTAGGTCCTACATTTTCACAGCCTACAGGAATAACATACAGCCCTCACACTGGGTTGCACTAAGACAAGGGAATGGACACTGGACAAAGGGATATACTGATGTACTGAAGGGAGGAATTAATTACTTGAATTCCTAATGCTTCTTGCCTAATAGCTGGGTTACATCAACCTCGTGCTCACCCTGGGTGTGTAACTACCTTTACACTACATTATCTAGAGGCACACACTTTCTCTACTGAGTAAGCAACAATTTTAGAGTTCATGTACTTCTCTGCTGGAACTTAAATCTGTTGTGTGCCACTTTTTTTTATAAAAGCACTCTTTCCCAGAGCTGCTTCCAGATGACATGGCATGACAAAGCATGTCTAACATGGGCTTGTGTACTCGAAACAATTATCCAGAGAGATGGATGCAATGTCCCAGTCTGAAACAATGAGACTGGTTTTAATTTTCTGTCTGGGGGTAGAAGGTTTAAATAGCAGACATGAGTGTTGTGGGGGTTGTTTGGTTTCTGGTATCCTTCCTATGTGATGCTCTTCAGAATTATCTGGTGTCATCGAAGTGCTTGACAGACCTTTACAAGCAAATATAATGACATTATTTGTGCCGTGGTAGTTTAGAAAAGGAGAATGAGGTTGCAGTGCTCGGCTGTGGTAGCAGGGGATCACATCTCCCGTTCAGCTGCAGCCTGACATGCAAAGTGTCTGACTGCTAGGGAATGCATCTCAAGGGAGGAGGCAGGGAAGAAAGCAAAGGGAAGTTTTCTCTTTGGAGATGTGAGACATGAACAGGAAAAATGTACTATTGTGCTGTCACTCTACACTGCTTCTTGAGTACTTGATCCTGCTGTTCTCTGTGCTGATACTCTACTAAGCGTAAAAGAAATGCTATTCAATTCAGACTGCGTTAGGTAACATGGGAATCTACGCTATCATCCTATGTCATGAAATTGTTGGACTCAACGTGGATATGTAAAAAGTTGCTGGCATTATAGATAACATCAGCTGGCTCTGGATAAAGCAGCCTGCCCCAAGGGGAGGGGGCTGGGAGGGCGGGAAGGGGAGTGGAATAACTGCTTTGAGTGTCTTCGCTGAAGTGAGTGCCTTACCAAATCACATCATTTTGTTTATCTCAGAATAAAGATTTCTGTCGTAGAATCAGTCCTGCATGATAGTTTGGAAATTTTTCATAATGTGCAGAAATGTTTTAAAACTCGGTGTTTTCTATTCTTGTGTGAAAATCCTGCTCCCTAAATCACTAACACTGCTCATAAAGCATGCAACATGATGTACGTGTCCTGAGCCACAGTGTGAACCTCTTAATTTAAACTTATTTGCCCTATTCAAGTGATTCAGCATGTAATTAAAGTCTATCGCATTATAAAAATTAGCTACAGATCATCATTTGCTACAAGTGTGACTCACAAGGGCTAAGCCTGCTTAATATTCTGGTTGGCAGCAAAATGTTCGAGGGCAGAATCCAGATCAATACACACAATTTTTTTCAATCTTCCCTGTGGTAGTAGTGTTGTACATTTTGGCATCACTGTCTTGCCAACTGTAATGAAAGAAATTGTCATTCAAAATAAGACCAATTAAAAACTGATGTCCTTAAAAAATAGCACTGCAGCCTTCTTTTTTTTCTTTTGGATCCACCATGTTCAGCAGACCACCATGGCATGAATTGCCATTAATATGTCATTTCCCTTTCCTGTTATCACAATATAAAAGACCTTAGCTCTGACCTTTCTATCAAAACATCCTTTGTTTAGAATGAAAGCTATTCACTGTTAGACCCTTATCTATAGAGCTTAGCCAGCGGATCAAATCCAAAGAGCAGAATTCGTTTACTTTGTATTAAATGAGCTCAGTTAAGAAGTTTCAATTTTGGCAGAAAGGTGCATTAATCACAAGGAAAAGAACAGATCTCACTTTTCACAGCTTCTGGTTTACTTTCAATACAGTTACACAGTAAGGCTTTTGTTCCTTAAAAGTAGCACTGTATTTAAATACAGTAAATATAACAAAATTACCTTCTTAAAATTACACTAGAGTTCCTACAGTACAGGATGTCCATAATGACCTCAGTGTTGCATGACTAACTTTACAGCTTCAAAAAGGTTCTAAATTAGTTTGGACAGATGGGTTTTATCCAGGGGAAATCAATGAGTTTTTGTGAGTCTGACTTAATTTTTATGCAGCCAGTACTTTGAGATGAAATTAAAATATGTATAAAAAACATATTAAAGTTTCCCTTGGGTTCATAGTTGTTTGTACATTTACAAGGTGTTAAAGAGATGATTTAAAAACTAACTATATGAGGGATCAATGCAAGTATACTATGATTTATGGTCTTTCATGACATTTTTGACACTTCTGGCCTAATGTCTTATGTGTTTTGAACCACTAATTATCTTTTAATTCATAAGGGTTTGGTGAGATTTTATAAGTGTAATATAATATAAAGAGCTGTATCACATGGAAAGTTTTAGAAGAAAACACACTTTACAAGTTGTAAATAAAGATGTGCTGCACCAGTTAAAAATCCACTTGATTGCAGTACCTCCAAATGGGGAGGGCTCCCCATCTGCCAACAAAATTGGCAGATTTTTAACTTGCTATTCAGTATTGAGGGCCAAAATCTGGGAAGCAAAAGGCAGGTTTTCACAGATTTAGTGCTTTAACTGTGTAAGATCATATCCAACCCAAAGATTTATCTGCCTATTCAGCTACTATCTGACCATCTCCAGGACCATGAAACCCTTGATATACTCAAATTTTTACATACTTCAAAAATGAACAGAAGCTGGAATATTCTTCTGTAGACTCATAATAATTGAATATTTCACACTTTTCTGTTGAACTGCCACAACTTAATCTTGCAATTGAGTCAGAGCAAGTAGAAAGACTCAAAAATAGTCCCTAAATTATCCAAGACCAAAAATCTCATCAATGTTCCATTCTGGTTTAGATGCTTCATAATATCACCTGTGGGTACAACGCAGTCTAGAGACTCACAGTAATGAATGCTTTTTAAAAATACTCCTGTGTCTCTTCATTTTCTCATAGTAATTTAGCTCAACATAGCTAAGAAACACACTAATTTACAAATCTGCATAAAGTAAAAAGAAACAAACTTGAAAAGTTTGTTCCCTAATTCCGTGCTGCCATTAGCAGTGAACACCTGGAACCTTATGATTCCCCAATGTCTTTTCAGAGATGCAAAGATGGTTCAGTGTGTTTGTTTACTTTTCTGGGGAAAGGAGTTTAAAATTAAGTGAAATACCATTCCCAGTTCTGTATTCAGACACATCGACTAATACTGTGTGTATATCAAATGTAGCCTGCAATACTGGATTGTAACTAGATGAAACCTGAGGGAGTCCTTCTCTTTTCCTAATCTCCAAATCTATACAAAATGTTTACTGTTAGATTGCAAATACCTAATAATGCATAGATAGACTTCCACCTCTTTGAAATCTGTGGATTCCAGTCTATGAGGCAAGCTTTAATGCCATGTAATAACTGGGAAAAAAATCAAGAGAAAGGAGGACAGGAGTACAGAGCATTTAGAAAATTACAGACATCCAGAACGAGTAAATTTCAAGAGGCTCAGTAATGATACTTCTATTATTAAGAATCTAAGCAAAAGTATTCTTACTCTTCTACATTTTGCCTAGTTTTGTGGTAATTACTGGTGATGACAATTGGTGTGATCACTATGCTGTATCTTATTGAGGCATCCTTTTTTCCACATCATACAATAGATACTATCCAATAATACCCCTAATGATTTGTCTTCAGTGAAGTAAAATCTTAAAGGGTGTTCTAGATCCTCTGTACCATCTGTGCTTACAGTAGAGAATAAAATAGAGAAAAACAATCCTCTGATGATGCTTTCAAAAAGCAAAGAAATGTTGGCTTTCAACAGGTTGTAAATGAAGGAGGTAATTTTGATACTTCACTCCTATCAAGCTGTACTTTCCTTTTCAAAGGACATTATTTGCCGTTAATCAACTCTTAACATTCAGAACTTCCTCTTCAGCCATTCTGGGAAGCCTAACACATATATGACAGCACACCACAAGCATGAAAACCAAGACTTTGGATATTGCACACTGACAAACCCCCCAAAAATCCAGGAAACTGAAGATTGGTTAGGGTTTCTGAAAACAGACATGGAATTTGCAGTAGGCAAAAAACATCCCCTGTCAGCCCCAAGAAAGAATGAGAAAAGGGAAACTCATGACACTGAGAGACTCTTTTAAATGTTGTGACTTTAACCTACTTCACGTTGAAACAGTGGACATACAGTCAAGAAAGCCATGGTCTCTACAAAAAGCAGGTTTAGTCTAATTGCCTTGGTCTCAGTTCCACATGATCCAGGACACTAAGGGCAGAAAACTTCTCTCTAAATGTCTAGGTTTCAGGAAATTCCTCTTAAAATATATTCCTTTTTTCTTATTAAAAGTCAGTAATTCAAGGCAAACTGAAAGCACAGAACATGAAAAAAGTCCTGCAGCAGGAAAAAGGTAATATATAAAATACCGGACAAATGTGGATACAGAGAAACGAGACAAAACAATGCTCTAAAAGATGAGGGCTCATTACCTTTTCTCTTGTGGGTGTCTACACCTAACTCATTGTTAAGATATTCCTTCTATCCACTTTGGAGTCTGTGGTTATAAATTCATTCAGCCAGCTCCTGGTCAGGGACACAAAAATTCCAGATCCCTTTATCAAACATGAAGAAGGCAGCAGTGGTGTTAGAGCATGGGCAAGCAACAGAGAGCTTCAGAGAACTGAGATGTTCAAGCAGCTCTTGAACACCTTCTCCTACTCTCAGCATTTTGCTCTCAGGACAAAGATAATCTTACTGTCAGAGCAGCTGAGTCATGCAATTCTGAGCTGGTCTAGATTCTTTCTGCTTCTTTTTGTCATGAAAGAGTCCCTTCACGGAATTCATGAAGTTATCAAGTCTTGAACTCCATGCGCTTTCAGTTCTACATCACAGTTTCCTTTCAGCTTGATCTCTTTGCTGTCACAGCTTCTGATTATTTCAATGTTTGTGGGGTTTTTGTATGGCTGCTGATAAACACCTCCCTTAATTCTCCTTCCCACCTACAGAGTGTGCATATAGCAGTGCTTTTTCCTCACTCAAATAGTTACATAGTCAACTTCTATCAGAATAGATGCTAGTTGAGGAAACAAAAAGGGAAAATTACCATTATTTTTATATACAAATTCTAATATTGTACATGCAATTAGAGTGGAAAAATCTTTCTCTGCCTTTATTAAATAGCAGAACTGTACAGTGAGCCTTGAGAAATCTGTGTATTAACTTACAGATATTGGGTATTTTTATCAACATGTACAGATGAAAGTTTAATATCTTCAAATGAGTAACATACTTGCATGTATAATCTGGCTACCTTCTAGTAAAATGAATTATGCTACTGTATATCAAAGAATTCTGTAGAGGATGGATTGGAATTTCTGTATTCTGTGAGGATAATGTAAGCAACATAACATTCTGGAAAACATTGCAATTGGATTCTAAATTACTTTACAGTCCTTAAGCACATGAATCAAGCTGAGAAATAATCTCCCCAAAACTCATTAATCAAATCAAGTATATAACATTCCTTAACTAATGCTGTCTATTCCATGAAATGTGTATACAGAAGGCTTTCTTTTTTACTTCCCTCATAACTGTTTATATGCACATTGAAGAAACATCCCCAGCACTGCTTCCAATAGTTCCAGTAAAAAAGTACCATGAAAACAAACCTCTAATAAAGACATTCATTATTAGTAGGATGTATGAAGGAGATCATAGAAGCAAAGGTGTACAAAACTTTCTGGGTACAGCTTCTTAAGGAATTACAAAAAGAAACCTGTTTGCAATCCACACAGTGCATTTCACTCAACCCGAGTTTCTCTGAGTTTCAGATTGTAAAAGAAAATAAAAACTGAAAGTGAAACTCAGCTTGAGAGCACTAGGTTTTATCTTGTTTTACATCAAAACCTAACAAAACTGTGAATTTTTCTTGCTTTCAGCATGAAACTATAAATCACCTCAGGTTTTCTCAAACATTTAATTAACCTTAAGGTCAGTTCCTCAGGGTTAAATGCTATTGTCACTGGAGAAAATGGGATTTTTGCCATTGACTTCACTGCAATCAAGCTTTGGCCCGTAGTGAATTATTTAAGTGAAGCCAGTTAGTATGAGCTGGGGAATACTGTAAGATAAAACTGAATAATTACTTAGTAGGATTAAAGTAACAAACCAGGATATACCATTTAGAATTAATTATTCATCTATCTATATTGATTAAATTTGCTCATGAAAAACTTTAAAACTAGCAATTTTTTCCCAAAATCCTTAGCGTCATCCATTCTATTGGAAAGGTTCACAGACTGGGCCAATTATCCAAATGTCTTTGATTGATACCAGACAGAGAGTGGTAGGAGAAAATATTGCAATAACTCTTCAAATTCTTGGTTGTATTTAAGATAGAAATTCCAAAAAATCATTTTGAAATGGAGAGAAAGTATAATGTAGGATTTGGGTATTTCAATCACTAGTGCTAGCTCTTGCTGTAGATATGTACTTGGAAATGCAGGTAGGCACTGGAAAGATTTTGGAAAAATATTTTAGATCCTACTCAAAGTTGTGTGTCTAACTGTACCTCAGATGCCTTGAAAATATCACTTTTAGTCCCTTTTAAAACACATAAAATAAATGTTGTAAATGAACCAGGTAGGTACCAACAGACAGATATGGAAGTGATTAACACAATCCAGAGCTTTAATAGAATGCTTTATAGTGATCACTATGGGAATCTCAATTGAGCCTGGAGGCCTTGATTCAACAAAGCATTTAGGCTCCTAACTTCCCATTGATTTCCCATTTAAATTAATGGCAAGTTTGGACCTAAAGACTTCATTAAACTTGGGACTAAGCGATTAGACTTTGGTGATATTTTCAACACACTGCCTTCTTGATCACTTACAGAGTTCTTGGAAAGGGTTACTTTGTGTTAGGGATTTCAGGTTATCTATTGATAAATGAAAACCCACTTGTCACACTTGTCCAGTCTTTACATGTGTGGCTATGCTCTGGAACATCAAAGAACAGCAGCTCTCTGTGCCTCTCCCTGCAATGGTGCATACTCCTGCCTCCATCTGTGTGTTCCAAGTCTGTCTGACAGGCAGATGTGCTGTAAATCACAACACTAACAGAAGGGTATGAAGTTTTATGACATGACAAAAAATTGTGAAAGAAGTGCAAATGCATACCCTGTATGTTGGAATCGAATCCTGAACAAAAGCTGTCACAGCTCTACATGCAAAGGATGCTGGAAGGGGACTCCAAGGCTGGTACAACATTGTGCCAGTTTCCCTGAGAGGAGCAGGAAGGTACCCCTGGGTTGAGAGTGCAGCTTGCTCTGGGGATGTGTCCATTCCAAACAGTAGATGGGGAGCTGAACATCCTCCCCTGCATGTTTCATACAACCTATCCAAAAAAGAACATACATTGCCTAGAAATTGCATGCATAACTTCAAATATATATTTCACTTGGGAATATTTGATGATGGTGTCTTTAGAGATCGCTATTTTACATACAGGAAGTTAAAATTATTAATGATGGTATTAATTCACTCCTAGATCAGTTTTCATATTATCTCTGCTTCATTCATGTACATGCTTTTGTCCAAACACAAATAGACCTTGAAAAGCCTGAGGTTCTGGAATAAAGCGTGAGGTGTTAAAAATACCATACATAGCTATAATAGTTTTAAGCTATGCTTTGCTAAATTAAAGCTCTGTGATTAACTGCTGTAAGCATGTCATGCATTCACATCTTACTCTGTCATGAAGAACCACTGGCTTTTTTTTTGAATGAGCAAATTAGAGTAAGTTCAGGCATGTGCTTCTTTTTTCCACCATATTTTTGAGTAGAATCAATACTTTTCTTCTTCCATCACAGGTAACCATTGTTGCTGTGTGATTTAGAAGCATGATACAGTTTAAAAAGATCTGCTCATCTAAATTTTGTTGGCAAACGAGTATGCACAGAATTATAGAAGCCATCTACTGACATTTGATTCTTAAAAATATAAATAAAGGATGATTCATGTTTTGGTTTTTTTGAAGACTGTAGGGAAAAGACAACCAAAGTAGTTTAAAATTATTATCCCATGCTCAATTTCATTTTAAAAGCACTTGGAGATGGGTTCTTAATTTTTTTTTAATGAAATGTGCAGAGTCTCTTTTGCTATAGTGTAGATATGCTAACAGAGCTCACTCTTGAGACAAAAATATGTGATTTTTCCAATGCTGTATTCTTAATGTGTTATAGTTCACTGTGATAGGTATGATTTTTGACATTATGGGATCTGGTTAGATAATAAAGGGTATACAAATCAAATAATATAGATTAGATGCTATGCTGGCCCATAACTATTAAATGGGGTCATGGTTTCCAACTAGCTAATAGACTCTTATGTACTAAATTATTTCATGGAATTCAGTACCATCTATTCATCATAACATTGACATGCATAATCTTAGGCAATTAATTTAAAAATTCTTCCCTCTGCTTGCTTCTGGTTTGGATGAATTGTTACTGAGGCGAATTACTTAGGTAGTTGTCAGTGCTAACAGCACTAATATTTTTAATTAGCAGTGGACTCTGCATGACAAGTTACTATTCTAAGTGGGAACAAAAATAAAATAGTAGGATTTTAGTTTCCTTAACTGGTTAGAAATAACAAGTGTTCATATTGTATCACAAAAACTTGTTTCTGCTCAACAATGACTTCCCACATAATCAGTCTGTTCTTTTGAGGCAGTCATGTGAGAGGAATTTGACATCCTAATACACACAGCGAATTAGGGTTCTGAGTAACGAAGAGTACCTTCAATGTCAGTGGACTTTTCATATGAAGCTTGAAGAACAGTGTTTTGTACTGACACATTTAAAATAAGCAATAGGCTTATTTTCAAGATATGAAGCCATTATAAAGTGCTATATTATTATCAAACGTCCAATTTCGTAACTGTATTTGAAAAAAAATGTGCAATATCTTCAAATGTGTTTTTTGTTGGAAGGCAAATCATTGACCATTGCCAAGGTCCTGTTCCCTCTTCTTTACACCCAGTAGTCAGAGCAGTTTCATAGTTACATGGCAGTGTGCAGTGGTTTGGAAGAGAGACCCCTTAAAAAAACCTGACATAAAGAGTCAGATAAAGACAAAGAGCCACAGAGACTTGAACTGGAAAGTCTAAATGCTTTTCTACATGAAAATCTAAGTAATTCTGACAAATTTGGTATAAAGTCTTCTGTACCACATCAATATCCTGATTTCTCATGCTAAACCTGAGATTTGGTTGGTCAATCTTGAAGCCTAGTAACACTACCAGGGAGGGGCGGACTTTACATGTGTATTAACATTGTCAATTAATAAAAGAAATGCTAATATTTCCAAATGGCTGCCAGGGTAAAAATACGGCCCTCTCAACACTCAGTTGAGAAGTTCAAAGGATTCTTCTTTAGAACTCATCATATGTTTCCTAATCAAGGTAGCAGAACATTTACATTTGGATTACTGCGGTAATTCCTTACTTCTTAAGAAATCCGAATTAAAGGTGTTTCTGATTTTTTAAATCAACATTGTGACAATAATGGGTAGGCCAGTAATTACTGTTGGATAAGTTTATAAATGCTTTAGAAGAACTTTATAAATGTTTTACTCTACTGGCTACTTGACTTTCATAAATAACACACAACACTTCAGAATAACGACTGTTAGTGTCAAGAAGGCCCATACAGAAAATTAATGATAAAAAAGCTGAACTGAAAATAAATGAGGAAAATCTGAGGAGTGATAAAGCAGCTTGAAGAGACAGGACAAGCAGAGAGAGACCAGTTATTGTTATCCACAGTGATAAACAGTCATTGCCCCTGTTACTCTGTAATTCCATCACCTGGTTTGGAAAATATGCATGAAACGCTCTGGTTTCATTTTGAAAATTTACAAGGTTCATCAGGACCTCTTGATCAAATCACAGATTTACAGTATGTTGTTATCTGTCACAATCAATTAAAACATGAGAGACTTAAGTGGCCATAGAACACTTGGGAGGTCTGTAATGTCCCTGATAAGACTGTACAACACCTCTTAATAGTGATGGAAATTAGAAGTGTGCCTGGACAAGAAAAACAGACTTCTCTATGCTTATAGGTTTGAAAACTATGGAAATGCCAGAAAGTCCTGCTGACAGTTAAAAGCTCAGCACTATCACATCTGATCTCCTTTGAATGACCTCAGTACCAGGATAAATATTGCATCCCAGTACTACTGAGAAAAATATTTACAGACTTTTGCTGGAGAAATGTTTTCCTGTTTAGAAAAAAACACTCTCCAAATGAATGTTGCCATGACCTGGTAAGCAGGGGGGAACACAGAGACTGCTGGTTATAATTAGCTGCTGCAGTTGCTTGCTGCTCTGAAGCAGTAACTGAGATCTGCATTGAGAGGAAGAAAAAGAGCAGCTTGGGAGAAACAATAGGAAAAGTTCCCTTTTTAGCTACCATTTTTGTAAATAAAGAATCATGCTAGGTGGAAGATCTCTAGGGTGTTTGTTGTGGCTGAATAGTTTTGGATTTTGTTACAGCTGTTTCGTCTTATTCTTGTTGTGAGTCACTGTTGGGTTTAGGGACCCAGAAGGAAAATCTCTCTTCAAATTGTTGTGTGCCCATCACCTAAATATGAGATGGAATACAATGAGGGCAAACATGGCACCCATGAGATTTGGGTTAAACTAGTAAAACTGTTATAGCTTTGTAATTCAAACACACTTTATGATGAAAGTATGCACTTATTTTTGTTTTGGTTTTAGTTAAGGAAAAACAAGACTTATTCACCGGATAGATTTTCCCAGTCCCACACATCTCTTGTTAAAATATTGATATAAATGTTTTGCCTCTCCGTCTCTCTTCTCATACACACACAGTACAAAGGTCACCATGCAGAAGACATGCAGAGTTATTTCAGCTGCTCTGTGCTACCTAACATGCTCTGCTAAGCACATCAGCAATTTGGCCAGTGCAGTAGAATTTGCAAGTTTGGGGAGGACTCTGCTCCCCCAGCCCTGCCCCGCCTCCCGTGGATTTCTGAAGTTATTCTTTCTTAAGCTGTAAAACTCAAATTCCCAAGATAAATAAACTTCTTTTGAGTTCATCATCCTGGTACTTAGAGAAGTTTAAAACTGTTCCAAGATGCAGAGGAATTTCAGCCCTAGTTCCAGTGCTCACCTTCCTAACATACACATTAGAGAGCATTGAGGCTTTAATTTGCAAACAGAGCAGTGCTCTGCATTTGTATGTTTGCTTTGGTGGATGAGGGGAGAAGACAGACAGCAAATATTATTTGCTGAGTTTTGAAGCCTCTTTTAGACTTAGATTGGATTGATTCACTTGAAGTTCATTAGTTTACAAAAAAAAAACTTTAGCTATCCTGCATACAATTCCCTACTATTTTTCAATATAAATTTAGTGTTTTAAATCCATCTCTTGTGTCTTAAACCAGATTTTGTCTTAAGCAGCTGTGACTGAATTGTAAAATCTCACCCTTGTGTCTGGTTTCACATCTGGCAACACCCAGCTAACAGTTACAACTTACTTAGAGTAATTAAAGGAGGTTTTAAAAAAGCCAAAATTATATATAAAGAATAAATTATTAAACCACTATTTTGTTTTCCAACCAAATTTGCAGAAACTTTATAAGTAACTGGGTTATCCAGTTATTTCTAAAGGTGTTGATCAAAATAAGAACATGCTGAGGAAAGTAAAGGCAAGCTTGTAAATGGGTGGGGACTGGGCAACGTTAAGCTACCATAATTACTAGCCAGCAGTATGTCTCCACTTTGATGTCAACTATATGCTTTCTTTTGTCTCAGAGAGGAAGAAACTTCAAAAGATTTAATTTCAAGACAATAAAGGGCCTTGCTAATACATGAACAGACTTTAACTGGAAATGGAAATTTTTAGTGTCAAAGATATAAATGTAAGTGGGTCAGGACTAAATATTAATTTTGTGTGTTATTTGTGTAACACATCCACCCAATACATTCTTTATATGAGTACTATATAGGGTATAGCTTATAAAAAATAATAATGATGGACTTTTTTTAACAAGAAATCTACATCTTTGTCTCTATAATTTTGTATATGTATGATACTTTAAATATGACATAACCTTAAAGGAATTATAAGTATGAACAATACAATTGACTTATAAAATATATAAGGCTACATATATAAAGGAGATGGCCATGACACTGTGATTCTTAGTCAGAAACCATATCAACATAAATACTTTTGAACAAGTATGGATATAAAAATACTTTGATAAACTGATTATTTTTAATTAAAGATCTGACAAGGAAAACATGCTAAGAATATAGAACAGATATTAATGCAATTCTTTTCAATAACTGTATTAGGTTTTGGGTCTATCCTCAAATAACAGATAAAACCAATTGATAATACATGTCAGTGTTTTTTAGATCTTGAAATGTTGAAGGGAGAATTAGAAAAGACTATGAATTAAACTGTTCACACAGCCATAAAAAGAGCCTGTTTTGGTTGAACTGAAAATTTACTGCACAAACTGAGATAACTGCAGACAAAAAAGTGTGCTTCATTCATTATGAATGGAGGAAATATTTCATTTTCAGAAAGCTATTATAAAACCTAGAGGAACTTCCAGGGTAGCATCTAGCAGAAGGTGATGTAGCAAAGGATGACACTCTCCTAGGAGACAGGAAGCACCAGTTCAGTCCCACCCTCTACCTGACAGCATTCGAATGCAAATTTCCCTCTTCCCAGAAGAGAAAGTTAAAAACCAGATCATGTGTCATTCCCAGGTGGGAATGAAATAATTAAATATATATTGAAACTCTCTAGTGTGGCTTTTTTTCAGTCTGACGGAAACTGATTACTCTACACATAAACGATCTGGATTCCAATCTCTTTCCCAATTAGAATCCAGTCTACTTTATCTACTGCCTATACTGTGGAGTTTTTTTGTCTACATTCATTCATGCAGCAAAAAGCAATGTCAGCTGATGTATTTCACGTAACACTACAGAGTGCCCTTGATTCTCATCTGTGCACAGTTAACAAAGCAGTGAAATGGGTCCTATCCAAGCACCCTGTTACTGAGATTACTGTTTTTCTTTAAGGAATAGTTCACAAAGTGCTGATAAATCCTAATCCTGGCCATTTCATAAAAGATTTGTGTAGTATCTAACATATCATATTGAAACATACTTTTCAGAACAACTTCTGTTCATACATCATGTCTTCTCAACCTTTGTGGTCAGTTATCCTGTATTCTAAGAAAATATGGCTGTTTTAAATTCCTGCTGAAGATACCTCCTGAAGAAACATTTCTGAGATATGAAGGCTATTATCTCCTGTGAAGCAGATTTGCTTTTACTTTCAGAGGTTCTTTCTTTGTATAACAACTCATGTCACTCCAAGGCAAAGTGCAGAAACAGCAGAACTGTTTCTCAGTTCTGTACCTCTGACAGGACCTAAATTTCTCACCCATTTTTACCAAGTACTTTTGTGCTCCCAGAATTATGTTACACTCTCTAATTGAATTGTATGGATGGGATTCAGTATCAGATGTTTAAGCAGTAATATAATTCAGTATGCATTACAAAGAAATCAGACTTTAATTCGAGGTGGCAATGATTATGATTGGTTTGGATGCACCCAGGTCTACAGTTATTTGAAAAATCTGCACAGCAGCTACACAGTAAACATACTTAGCTTTTGTCAAAGTGAAAATAAGCTAAAATGAAGGCTCCAGGCTCCCCACTTTTGCTTTATATGTTGTGATGGGAAACCTGAACTGCCTTCTCAGTCAGTTATTTGTGAAAGCTAAGAGCTCTGGTTGAGCATTCTTAGGTCTGATAAAGCACTTCACATCCTCCAAGACAAAATGCTTATTGATCCCAACCACGTAACTGCAGAGCAAACAGGAGTTTTGCCTGAAGGACTGAGCAGGGACTGCAAGGCCGGAACATAAGTATCTGAGGTCTAATACAGAGATTTAGGTTCCGACTATTTGCCTGGATTTTGGCTTACAAATTTAATGACAAGTTTTAAATAGATGCCAACAGGAAAACTCTCCCATTGCAGGAACAGAACTGATTGCAACTTTTCAGAAGCCCTTTAATTGTGGCTTACTCTTGAGCCAGCTGTTGTGTCCATCCTATAAACTGGAAGAAAACAACTCAGGGGTGGACATTTAATTCTGTCTCTCTCCATCGCAAACATTAACCACTGGCCTGCTATCGGACCACCTGCAATGTGTTAGTCATTACAGAGGTCACTGTTACTGAACATTTTAAACTGTGAATAGCTTCAGTTTAAATTAGGTGTAAAAAAAGTCATTTCCTTTCAGTGATAAACTAAAACACCTGCAGCAGAGCTCAAGTTTACCATGAGAGATATAAAGTCTCACTCTGAAGTTGGACTGGCTGTTCAAGGACATACAAAACCACAGTTTTATAAGATAAGATCTTTCTAACCTAAATTATTACTGTGTTGCCAGATTAGGTGATTACATGCACAACTATTTCCCTAGATTGCAAGTTACTCTTGGAACAAATGACATCTTCTGTTGTGGATATATTATATGACTTTTCTCCTCAAGTCATTCATAATCTAATTTTCCTTTTACCTCAAAAACAAAACCCCAAAATATAAAACACTACCCGAAATGAAACAACAAAAAACCCCCAAACCAAACAAAAAACCAACCAAACCACCAAAACACAGAAAGAAAAAACATTTGATCTGTCTTCCTTCTTCGTGTTGTCCCTTTTTTATTATAAAATTAGAAACATTAGAAACATATTTTAAATCCAAAGGTGGCCATATTGCAGCTGTTTGTGATTTCACCAAATTTTAGCTTATATTATTTTATGCTATTTGCAATAGGTTCAGTGAGCCGTGTTCAGAAATGATGTACAATTGGGGCAAAGAGAAACAACTAGGAGACTGGGTAAATATGAAATTTATACAGTACATTGACACAGATGACAGCAGACCATTCTCCATGTACTCTTGGACAGATTCTATTAACTTCAAAATTTGACCATGTGACATTTTTAAAAATAAAGCCATGAAATCAAGATATTACAATGAAAATGTCCCAAAGACTACGGACTACGAAATATCCAGACTGAAAATCTGGCTCTCCAGACTCTGTATTGCACACTTAATCCACAAGATATTTAAGCGTCAGTTTTACTCTCAAAAAGTTATCTGTACAATTCCAAATGGTTTGATTACGTGGTACATGAAAACAAGAGAGAGAAAGTCTGGTAAGGTAGTCATTTATCAGGATTTATGACCCTTTTCACACATTCAAACACTGGATTAAGTTTAATTCTCATCCTGACATACTAATTTTCTACTTTAGCTGACTCACTTGTGGGTCCATTCTCTCAAAACTTGTTGAGATTGCAATTTGCAACATTTGTTTTCAGCAGTCCGTATAGTGTAAAGTAACTTTGAAATGCAACGTTTATTTTGAGCTGAGCTGAGCTCCCAGTATGCCTTGCAGAAGTGCATATCCCCTTTCCCAAGATGCTGTGAAAAAAAAAAATCGTGAAAAAAAAAAATCTTCAAAAAAATATGAAATACTTATAAGTAGATGAAGACTGGAAAAGAACCAGGTTTGGGAAATTTTCAGGAGCCAATATTCTAGTGTTAGTATTGTCCTTCCTACTACTGTAAGTGTCACTTCTGAAGAAAAGCAAGAAAATGAGCCCTACAGAGGTGAGTTTAAAATATCAGAGACAAGTCACTGAGGGATGTATTTTCCTTAAAGTTCCAGTATCTTTTTGCATCGTCAGTAGTTAATTGGAGTTTGGCAAATCAGAACAGCTGAGTGTCTGTTTAACCAATAAAGTTTCATGTGTGTTTCTGTCTGTATATGATGTAATTAAGACTTTTTGCCTTCCGTATTCCAACCTGTTATTATCAGTCACTGCTGTAAAGCCAAAATCTGCCTCCCAAGTGGCTTCTTTCAATACACCATAAAACTGAGCACTGGTGCAATAACAGAAACCAGTGTTGTAATGTGGGAACCACCTAAGCTTTTCCAGTGTCACATCAAACACAACACTGTGTGGTCATTGACAGCTTTCTCATGCTGAAGCAAGCCTGCCATGTAGCTAATTGAAACCCATTGATAATATTCCCACTATTTTCTCCAGGCAATGACTGTCAAATGACCACACATTTGGTAGATAAAGGTCCAGGAAACATTTCACAATGCAGCTGCTTTTTGGAAGTCCTGTTTGCAGAACACAGGATGAACCAAACTTATCTGAATATTTCCTGGCAAGTCCTGTTTCTCTGGATAGATACTTATAATTTCATAATATATTTATGTCTAAGAAATAGAATTCCTAAGTAGCTCTACTCTTTTTGTAAATGTAACAAATTTTGCAAGGCAAGGAATAATGTCCTTTGATCTGTTTTAAGATCACGGTAGCCAATACCCCTAAAAGTCACTGAAAATTACCTTTGAAAACAATAAATAATACCAATAAAAATTGAACAAAATATTTAAAGATATGAGAATTCCATCAATACAAATTCTCCACATAAAATATTATAATTTAAAATGAGTTCCAACTAAACTCATCATGTGTAAATGCCCATGCACTGGTTAAAAAGAAAAAAAAAAAAGAATTGAATACACAAACTTTTTTTCAAATGTTACTTCTTTCTGGAGAAAATTTGAAAAAAACCCACAGAAAACATATAACGTACCAAGGAAGAACATGGTGCTCAGCATGCTCAAAGAAACTGTATCTCTGATTCACAATCAGTTTTTGGCTTGCCTCTCAAGTGCATGAAAGGCTTTTTGGAGAGCCACAGACTGATCATCAAATATTTAGTACCTGCAAATGCATTAGTTAAGAGAGCAATCCCAGAAGATAGTCTGGCTTTCAACCCTCTCCTTAAAGCTAAGAGAATATTCTTATCTTTGAAATACCATTTATTTCTTTTCCATTTACCTTCAGACTAAAATTTCCTAATCGACTGCAGGAAGCAAACATCTCTTCCATTACTGAAGTTGCTTCCACAGTTATAATCCTTGCACATAATATTTCCACAGTACCTTTTAATCTTACATACTAACACACTAACACCTTCTGTCAATACTACCCAGAATCTAACTTACACTTTCAATTTCTCACATGAGAAGGACACAACACACAAAGCTGTGGCACTGCAAGGAAGCTCATGACGCACCCTGCACCAAGACCTTCCTGGAGGGCCTTTGGCAGAAATGTGCTCTGCAGTTGGTGTTGTTTCTCTCTCTCTTTTCTGCCCTGTTGGGCCTGGAGGGAACTGTGGGATGAGAACATCCCCCCCATGCTGCCCTGTAGTTATGGAAGGTACAGAGCCCCAGCCATGGCAGATTTTTGATCCAGAGGCTAGGACACTGGGCCAGTCTCTGTTTGTCAAACTGGCCTGTACACCCACATGGAGTGCTAGAACAGCCTCCTCCACTTAGCTCAGTATTATCAGCGGAGTAAAGCAATGCTCGTCGTGGGTGAGTTGGGCCAACAAGCTGAGAGTAGGCAGTGATCAATAGCAAATATTTTTGCCTGTTATGGACTGGATTCTATAAACACCAATACGATTTGCTCACCAAATTGAGGATTCTTCAAACTGCAGCTTGCAGCACCAACAGGAATAAATATATACATTGTTAAACTTGACCTTGTAAACATGTGCAAGAGCCCAACATCTATCTCAACACATCATGAACATTGTAAAAATATTGTCTATATTAATCTGTTGCTAATTCCACAGAAAACCAAAAGCAGCACACTGAAGCCAGTGGAGATGTGACTGCTAAATATGTTCTCTGAATCAGATAATCATTTGCTTACAGCTTCATTCTGAGGCCTTTGCAGCACTGATAATGCTGCAATGAAGATTCCAAGACACTAAAACAGAGAAAAGAAGGATAGCAGCTATGAAATGAGACTCCATATCCCTTACAAAAATAGGCCTCTGTGTTATCTCTGACACAAGAACAATCTCAATTCCAAATAAAATTAACATATATAATATATTTTAATGATATTTGAGGAATGCTAATCTATAGCTATAGTAAGCCATCAAGGACTGAGGTATTGCTATTGGGAAAAAAAAAAAAAATTGTTCTCAAATATAAAAAAGGTGGGTTTAAAAAAAAATACATCAGCATCATTTTGTATGTTCTATTCAGAACAGACTGTTTCCCTAACCATGGAAATGGTTACTGTAATTGTACTCTTGAGTAAGAATGAGCCTCTGCAGGAGCTGACCCATGAAGGTCTGCAGAATACTTGAGGGCAGCAACAGTGTAAACTTATGTTGTTGTAAACATAGCCCTTAATCCATCAAAAGAAAAACATATGGATTCCATCTTTATTTATTTCTACAACAAGTCAGAGTCATCATGACATCTTTAAATACTTTGAATATTAGCGTACTGACTTATGAACTAAAAAAGACAAAACTTGACTCCATTAAAAGAAAAAGTCGGCCTCTTTTTTTGGCTTATTGCTCAACAAAAAGCAGAGGTTTCTAAACACTGCATTAAAATTAATAAAGCTGTTTTGAAAAGTCCTGTATTTCAATATTTTTACAGCTGCAATAATTAAGAATTTGGCCACTACTTTGAGTCATAATCCATCAATCTACATAGATGTCATTTACTAAAGCTGCTATATATATCCAAATTCTTTTAAAGTTTGTCTAATGGAAAAAAAGCCCCTTGGTTAAACCATATGCATGAAGCAGTAATGAATATACACAACAAAGAGAAAAGTCCCTCAGTATATGATACTGGCCATATTTTATCCAATAAATCTATAATATGATTACTGAAAGTAAGGATAAAAAGAGATTTTAACACAGACACTTGAATATAAAGGAAAATATATGACTGAACTGGCCATTTACCGAGAGTATTATTCTTTCTGAAATGTAATAGTGCATATCTGTTGTGACCAGTTGCTGTTAATAGCAGTTTGCTTGCTATTTTAGACCAATTTAATCAGAGATGCTACTGGCCTACCTTGCCCCTGCCTTGGCCAAGCTTTTTCTCCCTCTTCCTTACACCAGCACTCATATTCCTGGGACTGCCCAATGAGTCACTTCTAGCAACTGAAGTGGATAAAATACAAACATATTAAAAAATAATAAATTTTTGTCTGTCTCAGCTCCCCAGACCATAATACTGTCTTTAAAGGCAGCAAACATGTAGGGATAGGAGGAGGGCAGGCCCACGAACGATATATCTGTAGAATTATACTCTGAAGATTCTATCATAAATTAACCCACATATTTGTGTACTCAGAAAAGAGGCAGGACACCCTAGTTAAAAGCAACATCAATATCTTCCTGATGGCCCTAGAACATAGGTCTGTACCCGTTAGGAAATGTGAGGGAGAAGGGAGAAAACTCTAACATGTCAGGCAATGGAGATGGATCAGTGTGTGTGTGTGTGTGTGTGGTGTTTGTTTACTCATATATTCAAGGCAAATAAACATGTATCCAACTTAAAGAGAGAAACCCAAGAAAAAATAACATAAAGATTCTTAAAGCTGTTTCTTAAAAGGGTATCAGTTTGCAAAGAGAAGTCTGTAAATACAAAAAAAAAAAAAACACCCAACAAAACAACAATAAAAAACCAACAAAAAACCAAAAAAGCACCAAAAACTCCACCAAAATTTTACACTGTCAGTGCAGAACATCCCAGCGTGGGGCAGTGAGGTACTGGCCAGTGTCAACATGGCTGGGACACAGTCACATCTGGAACTCTGTGTCCAGCACAGGTCACCTCACTGGGAGAGAGACGGGGAGAAAAGAACAGAATTCAGAGAAAAGCAATGAAAGGAGGTTAGTGAAGGGAAAGAGATTTATGAGGAAAGATTTAAAAGAGGTAACAGACTGGCCAAATAATGACTAGGTAAGGGATATGAGGCCCAGTAGCAGTCTATAAATATTTCAAGATATAAACACACAAATAAGACAAAAGAATTATCTAATGATATTCATGGAATATAACTAGGGGTTAGAAGATTACTGTAAAAAAGGAAAAATGTAGGTTAAATATCAGGAAGACTTCTTGAAAGTAAGATGCCTTAAACTGGCTGAATAAAGGAAATTATGTGTAGATCCCCTCTAGTATTCAGAAAAATCTGTAACAAAATAAAACAATGCACTAGAAAGTGTATCATGGAGAAAATGTCTGCATTTATGTGGAGAAAAGAACCTAAAATATCTTCAGGCTCAGTAAAGTAAACTTAAATTTATTCAATGCTAATTCACTTTAAAAACAAATCATCTTATTAATTTCCAAGATTCAGGTGGCATTAAAATTACATAACTAAAATATTTCTATAGGTTAATAATTTTTAGATGGTATAACTGTTTGAAGGTTTAATTGTCAATCCTGTCAATCTGATGACTAAATATATTTTCTGTATAAGCAGACACTTTTTTTCAATCTAATTTGGATATTGTAATTCATAAAAACTGTTAGAGAATTGCTTAGGTTGTATTTTTTTCCTTATTTATTCCAGTTTATCAGAAAAAAATTATGGCATTATTTAGCCTACTGTCCAAAATTGCAGCATAAGTCACAGTTCTTAAAATTCTTCTGTAGTTTCCTCATTGTGAGTAGTCAATTCAAACAAACCTTATATTTATACTGGTATGAAATTACCTTTATAAAAATACTGGGGTTTTGTTTACATAGCAAATTTATAAAAAACTCTTTGAAATGTTTGTTTTGCAGGAGTTATATGTATTATTATAACAAGTAAAATCCATTCTGCCTTATATTATTCTTTTTACCAGTCTTAATAGAAAGTGTTGTCTAAATCCTGCTTTAAATCCTAAGAGACCAAGTTTGGTAATAATTCCTCTAATTTTAAATTAGGTTATCTGTCCTGAAATAATGATAATTAAGTTCTAAATATTCCCATCTCTTGACTAAGATAATCAGAAAAAAAATCCACCATACCCTTAAATTCAGTTTTAAGTTTTCTGGTCTAATTTCATATACGTCTAGTAAGGTTTTTGTTCATCATCAGATGGAAAGTTTGTTAGGTAAAACCCATGATACCATTTAACAGTGAGTCAACATGATAGGAGATATGAAAATTTGCCAGTGTGAGCAGTAGCACTACAGAAAGAGCTAATACATTCTGCAATTTCATCCTTGAGACTAAAAAAATATTTACCTTTCTCTGCATGTCTGGCTACTCAAAATCCGATTGAGAAAAGTGCTTAAGTTGTCTTTGCTAATTAATGAAGGATGGGTGCATTTGTGGATATGAGTGTGCATGTGTAGCTACAGATTAGACACCAAAAACTAGGAAGACTTGCAAAGAGAAATTCCTGAAAACATTTGCCCGAGTTTGCTTTCTTAGGTCCCAGTCCAACCCAAACGAGACTCTGTGGCTGTTGGCCATGGGAAGCTCAGTAAACTTCCTGTGTGAGGAATTGCAAGCAAACCTGGCTCTGCTGTCCAGCTGAAACCTGCTCTGTGACGCAGCCAGCCTGGCTGCTGAGCCTGCCTTTACTGGGGCATCACAGGGGAATTCATTCAGCCAGCTGGATAATAAGAGCCACAGAGCTCTGACACAGGCAAACCTAACTCGAGCTGAAAAAAGTCACCAGGTTCTGTAGAAAGGTCACACGTTGTTTTATTTGTTGCTCAGGCTCTGATGGCTTCACTGGAAATCCTTTCATGTAGCTTGAAATTTATTTTTAACATCTCTCTATGTGAAATATGTGGAGGAACTGTTGTTTTCCAACTTGGTAACAACAAGAGAAAAGCTGATGTCAGAAGAAAGTTCAAAAAAGCTGCTCTCAGAAGAAAGTCTCAGAAGGTACAGAATTCCTAGACACATCATTTCATAGAAGAAATATAGTACAGTCTCACATATGCACAGGGTATGCTCACACATGTACACAAATGTATGATAAAAGGATCACAGATTATATTTAAAGTGTTATTGAGTGTTGTCATAAGCATGAATAGGTTTTTGCCTTTTATAAGATGTAAGTAGTTATTCTGACAATGAGAATAATTTAATATAACAATGAATTCATCAATATAATATACTACTACATATATATATGAACATCTCTTGTGTTCATATAGCAAATACATTTTTGCTTAAATTATAACAGTATAATTTAGGTTATAATGTAAACGTGGTATAACGCTGCAGACTTCACATTCATATATAGTGCATATTTTTGTTCAAATAAGAGTATTTAACACATACCCTAATATTCTGTTACTAACCTTTAGAATTAATTGTTATCCACAAGTGATTTGAAGTTGAAATATAGCGTGATACACATCTAAAATAAATATTTTAGCAGTTCTGTGATAATGACTTCAGTTAAAATGCAGTTAATAATTTGCCATACCCTCTGGCTTACAGTTTGATCTCCCATATGTTTCAGGTTGTCTCTCCCACAGGACAAAGCATATAACCCTTCCTCAGCCCCCTGATTGGAGGCCATGGCTTCAGTGAATCACTGTTTTCTACCACAGTAGATGTGTGAAATTCAGTTTCTCAGTCTCATAAAACCCCTCACCAGCAGTATTATATTTATATGTGGTGGGCGTTATCTGCTGTTGTAGAGATGAAAGGCACAGATACCTGAAATCCAAGAAGGATCAAAACAGGAGAGTCTGTGAGAACTTTACCTAACACCAAGAAAATGTTAGGGATACTGAAGATAAAAATTATGAGCATAAATAATGTTTCCTTATAAAGACAATGTACTTGTTTGCATCACCATTTCAAAAATATTTCTCCTTTAGTCTGGTTTTACCTTTCTGAACTGAAATATTAGTACTTTATAGTCTTTTTCATTCCATAATTATTGCAGTTCAATTATGCTCTTGCATATGTCAGGTACACTGCAGTCTAATTTAATCTTCATTACACATTGCCATATTGCAATTATACATGCTATCAGAGTGTTAACACATATTTAAACCTGTTATTCCTTTGTCACTGATTTACAAAGAGGTACCTGAAAAGAAGCAGATGTCATAATTACGTGCTTATTCAGCTCATTTTATACTAAGTCTCAACGTAAATTGCAGATGAGCAAGGCATGTCCTGAAATTAATGTAGTGATAGTACACTAATGCTGTGATTCATTATGGTTTGTCAATGTGCTGCACTTCTGGAATGTGTGATAAAATTATATTAATACTGCACGGTAATGAGATTAATGAATTTGTACATGGGGAAGAATAATGGTTCCCTTTGTTAGACTATTGAAAAAATAACATATAGATAATTAAAAAGAATTAGTCAAACTCCATACAACCCCATTTATATTAAATTAATTTGTCTGGCTTCATTTCTAATAATTGATCACTCTCTGTAAATTATAAAGCAATCTTCAACCATATGAACTACTACTGTGGGAGGAGAGTTTCCAGAGTATTATGAACCATCAAGGTGGTCCCTGTGGGTTCATATTAATTAAGGTTTAACAGTTTGGAAAATTGTAGCAATATTTTATGATTCATGTAATTAAACTCTGTAACAAAACGTCACAACCGCTAGTTATATCTGTGCCTATGATTTATATCTTACCCTTATTTCAAAGGAAGCAGAAGTAATGAAATATTCTTAAACACACAGACAATCAAAGGAAAAATTTACTGGTTGTTTTTAGTGTTGCTAACTAATCACATTAGCATTTCATTGCCACTACTTCAGGCACTAATGGCCACCATCAGACAGTGCAAATTAGATTAATTTAATATTCAACATCATAAGCTTTTTCAATAAAGTCTTGATTCTGATCTCTGACTCATTTTTCTCCTCTGTAATTCCACTTATTTCAATTGAATTTTCTCCTCTTTTCTGCACCAACAGTGCAGAATCTAACCCCTTCCTTCTTTGGTTCTCTGATACAGTTAATACTTGCTAGCAAAAGCTACATCTGTAAATTTGAAGTCACAGATCTTCTAAGCAAAACAGAACTGTAGTCTAATGTGACTGATGGTGAATTTCAGAGACTCACTGTATCAAATTGAAAGACTCTGAAAATGGGTTCTTTTGTGGAAAATGTTCTTGCATAATCTGTCATATTCAGTCATTCAGACAATTAATGTTCTTAAGGTATTGTTTTTCTTTGCTTGTTGCTGAAGTTTTTCACTTTTAAATTTTTTTACTAAACACTGAAGAGGAACTTTTAAAGTGAAATTTTGTTGCCAAAAAATTGCATATTTTTTTAACTGAAGAATTTGCAAGAAAGCTTTAACTTTGACCAATTTCTTCAATCTAAAAAGCATATTTTAAAAGACATGTAAAATTATTAGCACTCTCAATACAAAAATAACTCCTTTGCCATTTAATGATATCCTATGGTACACTGGCTCTTGGACACCCTGAAACGACAACATCTGTCCTGCTGTGTGTCACTTGCAATTGATGGCGCATCCTGCTCAGTGTGGCTCTGAGATTGATAGTAGATGGTGAATCAATCAAGCAGGGAGATGTCTAAATTCTACGAATTTGTCCAGAATAAATATAGTTCTAACAAATCAGATACTAGGTTTGAGACGAATGCAAATGCAGGGATCACGAATTAAAAAAAAAAAAAAAAAATCTGTTTTCAAGGTTATACTTATTTCTATACCCAAATTTAAGCTAGAAAGCAAAAACTTTGGCTTTAAATAACTGTTCGATTGTTGTTGATTTGGTGTTTTCTCCCCAAATTCTAAAAAAAAGAACGCCAAAAAATTTTTTACCTTTTATTTTTCAGACAGAGGGATATGTCACAGCTATCTCAGCTTGTGTGCTGGGGCTTGTGTAGAGTGCACATGGCTTGCATTGTGTGCAATGTATTCTGATGTGCTTTGTGGATTAATAGGATTCTTCTGCTTCTACAACAATACAAAACTCGGTTTTCTGGTAGAAGTAGTATCTGTTCTCAATGATCTTTGTTCTCAGATATCACAGTAATGGGCATCAAATAAGTACCAGAGAAGAGCACTGGTTAGTGCAAATGAGCAACAAATGTAAGGCTGGAAGTGAGACCACAGAAGTCCCTTTAATTGACCTGCAGGCTTCAGACTCGACTGTGATTGCAAAAGGGCATATTGCACCAAGCAGTCTTGGAGATTCTCTCGATGAAAGAGGGCAGCACGTGTGTTAGGGACATGGGGTCCATTCTGTAAGGTGACAGAAATCCCACAATTTCTCTATGTGCATTTTGAACCAAAATGGGGAAGGGGTCCACAGAAATGGTGTGTCATTCTCTGCTATCTTTGCCAAAAGCCTGTTTCTTGTCAGGAAAATCAAAGCGACTGCCTCTCTAAACTTGTAAATTACTATCTTTAAAAGGTACAGTATTCTTATTCCATCTTTGAATTCCTCATCTTACTAATTTTTCCTACCCACTCTGTCACTGAAAACTGAGTTTCCAGTTCAGGTGTGAGCACCCCTGAAATCTGGTTTAGCCAAGTAGATAGAAATACACACCATAATTAGAGGGGCAAAAAATTACTCTCATCTGTTAGTATTCACATTCCAGTATTACTTTTTGTGAGTTGGTTGGTTTTCCCCTCCGTATTATTGCGCTGTCTTTTTCCTGGGAGCAAAATTTAGCCTAGGGTTTATAGGTGCAATAGATAACAATTCTATCCTAATCTAGTTATGACAGATTTTATATTAATGGGACTAAGAGGAAAATCAGTTTCCTGACAAATGATGATAAAGTGAAATCTTTAAGCAATAATAAAAATCAACATGCCATATCACGTCACCAGTCATTCAAAAGTGACAAGCAGAAACAATCTGCTGAGACAACATCCAACCACAAGCATAATCACATTTATGATTTAATTCCCATTTAACATCAATCACATCAAATTAATAACCACTCTCACAGAAAATTAAATCCTAAGTGTATTTTTCCTTTAAAGTGTTATGATCAGAGAAGAAAGTCCTAATTAAATCTTAAACCAACTACATGTTTTATACATGTGACACCTGTAACTTGGCCAGCATTGTGAATTGGCCCCATGTGGATTTTCATCATAAAAGAAACTGACAATCCCTTCTAGCAGCTGCCGTAAGTTTGATTAACGTGTAGCATATCCTTTTGTGAAAGTTCTTGTAAAGATTTTCCATTACTTTAATGACTGCAAAGCCATTTTGGTTTAGGAAAATACCAGGCTATGATGATTAGTGTTTGACATGCAACTCAGAGACAAAGCTGCAAGCCAATGTTTACTCTGCTCTTCCTATAAGCAGGGTATTTGTCAACAACAGACATCCTGCTCATACCTTATTTCATCTTCCCAAGTGACTTATTCAACTGGTAAGGGCACTGTAAAAAAATGTCTCTAAGTTACTGTTGTGGTTTAACCCCAGCCAGCCACTAAGTCCCACATAGGTGCTCACTGCCTTACTCAGAGCATTCTGTGATTAGGATACACAGGAATTCTGCATATACAAACCAGGATTTAAACTATTAAACTCTATGCACCTCCCAAGCACTTCGATGTCTGAGAGTGGCACATGAATGCAGCTGCTGATTTTCATCTGTAAAAGTGACTCTGGACACCTCAGGACAAAACTTGATACCCAAACTGTCCTTTACTTGCTCAAACTAGTGCCAGGATTCTCTTTCCCTAGATATTTGGTATGTCTCCTGTTTCCCAGCTAGCAGAGGACTTGGTTATGTGACAGAAAAGTTTGCCATCACTGTTTCAGATGATTGTGCCTTATAGAGACAGAAGACAATAATTTAAATATACAGTAACTGAAAGTATAGAAGTTTAGGAAAAAATTTTAAAAATGCACAAAAAGTACTGAAGATGCTCTTGCTGTTCATGCCAGCCCATGTTATTTTTTTAATTTCAAAGAATGTTCAAACTATTTAAAAAATCCTAGTGTAAAACACAGGCTGGTGCTCTTGTACTTCCTATATGCCATGGCAAAATATTTTTATTGAACTTTATTGATGAAATTGCAGATGCAGGAGGTCTCTCCCCTACGTTAATTTTTTCCTTTCCATGCATGAAAGCAGAAACTTGGGCAAAGAACATATTTTGCAGAGAATGAATCAAGTGCAATAATTAGCATGTACTTTTCTGTATTCTTTTAATAAGGCTCAGCAAGGGAATATAGTTTGTTTCAGGGCCACAGATTCTGACCTAGGTCAAGAAAAAGTCAGTCATGATAAACCAAATAACATAAAACATATCCAAAACTAGTCTTTGTAAGTCACAATACTGTGACACACAATTCCTTCCTGCCTTTTTAAATTATAATGTTATAGAATCTTAAAACATGCAAGTCTGTTATTATAGATTCTGCTGAAATATTCAGGGCTAAATCAAGATGTGAAGACACCTTTTTGAGACAGAAAACTGACAAACACTCTCTCCTATGCCTTACAGCAAGAAAAACAATCTTGCTGCAGCTGTTGTGTTTATTATAAAATTCATGCTATAAAAGTGTTACCTGAACACAAATTAAATTATTTTTATTTAAACCTCCCAAATTGAGAGGCACATTTCCTCACATGATTATGAGATCTCCAAGGCCTTCTGTGGATATCTGGCATAAATTGGTTAATTCATGCTCACTTAAAAGTTTCCTGAACTGTCAAGCCCAGATTTGAATGCACTTTGTCACTGACGGTGAGATTGTGAGTCCCTTCAGTACTCCAGTGAACAGCTACTCACATGTGCAGTTCCAGGGTCTTCCCAGGCACTGGAGAGGAATGGCTGCACCAAATCATGATCTATCTCTCACTGACTTCACGACAGCTAGTCACAGCATGAAAACTACTCAGCACAATAAAAGAGTTTCATATTCTCATCATAATCACAGTTGTATATCACTTTTTTTTTTAATTTGAACTAATGGCTAATAATTTGAAATAATGTTTGTATGCATAGCTGAGATTCCAAAATACAACTTGCTATGAAAAAGTAATTCCTCTCTGGACAGAAAAGATGTTTCTTTGCAGAACCAATTCTCCCTGAGCTTCACATTTTGGAGAAGCACAATTGTTTTCTTAGAGACATTCATGACCATTTGTGTAAAAACCAGCTTTAGCACAATGTCCACAAATGGATCCAAGACAACTGTCCTTCCACAGTTATTTAGATCTCAAACAATTCCAAAAAGACATTTCAGCATCTCACTTCTGGTTTTCTACTTGTTTTTTATTTAATTCTGTTAGGTTTCTCAAAAATTTTTGAGGACCTGTATCTTAATACTTGAAAATACAATCCTAAACAGCAATCACAGAGACTAAGGTCTTCTGTTCAGCTTTTACAAGTTTGTGGTCCACAAAATTCCACCCAATTCACACAATAAGCACAGTTCTGCACTACCACTTGGGACTTTCTAGTAATTTCACTTAGAGAAGATGGCACCTACATCAGGTCAGTATCAGAGTGATTTGGACCTATTCCAGGTGAAGCCCTTTATGCTTTTCTACAGCTCTCCTGTGGCCTGCATTTCTTCCATTGTGCATTTGTGTGCATACATATGCATCTGCCTTCCCACATGTCTACACAGATTGAAACAGAATGAGGAAGAATTGATGGAGATCCTGATCTATGTGTTTTAGGTCATCAGTCATAGAGAAGTAGATGTTACTGGAACAGAATTGCAATCTGATTACAAAAACTCAGGTCCCTCAAGTGAAATGTATTCTGTATTCACAGCTCGGGGTGAACAGCCCTCCTCTGGGTCCAGTGCAGCAGGTTAATTTGTTCTGCCAGTAGCTTTATTATCTAAGACACTAAGCTTTGCACCTTGCAAATTATTTTATCAGTCTTTGATCTATACATACATTTTTTCTTAAGTAGATTTGAATAAAATGCATGTAACCATGTAAACAAAGACGATCCTTTTGCATCCTACAGGTTGTGTAACCACCAACAAAACCCAGATTAATAAATCTTCTCCTTGTACCTTTCCACTTCTCAATTACTGCTTTTATCTTCTTTATTAACGAAAGTTCATTTATTTTTGAGCTCAGCTTGCCCAGCCCTAGTATGAGCTGGCAGCGAGGAGTGTTAACCAAAGTCTCAGAAGGGGTGGATCAGCACTTCCTCCCAGAGTTAAATGCAGGAAACCAGTCACATAAGCAGGAGGTTTGAGAGTATTAGCAGTGGTTTTAGAGGAAATTAATCTTGTTCCAAGGAGTAAATCTACATGGTGAAAGCTGGATCAAAATAAAGCACTGAACTAACTGTGCAAGCTGGACAACTTGTACTACCAGAGCAACTTCTCAGGGCTGTCTTGAATTTCACACAGATAAATGCTTTAAGCCACCTATGCCTAAATAATCCATCAGCTTTCTTGTCAGCTCCTTTCTCCTTTTATTCTTTTACTAAATACAAATGTTCTAATCTGAGAAGCACACAGATACGCCACAATCTGTTTCATCAAAAATATGCTTACCCTGACAATATGTACAAAACATACCCAAAGTTTTGGATCACTTTGAGCTTGCTGATGCTCTTGACTAACCAAGAACATACTTTATAAAGACTCTTTCCGTTTATTTTCTGTCAAATGACTGAAGTGGTTTTGTTTGTCTTGCTTTAGACATTAAAACTTATTACAAGTTGACTTTCATCAGAGGTCAGAACTGTGCAAATCACCTCATCAGATTTACGTTAATGCTAAATAGGCAGGCGTTTACAAATTTCCAAAAAATGGCCAAAGAAGGGTAACTTAACAGGTAAAGTTAATAACCTGTCTGCTAAACAACTTTCACTAGATGTCCCTTTGCTAGCTGTACACAAAAAGCTTTGGGGATCACCTGCATTCTGAGAACAGAAGTTAAAGATTTATATTTAATTCCTGCAGGACATCTGCCTCTGGCCATTTTTTTTCATCAAGTAAAACCTGACTTGAGGCTGTTATCTGTGCCCTGGCCCATTGCATCTTGCTCCTACTTTTTCCCTGTTTAGTAGCGTGTCGCTGATACTTGCCACATGCTCTGCTCTTGCACAGGTAGCTGTGTCTTTAGCAAGCGTCTGACAAAGGAGCAGGGCAGATTTTTGAATGAGTACTTGGTAGTTAGGTGCTCAGCCCATATTGACTTTTAGCAATTTCCCTTCCAAAATTATGCTTAAAATAGACAATGAAAAATGCTGTCCCTATCGAATGACCTCGCTCTAAAGACATGTGGAGACAAGACAAACCGTAGTCAACTTTTAATCCTGCCTTTCATAAATAAATACAAAGGAAAATTATTGTAGTAAAATTTAGAAAATTATTCTTCTTTAAACACAAGGCTAATTACAAATGAACATCAGCTATAGGCTATCAACTAATGCTGTTTATTACATTGATTATAACAGGGAATCCCTAGGGTTAGTTGATGAAATAAAGATTTAATTTGAGGGTAAAGCACAACAACAAAAAATGTAGCTAATTGTAAACAATAGTATTCCAAGTCCAGCTGAGTCCATCAATATGAAAACAGAAGTTAACCTCATCCTTCCACTACTGTAAACATATTAGATGCTATTTATTGTGATTACATGTGTGTGGCCCGTTACAGCCTAAATAGGAACATTTTCGTGACTGAAAGACATAAACATAAGATAACTAACATCATTATTCCCATTTGAAGGATATAAAACCTAAATATTAATTTTAATAGTAAGATTAGCAAATTGGGAAATCACTCACACCAAAATAATTGCAATAATATCCATTGCTAATAAAATATTTAAGTTCCAAGAAGATTAAAAGTACAGGTGGGATTCAGCAGGAGTTTATATGCTGCCCTGACACATGTCATAAACAGATTTTATACAAAAAAGAATGCGTATTTTCCACCAAAGCATAATGAGTCACAGTACTGGGAATTAAGTAAAAAGATATTTAAAAAAAAGAACACGCAACAAAACCCACCCTGTGGAAAACATTGCTTGTAACAAGAGAAAGGAGCAGGCTCCTGCAGCAGGGCTGCAGACAAGGCGCAGTCCCCGCAGCTAGGGAGGCCACGCCACTGCCACTGTCCGGCTGTGCCGTGGGGGTCAGACACTCACAGCAGCTCCCTGTGGGGCCAGTCTGAGCCCAGCAGATCAAACTCACGCAAAACCACCCCCAGCAAACACAGCCATGTGCCAGCACAGCCGGGCTGTCCTTGAAAGCAGAGCAGCTGCTTTGTAGAGCCAGAGTCATGAGCTTTCCTAGCCCCCTTTGTGCCATGCCCAGAGCTCCTGGGCTGAGCCAGCTCCCCTCTTGGCTTAGCAGCCAAGTAACTCTCCCAGTAACTTCTGGCGCTTAGTGCAGACCTCAGCAGAACTCCAGTTTCAGTCCCATGGGCTGCACAATTGGAATATTCTGCTGGTCAGCTGTCACAGACACCCATTACCAAATCTAAGAGAAAAGTGACTCTGGGGTTCCCTGTTCCATGCCTGTACAAGACATTTGCTTTGCCAACACCTTGCAAACCCAAAAAGTTGATGTGTTATTTTTGGAGTAGTGCCAAGGAAACTGAGAGGATATTTTTGGTAGTATCATGACATTGCAAAAGACTGTGGTTAGAGAAGACTTGGAAAAAGGCAAAACTCAGCTGCCAGGGATACCCCTTTACCCCATCTCTTTCCCTTCAAAGGTGTTACCAGAGACAACCACTGACATGAAGCAATCAGAACTCTGCAAGTCTGTTCAAGAGAGGAAATCACGAAGGCACATTGTCTGATGTGCAATCTGAAACCACGGTAGATTTACATTGCAGGAGCAGGGGCTGAGTCTTGGCTACAGCCTTCCCATTTGAATTCACATTTTCACAAAGGCAGTCCTTTCATGTTTTGAAATTCATCTGGAAAAAAGTTGGATTCCTTAGACATTTTGCTCCACACTTCTTTTTCCCATGCTGTTCCTCATTTCCAAGTAGTTCCTACTGCTATTATTTTAAACTTTTCTCAGTATTGCTTTTGCTCTAATATTTTAATACTGCATGCATTTAATATCAGCCATCCTTAAGGGACTTTTCCTTTCTTGCACTGTTTTTCTTGACATTGTTATCATTACTGTAAGCATTGCTTTGAATAATCAAATGGTGGCCTGTAGACACTGAAAGAAGAAAGGTCAGATACTGTATATGACATATGATTTGCACATCCTTGAAAGGGAAATGAGTCATCTACATAATACAAACAATAACTCAGTTGCATATGACTGAGATGCTAAAGATAAGATATGTTTATAAATGAATAAACTTCCTGATTATAGTGACATATTATGGTAATTTATTTTTTTTTTAAATAGGACTATTTTGTGTAGCAACATTTACTTAAAAATAACCCTGCATACTGAAACTCAGTGTCCATGTGATTCATAGCAAAATACATTTTTATTTTGTAGACCCTTTTTACACAGAAAAGCATCAGTGGCTTGTTGCTAGTAGCTGAACCACTCAGAAACACAAAGTTCCTTTTGAAGTATGGAATAGAGCACTCTGCTTCCAAGTAATATTACTTGGATATCACAAGAGCTCAGCACTCCTATTTTGGCACAGGACCCATAAAAAATGACACTGTTTTAAAAGAGTTAGTAAAAGAAAAGGAATAGAAATAAACCTCATCAAACCAAGAACCAGAATATACTTTCTTTCATTTCCAGCTCTTCCCACGTCTCCCAGCAGTGTGAACAGATCCTCCAAGTAAATACTCTTCTAGCCAACCAGATAAGGAATTAAGTGCAGAAGCTAATCTTCTCAACTCTAAAGCAGTGACCAAATACTGTCATGGTCCCTCTCCTCCACCTACCAGCCCTGCTGGAAGACAAGGTGGTGGAGGGGCAGAAGCTGCCCGGGCTGGCAGTGTCCGAGAAGGCCGAGCTGGCAGGGTCAGTTCTCCCTCCCAGTCCCTGTGCTTGTGCTGCAGAGCCCTGTCCCCTGCACCACGGCTTGTTCACACAGGCCACGTCTTCCAGCAGATACCCCCAGTTCAGCTGCTACAGAGGAGCTTCCAAATCGAGAAAAATATCAAGAACATCACAGCTTCCTTTCCTGCTTTGCAATGTGTTTGGTGATCACTTTGGCTCGCTTCCACACTGCACAGCAGTTGAGAGCATTTGATCTTTGGCTAGGATACCTCGCAGCCTTCCCCAGATGAAAAGTTCAACTCAGCTAGGTGATTAGGAGTCCAGTTTGAAAGCACAGCAGGATAAAGAGCTCAGATTAAAATCAGAAATATTCCAAACACCACAGCTCTGAGAGGGCTGAAGTTGAAATTAAACATTGGAGTCAGCACAATACAAGAAATTCACAACCAACTGGTGTATATCTTGCATAATAAAAGTTTAACCACATATGTTCTTAATATACAGGGTAGAGACCCAAATATGACCTGGATAAATCCACTGTAATATGAACCAAAACCTCTGTTGCGTACCTTCAGCTTCATAATCTACAAAGCTGAATCCTTGGAGTGCAGTGAGTTGAGCCTCAACAACAAATATCTCAATTTATCTGGCTAGTTGTTTACAAACAATTGATAATTATTTATGCTATCACTGCTGCTGTAATGTATTTTATCAGTTGCAGCATTTTTTTTTATTTTGTATGGTCTTTCAACTGTCATAAACCAGTACAACAATCTGTCAACATGAAATAATTAATAATTATTATGTGAGTGACTGATTTACTCTGGAGAACATGAAAGGCCGTGAAACCTGGAGTTTCCTGGTCTACACAGAGTGCACAAAGGAAATGAGCATAAGCAATCACTGTCAGCTGTTCTTGTAAGTAAGAATTGAATCATTTATCTGTCTGCATGTATACATTATCATCATCTCCCACTCCGAGGTAAGCCCAAATAGCACTTTATGGTACAAAAATAGATTGTTACAAATATTTCATAAAAATACTACTCATTCCTTTTTAGAAGTATGGTTGATTATGTACATATTTAACAAAGTGGGAAGTTAAAAAATTTTATACTTTGGCTCTAGAACACATTTAGGTTTTGTCTGCACTTTTTAAAACACAGCTGAACACCAGATCCAATTCAAATTGACAGTGCACAGTACAGTAGTAATTATTTAAATGTTTATTTCTTTTGTTCTTTTCCTTTGTTTTCCGCTATCTTTTTGTCCAGTATTAAACACCTGCAAATATCTTCCACTGTTTTAGCACTTCAACTATTTTAGGTATTTATTTTCCATCAGAAAGCTGAATTTATACTATAAACTTAATTTGTAGCCATGAAATAATTTAAATCAATCATAGGAGTGTCTTGCTCTAAATTTACAGAAAAACTACTTTTGATGTAAATGGAGACAGAGCATACACTTAAGTCAGTCACAATTTAATATTTCATTCCACCCCAGCAGAAATCTAAAAATCAAGGTAAAACCTGAAAGCTTTTTTGAACCATCACATAATTCAAAACAAAATTTCTGATTTATTTTCTGTGTGAGCTAGATAACATGCTAATAGTCTGTAAAGCAGTGTAGAGAAATATTTACAGGCAGTCATTATTGTAACACATAAGGCTGTATGCATAATCAAGTGTTTTGAATAGAGGCTAAGCCACTTTCTGAAAAACTAAAAGACAATTTTCCTTTTCTCCTTGGGGAAATAAATTACATTTAAATATACCTAATTATAAATAAAGAACAATTATATATTAAATGCAATATAATGAAGCATAAGGATAGCTAAATGTGGTATAATTATGTATAAATATGTGTTTTTACATAGAATAAAGTTACACTTGCAAAGAAGTTCATTTTGATCAGGATGTTTTTCATCTTGTGATGCTCAGGCCTTTTGTTCAAATGAAGTATCTTTGAGTGTGACCCATCTATGACAAGGTTTGTGTGATCTGAGGACCTGTGAAATGCCTGTAGGCTGGAAGACACAGGAGATCCTTTCCAAAATTGCATCCAGTGCTCCCAAGTGAGGGCATGGATGTCTCCTGGATCCCTTGATAGCCTGGTGCCTGCAGGCTTCTGACCATCCCAAGCAGCCCAAACACCAGGATCTCAACACATGGGAGGTGGGGCTGTCTGAGAGCACAAGCAGGAGTGTCTGCAGGTAAAGCCCTTCAGAACACCAAATTCAAACAGTCTCCAGAGAAATTCCTCTTTCAGAGTTAAATTGGAGTGTGGACAAACCTCTCAATTCTTTCCCAAACTGATTCTTCCACAACCTGGCTGTTTGTTACACAGGTGCTGCTTGAGAGGGTAAAAACGTATGACAAAGCCACACACTGCAAAAGGCAGGTGGAGGACACTTGACACCGAGTATTTCTCTGCCCCTCTGGCTGGCAGGTGTCCAGCACAACCCTCCTCTGCTTTTCCCTGCTGGCCCTGGCTGTGCCTCCAGGGCTGCTGGTACATCCTGTCCTGGGAGGGACAGAGCTGAGCCAGGCTCTGCCCTTCTCCATCTCTGCACAGGCACAGTTGCACACCAAGGCTGACACAACACATGAACTGCTTGAAGAGCTCTGAACCTTTTACTGTGTTTCTCCCTTTCTCCATTCCTTGTACTATATTTGACTTTAAAAACTTTCTCTATCATTTAAAATTGAATTTATGGGTGTTTAATTGAGAAAAGTAACTTTAAACTCTTGACATCACTGGGGAAGAAACAGAGCATATACCCAAGCAGGCTTACTCCCAGACTGCTTCTGGTACTTATTCCAATAGAATGCTAATAATTATGTTAAAAAGCTAATTTAAGAAATCCAATTTTTGGAAAATGGGTTTTCAAAGGGCACATTTAACAACTAGAGAAAGTTCGATCTGATTTCCCCATTAGAAGAGGAAGGAAAATCCAATTTTAATCTATTTTTGTTCTCTTAAAAAGATGATATATAGAAGTTACTTTGAAAATCATCCTTTCAAAGCAGAACCTAGTATAAGCATGTGCTAACTTGCAAAGTGCAATTAAACTGTTCCGATAATTCTGCCTGAAAAAATTAGCAGCAGTATTGAGAAGGCAAGTTGTTTTCAAAATGTCCATGGCAGAAATGCTTCTGTGTTAAGCTGGTATTGATTCTGAAACAATCTTACACATGATAAATGAGAGCACATTTAGGAGAGGATTCAGTCATAAGAGCTCACAAATCAATCAGCTTGTCAACAGGCAGACCAAATTCAATTTTTATTCTTAGTGAACTCTTATTTGGTGGTAGGCCATTGTTTACTTTGAAATTGCTTTACAAAGGAATGGGGGAGGAGGGGAAACATGGGAAAGAATCTTTCTTCAACATATTAGAAGTTGGTATTTCATTTAGGGCTGGACAGGGAAAATTTGATTGCCCCTTGGGTAATGCAAACCTTTTATGTCCTTCTGGCTGATCATAAACATTTGGTCATGTAATGCCCTTTATCTGCAGCAGCATTTCATAATAATTTCTGTACAGTGAGACATGGCATCACTAATTTGTGGCAGAGCACACTGCAATTGGCATGTCATATTCTAAAGCAATAACCTGATCTACACAAGAGCTACTGCATCTCTTGCCAAGTCATGCTATATTTCTGACAAGCAGTTTTCATTGTGTTCTGATAGATCAAAATTAAAATTGGAGTGAAATAACATGGCAAAGAAAAAACACTAAAAATTCCCCATGAACCTATTCTCCAGAATTCCCAATCTGCTGGTCCTGAGAGACTCATCCACAGTAACCTGGCTGGAGATTGAAAGGTTATTGGAATTCCTCCCATTTAACATAATTCAGTTATACAGCCTATTAGTGACTTTGCACTGATATCACTGCTTGATTTCTGAAATGTCAGTACTTCAGTCTAGAGAGTCCAAGCTGAGAGCTACTGGGGATCCATGTGGTTGTGGAGGGATATCCTCTGCATGAGGCTGCTCAGGCTCTTCCCTCTTGCCAGCCTAGAGATGACTGATTTTGTGGAAGAATGGAGCCTAAACGAAAAGCCAAAGTCAGTTTCTAGGCCTTACATGGAAAACTGCCTTAGTAGGAGTCCAAGACAAGTTTTATTACACCAAAGCATCACAGAGAGCTGTACTGTGGGAACAGGGACAGATATTCTGAGTTATGGGTGATGCAAACATCTTTTGAGATTTCTATTTCAGGATTAACTTTTAAAGAGCAGAAATCAGAATATGAACTATTCCTGTTGGTTTCTCCCTCTTCATTACAATTAAAATGAGAAGTTGGAGAAAAAACTTTATGAACATAGAACAGAATTCACTGGTGTTTTCTTCTCTACACACAAGCCTGTTTTCTGTCACGATTCTTCTCCTCATTACCTCCTTTGCCTTTAGATATTTATAAGAATGTGACAACCTTCTAGTGCCACAGTTGCATTTTCCTCCCCCTCTTGGCTGATAAACCAAGAGACCAGAAATCCACCAGGCCCATGTATTTCTGGAAAGTACATGTCTATTTGATTTTTTTCATTCAGTCAATATTAGTTATGTTCTTGCAAATAGTATTTCTGAAGATGCTTATGGAAGAGAACTTAGTGTGGATTTAGCACATATTGCCAGACAGATGTCATACAGAATTGACACTTGGAGCATAGATTTATCCAACAAGGGATCTTTTCCATAGTAAATTAATTGGTTTTGTCATAGACACTCACCAGGAGCACAAACCTGGTGGGATGGGTTTAGTTTTTATTCAACGGAGAGCCAGACTTGGGAAAATTCAGCTCAATTGTTTTGGTTCCTTAATCTTATTTATTTCTGTTATCGTACTATAACCAAATAAAATACTAAAATAAAACCCCAAATATGAACATCTCTAAATACTGCAGTCAGAATTTGTAACAGGATGTGAATTTCATGGCTAAGCTTTTAAAGTTGCATCCAGCTGACCCAGAACTCCAACTTCAAACATTCAAAACCTGGTAGTTTCCAAAATCCTAGTCACAACTGGAAACCCAAGGGTAGTGATACATGGGCTTAAACACACATCTTGTAAGAAAGACATCAAGACTGTGCAGAATATAGAGGATAACTCAGCCTGACCTCACTGAAAAAAGAAGATATGTACAAGGAAAAGCAATTTAGCAGATTATGTATTTTAAGCCTGTGAGGGTCCCATATTTCAATCATTACTGTGATGTCTAACATCTGAAGGTGAGTGAATCTTAAAAGGCTCTTCTCATCAGCCTGGGAAAACATGTCTTACAGACACTTCCAAGATAACTATACGATGATTAAACATCTTCCAACAAGTTCAACTCCTCCTCCTTTCTCCTGTCTCTTAAAACAATCAAACTTACAGGAAACCCCTAACAAACAAAAGCATTTGGAGGAAATATTGTGTTCTGCTTCTTGTGGTGTAAAGGAAGAAGACGAGAGTATCTTGTTTCACTGTTGTGTTTTAATGAGAAAAACTACCCCTTTGCTTTTTATCCTTCAATTCAGAGCACATGAGAGGCATACTGGAACGCAATAATGCTTCCTTGAGTGGCCAGTAAAAACCTGTTAGTTCCATTCATTTTAAAATAATAAATATTACCAGAGTCTTATGTCAACCTGAACAATCTGTTCAATGCAGGCACTGGCAAACAACACTATTTGAATAATAATTAATTCCTACATGACTTGGAAGTATGTATTCAACTAATATCAGGCATGTAGGTATTTGCTGAGTTTTATTGGATTTTAAGCACAGGTAATTTGTTTTCATTTCCTTCTTTATCATAGATAGTTTTTCCATTTTTACTATATATAAAATTGGAGTATCATATTCTCTGTTGAAAGCAATATTAAATTACTTTTAGGAAATAAAGAATATTATATATGTTTTTTTCTGATCTGCTTTTAACCAGAATAAAGCTGCACATCTGGTATATTTTAGTTTTGGGATATGGAATATCTCTGTCTTTCCCAAACATTGTCTACTGTAAACCAAACTGAACAACTTTCGGAAGTGTTCCTTTTTCACTGAAATTTGAACTCTATGGAGAATGCTTGGCATATGGATTAAAAATGGATGTGAAAAACCAGTCATGATTGGAACAAAGGGATTCTTTTTAGACCACAGGAATGGATATAAACTTGAAGGTGCAATCCATCCTAGCTTCAGTTATTAGGATATATAATTTAGAAATCAAGACTGGATCTAAGCCAAAGGTGATAAATGAAGACAGTATACTTATAAATGATGGCATTCAGGAAGGAGAAGTACATAGGGGTTTTTTTATGGATTCTAAGTGCATTTTTATACAGGAATCAAATTTACAGTGCCAGGATACATATTTCAAACAAAACTGAAGTTGTACTATTTATTTCTGCACGGAGTCAGAATTACAGAAAAGCCAAGCAAAAGGGTGGTCCTTTCCATTGTGTTTCTGCATAAAAATCAAGTGTCTGTGTTTAAATGCAAGTAACACAGGCTTAAGGTTATGCTAATTCCTAGCCTGATGCAAACTGAACACCCTATGCTTTACAATTACAATATAACTCCCAGGGTTTTATTACAGAGTAACAGAGCACTTCCTGAATAAAATTAATCAGTAAGAGTAGAATCCTTTCCCACAGGACTAAATTCAAACCATTGCTGTTCACTTTTATCTAAGTTCTGTGCTTGAGAAGAAGAAAGTAGCCTAGCCAGCTGTTCAGATGCATTTTTTTTGTCTGTAGCTCTAAGTGACTGAAGGAAAATCTGATTACACAATAAAAAGATCAACATATCAGATCTCTTTTTTTATGTATTTAAAATAACAAAAGACCTGAAAGCATCTCCAACCTGCCCTGTGGAACTAGAAAGCCAAGGTAAAGCAGCACAGACATAGAAACAGCTTTGGTATTCAGAATCCAAAGTCCTATACAAACACTGAATGAATCTCAAAACTCCAAGGCTAAACTGAATTGTTCATCTACTCCCTCTGAACCAATACGAGAAGAATATAAATTGAGAAAAGCATTTTTTTTTTCCTTCATGGATCCTTTTAAACCATGGCAGAAGCAATGGAGGTCAAGCATGGCCTCATTTTATGGATTGCTGTTCAACGATAGGCTCAACAAAGTGGAAAAATATGCACTGATTAGAGAGTTGGAGAAAACAAGCCTTTAACTTCTATTGGACAACATCTTCCCTTCCTCCTCATTCGTTTTATGATGCATGCCTTCAATTGCAAACTACTATAAAAAGCTTCCTGAAATTCTTGGCACTGCCACAGATCTGATTCCACAGTGGCTTCCAGTGATTAACAGAATGCTAGAAAGTGCAAGACAAACAAAGATCAGGTGAATGGGGAAAAGAAACGAGAGCACCATAAAAAGTGCACATAAAGTACATTCCGCCAACAGAGCCAATACTTATAAAAGGAGTGTAGTTTTTGAAAGTCAATCCCTCCCATTCTGGGCAGAAACCAGATGAATTTGTAAAGGTTGCAATTTCTCTGTCTATGAATATATTAAAAAAAATCAGCACTGTAGCTTAACTGGCAGAGAGAGAGCAACAAACACTAAAATTCATTTGTTTCACTAAAATCTCAGTCTGTGTCTGAACTCTTTCATTGACCAATAGCAAACTTGATAATCTGCAAATAAATTATTAAAATGCTAACTATGAGGTTGTACATTATAAATCCTGACTGTATTATAATTTTTGTTCCTCCAAGCAGCTCCTTAAAATGCATATTTAACTAATTCATCCTACACTTTGTGCCCCTGTGGCCCTGAAAGGTGAAGCAACATCGCTCATAAGAAATATTAACATTGCCTGTTTATCAAGGCATCTGTGAAATACAAAAGCAATAAAAGTGCTAGTGTGCACACTCATTTACTATTGAAATATCACAAAAATTATTCAGTGTCAGAAATCTAATTTTGTATGATATTTCTATATATTTTAGCAGTTAATTTTTTCAGTATTACTGAATTAATATGCTTTGAATACCCCTGTAGCTACAGTGGAAAAATGGACCAAAGCACTTATTTAGTGCTGCTACCCAAATCCATTAGACAAATTTTCTTTACAGCAAAGCATTGATAAATGAAATGTCCCATGTTAATGTAAGAATAATCAATTTAGAATGCTTATGACAATTAACAAAGCTAGAGATAAGCCTTGAAAGCACCATGCTTTGTCAGCCCTGATTTGGATTAAACTTGTACTAATAGGATCATTTTTCTTCCAAAAGGTACTCTTTTTAGGCAGACCTATCAATTAATATGAATTATACATGTATAAAAGAACTTATGTCATTAATTAGACAAATTAATTTTTATGATGCAGTGAATAGACTAACACCAGATTATATGAGATATCATTCTCCCAATTCATACGTATTTGGAATAAATGAATAGTTTACATTTGCATGGTTATTACAGAATCAATCATTATTAATCAGTGACACCATATTGGACAGTTTAATATAATCTGGTTTAAATTTCTCATGGTGACCAGGTATATTCAAGTTCACACTTTTGAAGACAAAGTTTTACTCAGACTTGCATGTTTTCACTGGGAATAACACTACAGACATCCCAGGGAAATACAAGCACAGTGTGTTATGTGCTGTGTATTTCAGTGTATTTGTGACGATAAAAAGAGGCAAATTGAATAAATATAATCTAACTCTTCTGGCATCAATTTTAGCTGTAGAATTAAAAACATTCAAAAATTTAGGAAGGCTTGTGTTAATGCTGGCCCCCACTTTGATCCTGAAACACTGTTTTATTTCAGCCACTAGTAATTTACCACTCATGTCTTCCTTTTGCCTTTAAGCCTAATGCATATATGTTTCAAAGCAGACTGAAAACCTTTACAAAACAAAATGGTATATTTGAAAAATCAGGGTCTTGGAATCCCCAAAAGTGTTTGAATTTTAAAAGTTTAAGTATTTACATGGTAAGTATAATTCTGCAAATATTAAGTTTTAAATCACTGCCTAATAGTATCTCCTACATGGAAAAGATAATATAGTGATTTCCATTCAGATGTGTTAGGAACTATTAAACACTTATTAAAGTTATTTTAAAACTTTGCTTGCTTTGCATTTAATGAAGTGAATGAAGGATGGAAAAACCTACACACTTTATGCACATTCAATTCTTAAAAATTACTTCTTGCCACATACCACCTTTTATCCACTATTTATACATTGGCTGTAGCCAAATATAGGGGAAAAATGATTCCCTACTACCTTAGCTGGCTTTCAGAGAAATAGGATAGCAAACCCTCAGAGAGGAAAGTATTTAAATGACCAGCCTGCCACTGATAATGCGCTAGTCTTGGGGAACACGTCCTCTTGCTGAACTATGGGGAGACAGGAAAACCAGCAACTGCAGGCCCAGCCCCTAAAGACCAATAAACCCCCCCAGCCCTATCAGGGATAACTTTTCCCAAAGAAAACTAAGGGGTCACAGTCCAAGGAAAGAGCTGCTGCGTGTCATGTGACAAACCTCTTGTATTTCCAGCCTAAATTTATTCCTGGTCAGTTTATAGTAGCTCCCGGCTCCACATCCACAATGCTGGCTCTGTATCTCTCGTCAGTCCCTGTTTTGTCAGGCTCAACAAGCCAAATTCAGTTTGCCCAGTCCCACAAGAAAACTCCCTGCCTGCCTACAAATACCTGCAGCCTTCCCTGGACCTATTCTGAGTCTCTCTTTGGTGGTGGCTGAGCAGATCTGGATGAAGGATATTCTCAGATACCACCAGTCCCTCAGAAATACCATGAAAACCCACCCTGCCTGGAAAGGAATAGGAACCCTGCCTGGATAGGTCTGAGCACCCTTTAGGGTTTTTCACATGGTTTTTGGCATTTACAGCATCTTAGGGACATGCCACGCTGGCTTTGCTCTATTTGAGGCTCTTGGTTTTGATTTATTGTTGTATTTTCTAATTTGAAATGAGAGGCTAAGCAGGATCTACACAGGAAGATGCAAACTCAGCTGGAACACTGAACTCTAAATTTCAAGTTTTCTATTGTTAATTTATTGTGTCACCTTAGCACATAGAAAGCCAAAACTCATTTTGGAGACCATGCAAAGGTCTTATTAAAACCCTCATTAAGTGATGTGCTTAAAAGAGGGTTTAGTAACTTCTGATAAAAATTAGAATAGTAGGGTAGAAGAATGCTGAACTGCTGTAAGAAGGGCCAAACATCAAAGAATCACATAGTATAACATTTTCACATGGAAGCAAATAATCATCTGGAACTGGGGAAAAAAAAAAAAAAAGTATATTTATATGGAGCTTATTCTCCATAATGCTTTCTGAATCAATTAATCTATAATTAAGGGGGTTTTTTTTAAGAAATACACAGGAAAGTAAATGAATTTCCATTGAGCAGCAAAATCGTAAGCAAAATACAATTTTATCCTTAGCAAACACTCAGTAAACTACAATAGCTTTCTTACTGGATTAAACTTCAGACATAAAGGTACATTCTAGTATATGATTAATTGTAATTAATAGACAGGGAGCATGGACAGGTCCAAGCAGATGTTGAAAACAAATAGGGATTCACAGAACACCACAATGTGGTATAAAAATCTGAGTTTATTTGGTACAGCTGGCTGTATATAATGCCTTTTGAATTTATAAGACTATAGCATCTGGTCTTCCAATGTCTTTCTACAAAATTTCAGAAAGTCACGGGAATATTTTTTGTTCCATTTTCTTTACTCTTAGATGGAAAGGAACTTACATAGACAGAAAAAAAGAAGTGCAGTGGAAAGAGAACTGCTAACAGAATGTATCAAAAGAAATAAGAACTCAATTTCAATTTAAAACACTGGAAACTGAAATGTCAAGGTTTTTCTTCCACCTAGTTTTGGCTGCACAAATATCTTCATAAGATTCTAGTAAGAATGATTTGATTTAATTTTTAATGGCAACAGATTTTTAAAAAAATTGGAGTTGCATTTGAAAAGCAGGTCATAATAAAGAAAAAAGAGCAATTTTTAATAAGGAAATGTAATTTCTTGTGATTTGAGTACTTCTCTTAATACTCATCTCCCCTTCATATATAAAGCCTGCAATCATCAGAAATCCACAATTCTATCTCCTCCTCTGCCCATATTCTGCAATTAGAAGTTATAGGCTCAGTATTCATACAGGTGATACACTTTAGCAGTAGCTTGTCTGCAGTATCGAAATTATTCTACACACTGCTTTTCAGAAAGTGATTGTCTCTGCAGGTGTTAGCCAAACAAGATCTGGGGATCACAAATAATAACTGTTTTGCTCCAATATTCATTCCATCACCTGAGTTCTGTCTGCACATCTAGAAAGCAAATGTGAACATGCAAGTCAGAAACTGAATTCTTGAAGAAGCGACGGAAGGTACACATCAATCCCTGATGGCAGGAAAAGGGAAAGCAAAGCTTGAAGCTACTTGATTATGCTCAGGGCTTGATGAGATTGGTTTATCCATAGTCTTAGAATAAATGAATTAGGATTAAAGCAATAAATCTGGGCAATGTGCACGTCCCCGTGGTGCACTGCAGGAGACAATACAGGTATTTACTACTCATGGCCTTGGTGTCACACGGTGAGCTCTTCTGAAGTCACTGCAGGAAACGCTCAGGGTTGCATTACTGCACCTTCAACAGCTGACCCAAACCCAACAGAGCTGCCCAGTGTTTCACTATGCAAAGAAAGGACAGGTCACACCATAGACATTTCATTCCTGCAATATCTGAACATGTGGAGGTAGCCAATGTGAGCTTCATTGCTCAAGGGTCCCTATAGAGCAGCAGAAGTGCAAGATAACCTTCATTAATTTTCTTTCTAGCCTGTACAGATATTTTGTCTAGTTTTTACTCAGACATGGAAAATAAACAGATAAAATATCCTTAAACAAATATGATGAATTACTGCTTTGACATTGTGAGAAACCCCTGACTCTTTTGTGTCCTATTATGTCCCCTCTAAATAATCATCAATTTTTTAAGTTTTTCATTAACTACTTACTTTTCAGTAGCTTCAGAAAGGTGTTACTGAATTTCCCCAAAACTTGGCCATGGTTTCCTATTAAATCTCTGCTGCTGATAAGCAGTATTTTGTAGCTAGAATCCTGTAATCTGGCTAGACCTAGACTGATAGGAGTGTGTTTTCTTAATGGGAACAGCTGGAAGAAAGAAGCTGGAAGCTTTCATTGCCGTGTACATGTACTTTACATGCATTTGCCTAGGATCTCTCCAAGTCACCCTATATGCATCTTTCTCTTCATAGGAGAACTTCATGTCTTCAATCATTTGATATATTAATGCTCCAACCTTCCTAGCGCTTGCCACTGGCATTATGATAGAGAGTGATTCCATTTCCCATAGCACAGAACTTTGCCCGTGGCTGAACACTTTTATTTTTGTCCTTCATATCATTTCTACAGCATGTGCTGGTGTGATGGATGTCTTCTTGGTCCCTTTGCCTCCTGAGTGCCTTTTTGCTTCCATCTGTGCTCAAAACTAATGGGTTATTGTTTGCGTCTTTTCTCTGGACTGTTCTGCTGCCCTTGCTCTTTAGGAGAGGATCTCAAGGATGGCTTTATCGAGTTCTCAGGAATGGAGTCTCATCTGCCTACCAGAATCCATTAGGCATTCTCTAGAGCTTTTCAAGTTACAGCCAGAAATCAGTTTTCAGCTACACCCAGTAAGTATTTTTCTCTCTTTATGTGCTTTGAGGAAAAAAAAATAAAAAAAAACGCAAACCAAACCAAACCAAACCATCAAACCTGTCTCTGGAGTTTTTGTAGGCTTACTTGCATAAAATCATTCTATTTCTCAGTTCTATCATCTATTCTGGCCAGTATTATTCACAATAGAGGTCACTGAGTCCCTGCCACTTTGCACTAATGAGAAAATGAAAAAGACAATGAAGGAAGGGGGATGTGGCTGTGTCCTGTAATTTTGTTGGGTTTTTTTTTTTAATTAAGTATCAATTTACATAGAATTCTGCTGCTTTTACACACACAGAAAAGGTTTTCTAGAAAGACTGTATTCAGTCCAACTCTATCTGGGTTGTTATGCTTTCTTCCTGGGAAACTCATTAGACTGGCCATTTTAATCTATTCTTTTTTTATTTTTATTTTCTGCTGAAGCAACAGAAGAATAAATATTTTTAAAACTAACTAACACTTGTTTCAAGAAAGTACAAGGGTGTTGAATACACATTTAGTGGTTTTGCCACTTGCAGACAGGAAATGCTGGGTATTTCTTCCAAACACACCTATTTTGTGGATTCGGCACCTCCCTGCAAATTTAGCCATGGCTGTGCTAATGAAAGAAGAAGAGAAAAGTAAAGGAGAGGGGAATTGAGACAGAAAAGCGCCATGTAACTATTCCCCACAAACAGTCCCGATGAACATACAAATACACAGGTCGTGTTTGATTTTTTAAAAAAATCTACAGATTTGAAGTCACGTTTCAAATATAAAGACAACTGAAAGATGCAAATCCAGAGTAGCTACATTACAGATCTGTTTGTGATGCATCAGACCTTTGTATTAATTTCATATAAAGTATTCCAGATCTTCAGGTATTCATACGATATTTCATGTATATATATATATTTATAGGTCTTGTGAGACTTTCAAGCTGAGACTATTTTTGAAAGAGCATATTCTATTTCAAAATATAGGGACATTGTCCAAAACTGTAATCTTTTTCAAAATGCATTAGATGAAATAAAACAGCACCTTTACTGAAACTGCACATCCAAAATCACATATGACACTCCACGTTCAAGATTACAAACCTATTTAAACTTCCTCTACACATGCACACAAATTAACCTATTTAAAGAAAGTTTCCAAGAATTGGGAATGAACTCCTTAGAGTATTTACATGAACAAGAGTTTTGTCATTGCCTTCCGTAGAGCTAGATATCAAAATTTTGGCTCATTCATCTGAAAACAGAACTTTCCCCATTAGCAAATTTCTAACAACACTTACATGTCTCATCTGTTCTTAGGGGTGAGGTGAACCTGAAAGTGAGAGCACTAATCACATTAAATTAATCTAATTGAATGCGCTCAGCACCCACTAGAGAACTAAAATTAATCTGCTGACATTTTTATTCTATAAATGCTTTAAGGATAATTGGGAGACTGAGTCACTGAAAGGTTTATTTTCAGTAAACTTAAGCACAGCCTCTTACAAGAATTTACAGGAAAAATCCAGCTTTAAATAATGCCAAATGCTTTTTTACAAACTTCCACGTAATATTTGCTGATCAGTAATATATTCCTGATAAATAATGAATGAGTCACATAGGTTCTAACATGAAAGACAGTTATAAATAAAATTCAGTGTGAGATACTGGTATGCATTTTTCCTGTATCTTTGCTCATGATACCTAAGGCCTAAAGTTATCATAAATGTGAAATCTTATTGTCTGATATTGCAGATACTTTATATCTTTTATGTTGACTCATACCTTTAAAGTATTTAAATTAATTTATATAAATCCATATAAATCTCATGTTACTTTTGCTATTATGAATATTTTTAACGCACATTATTTCACTGTATTTAATTGCTACAGTATAAAAAACTATCAGAAAATACAATATAATAGAACACTTTAAAATGCTTTTTTCATGACCTAGTCAAATTATTGTTAATTGAAGGAAAACTAGCAAAACATGGCGTGCTGAACATTTTACCCCATTTTACATTTTAGCATAATCTGGTACAAGTAAAACTTTTAAAGGTCCCCATCCTTTAACAGCTTCAAGTGAACTTTACAAAGCAATCTATATGCTTCATAAATAATGTCCATGTGGCTTTTAAGTAATTTATATAGTCTTTTCAATGGAAATAAGCAAGCCACTTAATCACTGAACATGCATTTAGTTTATTTTAAGGGTTAGCCTTTTCATTATACAACAATTGCTAGGGCTTATAAAATAAAATACTAATCCCTTTATAATAAAAACAGTAACCTTTTAAATAAAAAACATATTTGAAGAACTTTTGATGAAGACTAATGACAAAACTGTTTGCTATAAACATATAATGTAATAAAATCAAAATCTCACAAATCGGAGTTAGTGCACTTGAAAGAGGCACCTTTACCATTATACAATTCATATGTTTTGGAGGAAAAGTATTCAGGGATAAATATTTAGGATACTTCATTCTTCCACCTTATGCAGAGACCCCCGAGCAAAATTATCAATCCTCTGAGGAATCACAGGTGGAGAGAGCGACCCAAACCTTTTGCCTAAGTAAACTTCAAGCTTCCTCCACACCACCTTTTGGAAATTCTGGGTTTCACCTGTCATTCACCAAATGGGAACAGACTCATACCATTGCACTGGGTAGTAGTATTGCTCTCCACTGGATTTTTTCCTTACACTGCATTTCTTCAAACTCCTCAGAAGTAAGATTCAACTCTCTGACACACGAGCTCATAATCAAATATTAAAGACACTTACTATCTTTTTATCAAGTAAATTAAGTTATTTTCATCTAAAATTTACACCAAATTGTAAGTTGCACTTTCCATTTCACTATCCTAATTTCCAGTAACTGTTTATCTAGAGAGATGATAAGTTGATCCTTCATAATGTAAAAACATCTGTGTTATCTGTTTAAGAAAGATACACTTCACTAAAAACAAGGTTACTGCAGTCCTTTAAAGAAATAGATTAAAGAGGAAAATGACTTTCAACTCTCAGTAGGCAGTTTCTGCTTTGCTCTAAGGACAGTGGAAAAGTAAGGTAGAAAGACTTGACCCTATGTCTGCATTAAGCAGCCAGAGAGCACAGATTTTGATCAACAAAATGCTATATTTTTTTCCCATATTTAGATAGGCAGTTGTCCATTGCAGCCTTCATGTTTTTAAGTAATTTCATTTAGTATCATTTAAAATCTTGTCTTGTCACCTTTCATGGCAAGACAAAGGTACTGAGCACTACATAAGCTGCTGTGCTTAGCAAGGAAAAAATTACTATAAGGCATTAAAATCTCCCAAACAACCAGGAACCCCGAACACACATTGCTTAGATTGATTTAATGATTTACTGGTAAGCAAACAGTGGAATATTTAACAAAGATCCCTTTGAGAAATTCAAACTAGAACTGCACACATGCAAACCTAATAAATATCAGAGCCGGATAAAAAGTTAGATGTGATCTTGTCCTTTACCACTCACTAATTCCATCAAAAGTTCAGTATCGTATAAAGGCTGATCAACATATGAAGAAGTGAATTAGAACTCATACCTGCATCACTACAACAAATGGAAATTTGGTGGTGAAATGGCTCCACAGGTTTCTGAGTCAGATGCTTCTCTTTATCTGTGCCTCCTTCCCTTGACAAGAATAGAATATCAAAGGCATATGGAGCTGATATCCAAGGGCACAAATGTGGTGTATTATTTGGGGAGAAATATGATAAAAGATGGCAGAAATCAATAACTTAGGGAAATACATACTAAGGCCTTTGCTTCTGTGATGTCTAATTGCCCAAAGGAAGGGCACCACCCTCACAGACAGATTATCCTGAACAGGACACAGCTGGTCCTGCTCTGTCTCACTCAAACCTTTCTATGTTCTGAGCACAAACACATTGAATGGTGGTCAGATCCCTTTTTTCAAAACAGTACCAGGAAGAGGTAATTTGCTGGAAACACGCTTTCATTAAAGCATTCAGCAACATCCCTGCATTGAGTAAGAAAAGTAATTTGTGGTCATGTGGGAAACACGATCTATTGCCCTAGCCTTCCATGGGCACACACCACTGAGGGATGCTGGTACTATCTGCTCTATTCCCTTCTATGTGCACTGCTGAAGGTGTACCTTTATCCATAGTGAGGATGCATTTTTTTTCTCTTTCACAATTAAAGTGGGATTTTCACACTTGCACTTTACAGCATTGGGTTTAGTCAAGTTGTTTATTTTAGCAAAAATGTCTCTCTGCTTGCTTTATTCCCTGAACGCTGAGAATGGCATTTTACAGTTTCTCTGTGTACCGTCTTAGGAAATTAGAGATTTGTTACACCATGAATCTGAGACCAGTAAAAAGGCACAAAAAGTTCACTGTTTCTCAATTAAAATGAGTTTGTTTCAAGTCAATATTTCTTCAGTTGCAGATTTACTGTATGCTACCTGCTAGTATTTACATAATATACAGTAATTGCTAAGAGACATGTTGAAAATATACCATTAGTATTATTTACTCCAGGAATCCAAGTGTAGAAACCAAAACATATCATGAATTTTTAATATTTTTCATAAAACAATGACCTTCTTTTTGCTTCAGCTTCAAATATGGCAAAGAGAAGGCCATCGACCTGAAATATTTCTTGTATACAGTAAGAGCCTGATCCAGCAGTCTTTGCAAAAGTAAAAGTCCCATTGACTTATGTTAAATGTAGCACTTTTCTTACAAGAGAACTGCAAATTCAAGCACTAATTAGGTCCCTGGACAGAGTCTCAAAAGCATGGGTAAGTGAACCTAGCAAGCACTGATACTATGCAATCTAAACACTATAAATATGGGAGTAACAAAGCTGAATACAGCAAACTTCACAGCCCCATCCTGCGAATCCATATTAATATAAATGGCCTTACTCATACTCTGTCATAAATAAGGGAACAGTTAAAGAGATTGTAGGTCTTTATTCTGAAGAAACTCAGTCTTTTCAATTTCCCTAAATTTAACATAGGGATGTATTCTTCTCAATTTAATTTTAAAAGGATCTGAAAATACCTCCTTTACAAAATATACTTGATTTATGTGTAACAGTCTGCCACTTCCTCACACAGAAAAACATACCTACATATGCTGTCATATTTTTTATTTTCTCCCCAGAGACTGGGTATTTTGCTTGTTTCTTCTCCCTTTTTGTATTTAGTGTTTGATAATACACTAATTACTATAGCTGTATTTTAATCCTATCAAATTACTTATGACATGTTTACAAATATTATTTCTTATACTATTTCTGCTCACTTGCATTTGTATTTACAACCAAACCACACAAATAAAATGTGATTTTCACATAAGCATTCTAGGCAGCATTTTACATTCTCTCATTTCTTAACCCAAAACATTACAAAAAGAATCAGAAATTTAAACTGCATTAAGGTATCAGCTGCTCTTCTTATGAGGTGGACCAAAAAGCACTATCATATGTTAGGCCCTCAAAAAAGATTGAGGGATTGAACATTTTATATTGTTCACTTGCATAGTGGACTGTCTAAAAGTTTTCAGCTATCACAGATGCAGAAAAAATATGTCTTAAATACAAATGAAATTGCTCTTCAGCACACTGTTCATGTTTACTTGCTTAATCAACGTCACATGAAAAAGGATTTAATCTGACATTATTGGTTTAAATTTGAAAAACGGAAGATGCTGCTTTCCAGAGTACTGATACCAGGTCTCATAAAATTAGTTTCTAATAATAACAGTTATCCCCAGATCTCCAAAGGGAAAGAGAGTACAAGAAAAAATATTTAGAGAATAATGCTCATCTTGTTAACTTACACAATTAGGGGCATACAGGCCTAGTTAAAAATATTTAGAATATGGTTAGCACCTTTTTGCCTATGTTAACTGTGTAGTATTTTAACATGTTGGAAGAGTAATGATGTGTTAATAAAATCCTGTTTGGCTTTTTAGTCAACATTTCTTAAGTACTCCACAAGACATGAATTTTGAGCACCTGAGAAATGTGCAAGGGCTGGACCCAACAGAGGCACTGCTTCACCACCGGTTACAAATATTTAGCATTAACAAAGCAGTTATTGTACTAACCACAATAAAAGTGTTCACAATGTTTTGGTACATTAAGCTTTTATCATATAGTTAACTTGCATATTTATGGTAACTGTACTGGAGTGCTTTCAAAGGGTACAAACAATAAAAGGAAAAATTGCACAACCAGTTTCAAACACTGGGGTGGTGACACTTTGAGATGTGCTAAGTCAAATTATTTTAGCAAGATGCCACAGTATGCAGGACAGTATATTTTTTTCTTTTTTTTTTTTTTTTATGTGTAATTATCCTAGAAACTTACACATGTTGCTTTGGAGGAAAATACATTTTATCTTTTTTCCTTAGTCTGAATAACAAACTGAAGATGTCATGAAAGCAGTCCAATCAATACCCGTGGTACAAAGGCGTTACTGTGTCTTAGTGGTAGAAATACATGAAGGCATATGGAGAAATTATTATTTTTCTTTTACCCAGACAGATGACTTCTGTCATTCAGTTTCAGTGTACAAATGGAACACCACCCATTTCCAGCCTTCCTGTAAAACATCAGCTTCCAGATGATACAGTAGCTGGTCCTATTATCATTGTCAATAGTTCCATTTGGCAGTAGACAGATAATTCTTTTCATGTGCTAATGATTAATCAGACAAGTCTATTTACTCATGTATCAGAATGCATTAGAAATATAGGTAATGAGGGACAGAATATCAATTTATTTATAAATGAACTGCACTTACATTGGATACGTATTGACTCAAGTCAAAGAATAAAGTAGAAAATGTAATATACATGTAAACCATTACAATGAATTAAAAGAGAATTTCAAAATGTCTTGAAACATGATTCTATTGACTCCTCTGCAAGCCAAAAGGGATGTCACATTTGGTTTTCCAATAGACACCACAAAACGCCCCTCACAGCCTCAGTACCTGTAGCTGTACTTCTCAGCAAATGTTCTAATTCAACAGAACAAATAGTGCATTTGCATTTCAGAACATGAAGCCCCAGCATCAGGTTTGTGGAGGCAGATAAATATATGTATATCATCAATATTAAAGATATTAAAATGAGACACATGCTCCAGCAGAATGTCCTGTCCTGCAGCAAATTGATGATGCTTTGAGAGTCATCTTCAGAATGACAAAGTCTGATTTTCCTAAATATTTTTAGCAGCTGTAGGAAAATAGACACCTCATTTCAATACTTATGCAACAAATTCCAACTTGGAGGAGCAGACCAGAAGTTTTGTGTAACTGATGCCTTTTTCTGGACAGGTTTCAATGCAGAGCACACTCATGTTTCCTTGTTTGTATTCTAGCAGAATTACATTGGTATTGGAAACTCCTATCTACCAACTGCCAGTGTAAGAAAACAAATTTTATTTACTCTGATTATTCTGTAGTCACTCACTATTTACACCAACTTATCATATTTCCCAGAGGACAAGTTAAACAGGTATATTTTGAGGTCTGGCACAGTTAATACACAATACTACTCATTCTTAGCTCAACACAAAATATTTCTGGTTAATTTACTGCATCTATTACTACTACTTTCCTTTTGCTCATAAATGTTGTGTCTCTCAACACTGATATTTCCCAGTGAGAACAGACAGGCACTGGAAAGTGGAGAGGAGTCCAACATGAGACCAATTTAGAATGTACCAATTTAATATGTAGACTTTAGGCACAGAAACATATCTTTGGAAAACTAAAGAAAAGCAAAAAAATCTTATGAATTGCAGCATTGAAAAAAAAAAAAAAATCAAACTCATTTCATCACCTCTCCAAAGTGGAATAAAGCTAGAAACTTTCACTGAATCTTCACATCAAAATCTTTTAAAATTTTCAATGTATGAACAAATGAAGAAAACTTAATTTGACTTTGTGTGCAAAGAGGTACACAAGGGTAGGGGTTTAAGTGCCTGGCTGAGCTACAGTGCCCTAGTACACTGAGACTGACAGCGTGAGAATTTTCCAGTTGGGCGCAAAGTAAAACATGCCCCCGAAGTGTGTTCCCAGGAGGGATTCTGGAATAACTCCACACCAGGCCTGGTAGATTGGGTTAAACAGCCCAAATTAAACTTATAGAACCAATGCCTTTATAGTTCTGTTTTTGTTGCAGAGCAGGTATAAAGATCTTTAATGCTTAGATTCACTTATAACACTACAAAATATGCACTGTGGAATATCAGCACGGCAGACTAAATGTGAGTGGCCTGAGTATGTATGAAAATACAGACACGAAGATAATGAGAACACTGGTACATTACTAATCCTATATAACCTTTTTTTCAGGCAGTTTCACACTTAAAACTGCCTTTTTATAAATGTATGTGGACCAAAAGCACAACTGAAACCAGAAGCCAAGTCTACTTGAAAGGATATTTGACATGATAGCACAGCAATTAGAGACAATAGAATTAATGCCAGCTCTGTTCATGCACACAGATAAACATGAAAGCTGTTCAACTTTATTCCCAATAAATAATTTGCTGGATACTCTCAAGAGAGCTCTATAGAGGATAAACTGACCTTTGTTAAAAATGTAACAATTTTTATAGTACTGCTTTAATCATGGGTAAAATTTTCAGAATTTGACAACCCTTCCCAGTCCCCTGATAAAAGCTCTACTTCAAGAATGTCTAATGCTGCTTCTTACTTGGTGTTCAATAGAAACCAGTCTATAACACAATGCACTCCCTTATGTGATGTTTAGATATGAGATTGATCTCAGAGGACACCCTGGAGTTCTGAAAGTAGGATTATTGGATTTTGTGGCTTTCTCAGATGTCAGAGATCTTTAAACAGTGTCTTGCAAAGTTGCTACATCCCAACTGTCTGTGAACAGCTTATGAACTCATCAGAGAAGATAGTCTCCATGTTAATTAGACTTTAAGGGGGAGAAGCAGCTTCCCATCCCATCAAATTAAGTACAAGGAATTTCAGATGCTGCAAAATTATTTACTTAATTAGTAGACTTTTAAAAAGATAGGCTATTGACATGAAGGAGAATTCAGAGTTCAGAGCAACTGAAATACAAATGCACTATTAATGCAGTTAGCAGAGACTTCAAGACTGCCTTTCAGTTCCCCTCCTACCCTGAAAATGCACCGGGCACTTGCTGAAGTAAAAGAAAATTATTTATTAGCATCTTTAAATGACTGTATACAGCTTTTTTTTAGATATGCAAGTCTGGATGGACAGGGAATGACAATATCTACACCACTTCTGTAATTTGCTGTTATCAAGCAGTACTAAAAACCTGAATCCTCTGAATTTCTGTTTGTGTTTAAAAAACTTTGGGGGGAGGGCATGGTAAGCTCAACTGAAAATAAACTTTTTACTCCTCAGCCAAGATAGGTAGACAAAGTTATTTCCATTGTATAGATGATGCAAGAATTTGACATTTTGTTACATTCCAGCAAACAATCCCAAAACATTTCAGCATTGCCCAGGAAAAGGATTTACAGTTCTCTGCCCAGCTTATGATGAGCTAGGACCCTAAAAACACTCAATGACTGTAGGAAGACCAGGATTCCAAGAGCTCCAAGTGCTCCTGAGGCACATCTGGTACAACCCACCAGACCCTAGGCACGAGGATCCCATTCAGGGGCCATGGGGTCTGGTGTCCCTGGGGAGCCTGGCTCTCCCTTTGCTCGCCAGACAGGTTTCCAAGTTGTCAGAATTTAATTGTCAAATCAAAGTTCCATCTTTATGGACTGAAATCCACTCCCCTGATTCAAGACTGGTTCATCAGGAGCCAGTTCTGGCAAAAATCGAGGACCTGATTTCTGAGCCCAAAGCTTTCAAACTTGGAGAACTTGGAGCATTTGGGTTTAGGCACCTTCCTGCCAATGAGGGTTAGCCCTGCAAGAGCTTTTTCCTTAAAAGCCTTATTTTTTACTGAGATTTATTAAGGCAAATTTGAAACCATTTTTAGGGACCTTCTTACTTCTATCTGTAGCACAGAGGCAGAGATGGTGTATAACATTCCATCGTCTGAACCTGCATTTTGGGCTTAGAGGCAGAATTTGCCTCCCAGAATCTAAAGAACATCTTAAAAATTATTACTTTGACAAAACACCCATTTAAAGGTTATCTGATCAATAAACTGAACCAAGCATCACACCAAAAGCTCCTAAAAAATGTGGCAAATCCATTCCTTTGTTGTCAATGAGTTTTTAGCTAAGTTACAGATTCATAACTTGCATTGTTCTTATAAAGCAAATGTAACAATATGCACATTCATTTACTGCCCCTCCCTGTCCAAAAGATATACAATTTCTGAGGGACAATCTTTCAAAACACAAACATTGCTGATGAAAAATGAAATAGAATATACATAACTGTTAGTTATTTTACTGTAGTAATGTAAATCCTTGTTCAAAGCTATTATAATAATTTCATAGAAGTAATTACCCACTGAGCTAGTAACTCTAGTTTTATGGACCACATATGTAAACCAGAAAACTAATGTTTTTCACATAGTTATCTGCTGTTCATAAAGATGCAAATTGAAAGCCTACTTCATATACTGGTAGAAATAAAGATTTTTTTTCAAATTGATGACTAAGTAAGTAAAAATTTTCTCAGTGATTTCACAAATAATCTTATTCATGGCTTAGTATGAGCTATATCCAGAATGTGAAATGGATTTAATTTACTTTAGACTTTTTGGCTGCTCGTTTCTATTTTACAGTTTACTTTTATCCTCACTCCACTGGAGCAATCAAATATTTTAAAGTCAGTTTGGTACAAAGGTGTTGCAAGATGGTGGTTACTTGTAGAATTCAGAGAATTCATGGCAACACAAACCTGTTCTGGTCCCATCCTCACTCCCAGAGGGAAGAACATAAATAGTGAGCTTTCACAGCAACAAAGCAGCAAAAAAGGATTGTTCAGGAATAACAGTGTTAGTCTGGAACGTTAGATACTTTCAAGTAATTTTGAAACATTTTCATTTAAAATCAGAACTTTTCCATTACAAAAATTTTATATGCTTTGGACAAGTTTTGCAGGTCGGTGTTTTTATAACACATCTTTTTAACAACCTCACGCCCAAGTATCCCAGACACCTATGAATAACACACATCATTCTTCTGTGTGGGTCTGCATGGACAAGTGGCCAGATGCACACAAGCAGAAAGTTACCAGAAACACATGGAATAAAATCCTGAGAACTGGGAGTCTCATTTCGCTGGAATTTTAAAACTCTTTCAACAATTATACTCATGGATGCAGTTTGCTGCTTTAGCCTGGACTTGGTCACCAATGGTGGAGGGAAGGTCTGGCCTCTCCAAAGGCTTAATCAGTAGCAATGAGCTGATAAAAGAATTTCCTACATGTCCATGCCAAGGATAACAACATTGCCAGAGCAGGCAGGCTCAAGACAGATACCAGCACATCCTACTACAAGCTTCAATTCACTTCAATGTGGAAACAAGTAACTTCACTTGTATCTTAGGGTCCTGAGAAGAGCTCCGTCTTTCCTTACCCAAAGACAATTCTCATGTTTCTGCATGATAAATCTCTTTGCAGTAAAGAGCAATATTAACATTTTAACACGTGTAGAGAGGAACAGATGTATTGCCAGTAGGAACTGTGGTTTCACCTCTGGAAAACTGGGCTTGTCAACGTAACCCTCAAAAGGCAAATTCAGCGAGAGGAAGCCATAAAATAATGAGGGAGGCCCAAAACCACACAGCTGCAAGAAACAATGAAAAAAGGGAAGGACAGTCCTTGGAGGCTCCAGGGAAGAGAACCAGGGAAAAAAGTCTTTTGTTTGCTAGGCTGAAGGTAAAAAAAGCCCCATCATTTCAGAGAGGGTGGAATGGCTTCCAGTAGGTCCTACAGAGTAAGACACAGAAGGGACAGTCTGCAGTACAGTCTCCTCATACAGCACTGCTGCTATTGTCAAATGCTACCAAGAAGTAAAGGCAAAATAAGTAAAATATATGCAATTGCAAGAATCACAGAATAGAGCCCATATATATATTTGCTTTCTGGAACTTCCAAATGTCACCCGTGACAGTCCACAAACAGAAAGCACCTTTAAATTCCTCTGTTATAACAGGTAGTAATAATGCAAATAAATCCCTTTTTTCAGTTCCTCTTTGTTATTTTGTATTCAAGCTCTTATTTCTGGCTTTTTTAGAGGTTTTGTGGGGTTTTTTTTCCTGTTAACTTCTGTCTTGTGCAGTATTCTACTAGCCTTTACTCATCAGACAGCATTGGCAAGTGGCTATTAAATCATATGTAAAAGATTTTATCATTTTTTAGCTCTTACTAAAGGCTTTATTTAATGAGAGCACTAATGATATTGAAAATGCAAGGAGCAGTGATAGGAAGTATGAGAAAGGCAGAATGTTCAAAGTTTGGAGTGCATTTGCCTCGGAGCGTTGCTGGGTGAACTGACCAGCGCGATTGATGAATGCGCCAGGCTTCCAATTGCAGTCAGGGCAAAAGGAAAGTTGTTAAGTAGTGTTCATATGTCAGTTTCGATGGCCAGAATACCATACCACAAAACCAAAATGCAATTCAGCACGACTGGCAACCATCCATCAAACAGGTCGAAAATTGAATGAACTTACAACAAAATTATCCCAAGTCGAAAGGGAGCAGCATTCCTATGGGTTGTGGTAAGACACGTCAACAGAGCACTTTTTGCAGCACATGGCAACTGGAGCACTCAATTCCAGCTTCTACCACTCCCAGAGCTTTCATAAACACTTAACATTTCATAAAAGTTACAGTTTTACACGTGATTCCTAAACTACAAAAAACCATGCAGGGTGTGTTGCCTGTCCTGCTCTAACACGCTTTATAAACACTGGCTGGAGCAGCTGACCCAGATGTACTCTCAACTTATTTCTTCAAAATTTAAAATCTCCACCTGATGTTTGTGCTCTATTAAAGATTCAATCATAAACCAGGGAACTGGAATATTTTGTGCCTGGTGCTACACTGCTACAACTAATTTCTTCTCTATTTCACACTAAGCGGAGATGTCTCTTAGAAGCTTTAGAAAAGACATCAAAGAAAGTGAAGAAAAAATGTCAAGAACTTGTAAATAAACAGCTGGCTTGCAACATATGTATTTTCTTCTATATTTTTCAGGTGCCACAATCTACAATCCATATCTGCCAGCCTTGTAGCATGCAGCATAATTTAACTGTAATTGATAACGTAAGGGCAGATGGAGAGAAGTGTCAGCTCCTGCTCACATCCTCTGGGGATGCTACAGAAATCAAAGCAGATGGTCCAATTGCTTCTTATTTATGTGTTGCTGCTAGCTCCTCTGCTTGCAGGATAATGGATCATTATTGCCTGCTGTGCACAAACACCAATATGCTTTTAAATCTGGTTCTCAAACCTTATGAAAAAGCACTATATTTCACATTAATTTGTGAAGCTGCACTTAACAGCGTCCACTGATTTTAATTTATAACTTTCAAAAGAAAAAGGGTAAGCCATGGATTATTTTTTCATAAAATAAGCGATCAATTGAGATTTCTAGCAGAACATAGACTGGTTAACTGATCATGCATGCTCAGAGAGTACACAGCAGTTAACTATCATTTGAATGATACAATATCATGTGGTTTTATTTATTGACCGGTCTTTGGCAATGAAGGCAAATATCCTTAAAAAGATAACTTCAAATATGTATTGGATAAGATATAGTGCTGTCACTTGAATCCTTTGTTTACCCAAAATACTCATGAATTCTCTCACAGACACCACTTAGGAGACCTGCTTCTCCAAGAAGCTCAGCCAGGCTACAGGACTTCCTGCACATCCAGAATATTACAGCACTCTGGTGAGTAAAACCCACAGTTTTACCCTTGGCAGTACACATATTCCAGGGAAATTGTCACTATACCTCCTGGAAGTCATTGAAGTGAATTTCAGTAACATTAAGCCCTGATGTTTCACAGTGTGGCCAGTATTTGTTTGCTTTGGCTACTACAGCAAATGAAAAGGTTAAGTCAGTGTTCTGTGAAGAGATAACCCAGGCTTGGCTGGCGCTGCTCAGCAGGTCCATGGGAACCACCTTCAAAATACTGATGTTGTACTTTCTCTTTTAGCTGAGACAATACATCACCAGAAAGATTTTGCAAGTACTCAAAAACTTCAGATAGTAAATACATAGTTTGTTTAGCTTTCAGACACGTCATGAAAGGGCAAACTATAACGTGAATTTCCTGTCACAAAATAGACATGTTAACATCTCCACTGTCTAAAGGTCTATAGAACACAGCAGATATTTTTATTAATTCTGGAAAGCTGTCAGTCCTTTGAAAGGACCAGCTGTCAGTCAGTGCACCCAGTGAGTAAATCACTGGGTGGATACAGTAAGGCTCTTTCCAAGTATGGGGCCTAAGAAGAAACAAATTAAGTTTAGGTTAATCCACCACTTATCCTACCCTCAAGGTGAATCAGTGAATGATTAACAGAAGAAAATGTTCAGTGTTTTATGCAGTGTTCAATTAATCCATTCATCTGCTATGGTGCTTAGATACTCTGAGGGCTGGAGTTGATATTGAACCCTTGTTTCATTTACTACCCTACCAGTTTAACAAGATGTTGTTGTGATTTGACTTCAAATATGAAGTTTTAAGTGAAAAGTATCTTTTTTTGTCTGTCTAAAACATAAACACATCAGGCAGTACTATGATCCAATGTCAGGGAGGATATTGTTCCTATATAGAAGATGTGCTACCCCTGACTGATGGAAGCTTTGGATAAATTTAGCAATCACCTTTGTGATCAAGGCAAGTTCAGGATACTAATTAGTCAAACTGAATTAGGTCATGCATACTAAAAGGCAACTTCAAACCAGTGGTGTCTGGAAAATATTGTGGGTCATTTCAGGGATCTTCTGAAACCACCAGAAACCAGTTTACAATTGTTTGCATGTAAAATACGTGTTTATTCTAAAGAGTCTCAGAACAATATGGCTCCCTCCCCTTGAAGACAGGAGAATTTTCACTGACTACAATGTGTGAGTTCTGCAATATTATTCAGAAGTCCCTGTGATTGTGGAGTTGAAAAGATTTACTGTACCTGAGAATGCTTTATGAATCCAAGTTAATACAAAATTACTTTTTGTTAATTATAAAAGGAAAGCTTATGGTTAGAGAAGCTGTAGGAAAACCAACATAGCTCACTTCAGACAGGAACACCAAATAGCCAAGAAGGCATTATGGAAGGCCAAACTAGCCAGCACCAAAAGACAGGTCCCACTGAGCAAAGAGGAGCCCCCAGGCTGGGGGACAGCCCAGCTCTTCTGCACAGACACAGCATTAGCACTGGTGGGCAGAGCCCAGGCTGCTCAGGGCAAAGCCCTTCGGGGTCAGAGGTGAGAGAGAGGAAGGCTGAACTGGAATCTAAGGTGAACCTACAGCAAAATGTGGGCAAGTGGGCTTGGGAAAAGCCTTCCCATGATGCAGGCCAGACCTCCTGCTGTCTCACATGGTCTTTGCATGAATGAGGAGAGTCTGACAGGCGCCAGCTGCATGATATACAAGAGCTTTTCATAATAGAAGAAAATTATAACTGTGCACATGCAAGTAATTCTTCAAAATTAATATAACTAACAGTGTGTGTATAGTTAGTTGCTCATATGATTAAATTTTCGAGATATTTGGAACAATCATTTCATGGTGGCTAAATATAAAAACCTATTAGATTCTCTAAAACTGTTATTTTGAATACTTTAGAAATCAACAAAATGTTCCTCTTTATAACAAAGAAACATTTGTTTAATATGTTGAAGCAAATGGATTTTCTCCATCAGTGATTAGACTCTTTCTTCAGTTTTTTCTGGTTAACACAAATTTTGATTGTCAATCAAATCTTAAAACTCTGTACTTACTATCCAAACAGCCACCTAGAATTTCTTCCTCTAGTCACGTTCTTGCCATAAAATAAATTAATGACACACTCAATCATTCATTTAGCACATGAAGAAATGTTCCTTAATAATAGTTTTTGTACTAACCAGCTAAATTTGAAATATAATTGAACTCTAATTATAATAGTCACATACACTTATACAGTAGGTGTTAAAATAATTTTTCATAACTAAGACTTGCTGTACCCTTGAACACATGCCAATAACTTGAGGTACATACAGTATTGCAGCCAGATTCCTGGTGGGAAAAAGAAGAAAAAACCTTTGAAGCTGTACCTAATTTTGAAAAGGAATCTCCTTTTTCTCTCAAATATCTGCTGATATCTGCACCTGCACTCCTGAGGTCTCAAAGCCAAGAAGGAAAGTTTGTGTGATGTCCTTGAGGCAGTAGAGCAACTTCTTTGAGGGGGAGACATGGTTTTGAGTTTTTATTTAGTAGTCTATAAAATCTGTCTAGCATAGCATAACATGACCACCAAACGACCCAATACACTTTGAAAGGCACCTCTACTCAACAATTGCAACAATTCAAAAGATTTGATTCAATAATTCCCTGGGGTGCAAGACCAGACTCACAGGCAGGGAACTGTGAGCTGAGCACCCATGGGCCTGATCCCAACCAAGGGGACATACAACATCTCAGGATGAACCCCTCTGTTACTGTGTAGCTGCATAATGGGATATTTTTCTTACTTTTCTGAACAATCTTCTTTTTTCAAACTTATTTCTCAATAGTTAATGCTGTGCTATTGATATACTTTGCTAGGTTTTGGATGACCTCCTACCACTTGGCTTTATAATAAGTTTCAATAGGAGAAGATAATTTCTGAGTTCAACACATTTTTAAAATGATCTGTGTGTGAGGGAGGCAGGAGACAGCTCCATATTTACATTGCAGCTTGAACCAACTTCATTTTCCTTCTGTGTGGAATGAATGGCTTGTGCCGTTCAATTGCATGAGAATTAATGCTCAATAGACAAATAACTTTAACAACATTAGAAACTGGCTGAAATAACCATGGTTCTGCTGGTTTGGCAGCTAATGCACGGTCTGAGGTATTTTTTGTTTTGTTTTTCCTTCATTTACAGAGCTAGTGCTAAAGCTGTTAAACTTTAGGTCAGCTAAACATCATTGGCAATTCATATACACTCTGGGAGATTTTGTCCTCTGACACAAAATGCTACAGTTTAGCATTACCAAGCAGCTAACACCTACCAAAACAATATCTGACAAAGATTTTCTCCTTAATAAAAAGAGGGAAATAGAGTAATATTTTAAAATTACTGCACCATGATTATTCATAAACACTTTTTTTCATCCTGCAGAGCAGACATCAGTAGTTCTAGGCTGATCAGACTATTTTTGTAAATCCCACACTTTTCAAGTTTCTTTCTTAGTTACTGTATAAAATGTTTTGAGAAGCTCAAGTTCAGCTTGTGCTAGAATTAACGCTGTGGTTCTGACTAACCATTACATTCTTGAATACGAGGCAGTTTGTGGCAGGCTGTAATTCTGGCAGCAATCAGCAGAGATTTTCTCATGACTTTTAAACAGGTAGGTGTGACATCAATTGATCTTTGCCTGTAGGAGAACTACAGAAAAAGTAATGGAAGAGGCTCACAGTCAATCAAACCTATTCTAACGAGAGCTGCTCTGAAGGCATAAAGGTCTCTTCTAACACAAAACAACCTGCTCCCTGTTCTTAAAATAGGAGCTCCATTTCACACACCAAACGTTCTCTACCACCTACATGCTGTGTCTGCAGTTGTATCTTGTCAATGACAATGCAATGCTGAAATAAGCTGCACTGCAACAGCTCGAATCTCTGGATTCACAACTTGCAAGAATGCAGGGATTCAGGTGTTCTAAAAGGGCTTGAAATGTGATTTGCCACTCATTCAGGCAATACAATGAAACCCAGGAAAAGTCCAATAGAGTAAAAGTTAAAATTTTAGTTAGATGAAATAAATTATTTCACCATACCTTACTTCTCAACACCCATTTTGAGATAATTTCAAGAATCCTCATGAACTGCAAGAGTTATGAATGAGTGCCTTTTATCACATGAAAGGCAGAAACTGAATTTAACCTCGGCTTCACACAACCATATCTGTGGATTCTTTTACTTCAGTAAGAATGTTTGTCCTCCTTCTAAAAAGGATTTTTTCCATCATCTAAAGGTCATGTGCATATGAGAAATGTACACTAGACCAGGTAAGCAGAAGAACCTGAGCCAACATATATAAATTATAACATGTATGTCATGTTACTGTAAAACAGTTTTGTTATCTTCATACTCCAAAAATAGTTTCTTCCTCTTTCAATTACAGAGGAACAATCATTTCTTAATAGGTAAAACCACTTTGAAGTTAAAGCTGAAGATAAACCATAGAGCAGATTTAGTGCAGTGAGCTTGATTGAATATATGCTTTAGTCTCTCTGAGAAAGCAAACCCTGAAAATTATAACATGAAAGGAGACCAAAGTCTGTGCTTAGCCCATGCCTGGAACATTTTTAAAGCTGGCAGATTTGCTTTATTCTTTCAAGTATTTGTATAACTTTCCTGAAATTACTGTTATTACTATTGCTGGTTCTGGCAGTTTATTCTGGATGTTGACTATCATTCTCTGCATATGTGAAACAGTACGTTGTTAAATTATTTATCCATGATGTGTGCTACCATGAAGTGTGCTACTCAGACTCCAATCTTATTTGGAGTTTGACACACAGCAAGTTTTAACAACTTATAAGATGCAAGACTCCCTTGGAGTCCAAGTCCTACAATAATTTGCCAACAACAATGCAATGTTAACTGATGACAATAAAGGTTGATGACAATGAGGCTGCACAGAGGGGGTTTGGAAGAGCAGTTTCATAAGGGCTAATGGTTTGTTTCCAGGTCTTCAAGAATAAGATGCTGAATCTATGTTCAGCTGTTAAATAAACAGCTTGAGTTTACAAAACCCTCCTCAGCTTCATTGATTCAAACTGGCTGTTGAATGGGAGAAGAGTGGGACACAGGACTTAGGAGCAGCATTTGGGCACCACGTCTCCTAAGGCACAGGGAGAGGTGGCCAATGACACTAACTGTGTCTAGCTTTGTAGGATATAAAGAAGTCTATGAAATTTGTAACTAGACAGGTCACTGTGGCTTTGCAAGAAATTCTGCCTTAGAGAGATATGGAAAGTGATGCTGAGACCATGCCCTGTGAGGTTCTCCCGGGGATGTATTTTTCTCAAGAGGAATGCAGTGGCTTAATCTACTCAGAAATTTATGCACAATGATGGGAGCCAAGAAGCTACCCTCTAAACATTGTTATGAAATCAAACTTCCTTTTTTAGGTCGTCTGTTTTTAGGTGAAATTCAAATCTTGAATGGAAATCTGTAAAGTCTGCTTTAGCCAGATCACAAATAGCTTCTTACCCCCGTATCTGACTGAACTCCACAATTCATTGCATTAGTTCATAAAATAATAAATATATTTTAACTGAGTTACCCACTTCTGCCCTCATGCATACTTCCATAAATAGGTCCATTGAATTCACATAAAATCAACAGCAATCGAGCATGTAAATGACAAAAAGATCAAGACTTTGTTTTCCGTCTTTTCAAAATAGAACTTAAACTTCAACAGTCTCATGTTTAGTTCCTTTTTAAAAAAGAAAGTCCTTTAAAAAGAAATCCTGTAATTCTTCTGCAAAATTCTTAGAGTGCAATAGTACATGTTTATCTGGCTAATGCCTAGACTTTGAACATGTACATTACTTGGACTAATTAGGTGACTTTATGAAAGAATTCTTTGTTTTGCACATTGGATAATACGATTCTGAGCTGTATTTACTCTTGTTACCACTGGGTTGGATGAGTGACGTACTTCTTGCAGCTGTAAAAGGTTTTCTTTATACCAGTTTTGCAACGAATTTGCAGTGAATGCTGAAATCTGTTATTACTTCTGTATTTATGATAGGCTGAATAATGATTTCATTTAATGGAAGCCTTTCCCTACCTGTGATTCTATGCAAAATGTTTTATTTTAAACTTGAAAGGACATCCTTGCATGTCAGAGAGGTGTATCTAAAGATTCTGTTATCACAGTGTGTCATACAGTTCTCTGGTACAGCTTGCTAAAGATGATGGCTGATAAATACAACCCACTTGGCAAAGGGCAGATGGCAAACAATTGCGTTTGACCTTTGTCAAAGAATGCTCATTCACAACTGCCTTTCATCACATCCTCCCACATCTTTCCTGGGGGACCAAAGAAAAAGCACTGGCATGTTCAGTGTAAGCCCGGCTGCGAACGGCTGCCCTGCGTGCTAACACGGTGTGAGCACCACTGTCAGTCCACGTCCTGACAGCTCCTGTGCCCTGACAAAATCCCTAATAATAACCACATGCCACGCTTTCAACTTTCACCCAAACTCTGCTCCAGAGCCTTTTTAACATGATTTGTAGTAGCAGCACACAAGTGCTAATAAAGTACAACTTGGGAAAATGGCTCTTCATTTAACTGCATAAGATTTATAACAATATTTTCTATTTGACTTAAAGTTGGACTCAGATCTGAGCAGTCAGCAAACTGAACTGGGTGGTTAACTCCAAGATTGTGAGATTAGGTATTTCTTACTTATTTCCAGCAACCAACGAACAACTTTAAGCCTTGGCACACAGTTCATGGCTGTCTGCTGTATCAACAAACATATATTAAACTGGAAATTCAAGTAACTGAAGTAGCCTCTTAATATTTACCTATATCAATTATTTTTTCTTTATCAGCTATTATTTTTCTTGCCATTAGTAAATATACTGCAAGCACTGCTGGTTCATGAGGATGCAAATATCAGTGTCTCAGATAACAGCACATGAATAGTACAAGTGTGTTAAAAGCACCCATGGCTATATTGTTGTTTACATCACCACTTTTTCCTTGGTTATGGTGAAATAGATGTAAATGCAATTATTTCCCCCTCTTAAGCACCTTTTAAAAAGTTGTGAGCTGACTGGAAAGTAAATATTTTCTCTCTGCTTTCAGTGTATCACTAGAAAACTATAATTTTGAAATATATTAGGAGCAAATCTGAATTGTAGAAACCACAATCACACACACTGCACAAAAGACAAGGACAATTCTCGTTTCATTTCCCCCAAACCAGTATTTGAAACAGCGGCATCCTGAGGCCAAGAGAGATTTTGAGAGAAAATGCTTGAACAAAGAACTTTTTTTATGTGAAATGAACTATCCATGGGAAACATGTTGTATACAAATTGACTGAACACATAGGACAGCTGTATGTCATCTAATCAGGAAAAGGAAGCTGAAAGATCAGATAACAGCCTTTCTGTGGCTGCTGTGTGGAAAATCCACAGCCAGTCTAACCTGTAGATGTGACACTGGACAGGCAATTCCCTAGATGCTTTCAGCAGCTTCAGGCCATGGAGCAGTGTGTTCCCAGGGAGGGGCTTTGGCTGGGTGACATCAGTTTACCTTTCCTCCTCCTGCCGGATGAGACTGCTAGATCACAGCCACTTAAACACCCCGGTGTACACCCTTTTGAGCAGGCTCAGGTTCCAGGGACATTCCTGCTGACTTCATCCATGTAGCCAGGTAAGGCTCACCTCCAGGACTAAATCCAAAGAGCAAGCCATCGTAAAGAACACAAGATATGTGATAAAGCATCATAGGGTTTTGGGGTTTTTTCTATTACTATGGACTCCAGCAACCAGAAACTGACAGCTGAGTAATTTGTGTGGAATTAGTACCTTTCTCATCACATCAAAGCCATTGCTAGTCTCATCCCAGACTCCCAAGTCTTTGTCTCTTACAAGGAGTGGGCTTGGTAGCAGCTTGTTACCTCCCGCTGAACTCACTCCTTGTTTAGTCATTTCCAGGATTTGGCCTCATGGCTTTTTACTGACTCCAGGTAAACCACAGCTTGCCAATCTGGAATTTCTTCCCTTTCCTGCATGTTTTATAGCCCCACTTGTCCCATGAGCTAAATAAGAACTATTCTCAGATGAATGGACAGTGCCTATCCCTGGCTATATGGAGAAAAGAGCAACCTGAACCATATAATGTTGAACTTGCAGAAATTATAAGCTTTTTAAATTTAATGTGAGAATGAATTGTCTCTATAATGTCATACAGAAGCAGAGCAGTCTGCCCAAAAGGTAGCACGTGTTTTATAGCCCTCTGAATTTCAAAAGCTAGGGTTAATTTTAAGAGTTACTGGGACTTCTCACATGCTAAAGTACTTTGCTGAACTGTGACAAGATGAAAGGAGGTGAAAGTAATGAGCAGCTTGAGGGTGTATATTTGTTTTAGTCAGTGGAGCTTTATCATTGACTTTAATGGTGCCAGGCCTGTGTACCCCAAATTAAAGTGAGGTAGGTATTTGCATACATTATAGGCTAATAAGCCAGCTTCCAAGTGTAAATGTCCATAAGAAGCATCTGCAGTACCACAGCACCACCAGACTAATTGCTACATCTTTAGCAGATTAAGATGGTTTCCTTTATCATTTTACATCTGTTTCTGCTCCAGCAGAGATCTGTATGTCTTATACTACTCTGATAAGCTCAATTTTAGGTATTTTGTTTTCAGCTGTAACAGCAGCTGAACTGACAGTCGGTAAACTAAAGGCAAGGGGTTTTGTTTGGTTTTTTTCTTTTTTCCCTTCCGTTTCATTCATTCCTTTAATTTATTTATTTATACCTATTTTACAGCTTTGTTCAAATTTGTATCTGTGGCAAGTTTACAGCACACTGTGCTTAACTCTGTAAAGCCAGACTGTTCTTTCATATGTAGTAAAGCGTTCCACATTATGCATGTTGTGTTTTATTTCACTGTTTGGAGGACCTTTTATGAAATCAGCAGCTAGACGGAAGGAAATCATTTGCATACTTGGCTCCATACACCTGGAATTCCTTAATTTTAGGGATTAACAAAATGAGTCTAATAAAAAGCATAGGGCCTTGTTAATCAGCTCTGTAAACTCCCTTCATTAGCTGTTACTTGCTGCCAACATGAGTGCACATTTCAGGAAATTTACATTGTGCAGGTCAGTTATTACTATTTTATGAACTGATTTCTAATTTTATGTGACACAGTTTGTGTTTTTAGTGTTCCTAAAAGTTAAATAACATTTTTTTTAAAGTCTTGGATAGTGTGTGCCCTTGTGCAGCCTCATTCATGACACTTTCCATACATTAGGTCCATAATAACATCAGTTTACTGAAACTGACAATACAATATAGTGTCAATAATATGAACAGATGCTTTGTATTGGAGTTGATGTGGAAAACTTTCCTTCAGACTATAAAGTCTGGGTTATAAACACCTGTAGTTTTGTCATTGTTTATCCATTTTTTTTAAATCAAAGCAGGAAAAGATTTCTAAACTTATTATGAAATCCAGTAATCATAATCACTTTCTCTTACTAGATGCTGCTAGAGTGAGTACAGCTCAAGTTTTCATTGTAGTTACTGCTTGTTCACACATTGAAGGTCTGTTTTGAGTCCTACGGAAGCATTTGGAGACAATTTCCCAACAGATTTCAATTAGCTTCCACCAGGTCCTTGATTTCAAGGAATATTTGGGAACCTGATATTTCCTTTTTTAATAAAAAAATTAGAATCTTAAATAAATCAGTGCTATGCTTGTAGTGATAAAATTCCTCGTTCCTTCTTCTCAATTCTTTCTATCCCAAAAATAAGATTTTTGGAGTTTTTACCAGTTGAATTTGATGCTTACCCTTCAAGGTCGGAAATCTCCAGTTCCAGTCATATAGCAGCTATAAAGCACAAGTTTTTAAATAGGTTAACTTCTTCCTGCCCACTGGATTCTGTTTGGACTTTGAACAGCCTCTGTCCAAACATGCTGACTTAACAAATTTTACTTGACTTCAAGTTAATGTTCTTTCATTTTAGAGCAAAATAAGTTTAACCAGCGAGGGAAAACTGTCCCGTCTCTACCGTACAAGAAAGTGTCCCAAGACCTGGAGTGCCTTGGTCTGAGGGTCTGACACATCCCAAAGAAATGAATGGTGAAGGCTGAACGAAAGGAAAATGTGATTTGTGACTAGAATGTGCTCATCTCCTGATCAACTTCCTACCATCTTACCAGTATTTTAACATTGTATCACATCAAGCACACAAAAAGCAGCTGAAATAACTTAAAGTGGAGCAGACTTATCTGTGATTTCTAAATGTAGCTAGAATGCAAAAAAATTAGGAAAAAAGTCCAACCTTTAAATGTTTAAGTAATAACAGTGGTAAGACTCTGATGGATATTCTGAGAGCAAGCCAAGAGACTAACTCCAAATAAATTATTCATTGTGAATTATTCCATTCACTCTAACATTGTTACCTAACTCACAGAGGTGTCCTGACAATTAATACATGCAAAGAAATGCAAAATATGGGTCATATGATTAAAATATTAAATATTATTTTTACAGCCACAATTAATCTTTTTTTGTGCACATACAAACAAACTAGGCAAATAATTTTTCAGAAACTGAGGTTCAGGGGAATATCATACTGGTTTTGAGAACTGTCAGAGTATATTCATATACCTTTATCTTCTGGGAAAAATAAGCATACTGTGGTGGATTTAAGTTAATGTGCCAGCTATACTGATAACAAAGTTCTCTCAGAGGCTGGCTCTGTCCTAGGTGGCTCTAGTACAGAAAAGTTTGCTATTTTTTTCTCTTTTCCCCCACCTTTTGTGTAATTTTAGGGTTATTTGGCGTCCTTTAGGTAGTTCGTAAGAAGTGTTAGGGAAAAATACTGAAAATTTTCTGGAAATTTTTGGTTATGCAGGAAGAGAGCAATGACTTTTCCAGAAGCAACTTCAGTTATCTGAGTGGTTTTTTCCCTTCTGGGGATGATCTTTTTTCAAAAAATATAACTTTCTTTCTCAAGATGAATTTTTTTTTTCTGGAAAATAAAGAGAAGCTTTTGCAACTCTGTATTTAGTACTAAGTTATACCATGTTATATTTCTTATGGCTGGAGCTTTGAGAAACTGATTCTGTTGACTTTTTGTATGTATTTATACAACCTAATTCCAAAATAATAAAAATCAGATAAAATTTACAGCACTCAACAGTCTAGATACATGGAAACACATACAGAAATCAGAAAATGTTGCCATCTCAGACAAAACGTAGTGGACTTTCAGAAACCAACAAGATCCTAACCCTGTGGGTAAAATGCCTTGGTACCTGAACTAGAGTACACAGTACAGAGAAGCAGCAGCTCTAAGAAATGCCTGGCAACTGAAGACACTCTGTATAGTGGCTGACCCTGGGAAACAGCTCCAAAACTGGTATCTAAATTTCTTTAAATGTGACTAAATTAATGGGTTTAGTATTTTGAGCTACTCAGTGGGATGAATAAACTGCTTTATGTTTCCACAAAGCAGACTAGAAACTCTACATCTTAAGGCCTGACCTTAAGATCATAGTGATTTTTAAAATTATGATAGTCCATGCAGAGCTTGAACAAGAAGCCCAAGCTCCATCATGTGTCCTTGTTTTAAGCTGATGGATACATTAACAACCAGAAGCAGAATATTATTAGTTAGGAAAGTTCTGCATCCTGTTCTTTTCTTAATATATTTTCACAATTCTCCTTTAGAGAACTGTAGAGATATCCAAATTCTCTAGAGGTCAAAAGAGGATATACAGAATGGACAGGCTGTTTTCAACTGTTTGTTACCTTAACTGTGAGTGTATCCAAACCCTCCTTCCCCTTCATAGAGACTCTGCTTGCACATTGTTTTCTCAAATATTTTTCACAAATGACAAGGCTTATAGACAATTTTGGGAAAGGCTAGGACATTTTCAAAAGCATCTTTAGACACTCCCCTACTCTGCACATCTATTAACCAGCCTTATATAAAAAAAATAAACAATTCATACTTCCCTTCTGGGTATGTGTTTTATATCTTCATGGTATAAGTTGGGGTCAACTTCACCCTTAGCTTCCCTTGAAGACAAGACCAACAACAAAGGATAAGTAAAAAAGTTGAGAAAGAAAGGAAGGAAGGAAGGCTGTTCCCAAGCTGACAGTCCCAGCACAGGGGGATTGGCTGAAGCAGAGGGAGCACACAGCACACTGCTGCTCGTCAGCCTGCTGCTGCTGCAGCTTTGTCTGGTGTCATTGGGTTGCTGTCCAGCTACAAAAAAATGCTGCCTAAAGAAGAGCATATTGCCAATGCTGGCTGCCAACCTTAGAGCTAGTGATAATCCAAACAGCACAAAGTGCCCATTATCAGTTCCTTCTCTGAACAGCCCATTAAAAACAGCTGTGCAGATAAAAGAACTGGAGAACTTTGTAGCAGAAATTAAGCAGAGAGAGAATGTGGTGGTTGGAGCCAACCACTGCCATTTAATTTCTGTGAAAGAAGAGTGAAAAGAAAAAGGAAAAAGAAAAAAAAGGATAAGATTCCAAGTTATGAATGGGAAAGTTGTATGCCTGCCTAAAGCACTGAAAACCATTGTGGAAGAGGATTTCTGAAGACAGGAGGTCTTCATTAAGATTTAGGGGCTAATCCTAGAGAGTCTCATTGCTCTGAACAGGCAGCACAGATGCCAACACCTGAATGACAGCAGAAAAGTGCAGATACTATCACCTCCCCACACACACATTCCCACGGAGGCACCCACACACGGGATTCCCCAGAGCAAAAGTCTCTGCTCTGTCGCAGCAGAGTCACTGGGGAGCAAACTAAAATCCTTTCTTCATTCCAAAAATGATTCACAGAAAGTTACATAAAACTTTGGGAACTCTGTTCATCAGGCTGCACCTCCAAAGCAATGAGGAAATATTGGCAGCTACGTGCTTGGAGCCCCTGGATCATTTTATGTCTCAGCCCAGCCATAAACAAACAGAGTTTGCTCTGCGCGAGCCGCGGTTCTGCAGACAATAGAGCTCCCCCTCCTCCGTTCCTGAAAGTGCATTCAAATAACTTCAAAATAATTTATGAGCGTTGCTCTGCTAGAGCACGTCCTCTAGCACAGCCTGTTGGAGACACACAGAGGCATTGCAGGCTCACCCGTGCAGTCTCTGACCCAAATCATCACTTTACCTGGAAGGTTTTTCGCCTGGGCACGGGAGAGGCGAAGGGCAGCTGTCACAGGGCACAAAGCTCCTCAAACATGTACAGTATGGTGGGGAGGAGGGGCTGCTGCTGGAGAAAACTTAATTTTGAAGGTAAACTGATGGCATAAAGAGTCTCTGAACTCATTTTAAGGACAATGGTCATTTTGGATTCTGTGCTGAGTACAAGTGCTTGTTGTTGGTATAAGTAGTAGCAGGAAAGGAATATTTTGTGGTATGGTTTCTTCTAAATGCTCAAAATTAATTTTTCAGTCTTTTTTTTTTTTTCCTGAAATATAGGCAACCCTTTTAAAATCAAAAAAAAAAAAAAAATTTTGTCTTACCAATGAAATTGTAAAAACTTTTTTTTGACAGTTCTGACAACCCCTATTTCAACTGTGTCTAGATTTTCTCACAATATCTTAGGTGTGTATAATCAATCTCTTTGAATTCATAATGCTATATGCAATTATATGAAGAAAAGGTCTGTGTAAAGACGGCAGAACCTTGAAAATATTGTTGCAGTATCACTTAATATTAGTGGCTTAAATCAGAAAAAATTTTATCAGCTACTTTGGACATCTGCAGATATTTCTCATGCTAAAATTATATTGGAATTTCCCCAAATTCTTTTAAAACCTACCAATTTTTTCATGATGTGGCTGAACTAAAGGAGAGGTGGAATAAGGTGGCTCACACAAGAACTTACGCTTGTTTTTTGCAGAAGAGCAAGTTACTGCATCCCTACCCATGTTTAGAACTGAATGTAAAGCTCCTCTTTGATTTAGCTTTCCAACAAAAACAAAAAGAAAAGAGAATTTAAAGGAAAAAGAGGGAAGATGTGAATAATAATAAATAATCACATCCATCTGTTTCCCAGGGGAGACAGGAGAAGGAATCTAGACCAGTGTTCTTCCTACTAACAAAACCTGCGTGTACGAATTTGCAGTGTTAATGTGCCCTGGTGATGGGAGGTAATTGTACACATAGACACTAAAGCATTTTTTTCTTCTCACATCAGCCTTCTCCATTTTAACCAGATCTAAAACATGCACCATCAGGAACTATTGCTTTCTCCATTTTTCAAAGAGCTAATAGATACTAATCATTGACCTCAGACTTGTCATACATCACTAGAAGGATGTTCTCCATAAACAACATGCTGGAGGTCATGTCAATGTCCACTTCCACCTCCTTTGATTTCTGCCCATCTGCAGCTTGCAGGCCAAATAAATCTCGTTAAACAGCATGTGCACAACTCTCTTAAACATTCCAGAGAACAAAGACAAAAGAAACAGTAATGGCCACAGTTATATAAAGCTGCAGCAGTAGCAAAAAAAGTCTACGGGTAGCTTGAGTTTCATAAGCACTGAAAACATAATCTATCACCAGGCAGCGTGTACACTGCATGTGACTGCAGCTGGGGCACAGGCAGGCAATTCCTGATTTGATTTGTGGCTCAGTGCTGCAGGATGGTCTCTTCCATCCACCTTTCCCTTTGCATGTCCCCTTTCCCACTCTGTGCATGCTCCTGCCTCTTGTACTGGTCTTAGTACCCTTATGAGCAGATTCTACTAATAAACTTTCTAAATTAAACTGTATGGAAATAAAATTAAATTAAAACAACAACAACAACAACAACAACTTTATGCCCAGGCAAACAAGTCAGCTCAGCAAAGGTAGCAGAGAAATAGAAGCAAAAGAGGGAACTGTAACTCCAGGAGCAGGGAGATGGATGGATGTGGGAGCTGGATCACTCTCTTCAGCAGCAATCACCTGTGCTCTCTGCATATGTAACTATCATTCTATTGCAGCCTGGTCACAGAGTTTATTTTTATGCCTGGAACAGGTAGAGCAGGGACAGATACATACTTCTTAGGAAACTGAGACCTTCACCAAATCCCTGAGGAACCACCAAAATCCACAGAAGTCTCAAAATCCTTCTTCTTTTAATAAGTTTAGGATTCAAATGAGCAAAGGAAAGAAGCAGTATACTAAGGTGCCAGAGAATATGCATTGGGCTCACTAGGGAGATGTTTGAACCAAATGGAGGTGAAGAAATAGAGTCCCAATAGGTCTGGGTTTCAATTTTAAAATTGCAAAACTGATTGATTTTAAAATTGCAAAGCTATTTTGATTAGTTACTTCAGTTCCTAGTATTTTGCATTATTCTACCACTAAAATTTGCATCCCTCTAAAACTGCTCTGCTTTGTTTTATTTTGATTTAATGGCAATGGAAAATTGCCACATACAAGGGCATTCCAATGATTAATTAACATTCATATTGAAAACCTGCATCCAATTTTTCCTAGCTTTAACTTCTAGCTGTTTTCCCTTGTTATCCCTTTTTTTTATTAAAGGAGCCCTTCTGAATGTGAAATCTTCTCCCCAGAAGATAATTATACACCCTGATCAAATCACTATTTAACCTTTTCTCCAATAAGCAGAATAGATTTAGTTTCTCAGGTAACACTGGTGTCCCAGATCTTGACTCATTCTTTTGGCTCTTCTCTTAAGCTTCTCCAATTTTACTATATTTTCCTCAAAAATTTTTGAAATATCTTTTTGTCAGCTTTGAAGCAGTGAAGTTCACCCATGCATGCTCAGCTGCTGCAGTCATTCCTTTCTTGCATTCAGCTTGTATAAAATTACAGCCATTCTGTCCTTAGATGGTGTTTTAAAAGGTTTTAAAAGTCCTCCTTTACATGAATTCCAATAGCTCTTCATTTTCATTATTAGTTTTTAAAAATCTTGGAGTTCAGCCATCGCATCACAACATTTAGGAGATTTAAACTGAAAGCTATCAGTCTGCTTTAATGCACTTTGATGAATTTCCCAGAACTGCTGTTCCAAAATTAAACTACCCAGTGTAAGTGGCAGGAGTGCCTGCTCCCACACTGCTGCCTCACAGAACAGTTCTCCTCAGGAGCTGCAGCTGGACAGACTTTGCTCACAAGTTTTAATTCTGTCAAGGCTACAAATTACTAAGACTGTTTATTTCCAGATGTAAAATTGATTGAAAACATTTTTTTTTCATTTCTTTTGCCTCACTTCTGATGAGTTATGGAAACACCAGCTAATAAAATGGAATATAATTAATGGGTAACAGCTCTCTAAACTACACTGCATTCATGTGAGATGTTGTAGGGAATCTGAACTGAATGCAAGACTTATATTCAGAAAAGATTCTACCTGGCAACATTTGCATCTGTCCCTGTTCGTTGTAAAGGACAGGGAATAGTAACACTTGTATACAAAATTATTTCATATGCAGTGCAATGTTAATTTCCAAGCAAAAAAAAAAAAAAAGTAAAAGGATGCGGAACACTATGAAACAGAAAGCAAGCAGAAAGAGACTTGTGGATTTAAAAAAAAAACCCATGAACAACAAAACACAACAAAACACACAACAACAAAAAACTTTTTTATTTTCTATGGAAGAATAAAAATTATTTTCCTTGTAAAGCTATGACCACATGCCAGGCCTTTAGGGCACAGTGTGAGTAAAGGCAAACGTCTTCTGGTTTTGCTCTACTCCAACTTTATTCTGAAATATGCAGTCAAGACCTCCCTCCCATTGTTCTCCTCCTGCTGTATATAACTTGCACTTCTCAGTTTTGCAAGAGCAAAATAATTATTTAAATACATACACCACAAGTTCTGGACAGTCCTCTGTTCTTCTGCATGAGAGAGGAGCTCTCTATAAACTATAGGATCCATTTATTTAATTGATTTATTCCTGTCCTTATGAAGAGCCGTCCTGATGGGATATGTTTACATGGTTTTCACTACTCAGATTTAAACAAACCAAGCCACTGCTATGGCACCCTGCAGAGCCCCTGGAACAGACAAAAGCTGAGAGCCTGATGCTCAAGGCTCAGCCCCCAGGCAGCCATTCCCACTCAGATCAGCAGCAAAAGATGTCTGGTCAAAATTTCAACTTTCAACCAGCTACGTACTCTGAACTTTGACAAAAGCATGATGAAAACTTGGAAGAAGTGCGACAAAAGCCATTCTTTCCATTTTTCCCTAACCACTTGCAAGCAGAGGCAGCTGTCACTGAGAGGCCAAGGCAGATCTGTCAGATCCCGTCAGTGCTGCTCGGGGTGAGGTGGGCACTGCAGCCTGCCAGGGGCACAGCTCCTCACCCGCATTTGCATCGCAGCCCCTCCTCGTTCAGCGAGCACCAACACCTTCCCAGGGCTCTAGGTCAACATTACACAAATGTGGAATTCGAAATATGTTCTTCAAAGCTAACTTTGGGAGTATTTGAGCTGACATCCTCTTATTGCACCCGTATTAGTGAGGACAGAAAATGGCACCAAATAAACACTCAGGGGAGATTTTGTCACGTTGTTAATGCTCTGCCATTAATCCCGATGTTTGGTTGGACAACCAACCTTCTGTTTGGTGATGGTTGTCTTTGAAGGTTGCTCTTAGTCTTTGAAAATGCTAATTGTCAAGCCAACATTTACAGAGGAAGTTGTAAAATGAGAGGTTATTATCCACTGCCCTTGCTCTGATGATAGAAAGAGGCCTCACAGAATAGTTTTCTATTAAAAGCTTCATACATCTTTGTGGATGGTGGCAAGTACAAACAGATTAAAGAGCCAGTCTGAAAAAGAGCATGAGATGGACAAGCATAGCAGAGGCTCTGCAGCCTGCATTCCATCTAGCTGAGAAGATACCCACTCTTGATTTCAAATGATGGAGAATCAGCAGTCGAAAATACCACTTTAAACTGTATAGCGGTTAATTAATCTTAATATTAGGTTTGTGTATTGTTTTTGATTCAAGTTTCTGCAACATACAAACTTCTTTAGGCACTGTCACTTGGCTAAAGTATGTTTCTATCATTTGTTTCCTTTCCCCTCCTGTGATTAAATTGTCCATTTTTAACACTCTCGTAGGGGATTTAAATACACTAAATTCCTTAAATCTCACTATGGATTCACTTTCAAGATCTTGAACTATTCTTTATGGCTTTTTCTGAGTTATGTTCCTTTTTTTTTAATAGAAAAACTACAACTAAAATTTAAAAAAAAAATAGTACTTCAAATATAGGTAACAGCATTTCTTTTTTATGTCCCAAGAGCTGGTTTTGTTTCATGCTCTTCTGGATGTTTATGTCAAATTTTTTCCAAGACCCTTTAAATAACCCAGCAAGTGCTTATTTTCATTGTGTGATTTCCTCAGTTAGGAAGGTGTAATTGTGACACTGAATCTTGCAGAGCTGCTGTGCACAGAGAACAAGCAGCAGTTGTCTCAGCAGCTACAGCAAGGCAGCTCTGACTCTCCTGTACAGCTCAGCTTGCACAAAGTTCTAATTTGTGGTTACCGCAAATAATTTCCTTATTGTTTGTTGTCATTAAGACACACAGTGTATTTGATACATAACCTGGCCTAGCTGTGACAAGTGCAGCAATGCAGAAACTCTAAACTGAGCACATGAAACCCATGCCAGGGCTGAATTTAGGTAAGCAGACCCAAAGTTTGGGAAAAAAAACCCCAATCCTTACAAGCAGAAACTCAGCACTAACAGAATCCTCAAGTATATGGTTAAGAGGCTTGGTTTTATCTACACATCTCAGTACGAGAGACTGTGGTTGTAGATGTGGTTGTAACAATTCTCCAGGAGAAGGCACAGCAGCATAAGTGAGCACAGGCCAGAGAAAGAGCAGGTCACCATTTAGAAGAGTAAAGAGAAAAGCAAAAAGCCCAAGTGTTGAGGACAGAGACATAATGGCAGAAGGAAAACCAGGAAGATTACAGCGGGAATTCAGCAAAGAAGGTAGTCAATTTTCTCTAAACTTGCACTCCAGTTTGGACAATTGTTACTAAAGTGTGCAGAAAATTCACTCCTGCAAAGCAGCCACTCTGTGTGAAATTGGAGAGCTTTGCTTCAGGACTGACAGCATGAATTCTTAGTTTGTCTTTTCATATCAAAGCTGGAACCTAAATCCCAGTCATACTGATTTATCGGGTGTGCAGAAGAGAGAGTTAGGCCTGGTATCACTAACTTTCATTTCCATAAGGTGCTAATTCAAAAAAGTCACAGGTTTTCAGCACATTTTCTCCATCCCACAGCTTTCCCCTCTCTGGAATGTTTTTAGTGCTTCAGTCAAGCTGTAATTGAGGGAGCTTAGGTGTGCTGTGTCCATTCCTGGTTTTCCATCGTCCCTACAGCATGAGTCCCATTTGTTTAGTTGTGTTTTGATCTCCTAATTCACACCCCAGTGTGCAATGTCCCCGCCACTGAAAAATTCCTACCCTCTTCTCTCTGGCTCCTAAGAGGTGCCAAAGCAAACAGTTCAAGATCACACCACAGACTTCTGTTAATGTTCCAGGAAAAGAGATCCAGCAGGCTGTTAGGAAGGTGATGGTGCAAACATGAGGATGCTAAAAGGATTAGCAGAGTGTGTTTGTACCACCTTTCTAAAGACAAGGGGCTAAGAGAAGTTACAAAAAGGACTACAGAGTGAAAACCAGTGAACTTACGTATTGAAATGGAATTTTACATCAATACCAAACACATATGGGAAGCATTATTATAAATATATGCATTTAATTCTTAACAGTAGCTTCAATTAAGGATATGTACCAAGGATTAAGGATCTATCCACAAAGGAAAAATGCAGCAAAGCTCCTATTGAGTTCAGTGGTCTGAGACTGAACCCCATAACAAGATTTTTAGACAACATAGATGAAACTGCATGAAAACTCCTGAATGCCTGTGTTATACATGCTGTGCTCTCTTTGCATTGCAGGTCCTAATTAGGGGTGTACGTTACTAAATATATTCAGAAATCACATTCTCAAAGTGAAGAAATGTTTAATCATTTCAATGCAGGATTTCTTAACATTCCTTAATTTCACCTCTTGGAATTTTACACTGAATTTTGTCAGTTTATAAATTTACACTAGAGAATGCCAAAAGGAAGGAACAAAAGAAAACAAAAAAAAATCCCAGACCTTAAAGGCATTTTACCACAGAGACACTGAAAAATAAAGACCATTAGCAAAAAAGTATAATTAAATTAAAATGCCAGCTTGCCAAAGAAGCTCAGTAAATGGGAAATATATCAAACTGTGATAATACAAATGGGCTATTTCTCAAGGTGTGAGAAAGTCAATGGAATAAACTCTGATAATTTGCTGACTTTTTACGCACCAGGTAGAGTAATGACTTAAAGTAAATTGCACAATGACAAATACAACAATATATTATGTGCCACAGTTACTCTGCCTATTAACATCAGTATTTTAGGTATTATGCTGTAAAAAATATTAAATATAAAAAAAGGGAGGATTGTAGCTGAGGTAGTGTGGCCTGATGCTAGCAAAAAGAGCTGGACTTTCACATAATCCCATAATTTTAAATTCTGTTGTCTGCACTTTCCCAGGAGTCACTTTGGCCCAGTTACTCTGAACATGTTTTAATTTCCATTCCCACCCTGACGACAGCAGAGGCTTTTTCTAAAATCAATCTCTCCGCAGGACTATAGTCTTTTCAGAATATTCAAAATTACTTTTGGCATGTAAGTTCATTTTGCTAATTCCTCTTTTAGTGAGCAAATAACCTTTGAGAAGCTGGATCCAGGTGTTTATGTGTCAAGACAATATCAGAAATGCCCCAGTTGCCCAGTGCCATGTCAACACCGGTGCCGGCGCGGCGGATCCTGCGGCTCTGCTGCCCTCTGCTGCAGCACAGCCTGGGACACGCCTCTTGGCAGGGAGCTCTGATGTTTCACATTAAATTCCTGGTGTGTGCATTGAGTCTGAACGCCAAAAAACAGCATTATACACAAGAGCAATAAGGAGTTGCTATTCTAGTCATAGAAAAATATTCAAAACAAATAAAACCTTCCCTTCTCTTTTGCGGTGACAGAAAGGCAACAGCTGAGGCGTCATCCCACAGTGTGTGAGCTTGGAAGGACAAATCTGACAAGGAACAGAATTCTTTTTTTAACATGTAAGACTAAAGAATATAATATCACTGAGAAAAGCTGAAACAAGTATTTTTCTGGCGGCTCTCCCTGTCTCCTGAGGATAGAAACTGCTCTGTAGGAGCACCTGCACCCAGGCCAGTGTCAGAGGAAAGCTGGGGCACTGCAGCCAGAGGCGTGCAGGAGCACCAAAGCCCTGCCGAGATGCTGCACCCCAGGAGCTCCCATACCCTTCAGGGCCCCTGGGTCCCTGTGTTCCCTTTCTGGAATTCACTGGCCACCAAGGCAGAGAGGATGGCAGATATTAATCATTGCAAATTGCTTTACAAAGGAAACACTGAGAGCTTAAAAAGGTATTCTTAATTCTTTTTCATAAACCTGTTGTTTATTTTAATGAATTGCATTTTCGTCACATAGCACACAATTAAGCAAGTAGACTTAAATCTTTTCTCAAGTAAACTTGCATTCAAAATGTTAAAAGAATCTCATTTGACCTTTAAAGGCCTAGAATTTAAGTAGTCAAATGCTTGCTTTCCTCAAGCAAGTACGTACTTTATATGTATTATCTACCAGATTTTTATCCTGATAGACCATAACAGCTCCTAAAGAGCCGTTATAGATTATTGTGTAAATCCTTCTTTGTTCATGGACTATTGACCCAACAGTGCATTATGTCCCTAAAGAAGACTTGATAGTCCATCACGTTAATCCAGCTGCAAGGTTAGTGCATGATGTACGGAAAATCTTTACATAATTTTCAGTGAAATTAAATAAGAATTTTCTTGCACAGATAATTATGCTCCATAGTGAAATAATTCAATATCAGAGACAACACAGGGCATACTCACATACAGAATATTAGATCGTGTTATGGATTGCACATCTGTGTGTTTCTTATTAAAATTAAATTCAGGCTGTGTAATGAGGCTAGTTCGAAGTGGCTAAAGCTATTAGATGAGCTTCAGAGCTCAGATAACTACAGAGATTTTATATTTAACCAGACAACTTTAATAAAGAATATGTTCATTTCATATGTTAGTAAGCAATTTGAACAAAATTTGGGACATAGAAAACATGCCTGGAAAAAAAAATTATACTTTACTTCAAGTCTCATTTATTCCCAGTTTATGGCTAAATGTAGCACTGTCCTCTGAAGGGAAAAGGTACACTGTGGTGTAACCCAAACCACTAAACTTTTTAAAAGGGCTTAGCTCTCTGCAGTGCATGTAATGGACAGACAAGTGACACTTGTTATCTTGTCACTCAGGGCAGATGCTGTGTGACGGGTGGCTCTTGGGGGGCAGGAGAGCTCAGAGGGGCACAGCCTGCCAGCAGCTGGGGCCCAGGCTGGCTCAAACACCAGTCAAAACCTCTCCTTGGCATGCAGAGCCCAGGTAAGGCAATATTTTGAGCTTTATGGTATAGTTATCACAAAAATTAAACCCTTTATCAATTTGTACTTCTCTTATTTATACCTGTGCTTATCCTTCTCACTGTAACTAACATTTGTAGCTTTTCATCTTCATAATTAAGAATCCAGAATTAATTAATTATCCAGAAATAAACAATAAATTTATGATTTAATAAATATTTTACTAATTTAATAATTAATAATCCAGAAATAAAATAAAATCATTATCACAAGTGAGCTGAAGTCATGCTACTACTCCCATTTTATTTCATTGCTTCATTACGCATTTCCCAGCCAAAACATGTTCTACTCAATAATTTTCAAATCTCCAAGAATTTTTTATTGGTGCATCACAGGAATCTTGATTTTCTGAATTCAAATAGCACTTTGCTGCAGACAGTTACATTCGAGGTATAAAAAAAATAATCAGATCAAAACACCCACCAGGCTGAGGGAGAGCTCCTCTCAAAAGCAGTGTTTCTAAAAGAGAGATAGCATTGCCAAATCATGGAGAAAAAGAGCTTCCTGGCAGTATGTAACTGGATGTCTAATGGTTTGCAGTAACACTGGACAACAGTGTTATAGAAAGTGTCTCCTAGGGTACAATTGCAGAATTAAGCTATTGCTCCAATGGAGACAAGAGTGTGGGAGTTTTCACCCATAAGAATATGCTGATTATTACGGCAAAGGAAAATCACCAAGCTCGTGGCCTCAGGAGATGAGGAAGGGCTGTGATCCCATCCTTCCTCCCAGTTCATAGCATCACCATGACAGGGCCCAGTTTCCTCAGAGGACAGCGTTCCCTCAGATCTCCCCATACTTCCTAAATTCCCCCATACAAAGCCCCTCCAGGCAGTGCAATCCAAAATCCATCAGCAAAGAGCAAGCTGAGCATCCAGGGCATGACAGGGACTGTGAGCACTGGGGCACAGGGGGTTCCTTTTAAATTCACTCCTCTCAAGCCAAGAGCCACTTCTACAGCTCTTCGCCATTGGGATAACTCTGTCTCCCGGACCCTTGTCTTAGATTAAAATGTAAGATGTAGCCAAAAGTATGTATTCTATCACCATCTTCATAAGCTGTTAAAACCAGTTGGGGCAGTGTTCTTTATCCCTTCCATGGCACATCCCTGATAACTCCCTCTGGGGATACCTTCTGCTAAGGGGCCATCCAGCCTCACTGCATGACTCAAAAAATTACACCAGCCCATTGTGGCATGCTCCACCCAGAGAGAGGAACCAAGCATTCCTACCTGGATATAATCTGAGGTTTGGAACATCACAGTAAGCCCTTACCTACTGGATTCCCAGAGACCAAGAGCAACATAACCAGCACTGGACCTTCAGAGGAGGACCAGACCCTTCCACAGGATCACCACTTCAACAGAGGCACATCTATCACTTCAGGAGGACTGCAGCCACCATTTAATCATACTGCTACCACCACCCTACCCAACAGAGTGTCAGGTTGTATCCTGACTCTGTCAGTTTAAGCCAGTATTTCTGTATTATTGCCTTTATCTTAATTTTCCTATTAAATTGTAATTCTGACTTGGGATCTCCGGCTGGTTTGCTTTCAAACTAGTACTACCCCATGCTACAGCAATTGCAGGTGGGTCTTTGGGCACTGTTTCACAGCCCTTTTGGGTTGTTCTCTTCACCAGCAGCACCAAGGCAGTGAGCCCTGTTCCCAAAACATGAACCCTGCAGTAGCAAGCAGTGCCTTTAGCCTTACACAGGCAGCGTAACACCTTACGTAAGGCACAGGTATATTCTCCTTTACGGGCTGCAGAAGCAGACCATTAATATTTTACAGATTTCTCATCTTCTCCGCTTGTGTAATTTATCAATGCCCAACAGGTCCTCTGCCAGCTATACATTAAAACTATTTTCAAAATATTTCATTGTCAGCCCATGGCACCTTCATTATTTATTAAGATAAGGGACATGATGAACAAGAACAGTAGGTAGCTTGTTTGCTCAAATGTACTTTATGAATCCTTTGAATGCACAGATCTGCTAGAAATATACTGCCTGCAGGTTCCCAAGAGTCATAGGCATGATTCATGCAAATAATAAAAATATTGTATACTTGATGTAGCATCAGCATCATCTGCCAGGAAAGTTCTGCTCTTCAGCATATACAGGCTGGACCCCTGAAACCTGTGACATTATTTCAGGTGTACATGCATATAAATCAGAGATGTAACTATATTTAATACAGAGTCTACATTATGGCTTTTTACAGTACAATGAGTGTATGAAGAGGTGAAAGGATCTTCATTCTCCAGTCATTACTACTGTCCTAATGAGGACTGATAAAGTTTCCCCTTATGCCCCACGAAAGGATTCCTTTAATTTGCCTTTGTCTTCAGCAGTTTCTTTTAAATTGCCTTTTTCAAGCAAAACCAAGACCCAAATAACAAATAGCACCACAAAAAGCAGCACTGCAAGAATCATTTTGTTGCTTGATTACATTAGCTCCTGTTAATTCAGAAAATTATAGCTCTTTTCTTCTTGTGTTGACTAAAGACACAAAGTCCACAAATATACAAAGAAATCGACACACGAACAAGACAAATTCCCAGAAGAATTTTGAAGTGCAGTTAGAAAGCATCAGAAATTATGCAGATCATTCTCCCACCCACCTCACTCCCACAATACAACTGAAACCCCATTCAGCAATGAGCTCAGAGGGGACAACAGGGAAAAGCAGATTTTGGGATATAAACCTGGACCTGAACACCCAAGTGTGTGGAAATGTGCCATACCACTCTCTTTTTCAAGTCTACTGGAATGTTTACTAGAATAGGAAGTGCAAACCCAGGCAAAGCAGCACCTGCAAGTACAGAAAGAGCTGATGCACGTTCTGACTCCTCAACCCCAGACCTACATGTCTCTCATCCAGACCTGGAACAGCAAACCAGCTGCACAGATCCTGCACTGGGAAAAATTTTTGATCTCATACTAGATAGCAAGATGCTTAAAAAAATCAACCACCCAAACAAAAAACCAATCAACCAAACAAAAATAACCAACCAAATGTCACAAAGCACATTCCTCGTCCTGCAAGTTGGGTTATGGGTGTAGGTGCAGACAATCAAACAGCCTGAGTGCACATCCTCTGCCTACTAAAGGCAAACTGTTACACAGATTCTGAGCTCAGGCTGCAGCCCCAGGTACCCACCACTGCTCAGCAGCCCTCCAGCCCCCTAAGTACAGAAGCCTTTCCATGGGGTCTGTGGAGGGAGGGGTGTATTTAACTTGGAAGATGCCCAGGGTGAGCCAGGATGGATACAGCCACTCTCCAGCCCCCTGATAACACAGAGAAGCAGTTTGTAACAACACATCTGGATAATCAGCTCTAATTTCGTACTCATCATTTTCTTCAACAGTTTTAGTGCATTATTCCCTCACCAGACTCATCCCAGGTACAGTGAAAACTATTTCCTATCTCTGGAAAACTTGTGAACTGCCAGCAGACAAACACTTTGTGCATATTTGATTCTTAAATTGCTTAATCAATCATGTCCTATAATTTGTTTCCTTGTTCGACTAACTGATATTATAAATTGTTCTACTTGCCCTCTATACAAATATTGTTTTGTGGAGAAGCAACTTGACTAGAAACCCCTATCTGGTAGAAGGAGGAAAGATGTATTTACAACCAACTCATTAGCTAAACTATATTAGAATTTTTTAATCAAAAATCTGATAAAACAGGCATTAACATGGTAGTGGTTTTAATCATATTACAATTTATAAATTTCCTGTCATTATTCACCAGTTCTAAGCATCTGTTTGCATAGAAAATCATCTCTTTGATAAAGGTAAGGAAAGACTATCACACATACTTATTTTAATCAAGCCAGCTGGTATTTAATTTTGTATACATTTCAATTAAAAAAATTTAATTTTCTCTCACAAAGATAATTTTAATAGTAAAATGTAACCATATGACCATTACATATGACATCCAATTTTGTGTTTAATAGAGTGTGTCAAATTGAAAATTGCAGTTTAAGACATAATCCTTCATAGAGCCTGTCACATACACAAATCTGCCATTTAATTTTTATTAAGTTATCCAATAATTTCTTAACAGACAGTTAAGCTCCAGAAGAGATCTCACAAAGTTACAGGAGAGAAGCTGAGTCTGCATTGGTCAGAGCCTACGTTCAGAAGAGCTCACTTCAGCAGGAAAAAAACCAAATCTACCACTGGAACATGATGATTTTTTGTTAATGAATATTAAATTGATGCAAAACCTTAAGGTTTTACCTCAAAGAGTATAACCATTATTGCTCTTAAATCGCATGCAACTTTGTAACTTCAACAATTTCAGGATTTTTTTCACTCACACAAACAGTTACTATGAACACAATATTATAAGAAAATGTAGCTTGCAGACTTCAAAATTATCCACTGTGGAGATCCTAGCAGTAGCAACTGAAGGCAAGATGGAATAAAACAAACATAGAAGAGATTTTCTAAGGAACTGTCTAGGGAATCGCTCTTTTAAAGAAAGTTGAGCAACTACTTCCTACCGATGATTTTCTGATTTTCCTAGAAAAGTATGCAGAAATAAGTAAGATTTCAGCACCATTTTCCTGCCATGCTGATGTGGATTTACTTGAGAGCAGGAGGCAGTATTTAGATTTTGAGGCCAATAGATTTTGTCAAATATCTTCAGAAAAATACTCTGCTAAATAGGGATGTGGTAGTGACTGTGCACAGAAGAATTTAGTATGTTATCACCGTGTGCTCTTCTACCAGTTTTTAGAGCTGCTTTTGTCTGCTTTCTTTCTTTTGTTTTTAGTTCTGCATGCTTGTTTCCACAAAATTCAGATTAGATGTTTACACAGTTCCCCAAACTTTAAATTGCGTTCATTATTTCTATCCTGGCCTTTTGGGTTGGCTGAAGGATCCGTGGCACTGGAGCAGAGAGGCAGGGAGCAGAGCAGGAAGTGGTGCCTTTTCCCCCGGTGATGAATGGAAGGCTGACTGCAGCAGTGATGTACACTATCTCAGTTGCTGCAGGGGTTAGATCACATTAAAAGAGGAATGTGCAATTGAACTGACAGAAAGCGAATGATTAGCACTGGACATCAGTCATTTGTTTCAGGCTGTACCGTGGTAGGAAAGTCTTGGCACTGCTCCTCATCTGCAGGACTGCGGTCGATAGATCTGTTCCTAGATAACAGAACTGCTTCTGTGGATATAACATCTTGTGATTTTCTTTTCACCAGCAAGAATTACACTTAGAAACGAAGAGTCAGAGAATTTGAAAGTGTCAAAAAGCCTTTATCAGTTTTTGGCCCAGTGCCTGACCACAAGGGCAGGATTACTCCTAAATCATCTTGTGCAATGTCCACTCTGGCTAACTGTACCCCAAGGGAGATCACTTCAGACACTTTCCCACAACTGATGTATAACACTGTCAGAAGCTTCTTGCTGATAATCAACCAAAACTTTGCCTTTTCTAATATCTTCCTGTAACTTCTAGCTGCACCCTCACTTACCTAGCAATTCCTCTCCTGCCTTGGTGTTAACACTTCTCATACCCTTGTAGATGGTTATCACGCCCTCTCTATCATTGCTTGGGCAGGCTCTACACTTCCAGCTTTTTCATCTTTCATCTTCAAGTCAGTTCCCCCAGTCTTCAGATTTTATGTTTCGACTTTGATGCTAAAGGGAAAATCTGATGTGTTAATTTCAGGTATACTTGAAGGAAAGAGTGGAAAGGGTATTTGTTTGCTTAATTCTCCACCTCATTTCAAAGCATGCTCTTACCTTGCCTTTATGGAGTCTGGCTAAAATATACAAAATGTATTTTGAAGTGACACTTTTTTCTCTTCATGAATTTTTCAGCAGCAGATATATATTTCATTATATAGACGGGTTTATAATTTGATTTTTTTTTTCAGTTTACATTAAAACATGGATGAAGTTTATGAGCATGAGTTGTGTTCAACTAGATGTATTAAATATTTGATATACATAATATACATAAGTATATTTGATATATATAATATACATAAGTACATTATCCATACACTTTGCTCCTTAGACACAGAATACTGTATAGGCATAGAACTACTTGGTCATGATTTTCACAAGGACAGGGCATAAGAGACTTGAAAGAAGTTACTAGACTAAGATGCTTAAATGTCTTGATTCTGACTGTAACTGGAGAATTTAGAAAGTTCATATTTCAGCAGACTGTTTTCTACAAATCCTTGATTACATATAATCCCTTTGGAAACTTCTACAACTGTTGAAAAACAAAAGCAATATTAAGGAGGAGTATCTGGAATTAATTTTATTTAAGATTTAATGTTATCTGGAATCGCTGACAGGAAAACAGTGCAGATTAAACAGCACAAAATGGATATGCTTTGCTGTGGTTGTCGGTAAGCTTAGGTCTTGAATTCAACTTGCATAAAACATGTATTTGTTCACAGTTGTGAGCAGTGTGTGGATGCAAAGCCCAAAGTGCTGCACACTGGGCACTGTTCTGCTCAGATGACATTACAACATTAATATTACAGTGGCTGCCACAGAGAAAGGTCCTGAACTGTGAATCCTCCACAGGGCTCCAGCCAGCCGTGGGCATGCACAGAGTGCCTGGGATGCTCTCAAGGTCTCCAAAGTAATTTTTCACCTGTCCACATAGTGCCATCCTGGAATTTATCAGTCAGGGCCTCTCAGGAAAGCCGGTGGGTAAGGTTCCTGCTTGGCCCAGGCTGCTGGGGCAAGGCTCCGGGCAGGACCCTGCAGAGCTCTCCAACAGGTCTCTCCTGCTCCCAGAACAGAGTTTTTGGGGTCCTGTCTAATGGGACACCTTCTCACAAAAAGCAGCAGAAGTGGTAGCAGAGCAGCACATGATAAGGCCAGAGAATTACAGCAATCTTGGAAGCAGCTCCCTTATTTCAATGAACTGTACTGGAGAAGAGGAAGACAACATTTCATTATTTAGTAAAATTCATATCTACCCCTAAGCTTTTTGTGCATGTCTCTGGAACAGCTTTGTATGAATAAATGTTTATGAAAGACAAAAATGCACAAAAGTAAGCCTGAGAAATTTAGCTTGAGATTTTATTATCTTCAGATTGGAAGAGTCATTAGAAAAACCTGTTTCTGATCACACATTTTAAATTGCCCTATTTAAGTATTTAATGGCAAGACATGAGGACAACATAAAGAAATTCTGCTAAAATTACTTGCATCAAGGTTATATTTGAATATTAGGGTACTTTAAATTACTTTAGTATCTGCATAGATCCTTGAATACAAGTAGATATTGTAGTTATTTTTTAAATGCATCTTATATAACAAAACCCACTTTTCTTCACCATTTCTGCATTTTTAGTCATTCTCTTCAAGAATAGTTTAACTGCCAAGCTCAAGTAAATTAAAACTCTGTCTCTTAGTCCCTGAAAAGACAAGGCTGCTTTCAAAGAATCAAATAGTTTGGACAGACACACCAAGGCAGCTGTATTACAGAAGTCAACTTCACTAATGAGAATGGCTTATGGTTTAAGATAAAAACAATACAACCAAGTAAAAAAGACTTTCCTTTAAACACATTCAGTTATGTGAATAAAAGTAATTTGATAGAATTCTAGTAGGTAGCTGGCCACTTTTTCATACAATAACATTGAGCTGCTGTTCCTTCTCATGCATTGGTTTGAAGCAAGTTACTTTGGTATAAATGTCTGCTACTGGACTATTACATATGAGCCTTGTTACAAAGAAAATTGTGACAAACATACTGCTTAGTTAATCTAGACAACTTTTACTATAAAAACAACCAAAATGCAATGGTCCAAACTTTAAAATCAATGAGGTAAATGCAACTTTTGTAGCACAGAAGCTTACACACAAGTAGGTCTGAAGAGCTTGACTATTGTAATCTATCTTTAAATAGGTATTTTGAGATTTAGAGCAAAATAGCTTGTGCCAGAGCAGAGTCGGTTTGGAGAGATCATTATAAAATCCCATTATCACTGCTACAAGTTGGACTATTTGTCATCACAGAAGAGATGACAAGCTCAGAAATACTACATTTGTTATTATCAGATGATAAATGATATTCCATTAAAGCTGCAATACATCATCTGCAAAGCTGCAAAGAAGATATCAAACCTATAAGTACTTGACTTATAATTTAATTTTCAAAAGCTGTCAACTAAAATTCCAAAGGCTAAGCATTTTCATTTTTAAAGTTCATCTTATTTATTTTCCTCATCTGTTAGTCTAATTTTTTTGATATGGCAAAAATAACTGATTATGTGCAAGGTATAATTCTTTTTCTCTTGATTAAGTAATACATCAGATGTCACTTATGTATAAAAAATATATGACAAATAATAAAGCAAAAGAGTAGTGATGAACACATCTTATTTGGATTTCTTATTTTTAAATGCAACAGTAAAGGATGGGTCAGTCTAAAAATATTTTGATTATGTTGTATTCCAACTAACACGAAGCCTAGATTTTAAAATTTACCATCTGAATTTTACTTTACAGGAATAGAAAATCAAACATAAATCTATTCAAACTGGTATTTGGAAAATATCTGTTTAGCATCTAAACAATTCTAACATTCTAAATTCCAGGGAAAAAAAAAAAGCTATTAAAAAGCAATTTGGGCTGGGAGCTGCCCAGTTGAGGAGCAGCTCTGCTGAAGAGGCCCTGGGCTCCCAGGGGCAGCAGGGTGGGCACAGGGCAGCCAGGGCAGTGCCCACCCCCAGGGCTTCACAAGCCCAGCTGGACTGAGCCCTGAGGGACCAGGGCCGAGCCCAGAGCTGACTGCTCTGAGCCAGAGGTTGGGCTCAGGACTTCCCAAGAGCCCTCCCAACCTGAGCTGCCTCACGGGCCAAGCCCCAAAGCACAGAAACAAATCAAGAAGCAAGGCCTGTAAGATCCTTATAACTGCCATTGCTAGTCACTGATGTGAGTATCAACAGCAAAACTCTGTAACTTGATTGTTCAAATTATTTTTTAGTGTCATCTAATTCTTCATATTTCCAATGCTAGTTCGGCACAACGTATAATAAAAACATTCAAGCTACTGCTGTGCCAATTTTTGCAGTATGTTACTGCAAAGTGAGTAGAGACACTTCAGATGCCACTGTATCCTACAATCTGTTTTTAAATTAATTGACCAAAAACACTTCCGGAGTTCACAGCGTCACAGAATATGCTGAGCTGGAAAGGGACCCACGAGGATCATCGAGTCCAACTCACAGCCCTGCATAGGACCGTCCCCAAGAGCCACATTCCATGTCTGAGTGCATTGTACTAACACTTTTTGAACTCTGTCAGGCTGCTGCTGTGACCACTTCCCTGGGGAGCCTGTTTCAGTGCCCAACAACTCTCTGGGGGAAGAATCTTTTCTTGATATCCAACCTAAACCTCCCCTGACAAAACTTCAGGCCATTTACTCGAGTCCTGTCACTGTCACCAGAGAGAAGAGATCCGTGTCTGCCCCTCCTCTTCCCCCCATGAGGTGATTGTAGACTGCAATGAGGTTTACCCTCAGACTTCCTTCTCTAGGCTGTGTTGATATATTGTCTGAAAGTTTGTGCTTTTTCATTTATTAATTTAACACCAACTTATAATAGCATCAAAGACCTTCAGGTATGGCATTTCCTGGCAATAAATGAAGGGGCACCAGCTAACGCTGGGAAGCAATTCAAATAACTTGGAAGCTAAAAGACATAAATTTGCTATTTACTCTTTGATGTTGGTGCTCACCACCCGAGACTGCCATGCCCAGAGAAAAACAAGTCCAAAGCCCTATCAGCAATTGTTGTTTGTGGGAAAAAGCACTGAGTTCCTCAGAGCTTTTCCCAGAGTTCAGCAATGAGCAGTGGAACAGCCCTGGCTGGATGCAGGGCAGGTTCTTTGCAATTAGAGCAGGGCATAGAATAAAAGTCCAAAAAGCTAATTGCAAATGAGACCCTCTGTTCTATGTATCATAGAAATATATAGTCAAGGATACTAAATACTAAAACAGCAGAAATTGTAGAGGTTTTTGAAAATACTGATTCAGGTTCATGATTCTGTAGCAAAAATTATGTTGACAAATCTTACCCACTGTAAATTAGCCAGTTCCTGCAATATTACTGTGAGCACACGGCCATATTTGAGGTGACATTAAACTTTTACAGCATTTTTTTTAAATTAAGAAAATCCACCTTCAGCTAAAATTAACAAGTACTAATCTCTACCCCAGCTGAATTCACCCTGTCTGGATTTGGCAGTGGTTATCCTGTTCTTCATACTCTAACTTTTTCTGAGTTTCAGGCAGGGTGTTCTGGTTCTCTGCTCTAGCCCCAGTTTAACTTCCTTTTCAATACTGCCACCTACAAGGGAAAACAATACCTACCAAGCTGCTTTGAAAATGTTGCCTTCAGCATTGTGTTACTCTGATCACATTCATCTCTGTCCTTTTTTTCAAATTTGATTTTAAATATTTACAACATCATACATCTTCCCCTCCTGAAATTACTAACGAACTGTTACTGTCTGCGAAACCTGCTGGATGAGTGATGGACAACTTAAAAGGGAGCATCAATGTTTTATTTGTGAAATATAAGCTGAAAATAGTCTGCAGATTCTTTTTTTATTGATCTTCTACTTTATGCAAAGGTACCTCATGTACTTAAGCAAAAAAGACTTCATTGTGTACTATCAATAATTAAAACATTGAAGTAGATTAACATGTAATAGTCACTAAGTTGAGGTAAACTGTAGAGAAACAAAAAATTCAACAGACAAGAATAAAGCAAGTGCAGCTGGAAATAACTTACATACTGTGGAAAAGAATTTAGCATTTCTACATTAAAAATGCAGAACAATGGGGGAGGCAGATTAATGAAGAAACAAGTTGCAGGACAGTTTAGTACTATAAATGCAAAAAATAGTTGTGAACAGTGCTTCTGCAGTTGTATATGAATTCTGAAAAAGACTAATAAAAAATAGAATAGTTTTCCATTTCATCACAGAAGAAGATTACAGATTCAAATTTGACCACCTAATTTTTACATCCTTGACACTGTCATTTCTCATGGTTTCCCATTTTTTTGCTGTGAGCACCAACAAAAATCCTGCTGCCTGCCAGAGGTCTTCATAGTGTTGGTACCAATCGTAGCTGGAAGACCTATGGAAGTGATTTAAACCAGTGTGTAGGGCCACAGACAGAGCCATGCACCAGTTCCATCTCTGCAGGATGACTGTAATAGTTGCCAGAGCACGAGCAGCACAAAATATAGCTTGAATAAGTGACAAACAGAGGGATGCAAGGAACAGAACAGGATTAAATTAAAATGAATGAACTACTGCTCAGAGTACTGCTAGGGTGAAAAATAAGAGAAAAGCATATAAATAGTAAGCTCAGAAGTGTTTGAATGTGAAATAGGCCTTTCACCTTAAAGAGAGGAGCAGGGATAGTATCAAGGGAGATCTCTCACACTACACTGTCTACAGCAGAGGAATCAATTCAGCTGCTTCGTTAGTTCTTTTCAATCCCCAGGCTCAAAGATATATATATATATATATAAAATCCATTAAATACAGTTGGACAATATTAACATAAGTCTTCCAGTTATTACCAATATTATGAGGTATTACAGGTCTTTTTCTTTTACTGTTGAATATATCCATATGCAATGTAAAGGCATTGCAATATGCATATGTGTATTCTGTATTTCTGCATCTAAAGTATAAATACATATATATACAAAGCTGCCATATGCATCTTAGTGCCCCATGATCCCACTGTTCCCCTGCCATATTGCAGGATGCAATGGATCTGGTGAGCAACGTTTGTGAAAGAGGCATTTTTTATTTTATCTTGGCCTGTGAATTATGAATGCTCAATATCTGAGCTGTTTAGATTAAGCATACTGTTTTCCCAGTTGGATGAACATAAATCCTAGAGTTATATTTTTAGCATAAATAATATTGTAAATTTGAATTTTACCTTTCCATAGACATGTTTTAGTAGTTGCTTAAGGCTCACTGTTTACCTAAAAATTTCTGACAATAATTTAATTTTCTAGAATATTTACAGGATGCAAATGCTGAGAAAATAGATTCATTTAAAATATTGAACAAATATTCATTTTCCCTAAGCTCAACAGTTCTTCCATGTGTCCCGCTTGTGATGATCCTTCTTGTGTTGACGTGTTTTTACATCCCTAGAAGGGGCGGGGTGGGGGGGGGAATTAAATCTCCTCTGTCATCTATTCCAGACAAAAGAATCTGGAGGATTTGGGACCTTACTTGTGTGCATTCAAAAAATATCTCTTTTTCAGACACTGAAAGTAGTCTGGAAGCTGCTTTTCAGAAAGGAGTAGTCAGTATCTCAGCCCCCTCCTTCTGCCATTCCTATGCAGATTAGTGACTCATCCTGTAACACAAACTCTGTGCTTGCCTGCAGAGCTCTCATTACCTTTGACAACATTTTTGGTCCCTGAACATCTAATTTTCAACTCTAGAGTACACAGATGGGAAAAGAGAGACAGTACTTGTTGCCTTTGAATTATACAGAAACCAAATCCTACTGTTATTACCTTTTCTTGTCACATTGACAAGAGAGTGATGCTTTTTGTAATGCATCTGTATAACATTGAGATTGTGATCCATTACTTCAAATGGCATTTTATGTTCCTAGTGTAAAAATTGATGAAAAATATTTTTCTTGGGTGTTTAAAATTATGTATCACAATGTTTTCAGCTCACATCTCAGAACATTTTATTGCAATCAAAGGAGAAGGTACTGGGAGATAAAAACCAAAAGCAAATAAACAACAGTCCCCTTCCTTTCCTCTATACCGTTTGCATATGAAGTGATGAAAGCATCCTGCTGCACCAGGAGAATTCAGATGCTTAAATATAATGAGACCTCAGTGGAATCCTGGAGTTGGAAGGGAGGATCTCTCGATGGTGGTTCTGCTGCATGAGCCTCCCTGCTGACCTGGATCTTAACCTGCAGCTCTGGACATGGGGGGAAGCACTCCAGGGGATCTTGGCACCCGTATGGAATCAGTGGGTGGAGTCAGATTATGCAGACAGGGCATTTGGAAAGTAATGCAGGGGATTAATTCCCCAAAGGACTTTTTGTAGAAGTATTATAACTTCTAATGAAGTAATAGAATGAGATATTAATTAAAAGAAATTAAAATATTTCTAGCCTGGCTCCAGATATAGAGTGGCTAACACAGTCTAAGGAGGAATTTCTACACTTATAAAGAGGAGATACACACTGGTTCTTACACAAACATCCTTTCTTACATGATTTCCCTTTTTTTTCTCTTTTTGCCCTACACAGACACACAGAAGTACCAATACACCAAAGTAGTAGCTACATCTTGTAGCTTTGAGAATTTTTTAGCCATGACTTCAGCTCTTTTGTTTCAAATTGTACTGAAGAAAGTGATAATGTGTTTCCACCCACAGCACTGTGCTGCAAAGAGTCCTTTGCTGTGAATATATTGTTCTGTAATTCCTGTAATACATATTTGATATTTTGGTGCTAGTGTGTGAATTCTGTTGTACCTGTTGCCTCATTAAGTATGTTTTACAAAAAGCATTTGTTTTGAGATAATGGAGTCTCAAAATTTTGTTCAGTCTCATTTCATGGATTTTAGCCTCTCCATTGGCCGGCAATAAGAGGTGAAAATTTGAATTTGAATCAAATTAAAGACAACAAAATTGTGTGCTGAATTTGCATAGGTTTATTGTGTATCTTCTTCAAATGTACTGTCTTTTTCTGTCCTTTACAATATGTTTGGGATTTATTTTAGTAGAAGAAACCTACAGTTGCTCCCTCTCTACCTTACCTCAACCCCTGCCCCCCACAGTTTCTGCAAGATCAGAAACTGGGACTTTTTTCCACACCAGTGTGCACCAAGGAACTTTGAAAGTTCTTATTTTGCAAGGATTGGGATTACTATGGAATACATTAAATATGAACTCTTGTTTGAGACAGAAGTACAATGATACTCCCTATTCTCCATGTAAGAACCACCACTCCCACCTCGGTTTGCTCTCAGAAATGCATTTTGAAATTATTAACATCATTCATTTCTAGGTGGGATTCCCTTGCAAAAGTAAAAACCAACAAAACCCAAAGCAAATGCTCAGAGAATCAGGGGAAACAATGAAATCAACCCTATTAACAGCAGTTAAGCTAATACCTTAATATCCTTAGTGTCTATTTTAAATATAAGAGAAGAAACAGATTTCTGACTCAACACCAAATGAATGAAGATTCAGCAAAAGAGGCTGGAGTGTATGAGAATAGGCCATACCCACAGCTGCCTCATCAGTCTCAGTTCTGAGGAATGTATGGCTTCCTTTTTTTGCCAGACTTTTATATTCATTACTACTTTTCAGAAATATAACAATAATTATTTCATTCTGAGCTTCCAAGGTGTGTCATGAAGACTATCAGATGTTTTTTCATGGAAGCTTTGCTTCTTTAATGTTATTGCTTCTTTTCTTTCAGGGAGGGCAAGAGTGGCTCTTCACTTCCTTTCAGTGGGGTGAGACTGAATCACAGGACAAAGTTTTGGATGAAGCAACAAGTGATTAGCAGCTTTTCAGGTGTTTCCTCATCTGTTGTCATCACAGAGCAAACAGATCCCCACGGAACCTCAGTCCAGGCTTGGAACATCACCCCTTTTCAAAAACAGGCTTGCCTCTTTTTCTGAGCCACACCAGCCCTGGAAGCCAAGTCACAGGGAAAAGGCATCTGCTCCTTCTCTTGGGGCCTTTTATGTGACAGGGTTAAGGATCAATAATAGCTGATCTGTACCTGAGAACTAATTGCACATGAGTCGTGGTTTGATGCTGGTTTAAACATCAAGCACATGAAATCAAATTATTTTCATAAGGGGAAATAAAGATTATTGAGGAAAACTGGAAAGACTTAAAGACACAGAAAGGCACAGGATTCATGTCTGGCATAGGGAAGATGGTAGGGAATACAGTATCATACAGGCTCCCCAGGATAATATGTTAATATACAGAACAGACTATTCTCTCCAAAGCTGTGTGAGCAAGTCTAACTTGTATCTACTTTATCTACTGTATTTTCCACTCTGTTTTACTTTCTCTTTTAGGGGTTGCACGATTAAAAAAAAAAAAAAAAAAAAAAAAAAATCAGAAGTCAGCCAATACTCAGACATAGTTGCAAAAAAGTGAAGAGGTTTTGGCTTCCCTAAAATGAATGTTAACACTGCACAGCACACAAACTGAGCACGGATCATGCCCTCCTGTCACTTTCAAAATATACAGTAAATACATAGTAGATATTATCTAACGTGCAAGGATCAGACAGGAACTGTCATTGCATGTGTCAGTCACTTTAATAAAGAAGATACTATAAATTCTTAAATAAATGCTACTGCAAAAATGATAAATTGGCATATAGAAAAAACCTGCTCAGCTGTATCTTTTATTGAAAAAATATCTTTAACTAGATTTTAAACCCAATTGGAAATTTTAGTTACTTGGTTGAAAGCCTTGCTTTTGGAAATAACTGTTTCTGGCCTCATTACCCCAAATATCCATCAGAATTGGTCTGAGGATCTCACCACAAGCTTTTCATTCCCTTTACTAGGAAGCACGGGTTTTGCAGGCCAAATTTTTCAAATACAAGGAGCCTCGTCCCAGCAACTAAAGGTACAGACCCTTGAGGACACCAGGCTCCCACCACCAAGACCACTTGGGCATTAATCTGCCTCTGTAGGTACCTCTGTTATCCCAGCCCCTGCAGAAACACCTGACGGACCTAAAGAGCACTTGTCAACCTCACCTCGCCCAGGATTAAATCCGATTTAAACACCAGATGTCAGTGTTGTGCTTATGTTGCACTGGTTTCGGGAGATGTCTTGTTCTTTCCGCGATGAAAATTGTACGACTAAACCAAAAGATTTTTGAATCTTTTAACTGTCCTGTGTCGCATAATATATTACGTAATTCTGTCTTTAAAAGAGAACTGCCCCCTCTGGAGCCACTGGCACACCAATTACAGCAGAGGCATTAGGGCTCTGGTATGATATGAATCAATCATATCCCACTTCCTTTAAAACTCTAGAAAAAGCAAGATTTTTAACGACATTATGATTGTTTCCCTCTACTTTCTTGAAGGGAAGAGTAAGCAGTGGCTTTACTGTGATATCCACTAGACCTGTGTGTGATATCACTGACTGACAGCTGGGCCCACAGAGGGGCTTTGCTCCACAGCCCTGCTCCAGCCCTGCAGAGCTGCTCTCCTGCTTTCAGCAGAGATCTCTGCTGGGGAAAAAATTTCTCAGTGGAACTACAGAAAGATAAGTTAAACAAAACCACATCTGCCCATTGAACAGATAATATCTCAGACCATGTCTATTGAAGCCACAAAACCCCCAACAGAAAGAAAATGGAAATAGTATGTCACCAGCCACATAATATTTTAGTTTTAGAGCTTCAGAGCAATACTTAATGACTTGTCTTTTATACAAGAGCCCAAGCTTCTGTGATTTAAACTTTCACACTATTTTCTCAAATGAGGGTGGGGGAAACCCCATATATCCTTATTTGACTTCTATTAAAAAGTCAATTCAGTATGAACTTAAATACAGACAGATATCATTGTTCATGTTACACAAATGCAGAAACATTTTTTGAATCAAGTTTTCAGAAATAAAATAGACATTAACCAACATTGTCTACAGAAAATCTATTAAGTCTTTGTATTTTGGTTATTAAGTAAACATACATACGACAGCAAATGTTGGAATAGCATCTTTTGTGTAGTTTTCAGCTTGTTCCACAAGATGGAGTAATAAGATTTGAGCTGCCAGAAACACCCGTTGATTTAGTAACTAAATTTATTTCTGTAATGATTAGATCGGATTCAAAAATATAAACCTGTATACCAGAACTTTCTTTGAACTTCCTACCATAAGGAGGTATTATCCCCAAAGTTACCAACAGTGAGGAAGTACTGACCACAGACTATATTTCCCATTGACGCATTAAGCAGTTCAGACGAGCAATGGCCAGTTTTAATATCTGCAAAGGATGGCAACATATTTAAATCATTCACCATTAAATCAGCACAAGAGTGACTAAGTGGTGGCTCAACAAGAAAAAATAACTGAGATCTTTGCTGCCCAACATTTGGTAAAACAAAGAAAAGGAATGGAGGAACAACAGACCTCATTATATAACACATTGTAATCATTCAGGGGCGCGTGGATGAGTACAGTGTGAGCTGTGCATGAAACAAGCATGTGATAAACAGCTCTAGGAGTTATCATGTCACTTGGGAAGGAAAATGTGGTGTCTTTAATGTTTGGGATTTTTTCTCCTACCCTTCAATGCTTTTTCACTGAAACAGGAAGGGGCAAGTCTTAAGACAAACAGAAATGTAACAGCTCCTTCAGGGAGAGGCAGCATAGAGAATAAGGCTGTTAATATCCCATATGATGCCAGCAGTTTTCTAAATCACATCCAATTAAAGCTTAGATCAAAAGCAGGTATTGCAGCAAGTGGAATTTACCCCTTCACTCCTCTTCCCAGCCCTTCCATTGCCTTTGCTGTGATGCACAAGTGTCTCTAGCTCAGAGCAAACACAGCCAGATTGCATCAGCTGCAGAAAGAATCTTTTCAACCTCTTTTTTTCAAAACAAACAAAAACAGCCTCCTCCCAGGCAATTTCTGCTGCCTTTCATGTCATTCATACTTGCCACAGATTATGTTGTACAGAACTCAAAGCCTAATTATGTTTCTCTCCCGTACACACAAACATCATCCTGGGAGCAAGCAAGTAGACAGACCTATCTTGAGAATTTTTGGTAGAAATGAAAGTAACCATTTATTAACCTCACCTCTTCAAATGCAGGTGAAAGCCAAAAAAGATTCACATTTCCTCTTACATTTGATGAAACCAAGCTGAGGAGACAGCTAAGATTTTTTTAGGACTTGTCCTCTATACTAGGTGTCTACCTACTTTAACCTAGCATGGTTCCTTCTTAATGATGAATAATTTTTTTTGGAGGTGAACACAGTTTGCCCACTCAGGCATGTCATCTGTGTTGCAAGTTGTTACCTAAGGAATACTTATGTCTATCTTTTACAGAAGTCTGCCTGTGAGGAAAGTGAATTGTATAATCACCTGTTATCACTTGGCCATATTTTGGTTGCCATAGTTGGGACACAAAGTAAGACCTTTACGTACTAAGTTACAAAAAGCACCATCAAACAGACCACAAATAGAACTGACCTCAATAGAAACCCAGTGGCTAATTTTGTAGAGGTTGCATAGGAACACTATTATGAAAGGGCTTTGAAGAATTATCAAATCAGTATATTTAACAGAGAAAAGGTAATGTCAGGGTGATACAGATATTTCTCAAGCGTAATACAGTGATAGTCTTCAGGTTATCATTAGAAGAAGCCTTAGAAGTGCATGAATGAGGCACAGAAATGGTGTCAATTATTCTATGGAAAATAATTAAAGATGTACACAAGGACTTTTGAAAGGAGGAGCATCTGAGGTGGAGCTTGGAAAGCTGCTAGCAGTCTAAGTGCCCAAATCTCTATAATTGGTCTCTGGAGAGTTTTAAGTTCCTGGGTTATGTCACAAATTACACATTATTCCTTCCCTTTAGGAGCATCTGTGAAATCCTAACAGGTGAACAGGTTGGCAAATTTAGACTGCATCTTTTCCCTGTCTCATGGACTATTTTTATGCTGCTGTGAATTTTCCACATGCTTTGTGAATAAAAGTAATTGTAATTAAGATGGATTAGCCACTTCCTTGGCAGCAGGTAGTCTAAGAAGCAAATGTAACAGTCTCTCAACCTAAACTTTATTCAGCTCTTGCTCCTCAGAGAATGCCTAAGGCTTGGAGTGTGCAACTGGAGGCCAGGGATGGGCTAGTGCCAAGGCTGGGTGGCACTAGCCTAGGGGTTTTTTTATGCTGATGATTCACAATCCTGCCATGGCTCAGTATTATCCTCAGCTTTGATTAATAAATAAAAGCAGCACGAATGTTATTACAAAGTCACAGAAAAACGATCTTCTGCAAACATGTCCTACAGCTCTGGATAATAACTATGTCTAATCATTTAACAATAATCTCTTGCTCTGACATCACAGACTTGTCTGGGGATACGTTGGGATGCCCCTGTTCATCTGTGATAAGGGTGGAGCAGGGGAGGGGATCAGAGTGGAGGGAGCTGCAGCTCGGCTCAGTCCTTGCTGGGCCACCAGGCCTGTGCTCTGCAGGGACACGTGCACTCCCTGCACCCCTCAAAACAGGTCCTAGAGCTTCACAACAGCACAGTGGGGTGGATGGGGGTGAAAAGCACAAAGAAACTACATCCCAGTTCATCTGAAGATGGAACTGGTGAGGAGGTAGTGATACCAATGCCCTGTAGGGTTTAGTGGTATCTGGGCTCAGGTCATGGGAGAAGGGGCTGTAACCACTTGCCAGCTGTCAGCACTCCTTCATTGCACTGCTCTGAGCTCTGCCCGGGATCTTGGGGTAAGTGAAGTCAGCACCTGCCAAGAACCTTCTTCCCAACATTAGAAACTCTTTCAGTGAAAAATCAGCTCCAAGTTTTCCTTTAGAGGAAGGCTGAGTGAGAAATTGTTACATAAACTCTCAAGAGACTTCCAAACTTCAGTTACCGCAAATCACCCAGAATTTGGCTCAGCTCTGTTTGTACTAAGGAAGAAACTACACACACACTCAACCAAGAAAGTTTCTGCAGTCTTTCGGAGGTAGACTCCGCTAGCTCTTCCCTTCACTCTTCCAGCCAAACCCCAGACAAGATTCTGTCTTTATTTCCTCTAGAACTTCCCTCAAGTTCAGAGCACCAGGCAATGTGGAGTGCGTGCTCCCACACAGGAGCTCCTGCCAAGCCTTTCCTCTGTCTGTGGGCACAGCGTGGGCTGGGCTGCACAGCTCTGCAGCCTCGGGTCCCACTTGTGCTGCAGCAAGCCCGTCTCCATGAGCACCATCACAGCCACTGAGCACACCAGAATAACACTAATGTCATTTAAATAATCACCTGACAGGCTTAAATTCTGAGGCTGACTCAGAGATTTTTTGCTAGAGAATTTTTAACTCTGCAAAATGCTCCTTGGTGATCTGATGGACTCCCTAGTTCATTGACTTTCAGGGCAATGTCCGAGGCTTATATGTTTATTGATGCCTTTGCTTGGAGATGTTGGTGATGATTTATATACCTTTATTGAGGACATGTTGAAGAAGTTCACTCAGTTGAAACTAGTCAATATGTTCTTATTTCGTTGTTATCTTTGTATACATGCCAAGAATCCCAGTGATGAGTGCACTTTATAAACTGTAAAATAAATAAATTTATGCTAAACCATGTAGTTATTTATGGCTCAGAGTGCTAACTTAGCTGAGACAGCAAACTGATGTTATTGGAACCTAATTCATTCTCAGACTTCCAGGAGCGAGTAATGAGTCAATTATTCCAGTGTGACATGAAAACCTTATTTATGGGCTCATTGATTAAGAATATGTATGTGTTATTTACTTACAATATTGACTCCTTTAAAAAAAAGAAGAAAAATTTCTTTGTAATCCATTAAACCTTGTTTTCTCTTTGGAATAACATTTCCCAAGCCTAGCATTAAAAACAAATCAGGAATTGAAAAGAGTCAGATTTGGAAGAGTCTCTGGTTCACTTAAGTAGACTGAAAGGTATTTATTCCCCATCCTAGTAGCAGCACTGGCTGTGCACTTGTACCAGGGTTTAGGAACCTTGTTTCCTGGGATGAGCCACATGCTTGCATCTCTCAGTGCACCAGGGTTTCATGTGGAGAAGCATTCCTAAAATTCACCAACCACAATTTGCTTACCCACTGCTAAAATCCTGAATAATATACAGAGCAGGAAATAAGAATGAAGAAAATTCTGGTGACTTTTAGGGAAGGAAAGTGTTCCAAATGCCAGGTAGATAACAGTTCAAAAACATGGTTGCAATATAGAGCAGGCCCAGCATCCCTCTTTCAGGAGCTCCTGTTTCACCCTAAGCCTAAGGATGCTTTGTGCAGACTGCCCTAAAATCCCTGGTGCAACAGCCATGACACCACACCAAACAATGGGCATTACTTCCAATACTCTGGGAAAATACACCAGATGAGGAGCCATTCAGAGAGGAATTCTTTCCCTAAAACCCCCTAAAGGCTGGGGTTAAAGTGAACCTTGACTGTTTAAGGAGGTTTCCCCCCTTTCCCATTATTCCATGTACCTTTCCAAACGTGGTTTAAAACAAACAAAGTGGTTTTTCCCCAATCAGTGACTAGCATTTGCATGTTAGGTACCTCTCAATCAGGACTCTCAGTGCACCAGCCACTGTTACACGAAAGTGACTTTAGGATGTTCTCCTAATGATTTAATGTGTTCCTCTCCTTCAGTTCTTCCAACTGGGAATGTGAAAACAACAACGTACTCATGATACAAGTTTCAACTTCAGTAAGCCTCTTGCCAGAGGGTATTTTAGATGTTAGCAATTTAACCTAGTGCACCAATATGAAACTGCAACCCAGATGGAGGTGTTAGAATAAAAAGCTGCACCCATAGATTCTTCTGATATATTAGATGCTATAAAACCATTTTTGCTGTCATGAGTTCCAGCTCTTACTGGTAGTTTTCAGAGGGCCGTAGCTTTCCCCCTCTTTTCTACTATTTTCAATAATTCCTCAGAAGTGGCAGTAAAAGACTTCTGTATAAAATAAGTTTGAATGCCAACTGGTGCATGGTGACAATGACAGACCTCTTTCAGTTCTTATGATTCAGGCACAGTACAAGAAGGTAAATAGTCTCAAGACAATTAAACATGACTGAAAATGTACACCTCATTTGTCATCAGTCAAGAGTAGGCCCATTCTTTTGTCAAGTTGTTTTTCCAAACCTTACATATTCTTTACAATTATGTGTTAAAACTAACGAAGTTTAACATATAAGAACAGGAAAACTTAAAGCAGTACATTTTGATGTTTCTATATTCCAGGGAAAGGTGCTTATTTAAATGAGATGCAAAACAGCAAGAGAAGACAGTTTAGAAGAAAGACTATTTTTAGAGGTGTTCTGCATAATCTATGAATAAATCTATTAATTTTTCTCCACTTAAAACAAAAGAATCACAATTCCTTATATCTCAGGCCTAGTTACCCTTCAACAATAATAAAAGTAGATAGACTACAATATTAGTGACTTTACTGGCACCCTTGATAAAGCTGATTCCTTTCTAGCTTTCCAGATTGGCTGTTAAAACAGCCAGATCTTGAAAACCTGAACTTCCCAGCAACAATGTGATCAAAAAATCCTCAAATCAGCTCTAATTCTGAAGTCAGAGCTCAGTGTGCTCCATCCCAACATCAACACTCTCCTGTCAGTTCCAAGTTGAAGTGCTCTGATAGCACCTGTAGAACTGCACAAAGAGAGAAACACTTTTAACAGGCAGACAGGTGCAGTCATTTAGGCCTTCAGAAAGCAAAGTTAATTCTAGTAATCAAAAGCCAGTAAATGTCCCAGAACATGAGTAGCTCTGCTCACAGAGATTCCTTCCCAAGTGTATTCACTGCAGAGCATCTCATCACCTCCTGCAGAGGGTGCAAAAGCAAATATCATCTCTCCAGGGAGATCAAGCAGCAAAAGCTTCATCCTGTATGGTCACTCCACACACAAGAGCAGATTTCAGCCATTACATCAGTTGCAAGTTCTGAGAGCAACGGACAGACAAGGACAAAAGGGGTAAACTTTATCTTCAGTTGATTCCCCCACTTGACATCATCCTCAAACATACCTGAGTTTAGACTTTCACATCTGCCAAGCACAAAGTAACACACTCAAAACCACTTCTCAATAGCATTGACATTCAGACAACATTGCTGCCATCTTACTCATATTGACCTCCCTATGCACACTACTGACAAAAGGAGAGCTTTCCAATCATACAAGTTGTTCTTCATGTCGCAGAAACACCCCCAGAGACCCAGCAAGCACAAAGAGGACAGCAGTGCTCAGTCAGCTCTGCTGCCCTCCATTGTGTCCACATCCAGCATGAATGTATCAGAAACTGCCTGCCTGGAACATCAGGTCTGGTTATCTGTCAGCCGTCTGATCCTCATAAAATAGTTTTGAGCTTTACTAGACTCACTTCTTGTCTCAATATGCTGGTGTAACAGTGAGCAGAAACAATCCTGCTCCTGTCTTCTTACAATTTACTGTTGCTAATACTCTGCTACAGAAATGCCCACAGTGTATTAAAGCTAGAGGGAATTCTACATCTTGATAAGAAATATCTATTTAATTAACAAACACCAACGTTTAGACTAAAATACCTTTATAAAAATTTATTTATTTGTGATATATTTTAAATCAAATGTAATTCTCAGTCCCCATATGGGTCACTCACTTAGCAGTTGGACTGGATGACCCTTGTGGGTCCCTTTCAACTCGGAACATTCTGTGATTTGTGTTCAGTCATTTCAACAGAAAGACAGATCCATGCAAAGACAATAAAGAACTTTAAAATTTTCCCTTTTGTACAAAAAAATATATTTTTTAGAAAAATGTTAAACATTTTGTCCCTTCTGGAACAGGTTTAATGCATAAATAACTCCTTGGGTGCAAGAATTTCAAAACTACTCTTTTAGTATTCATTCATGCACAGCCCTCTGGTATGCAAATGAAGTAATTTTCTCATGTGGTCTTTCTGCTCCCATTTCCTACTTCTATCTTGTACAATGACTGAGCTCCAGTTCCTTCTGTGTTCCATCACTTCCTCGTCACTATCAGAGACGTACCTCCACTCCCATTCTCCAGTTCAAAGGGGACAGGCACACTGCACCCAAATTAAGTCAATAGTTCTTTTCCAATCTCTTCTTGAACAGTATTCTTTCCTTCCTTCCTTGCAGACTCTTCCTGAGGCATAGTTCTCATATCTAACTTGCTTTTCATATTTCCTAACATTTTGCCATTTTATTATTTGGCTCTATTTCCAAAGATTTGTGTTCAGCTTTATTAAATATCATTAATCTTGCCCAATAGGATTTTCTCATAATACTGCTAAAAATCAAATATTACGCTCATTACATAAAAAATAAATTAAGAAACTCCACGAAAAATGGGCCTGAGTACCAAGTCTAGAACCTTACCAAAAGAAGGAGAATTTTGTGTAGGTTTGGATCTTCTGCAAAGCATTTTTCATTGCGTTAGCTGGCACCACAGTCACTTCTCTCTGAATAATGGATTGTAGCAAGCACACTTGAAAACCCAGGATAGGAGTTACTTAAATATTGTATTCTAAATATAGAAATCAAGTGGAATCGTTTGAAAGAGAAACATAATTTTGACAAGAAAATAAGTATATTAAGGTTGACAGAGTAAAGCAGGTCTGCTTTTTGCCATCTAATATTCCCATGATTGCTGAGGTACCTGCAATACAGCAGAATTTGATGACTAATGGAGCAGTGGGTGTTTTTCAGCCTTCCACAGCTTGTGCTGATGTAGTTCTGGTTGTCACTGGAAGTATCCTTCTTGAGCTTATGATTGTGGTCTGTATGAATCTATGACTGTAACTGTTAAGCGACATGAGACACTTAAGTGGTCTCTATTTTGGTGCAATTCAGTTTAACAAAAGCTTGATTTGCAGGTCTATCTTTGTTCTATCCTTTCTTTCTGTTTGCTTTTCTGGTGTAACAGTGAGATAGTGAGTCTGGCCCTGAATATTTAACCAGCAAAAACTGTTGAGCAGTAAGTAAAAAGCATTATTGGAGAGAGGCGTATCTGGAAATGGAAAGCATCTTATCCCCAATGTACTTTGAGAATATCACACATTTAATCAGCATTGCCTTGGAAAGTGTGTTACTTTTAATCAGCATCATTTGGTTTCATTTGTAAGACAGATTTCTTTGTATGATCAAATGTTATAGATTTAAAAAAAAATTAATTAAAAACCCTAATATACTTCTACAATCGAAAGGCCCACTGAATACCCTAATATATGAAAGTGCCAAATCTCCTAAGGGTGCCACAGTAAATCTGGGGTTGTGTTTAAAGAGGAAATAGATTGCATCTCTCTTATCAGTTCTTATGTTTGCTGCTGGTTTGTTGCAGCTGTAGTAATGCAGCAAATATGGCCACTGCTACTCTGTTGAAAGAGGATCTTTATAAATTCCAGTTGTCAACATGAAATCAATTCTGCTATGGGCAAAAGAGTGCTTCATCATTCCAATATTTGCACTCAGCTAAACCATATCCACAGGCTGTATGTGTCTTCATTTATTTACTTATTTGGAGCTGGGACTACAACACATTTTCAGCCCAACACTACGGATCTGTGCCAAAATTGCATAAAGGTTGTGCAGTGAATTTTTCTAAGTAAATGGATCCTTCGATTTCAATGAGAGAACAAAGCCTCTAACTGGTGCACTGTGGATTCAATCTGAGCCATGCTTTCTAGTCAAAGAACAAATGATATATCATTAATTAAAGACAAAAAATGGGAAGAGAAATGATGATTACATATCTTGACATTCTATAATGATTTCTTCTGTGTCTTACACCTATGGTAAATAAGCCAAGTACTCAGTAGCAATAGAGGGGAAAAAAAAGCCCTCAGTTTGCAATTTCTTTTTCTATAGTCTTTCTTCTTCCAGTGAAAGTGTCTATAAAATTTTTAAAGGAAAGTAGGTTGCTAAAATGTACTTAATTTGCCATGATAGATTGAGTCCATGCTTCAGTGACTGTAATTGAATCTGTGACCTATTTCTTTAGTAAAGTAGAAATAGTCTCTTGGGTTTTTGTCACTACCATCTTTTAATGAAATTCAAAAAGACTGTCAAAATGTCTACACTTTTTCCAGTAGTTGTTAATGTTATTACTTTACAATTTGTTACTTTTTAATTAATCTTAATAAATGTGTACACAGTCTACCTGGCAGCTGGAAATGGTAGACATCAATTCATCACTGTCACACTGTAAAGCAAAATTAACAGGACAGAAAGGGCTTTAAAAGCAATAGAATATCTAGACATATATTGGTTCTACTTACACATACTTTATATCTCTAATTTACAGGGTCTGTGCATTACAGCAGTCCCACAGCTGAAGTTAAAGGGTCTGTCAGCATTTTAATCACAACCCCAGACTATTTCCAAGACATTGCAACTCCGACCTGAATTCGGTAGGGGGATTTACAGGCCAGAAACTGCACTCTGCCACCTATTTCCTTCAGCAAAGGAAGATGTGCTCAGTACATTTTAGATATTTAGAATGTCACACCACTGGGACCTGGGATGTGACCCTAGGCTCGGGTGATGTCCTGACTCCACACTCAGATAAGATACACCCTACTTTTCCCACGCAGTGTTTGCAATGGGAAAGGGACAGGCAAGTGGGGCAGAAAGGGGGAGCTTTTCTCTTATCTCCCAGTCCTGACAGATGGGGAAGCAGAGCAAAACTTTCCTACCCTACAGTCCAGACAGGGCCTTAGTGTCTCAATACAAGCTCTTCAGCTTGATTATTTCTGATACATAGGTGTCTAGGAAAAGTCACTCTGTTAGTTCTTCCTTCATCAAGGATTGTGGCATCAGTAGCTTGTATTGATACGGAGCTGGGAATGACCTTAAAGACAATCAGGTGCAACGTTCTTGTATTATGTTTAAGCCTGTAACTGCTAATTAATGCTTAATATTGCAGCTGCCCGTGGGCAGCCTGAGGCTGGCACTCACAACACAGAGGATATTCAACAGAGCAGCACAAAGCAGCTCCTGGGGCGGGGGGCAGCTTCCTCATTGTACAGTCATAGAGAAGATACTATTCATGTAAGACTGAGACCTAGGAGAAGCTTATACCTCACCTTTACCTATGCTCTAGCTGACTTGCACTTATTTCTCAAATAACTGACAAGCTTTGTTTCTATGAAGCTGGACTTTTCAGTGAAAATTAAACCAACAGTGAAACCAAGTTCAAAATTCCATAAAAGAGATGACTTCTATTTAAAAAGTGAGGTGACTTTTGGATTTAAAAGTGAAATATATATATATACACACACTACCACATCACTAGGGTACATTTTCTCAGAGGAGATATCACTGACAAGGATATCCAGCATATGGAGTCACTAACATGATGGACTATAATGGCTTGAAAGCAGTCATTATGTTCTATTAGGATATACAAACAAAACAGATTCCCTCAGCAGACCTTGGTATGCTTCACAGCTATTACACTCCAGAAGAACTAAATCTGCATTTTAATTACTGTCAAGTTGCTTAAGTTTTACCCAATCTACTGGATATTACCCTCCTAAACATAATAAGAATTTAAACAAAGAAAAGTCATAAAAAATTAAATAACAAAAAGTGTAGCTGCCAATTTGAGGTTAAAGATATTAACTAAAAATATCAGAGACAAATTTTCAAAGGGTTACAACCTAAATTCTCTTTTTGTAAGCAGTTTTCTATCCACAGATAACAAGCAAAAAGGGAAGCGTTCGTGCCACATTAATTGGTAGATAGGTGCACCCAAACTTTAGAAATTTTTCTTCTTATTTGGCCTTACCATCAGGCCTGCAATTTTGTAAGTCCATCAAACCTCCTTCTTCTTTAGAAAATGAAGTTGTACAGAGAAACACCAACTGACATGATAATACCAAGTACTACTGCAGTGGCTGAGACAACCAAGGCCCTAAATTCACCTGATGTTTCACTCCAACTAGAGCCACCTGCTTGCTGTTGACATAAATCAGCCTCATCAACCTCCACCTTTGCTATTACTAAGATCTTAAGGAGATATCTTCCATAAACATATTAAGCAACCTGTAATCCAAGCACTGGTGAGTATGCTCATAGGAAATTTTTCTATTAGGTCCAGAAATGGCTAAAAGAATGCTAATTTGGGGCCTGAAAACACAGGGTCCTATGGAGTCCACAGGATATTTCTAGTACCTCAGAAAAACCTATTCCAGACTTGCTGGCTCTTCCCACCATGTCCTTCAGTTCTAGAAGATCACAGTTCCATGCCCTGAGTCAGAAAAGCACTTAAGCTAGAGGAATGTATCTTGGATGATGGAAAAACCCCAGATGCATTTAATATATTTCCACTTGGAGGAACAGTGCACAAAATGTCTATTTAAAAAATAAAAATCCTTTTAGTGGCTCTGGAGGGTTTAAACACTTCAGGATAGATTGGCATAAAATTTTTGAAAAGACTAACAGCTCATTATATGATGAAAAGATTCTATTAAGATGTAGAATAGATATGAAAGTTATTAATTTCAAAGAAACAAGCCTATATTTGTTAGGAAACTTTAGGAAACTTTTTTTTTTTTTAAGCTAATGTTGCAGGAATAGTTATCTTACTAACGTCCTTTTCCAAAACTTAAGTTGGTAAATTCATATCCAAAGTCATATTCAGAAGGCAGGGCTGGAAATTTTAGAACTCAAAGATTCCAGCCCTACAGGACACAAGGAGGCTGAGGTTCCCTGCATTGAGTCTGCTTAATAGATCACATGCCTGTCTTCTGTCCAAAAAACAAAGAAATGCTGCTTTACACCGGATTTTAGTATGCAAAACATTTTTCAAAGTATATAAACACAAGAAACACAAGAAACTTTGGATGAAAAAGAGAAACATAAGAGAAAGTAACACTTTGTCAATACAGTTTGAATATATCCCCCATGTACCTCTGAAGAAGAGTATATTAGCTATCAATCAATATATTAAACCAATGAAGACAGATTTTTACCATCATCATATTTTTGAAGGAATATTTAAGTCACAATCTTTCTGGCGTACTGTTAGTAATCTAATAGAAATGAATCAACTGTATCAAAAATAAACCTAAAAGAGAAGAATGAAATCAGACTAAAAATGCTGTCAGTAGAAGTCCTGAGCTTACAAGGAAGATTGACAATATTATTAAATTTCAGTTTTATCTTAGTAATTTTATCTAGATTCCAGACTCATAAGGCTTTGAACATATGTAAATTAAATCTCCTGAAGGAAAACCAATACATACACAAATATAAATGCGAATGATTTACAAAACAAATAAAATGGTAGCAAGAATCAAAACTGCCAAATTCTTCATCACACCTAGAATCATTCTATAACTGTCTAGAAGATATGCAAAGGGAGAAGCACAGAAAAGCCCCCACCATGAAGGGGGGGGGGTTGCATTTCTTGAATTATGAAAATCCAAATGCATATAATTATGGATCTGAACACCTTTTGCCAGGCTTCGAAAAGATAGCAAGGTAATTCAAGCAAAGGAAGTGAATAAAAGTAATAGAATTGTCTACAGAACACAAATGCCATAGCTACAATTTCCAGGCACAGGGGACAAAATGGAGAAATGAGTTGTTAAAAATAACATCGGTGAATTACAGCTCTGCACAGACATTAGTATTTTTATATAAAATGAATTAGTGATTAGCTCTGGATACAATCCTGCAACATAGAGCTCTAAAGCACATCCATGGCTCTTCTGGAGGATCCCCATGTGTGCTGTCCTATTGTGCCACTGACCTCAATGAGGGTGAAAACATGTCAGGATCTCAAAGAACCCACTTGGCACTTGTAGTGAAAAGTGGAGGTTTGGCACTCTGTTTTAAACAAAGAGTGATTTATTTCACATGTATTTCTAGCACATGAAACCTGTGCTTTGAGCTGGAAACAGCAGCTTACATGATTTGGAGGAAGAGACATAGTCATGATTGCTTGGATAACTCCCAAAATTAAACCCTCTGGGTCTGAATCTTCTGAAAATGCAAACAAGAAAAGAATGAAGGTGATAGAGGAATCATTCTGTGTTACATAGTGATGTTCAAACCTTGCATGTAAAGAGAGACAGAGAATGCATTTAGAATCTAGAAAACCTCCCAGTTAAACTTCTCCTTCTTTTAGAGACTTTGAAAGTTAAGCCGGCTTCCATTCTGCAGGAATCTCAATGGAAGGGTAAAATATTTCCATGTCTTGCAATGGATAAAAAACATTTGGCAGCTGGTCAAAAGTTTAGGAGAAGCTGCACAAAGCACAACAAGATGAATAGAAAAGATGCCTTGAAGCAGTGAAATGGAAAAACAGGAGTTGGGAAAGGTCATTCACAACAGTAAAACTACTGAACATTTTAATCACAGCCTGGTTCTCTGCTGCTCTCACCCTTATTTCACTGTCATTTGTACCAGTGTAAAATGGGTGCAAGACGTGATTCAAACACTATTTCACACCCACTTTTGCTGCTATTAACTACCACTGCAAGGTGTGAGGCAGTAGTTTATCCAGCTCCAGTTTTGCAGCAGTCACAAACCTTTGGGTCAGTGGGAATGAAACTTCACAAAAATATATTCAATTAAACTGTACTTTACACAGAACTTGACATTTGAAAAGAAATAGAAAAGAAAGGAGCTTTCATGCATTATAAATATTATTTCTGAAACTGTGCACATATTTTTACTCTAAAAGCCCCCCAAATGCCACCGCTAACATCCTAAAATAGGTAAGTAGAGAAAAAATACAACTCTCATCAAATCCCTATTTGAAACAGAGGTTTAGGGTTGATGTAAAAATCACAGGAAAACAAATTCAAGAAGTGGTTGACTGATTTTTCTAGACATTCCAAAACATTCTAATTCTTCTAAGTGTCATTAAGCGTTTCTGTGGTGAGCTGGAGAAAACCAAAGTGGATTCCAGGGGTAAAAAAAAACCTCAGAGAAATCGGTGAGGAGAGTTTGCATACACAGATACTGTACCCATTGCACCAAGTCTTTTTAGTTCTTAGAGAGGCATCTAACAGAACTGCATAGGGAATGTCGTAATAGGACAAGGGGTAATGGCTTTAAATTGAAAAAGGGTAGATTTACACTAGATAGATGGGAGACATTCTTCCCTGGGAGAATGGTGAGACCCTGGCACAGGTTGCCCACAGAAGCTGTGGCTGTGCCATCCCTGGAAGTGTCCAAGGCCGGGTTGGGTGGGGCTCTGAGCAACCTAGGAGAGAGGAAGGTGTTCCTGCCCATGGCAGGGGGCTGGAATGAAATGATTTTTAAAGTCCCTTCCAACCCAAACCATTCTATGATTCTATGATTACAGTGCAAAAAGTGAAGTCTTACTTTCATTTTACACTGAATTTAAAAATAAGCACTCCTATTGAGAAAATGTAGCAACAAAATGTTCCTGTATTCTTTTAGAGTATGAAATAATAGCTAAAATCTATTAATTTTAAGGCCACTTAAACTTTGTCTGCTTTAATTTCCATTTATGACTGCAACTAAACCAAAGTGGCTTAGTTTAAGTCTAGCTCAAGAGTTCCCCAAGTCCAGATTAACAGAAATAAAGAGAGAGTAGGGCTGCAATGTGAGGTGCCAGGTGAGGGTTGGTCTCTTTGCAGGTAACAAGTGATAGGATGAGAGGAAACAGCATCAAGGTACTCCAAAACAGGTTTGGATTAGATATTGGGAAATTTTTCTTCACTGAAAGAGTGGTCAGGCATTGGAATAGGCTGTCAGGGAATTGCTGGAATCACTGTCCCGGGAAGTGTTCAAAAGTGTATCAATGACCTCAGAGGTCTTTTACAACCTCAGTGATTCTATGATACTTGCTTTCTTTCCTCCATCATTATGGATACCATGAGAATTATTCACAGCACAAACACTATTTTGATGTACTTGCATTACCTTCTCTTTCTACCAACAAAAATGGAATACATTTAATGTCAGATATCACACATGTAAGGAGTACACATCCCCGAAGAGCTGGGAAATGTACTGCATTATTTCCTCCTTTTATGTCCACTAAATAAGTGATAGTCCCAAAAGCTTACTCAACACTTTATTCTGCCTTTTAAGTTTGTTTCTTTTATTACCTGACAATGTGTATCTGCTGCACATTGAAAAGCTACTTCCATCTCTCTGGTGTGGATTTTACAAGGCTTGGTTTCTTCAGCATTTCCAGCAAGTCTAACAATACCAATAAATTAAATCTAGTAAATAATTCCCATTTGCGAGAAAACTTTGTAAAGTTCTCTGAGTCCCCCTGCATGGGACAGACCTGCACAGGAAAGAAAAAGTGGACTTCACTCTCATCATTAAATTGTATGAAGCAACAGCTCTGAACATGCAACATTTTTTGTCCACACTCTATGAGTAAGGGCAGACAAAAAGACTTTGAGTATTGGGGAATACTCAAAACCTTGAGTGCTGTCTCAAATACTTCAATCTTTCCTTTCCTGTCCAATCTGTTTTGCTGTTTTTCAGCACAGGGCAGGTTCCTGACTCACACTGATAGAGGAAATTTCCATAGCAAATGAGTAACTTAAGCTCAGACACTTGGATATTACTGCATGTTTAATGGTGCTTGGCTGCATTTTGCTGGGTTACACAGGGCCACAAGAAAGAAGTCAGGTTTCAAAAAGTGGCAGAATTTGGCTGTTAACGATGTTCTCTCTTTAGAAATTGGTTTTGTAAATGTTCCTCTGAATTCCTGAAATGCTTTGTGATGCTCCTGAGCAGTAAAAAATTGGAAACAAATTTTCCTTGTTCCTCTCCTTCATTTCCCTCATTCTTGTAAGAGCTGGCCTTCCCTATTTTGCTCTGAAATATTCACTATGTATTTTTTCTTTTCTGGGGTCAACAAGTGCTGCCTCTTTGGTGTACTCCAGGGAGCTTTCCTCATGCAAGCCTTTTTCTTCCTATCTCTAGCTGTTTAACTACTAAACCAACTGATATTAAAAGTCTCCAAAATACCAAAACAGCATATATGATCTGCTTATTTTAAGATTGTCAAAAACAAAGTTTATTTTTAGAATGAAGCTTGCTTTCATCCTTTAACTTGTGGAAGACATATAATAGTCTTAAAGACACTTCCATGATTTAATATTTTATCTTATAAAATTCTTATACATATGCACAAGATATTAAGCAATAATAAGTACCTTTTTCAGCTAATGTAAGAAAATCAGCCTCTTGTGTGGTCACAGGTTTCATATAATTTTCATAAAAGAATATTCAAGTTTCTGAGTATATATTGCAATATCTGTTTTACTCATTACACCGGAACCTGTTCATGGTTCTACACATAAATATTTTATTTTTCCTTCTTCTTCTCCTTTAAAATATAATTCTAGGTGTCAGTCTTTTCATTGTGCTGTATGTAGATGTCTTTAAAAAAACACAAAATTTATTTCTCCAAACTCAAAACCTTTAACCACTCGCTTGCTGAAAAAAAACCCAAACAAAAACAAACCATCCTAAAAAACACCACGATGAACTAACAACATTTTGTACATTTAAACTAAACAAACAAACACAATTAAAAACAAGCCCACCTCATCACCTTCTTGTGCAAAGCTTATATTGTAACTAAAGGTGAAATTGAGTTAAATCCCTATCGTTTCCCAGTAGAGAAGGAAAAAATCAGTTTTTACTACTGGAATGACATCACAGTTTTCTCTAGTCCTGACAGCACATAAGTGCATTATGCTCGTGGGCTCAGTAATCAGGTCACAAGCATCTGTGGGCACGCATTAAGTTTGTGCAAACAACTGTGTTTGGAGGTCAAGCTAGTTGATGTGTGCATACACATGACTAATGAGCTATTTGGCACTGCCCATCCATGAATTCCCTGCTCATACATGGAAAAATATTCACAAAATATAGGCATATACCTGCATGCTACCTAATGTTTGGTGGCCAGGTTTTGCTTTCTCAGAAAACAACCTTTTGTGATCATTATTTGTGTCTTCAGTAATATCACTCTGGATTCATATTGAGAGTGGAATTTGTTTCTTGTCTTAAAAAGTGGATTTAAGCCTTGAGAATGAAGCTTAACTGCCTTTCCTTTAGAAAACTAATCTAGCAGACTCTCAGAGTGAAAAGGAAAGAACTAAATATTTTCTCTACAGAAAGTATCTTTGACTTAAATAAAAAGGTTAGTCCATAAAGTGGTCCTTAGTGCAGAGATATTTTTTTGAAACACTACACAAATAGTCATGTAGGTCACCAAATTGCATCAAGTGTCTGCATTAAGTAGTAGTTAACCCTGATATAGATAACTGTGGACATTCAAAAACTGTTAAGCTACTGTTTTGAGAAGACAATTGGATTACAGTGAACTGAACTCTTCCCGTATAACCAGACAAGGTACTTTATAAGAAAAAGACCCTACATTTAATCTTAGTGGAATACAATAATTAGGTTTGCAATTCTCATGGAACTATTGATGGAAGCTATGCAAATTAATTAGCAAAACAAGTAGTTAGTGCGAAAAGGCCAATAGCCTCAATAAATAGCCTTCCCCCATACACTGGTGAGTTGAAATAGTTTTTGCAATCAATACTGGAGTAGGTGTAGATCCATCAAATGTTCTGCAGCCTGCAAGATACATGTGACAGGATATGGATACAGGATCAGAGCAACCCACACTGACTGTCTGAGCTGATCCTGCACATTATCACCAGCAAAGCCACATGCTACAGCTTGTTTCCACCAGACATATAGGAAATATATACAACCCTGGTTAAAGAAAGCTTTATCTAAAAACTTTCTATCCAGGCCTGAACCTATGGGTTCCATAAATGATTTTGTTAACCCTGGAATAGCTCTGTGTAATTTTTTTTAATCAGAAAATTATTTTATGTATGTGTATATCTGAACTATGTGGGACAATGTTATAGGCAAGCAACTGAGCGTCATTCATTTGCATGATTGCATTCACCCTTTGCTGCAGCATAAAATGTTTCTTATATTTACATTCTGTGTGGTGGTTTCTTCCATTTTTTAATACGATGTCATTTTTCCCCAGTAAAATAAAGACTAATATTAAATTCATTTTCAGAAGACACTATCATATGGAAGAAAAAGACCTAATGGCTATAGTAGAAATAACACTGAAAAGTACATAATAGGAGGTTGTCAAAAGATCTGAGGTTTGGGTTTAGATTTCTTCCCTGGAGATGAGCAATTTCACATTTTGTAGTTATTTGGCACTATTTGCATAACGTCTCAAGCTGCAGCTTTTAGTCAGTGCTGTATGTCACGTTTGGTTTAGACAGCAAATAAATAAGAAACATCTCTTTTGATACACAAAGAGCATACCTGAACCAGGTGAATCTCAGAAGATGAGCAAAATCCCCAAATTTCTAATATGATTTTAGGTTAGACTTGTGAAAACGCATTTTCACTTCATCCTCTGGCTTCTTGATGAGAACAGAAGAAAGTCTTGAACACAGCATGAAGAAAATGGATGCAAATGAATCTGCAGAATGTCCAGAGCTATTCAACTCAAAGCTCCTACATACAGAGCCTGGAATTAGCTTGCTTTTCAAACTTACATGTAGAATGAAAACTGCTTTCTTGGCTTAATCCTGTCATTTTGGCAACTCACCAACAACAAGTAGTTGTGCAAGAGAAATTCTGCACTGACCTTGTCCTCATCACAGGCTCTCTGGTAACTCCGTGAAGAAAAGCACCTTCAATGTTCATTCGGACACAAAATACAACTTTTCTATTGTGCACCAGAGTTTAACTGAGTCTTTTATTTAGATAAAAAAATAAGGTAATTATGTATGACAAGATAACTATATACCAAAGAAAAAAAAAATTCCAAAATGCAAACTAGGAATGTATTTTTAAAGAAATATATGTTACTCAAACAAAACATATAGTTTACATAGCTATCAGTCAAGTTGTTTCCTTTAAAGAAGAAGATGGAAAAGGAAAATAAAAATAGTATCCACAAGAGCTTGGACTAACTTTAAGATATGAAGACTTATAGCTGATCCCCTTCAGTGGGTAACAAATATAAACTGATTTTAAAGTTGGGTACATTAATAAAATTTTCTCTTCCTGAGTTTGATATCAGTTATGAGTCAGTTTATTTATAACTAAAGACATGTTCAAAATGCTAGGAAATTAACCACTATAATTTAACACATTAAACAACTGGAGCAGCATTAAAACAAACTTCCTAAAATTTACAGGAATGAAACTAGACAATGAAAGGATAAAAATAAGTTTCTTCTAATGTTCAAGTAATCCTTTTTCATTAGTAGAGCTGCCATGATTGTGATATTTAACAGTTGTATGTCACTTTAAATCTTAAAAAACTGTGTAAACATTAATTATAAATGAACATTAATAATACACCTCTGTCTAAAGTATTTAAGTATTTATTAACTCTACTTTACAGGCACTATGACAAAGAGAATCTCAAATTTCAAACTTCAAATACTTAAATTGAGGGAATAAATCCTATATTAGCTTTACATTATTTTCAAAAGCTACATGAATCAAAAATATAACTTGTAATTTAGAGGTTCTGGAGATCTCACCCCATCTGAAGATCAGGCTATTTATTTAGTATCCAGTAGTAGTCCAGGTTTAGGACAGCAGCTCGGGACCACACAAGGTAAGAAAAGTACTGATTTGTGATTCATTTTGCTTAATTTCAGCCCTGCAGATGCTTTAAATACTCAGTTTATCTATCTGGGATGTATCTGTAGTCAACAGGAACTGAAAGAGATTTTCCTTCTATCCTAACAGCTGCATCTAATCTAAGAGGGAAGGAGGAAAAGTAGACAAGCAGCTTACAGTGGCCATGTATAAACTACTTGAAGAACATACAGCCCAAATGTGCAAGGCATCCACAATAATTTCTTTCCACAGCATCAGCTCAAAACCAGCAAGGGCAAGAACTCCAAAAGACCTGCAAGGTCAGACTGCCATCACAAGAGCATTCTAAGACTGTGCAAGGGTTATGCCTCTCTCCAAAGTGCTTGTTTATTCCAGAAAAAGCTAAATAATTCCTCGTAAGATGCTATTTAATAGCTTACTATTACAATAAAAAAATTGTTATGCAACAGATGCCTCATAATTAAACTTTAAAAAGCTGCACATCACAACACTGTGCAGAAGAGTCACTTAAATACACAATCCAGTGTTCATGTAGAAACAGATTAAATGCTTGGACATGGATTTATCCACACAAAATATTCTTCCAATTGGCCAGATGCATTTTATAATCTATATGTATATTATTAAAACTACTATGAAAGGGGTTGATTCTTTATGCATAATCAGTTCCTATTGAATTTAAATTACTTTCAGTAAAGCACTGATGCAGATAAAATACTCTAAATGTACAGAATATTAAGCAAATGTTTATATTAAAAAACTGCTTTCAGGTGAAAACGTGCTCAGCAAAGCACAACCCCCATAGTGCCTTGCAGAATATTAATGCTCAGTAGATCACGAGATGACAACAAGCATTCCTATGTAGGAGCTTGGAGGGGAATAAAAGGTAGCATTCAGATGACAAGCCTTAAGAATAGAAATGTGCAAACACATGGGGGGTGATACTATTGAGATGTAAATGAAGTTAGAAATATATGGAATCAAACCTGCTTAGAGTCAGGAGTGTCTTGTAAAACAGGGACAACAGCATGTTTAGCATGAGCAGCTTCTGCTGGCCCCTGTGCCCACCAGAATTTGCATAAAGGCTACCTAATGGTGAATAGAAATAATATGCAATTCGTACTGGACAAGGATGAAAATAAGCCTACCCGAACCAACCTCAGTGGAGGCTATGGGATCTGGGATCAGAATCAAAATTTCATAGTCAAACTAAGGTCTGGTCAAAGTGGAAAAAACCAAAAACACAAAAAGGAGGGGCTGGACACTATGGATTTCATCTAGTGAACCTGTAAGGACACCAGCACTAGAGTGCATTTCTTACAACTTCCTTTGAAATTGAAAACATGAGCTAATACCTTAAAAACATGGGTACCAAGCCCATTTAATAGTCATGCTCCTAAATGCAAGTTTTTCTTCATCCTTACTTGAGCCTCAAGGAACAGCTCATGATCCTGTTTGTCCAGCCCAGCAGAAGTGAACAGTTACTGTCTGAGTGGTCCTCAGGGTCAGCAGAGCAGGAAGACAACTGTGGGAATTGTAGCTCTCCCACCAAACTCAACTGTTGGGCTGTTGGGTGTCAGTTACAATTTGGTGCTCCTAAAAGATGACCTTAGTTCACTCTAAGGACTTGTAATCCAGGTAACTAGTCTTGATTAGTTGCCCAAACTCTCTTAAAAATCTCTACGTACAAGAGCAGGAAAAAAATAATGCAGTTTGTCCTAAGCAGGGATAATTTGTAACAGCATTTCACTCCCACTCCACACCATCCATGGTGGCATTTGCTCTAGCAATGCAACCCCCACTCTATATTGATTATGGCAGGACCCTGGATTAGACATCTCAATTCAGACACCCGAAGATGTTCCTTTCCTGCATCCCCTTCCAGACAAAAGAGAAGCCAAATTAAAAGCCAATAACTTTTTGTGGAAAAAGTTATTGTGGAAAGTACTTGTGGAAAGTACCCCTTGCATTATTTAGGCATTCTTCAGGACTGAGTTCTACTGGATCAAAACAGATCTAAATTACAGATTTTACTATTTTAATTGTTCTTTCTGTGGGTTTAAAGACTAACAATCTCTGTTTGGAAACAGTAAGAGGAACAGAACATTTTATTACACTGCCAAAACTACATATTTATTAGCGTAACTGCTTTGGACGTTGTTAGCAATAAAGCTCTGTCTACCTAGGAAATACATCCCAATAGTAACCATAAATGCTCCTGTCTGATTCAGATTTTACTCAACTATTTACCTTGATGAGAACGAGCTTAGGATGGGCCCCTGCAGCTCCACTGTTTAATAAGAGCTCACACTATTTCTTTCAGATCAAAAATTGGAATTGCACTATTATGTAAATGTTATTGCTTCAAACCAAAGATTGGTGTTGTCCTAGCAATTAACTGTCTGGTTAATTAGACCTCTTTCCTTTTGCTCAGCAACCTGCATTCATGTGCATATACTGTTACAAAAATAAACTAAGAAGCTTTACGTAGCTCATGCAGAATTGCTAGGAGATAGGCAATAACAAGAAAAATTAAGCCTTATTCTGAAAACTGAAACCTATTAAAAATGGAAATGTAGCTTTTCTACAACAAGCAGAAATCCAATAAAATTGTGAACTTTGTCATGTGGAGTGATGGATTTGGAGCACTCAAGAAGGACAAATGAATCATGCTGAGCTGTTAATATCCCTGCCAATTCTATGGTGTTCCACTAGCATGTGAAACTGTCTTTGTTTGCTTTCCTAACAACCATCTCTTAAAAGATTCTCTGGGAACATAGGAAGCTTCTGTAGTGGGATAATTGTTTCAACAGCTTGGACACTGATTTTTTTTTTATGAGTAATAGAGGACTCAGATCATTACTATGGAGTGTAATACTTGATGTCAATGGGCACACTGACAATAATGTGCAAAGATGATTAAAAAATAACATTCCTGTAAGAAAATAAAGTGGTCTTTCTTGGTAAATTTATGTCAGTTTTGCTGCTGTTGTGAATTTCTAGTTTATTATTTTTTAATAATAGTAATCATACTTCTATTTATTAGGCAAGGGTAGTAAAGACTATGAATTATTAAACCTTAATAGAGAGAGAATCACTTCAAAGATGCATTAGAGTATTCAGATTATGTGGCCACTAATGCCTTAAAAATAAAGAGCCCTACCTATTCACTACTTATTTCACAAAGGTCTACCATGTACCTTCGAATCTACCTGTATTTTACAGTAGAAAACTGTACAGACACTTAAAAATGTTTATAATCTATAATACTGTTTTCTAGCTTAATAAAATCAGTCTTTGAAGAACTGAAAATAAATTCAAGTATAAAATTTGGGGCACACATTTTTCAGTTGACACAAGCAGATATACAGTTCTAAAAAGTAAATAAAATTTCTTCAAATCTGTCTCATAGGGAACTGCCTCCTTTTCAATAAAACAATCTCCCTCCACATGACTAAGCCATTAAATAATTTAGGGAAAGGGCACAAAATATGAAGAGTAAAAAGGCACTGAGTACCTTGAATGAGAGTGTGAAAAATCTTTGCTTTTTTATCTATTTATGTGAAAAAAAACAAAACCAACAAAGAAATCCTTACTTTATTCTCTTTTTACATCCTGGGCAATGCCTTCTGCAAGACATTGCAAAGTCCGTGTGTATGTAGATATGTAAAGTTGAAATTTTGAGGAAATAATGTCAGGAATTCCTAATGGAATCCTCACAGGTACACAGGCACTTTTTTGATATAGAAAAGTAAAGTATTGAAAAAGTAAACATATTTCACAGTAGTAATACATTAATCACACACAATCAAATAATTTGAATAACACCCAGGAAAACTCATTGTCTTTTATAAGTTGTATTACTCCTTAATACAAAATGGGATTATTGGTTCTGTTGGGGGCTGCATTTTGGGGTTTTCTTGGTTTGGTTTCGGTTTTTAAGAAACTCCAACACAGCAGATTTAATTACCATTATATAGACAAGGAAATACAAGAAAAAAAATAAAGATAGAAGAGTTTCAGTCTCAGGAGGCAAAAAAAAAAAAAAAGTATCAAATATAAAGCCAAGAATATGACTTTTGGAGCTAATTATTTAGAAACAGCTCAAGATGGTGTGTAGCTCCTATTAATAGTCTGTAGAAATAATGCCACTCTAAAGAATGTACCAGATGGTGGTGAGACACTGAAAGGAAAAGCATTTTCATTCCATGTGCCTCTAACAGTTATCTGATCATCCGAGTCCTTAGGCATTCTGGTTTGCTGAAGGTATCAGTTAAAAAATTAAAAAAGATCTGATATCATGTTGGGACATGAATCTTAATGTCAAAATGGCACATATTTATTTCCTGTTAATGGCAGATGTATATATGTGCTCCAGCTAAGGAACAGCACACTCAGGAAATTACATGATGATCTATCATAAAGTTTGGGTACTGATAACAGAATGAATATATTTCAGAAATGCGCAGATGCCTTATTTTATAAGCCTAACATTTTTTATTATTAATGTGTGTACAGCAGCACAGATAGCCACTAATGGATATTGAAATGATAAATTTATTTTCTCATTCTCTTTGTTGAGCATTCTGCCCTAGGAGATTTACTACTGTACTGGGAGCTTCTGTCAGGATCTCTAAGGTGCTTTTCATAGATATTTTAAATTCCTAGGAAGTGGATTAGACTGTGAGATAGTGCTCTTGTGATGGATGAAAATACCCTTGCTCTGCAGAGCCAATTCCCTCCCCATTGCCTCTGGGGCAGGAGGGTGCACAGGGCTGTTCTGTGAGGGAGGGATAACCCACACCTTGCTTTTCACATGGAACCACTTGTCACCCCAGTTTGGGAAGCTGAGCTCTACTCCACCTGACTTCCCCTCCTTTCATACTTGGTGGTTTGCCAAACACCCACGGATTTTAGCAGTGCAGGTGCCATGATGTGAAGCTGATATGCAAAGAAAAGAGCGAGCCTGAACTGGACATTTTGCTGCCAGTACTGGCAGAGCCTGGCCATGGCAGCACAGCTCCAACACAGGCAGAGCTGCCCTGGTGAGAGCATTGTGTCATGTGGGGTGAGCCCCTTGGAGACTCACCCCAAGAGGATCCCCTTCCAGCACGGCGCTGGCATCAGCCTGAAACTGTGGGGATAAATCCATGGATGACACATTACAGCACAAGCTCCTCCCCAGCCACGATGAGAGGCTGAAATCAAAGGATAACTAAGAGTCAAACCTCTTTTCACTACTTTCCCATCACTGATTTCCATTACCAAGCGCTGGATACTTCTTAATTGATGCTTTCAGCTCGCAGTAATTAATTGTACCTAGACTTCTTTTCATCTCTTGAAATACATAATATCACAATGGGCTCAAACAAAGGACAGTAAAAGCAATCTATATTACTGCTAAGTAAGAGTATTCGCTGGTCTTTATCTTAGCTTTACATGCCTTTCATCTGCTTTACCAACATTAAAACTCAGTTAGGATGCTTTTTGGAAGTGAATAAGGTACTGTAAAAAGAGCATATTAATAGCTGTACATATAACTTTTTATCATTTTAGTCAGGTTTATTATTTGGTGTACTGTAAATCAAATTAAGTACATATATTAGTACTGACAGTGTGTGCATAATTAGTTTTTAATCTTTACTGCCTGAACTTGTATTCATTATAAATAAGCAGACATAGACTTCTGAGCCATATCTGGGCATATGAATGGCACATTTAGATGTACACTACTGTCATTTATACATATGTTGCTCACACATAACCCTGTGATAACTTAGTTGTGATTTTCAGGAGCTAAGAATACAAAATGCTTGGAAGAATTTCAGAACTACTTTAAAGAAAATTAGTAACTTAGAAGATCACATTTTCTTGTTCACTTCAATTTCCTCATCTGAAAACATATGAATTACAAAGTCACTTCCATTGCAAGAAAACGGTTAGGAATTTTTTCCCTTTTTCCTACACTTTGAGAAAATCCTACCAACACAGAAATTTCACTGTATACCTTAATAAGAAGAACTCTTTTGTAAATGAGCAAAGGACCCAGACAACCATTCTAGCATGAGGATAAAATCACTAGATTCTTTCTAAATAAAGCCATTATATTGTTATTAAATCTCATAGTCAAAGAGCTTTCAACTACTATGCAAAAAATATTCTATATAGGATGGAAAACACCACTTAGGTTCTAAAATGTGATGTCATCGCAATCATTGTATGCACTGAAACATGACTAATCAGATTAATTTTAAAAATCTATTTTTATTTTGCCATGCTCCTTCTCTTAAACACTCTACAAAAGCATGAGCTGACTTAAATTATAACAATCCATTATTGTATTGTAAGAACATCTTATTCTCTAGGTTAAAAAAATAATATAGATAAATACTCAGCAGACTGAAACAATTTTACTAGAAAAGGATTTAGGACATTTAATATCAGTAATCTGCCTACAGACCGGCAGACAGATTCAATGTACTTCAGAACTCTGTACAACACCAAAAAAGAACAAGTATAAAGGTGTTATGCACACTAAAAGCTATCAAAGCTAATTATTAAATGTTACACTACTCAATGTTTGTTGGCCAAATCAGGATTGATACAGAAGAAGTAAAAAGGGAGCTTAAATATTTGAGCTAATCCTCTTGCACCTATAAATTAACATACACTAGGAAAGGTTAAGCCTGGTTACAAATCTCAGTAAATCAGGAAGATTGAACAGCTCTAACAATACTGTATAACAGTATTCTGAAATATCCATATCCATCTTTCTACACTTCACTTTGTGGTCCTACAGTGCCTGGGAATAGCTGACTTCCCATTTCGGGTCATGAGGGAATATTTATTTCAAAACTGGAACAATCTGCTGGTGATATAGGATTTTCCCCCTTCTTTTACTGAAAGACTTAAAAAACCTAAAGGGACTTAAAATGATTAAAAATAGTATCTTAATATTAAGATGTAATATAGATATATCCATTAGTTGATTGTGTCTGTGTCCCCTGTAGGCTGAAAGGGCCTCTTCTAGAGAGAGCTGGCAGAAGTCCAGATCTCCTTAAGATTAAAAAGGATTTTTATGAAAACTCTGCCATTTGACATGGCACCTTGTACCTTTTAGGTTATATCAAGACCCAGAAGCCTGCAAAGTGCAGACAATAACCCCCATTACAAACTGCTCTTTTTTTGGAGACCACTGTGTAGTGTCAACCCTGCATCCTGGTGGAACATCAGGATTGGGGAGGGAAGGTATTGATGTCTTCCTGCTGATAAGTTAATGAGGAGTCACCCTGTACTTATTTTCTCACCTTTCAAATTTTCCCTTTTTCTTTTTATTTTTAATCTACTTGTCCCAATTAATCATACGTAAAAGTCTATTTTTACATATATTCACCCTCTAAGTCCCCAAGTGCATTAATTCAACTTACTTCTATACATAAGCACTTGAAGCCTGTATCCAGTCCTTAATTTCAGACCTCATAGGAATATTAAAATTAAAATTAAGGCCACAGTACACTTATACCCACTATGCTGCAACCGGCAAACACCCAGCACACAATCCCAAAAAAGGAGTGGGTTTTGATCACTGTTCAAGCGAAACTTCAGAAAATAACTTTCCTTCAGAGGGAAAAGGTGGGCTAAAGATGTTACAAATAATCTCATTGTTTGATCCTATCCCTTCATGGGAGAATTCCTGGTTACTTTCCTAATGACATCAGAGAAAATGCTTACAGCAACATTTTATATAAATCAAAGACATGTTCTGCAGTAATGTTGTTTAATACCTACTTTTAATGGTTTGTTGTTTTGAAGTATTTTTAATTGTCAAAAAATTTATTTTAAGAAAAGAATAGAGAACTAAAGTAGACGCATTTGGCCTAAATCTGCAAATCCAAAAATTCTAAGTCATACCAACCTGCTTTTGTCACATACTGGCACAAGAATTCAGTTTCCAGATCCAAGGAAAGAGAAAAAAATGCAGCTATGGAAAACAGAATGGAAGTACATTGTATAATACAAAGAAAATAAAAACTCTTAAGAGACTATAATGTGGTAAAAGGAAAGAACAATAAGAATATAGGAATATTATCCAAAAAAATGAAGAGTTGATTTTGGTAGTTATTATTTTGTTATGAAATGCTAATTTTGGAAAATTACTACCTGTTCCCTAAAAGAGAAGGTAAAGGAAAACCATGAGCTGCTCTTGGTCTCAAAAGAGAAGTCTTACACAGATTTCACATATCTTTGAATTCCTCATCACACTACAGGAAAAGACCAAACAACCTCTTGAAGACCTATCACACCTTTAAGGAGACTAAAACCTTCGCTTGCACCCTTTGAGACACAGAAGAATATTCTAGAAATCCACATGAATTTACCATAAAAATCACAGAGAACTCACCTGAGCAAAGCCAGGTAAATTATCAAGGAGAAACAGATGGGATCAGTGCTAAGAATACAAAGGTGAAATGCACTGGAATTATAAAGGTATATTGTGAGAGTATTGTGGTGTTGGAGTGCAACATCAGTAAAAATGTCTTGACATCTTCATACAGAAAAAAGTGGAACAAATAAATGAGCCAAAGGCCAGCGAAGGATGTGGAACACAGCTGTTCTGGACCTCTAAGACCAAAGAAGTTCTGTTATCAAGTCCATAGGCTTCCCTGTTTAAGTGTGGGAGTTAAATGCTAACTCTCTTAGGTGCAATCTCCCCCAGAATTCTCTATACTGATAGCTTGGGCAAGTATTTTTAACAGAGAAGAGCTTAAATGAAACCATCTCTTCCCAATGGACTAAAGAAATTAAATTCAAACTTTTTGCCCTTGAGTTGAAAATCAGATTTGAATGCTCTGATTTCTTGTGCATTTTCAAGATTTATTCATGAGTCACAGCTGAATGCTCTATATGTTGTATTTATATGAACGAACACATAAAAAGAATAATTTCTATTATGTAGCTAAATGTATGTTTGTCAGCATCTGAAAGAATATCAATCCTGCAACTTATAAGTATTCAGTTACTCTTTTTAAATCATCATTCAGGCATTGTAAGACATATAACTGCAGCATAAACAATGACCTTTAAGTGTATCTTCTTTCCCATTATCTCAACACTGTGAAACAGTGATACTGAAATCTTTGTAATATCTGCACAAAGCTATTTATTTTAAAATCATTCCATCCAGTAAACCAACCATAATTTTATTAACAATTGCATGAAGTTGATATGGCATTCAAAGGAATACTAACATGCTATTCACCTTAGCTTCTTTTACAAAGAAACTCTTAGTTCATTTGTATTTCTGCAAAAGGGCACATGATAATTTTAATTCTTTATTAAACTTTTTCAATTAAATTTCTAAAACCTTATCAGGTATAGAGCATCTTCAGGGAACAAAACTTTCATAATAACAATACTGTGGAAGCTTGTAATCTTTAAAATGACTCATTCACTATGATTAATTTACCCTTTATTTGTATCTGTATATCTAAAGGGCAAATGTCACTTTTAGAGTTATTATTTCAGACAGAAAATTTTATACAGAATTTTACTTTAGATGTAGGTCACATCATTTATGAGTAACTGTCACGACTGACTCATTGCATTTCTGTCAATGCTTGAGCTTCTTCACATTTCAGAAACATCTCTTGAAGAAGAAATGTTGCTTATAGGCTGTGAAAGACATCACAGCCAAGCAATATTTCTCCAATTAACAGAGAGTAAGTACTGCCACATGATGAGTGTACCCAAAGTAACACTGCACACCTTATGTGCTGCAACAAAGCCATTACAGGATCTTGCACTGATTGTGTAAGCAGCTTTTGAGTGCTCCAGGCAGCAAAGATTTTCCATAGGCCATGGCATAAGAAGTTCTAATACAGAAATTGCAAATAATGCTAAATTGGCCAGTTTGGCCATATTTGCTTCAAAGCAGAACATATAATTATCAACAGCAATCCCCCCCCACCCATACTGACACAAAAATCCAGACATGAAAAGGAAAAGCATCAGTCTGTGTTCAAATGTAATGTTTGTTGGCTAGGCCATACAAAGTAATTTAGTTCTTGTATTTAAATCTTGTATGTCTTATATCTTCTGATTCAGTGTCAGAGGTTCAACTTCTTGCTGAGACCACTGAGGTTCACAGGATGAGGAAGGGGGCTGGTGAACATTTGGCTGATGTTATTGTGTGGGGTTTTATTTCTGATAATTGGCTTGGCAGCAGCACAATGCATGACTAACTGCCCACACTCTTCAGCTTCTTTCCCACCCTGTTTGTAGGGATCCCCATCCTAGGAGAAGATGAGCTCTACAGGAATGAGATCAGACCGACTGTTTGAGCCATGGGGTGGTGTGAGAGACTGAAAACCTGAAAGAGTTAATGTCTCAAACACTTGGCAGATGAGAAAAGAAATGTTACCATGCCAACGAGATAAGGTGCAGTTAGAAAAGAGGATCTTGTGGAGGCAGGATAGAGCTTTTCAGGGACCAACTTCCTTATCTTGGGTAACTATCTCCAAAACCAAGTCTGAGGCAGCATTGCACTCGTGTCTCTGACAAGAGGGAGGGGGACTCCACGGGCCCCACCCACCCCCCCCCCCCCAGCTTCTTTCTGAGAAGTTTGAGAATGAAAAAATGTGCCTGCATAAGGACTATTCTATAAATAGTGCAACTGAGAGGGTGGGGTGTGCACCCACCATCCAAAGAATCCAGAACAGAGACGATGATGGCCCTGGGTGGTGACCCAGATCTTTTTCTCTACCTCTGTTTTCCTATCTTTCCTTCTTCCTTTCTTCCTCTCATTGAATGTTTAATTCCCTGCTGCCACTGGCTGTTCTGAAATGTTAAATTATTGCTATAATGGGCCATTCAACCTATCAGAAAGTTTAAGGTTTAAATGCCATAAACAAAACTTTCAAATGGATCATTTGGTGTCGTTTCACCTCAATTTAGCCAAATGATATCCCAAATGCTGGCTGTCTCAGATAGTGAAGGCAGTCCAGGACTTCCCTCTTGAGACCCAACAAGTGTGTGCGTGAGAGCATGTGCAAGCATGAAAAAGACCTGATGCATTTTGGGAAAGTGCTACTGCTGATAATCCATCTATATTTAAATAATTTCTTTATTTACCTTGACCTGCATTAAAATGCCCCATATGATCATAGTTATGTTTGGCAACAGCCCTTTTAGTGACTACCTTCAAGGAAAAAGGTTGTTTCCTCAGAGTGCCACAGCCAGCCACCTGTGCATAGTCACAGCCTGGTAACTTAGAGGCTCCTTTCCAGCCCTTTTAATCCATCCCCCACAACACACTGCCTTTCCAAACAACACACAACCTGGCAACAGGTAGAAGAGGGCAAAAATCCAATTTCTAGCCTGGCACTTAATCAGATTATGATCCATCTCCTAGAGCAGGTGATCACTTCTGATGCTCTAAATGTCTATGAAGTGGGAGACAAAAATGTTTTTATTTTCATTCTTTTTTTTCCTATACTGAGCATCTACAAATGGCTTCTCAGCTGCAGTCAATCTACAAGCAAAACTCACCAGGCCAGTAGTAACTACTTTAAACAAAAAGACTGATTTTACTTATAACAACTTGCTTTATGAGGCAGAGATCTTTACCAGGATCCTTTCTTCCCATATTCTTGACCATCTGCCTACAACTCTCTGTCCATTTATTGCTGGTAGCAGTATCTTACTGTATTCTTTGCCATGGTGTGTGTGGCATTGAGTAGTTATCAGTTCATTTCACAGCCTTCTTGTTTGAACTCCTGCCAATGTTCATGTTTTTGCTACAAGCTTTGGAAAAATTGAAAACTTGGACAGAGACATTTTTTTTCTTTCTATGCAGTCTCTCTTCCAGATGGTTGACATTACTTTGAGCAGTCCTCTTTTCAATTTTGAAATTATTTGGTCTGGCAGTGGCTTTTATTTCGTATTTTTAGAGTCTACAAGCTGGATTTGTGTCCTGTCTAAATTTGCCTTTTGATGTCAATGAAGCCACAGAAACTTTGCATAGTGTAATGATCTTGCTTCATCAGTGGGTCAGTTATAACTCCAAATGAAAACAGTTTTCAAATAGTCTGAAATTGCACCATTAACTCGAAGTTCCTTTTTTTTTTTTTTCTTCACAAATCATGCATCTATTACTAGATTATCAACCAACATTATTAGTCAAGCATAGCTGGAAGTAGGATTGTCCTGCTGTGGATAAGTGATTTGAAGTTCTCCAGCCAGTTTTATGTTCCTCATCTAATAATAATTCGGTATCTTTCAGATATTGGAACTATAGTGTTTAATATGTAGTACAGGACACAAAACTGCATTGAGTAGGACATTGGTGAGGATCTGTGTTGGGTTATTACCCTTTCTAGGAGATACATTGTCTGCTTAAAGGCAATAATGAAACTCAAATTTGTTTAAAAGGTCTGACAAGAAATATTTCATCCGGATTGATAGTCACAGAATTTAGAAATTAAAACAACAACAACAACAACAACAACAAAATTTGTAATTTAAGACTGTTATTTTGAAGAATCTATATGTATCTAGAAGGAATGTCATAACAGGCGTAATGTGTGGCTTAACAGTTTCTTCTTAGGCCACCTGAGCCATAAAAACTTTCATAAATAAAGCTGGTAGAATACAAGTGTAGGATCTCTATGTGTGTGTATAACATATGTGTGTACATATGGGCAGCTTTGCAGCTTTAGTCCACCTGAGCTATACAAGTTTCTGTAAATAAAGTTGGTAGAACATAAGCATAAATTTCTGAGTAACTAATTGAAAATTCTGCACTTTATTCTGATTTTAGCTTAAATATCAAGAATGTATTTATGATTCAAAACCAACTCCTGGGGAAAGCAACTCTTGGAAAGCAGATGAAGCCCATAAATTCTCATTGTGACTTTGCTTTACTGCTGGAGAAGCCAGTCAGCACACAGGAGAGCTGTCATGTCCTTCAGCATGAATTTTCCAATGGCAATGAAACCAATGGGCAGAATTTAGGTCTCGCTGCCATCTGTGAGAGCTTTTCCATTGACTTTTACTGAGCCAGGATTTCATCCAGGGCTGTGAAATTATTGTTTCACTATATTATTTCCTCTGAACTAGATGGTTGTGGCACAGTTTTGTTTCAAAACAAGCATGAGTAAATCAGATAAACCTTCTCCACAATAATGCAAAAATTCCTCTCGTCTCCAGCATAAAAGTTTAAATGTTTAAATTTTCTTTTAAAATAGAGACACTAAAATCTCTTTGAAACAAAAAAAATAAATTATGCCTAAAAGTGTATTTAAAGATTGCAAAATTTTTTATTGTGAGAAAATCTTTGAGACTTGAGTCATCCAGCCTAGAAAAATAAAAGGATGAGGAAAGACTTCAGTATGTAATGCTTGGAAAGAGCTGTTTATGCTACAAGATAACAGTGAGAACTCAGTGGTGTGAATCTAGGAGTTATATTTAGACATCGTATTAGATAAATATGAGGAAGCAGTATAGGCTTTTTCAGGTTTTGGCTGTGACAGACTATAAATTGCCTAACATCCTTTTGCCTCAGTTCCTTCATAGGTAAAAGGCACTGTTGCCTTTGCTGATTTGCTCATTATTTCTTTAAGCACTGTGGAGCTACAGAAGCTCTCCCTGCCAGTGTCCACACAACACCTCAGTGTTGTACAGGTGGTGGCTCCTAGGGACTGAAAAATACAAATAACAATGCCTTTGAAAAGGAACATGCATATAGTTGGTGAATTTTCCTCATCACTGTTTTAAAGAAAGATGAGAATGCACAGTTAAGAAGCACAGTCTAGCATGTACTTGCAATAATATTTCAGAAAAATACACGTCTAACCAGTTATTTCCTGCATTATAAGGGACTGACACATTTTCTAGATATAATAGTTTATCAATTTAAAAATCAGTTAGATATTCAAATCAACCTCCTTTTGCACCTCATTCAGTTGTAATGATATTTTTCTCCAATGAAGACAGAAACACCTGCCAGTAGGGATCACATCTAAAAAAAACCAAACCTACAGTTTCCCTGTAAATAAGAACAAACCTTTAATTAGGCCAACATCTTTTCCAGCTGGCTTCCTGAATAGGTACTTGAAATCATTTAATATATTGGCAAGAAGCAAATGAAATGCATCAACTATACAAATACTCAGCTACTTTGTGGTAGGTTAGCATCTCCTAGTTCATGAACTACTGGCTTGTTGTTAATCCTACTATTATTTTTCTCGTTACCAGGATTCATGTATAACAAGTGATTTATGCATCTTGTTAGATTTTGGACTTATGTTCTATCATGAAAAAATTACCTATTTTGCACTGCTTTGTAACCACAGTGGGTTTCAGTGATGTGAGTTATTTCTAAGGCCATTACACTTCCAGCAGCATTTGCATCCCCTATAGTGAGCACTGTGATCAGCGTGCAGGGATTCTGTAGTTGCAATAGATTCCTAAAAGCAAATTTAATGACTACAGTGCAACACCAAACTCATCTACCATCATATTTTAGAATCCAGAATGCAGTAACCATCCTCCAGAAGTTTGCATTTACCACAGGTCCTTTCCAATTACATCTGAGGTTTGCTCCTGTGCATGGCATTATGATAAAGGCCTCACAGACAACTTACTGATTGGCTCTGCAGCTCTACGATGACCCAGGATGCCACTCATTTCTTAATAGTCAGACTCTTCTTATTCAGGACATCATGTCATGCATCAAATATAAAAAAGGACCTTTTATTTCCTATTCATTTGAGCAGTAAGTATTCACCCTGCGTTTCCTCTGCAAACTAAAGGTGAGCAGTATGCTAAAGCACATGTACTACAGAGAAAAGAATGGAATTCTTTCTAGTTATTAGAAAAGGAATTTAATAAAAAAAGTATTAAACTCATTGTACCTTGTCCAATGAAAACAGAAATGTCATATGAATATGAAAAAAAGATCATACAGTATGGAATATGGAAAATGTTTGAACAATAATTACTTTGGTTTGCCATTATTCCTTACAACAGGTTTGAGAGCGTAGCTTTTGTTGGAGGGCTCCGACATGAAGTGAAAAGGCTCAATTAAAACAACCAAAACAACAAACCGCTGGATTCCATTTTCAATAATGTTTAAGGTAGATCTGTCATTTCACCTACTCTTGGATTCTGGCAGATGGTGGGGTCAGGCACAGTACACTTCTCCAAAAGCACTGGGAGCCCTGAATTCAAATTCAGGTCTAGCATTGGCTCTGCTAATGCCATAGCAAAGACAGCTATTGTGTACAGTCATTTCTACAGGAAAAAAGACCAACAAAACAAGAGAACCCACAAAAAACCTACTAAAACCATCATATGGCTTCCACAGGAAAAATACAGATTGAAAGTACAGATGGGTCATGGTCCCCGAATGGAAGTGCAGTCATGCATTGCCCTCATTTAGGAAGCACTGGTATCACTGTATATAAGATTAGGTAGTCTCAAAAAAAACCACCAAAGCCACAAACAAACTAATAAACCTACCACTCCCTTCACTGAGAGCCAAACAACACTTGTGGACATGTCACTGAACTACGGGCAGATGGACACAAATGTATCAGTGGGAACTGATCTTAGTGTCAAATCCCAGACCCCACAGTGTGGTGTCACTGCCCAGAATGACAAGGCAATGGGGATCGTGGTGGGGGTGTTTCACAGCTGGGCTCTCAAAACACCAGAGAGAACATATCTGCCATTTAAAAGCTAGAATAATAAAATAAGAAGGCTATTTCTACACCACAGCTGCAACCACGGAGCGGACATAGCTGTCTAACAGGAACAATTCACCACATCCAAACACAACAGGTCCAAATATCAGGTTCTCAAGCTTTAAAGAAGGGACAAGTGTACCAGTTACCAGCACAGAAGGGTACCCACCTCATTCTCTTCACTATGGTCAGTGCCAGCTTGGTGCCTCCCAGGGCAGAGCGTGGCTCCCTAACATCTCCTCTGCTGCTTCTGCAGTACAGCAATGGGGCTAAACAGCATTTATGGACACGTACAGGTGCAATCCCATCCATGCAAACAAATAACAAGATAGCTCTTCCCCCTCCTTTCCCAGTTTAGGGAGCATTTTCTTTCTCCCCCATTACCTGTACTATTTATTTCAAATTTTCTATTCTCTGTTAAATCCTGCATTCAACTGCTGTGAGTTTTACAGACCTCTGGACATGGAGGTATTTGACAGTACATGGGTAGGATGGATTTCAGGAGCATTTTCAGTGTCAGTGTAGAATGTAGGTATCTGAGCAGACCCTATAAAACTACTAAGGAAAAATGTGCATTACAGTTTTGAAATCAAGTCCTAAGTATATATTTAGCCTACATAAATCTTAAGTAATATTAAATGTATTTTGAGATAGTTTAGACAGAAGTAATAATTTCCATAAGAATGCCATAAAAGCTGAAGAATAAAATTAAGATGTAGAGTACTAAGATTCTAAAAATGGATGTTAAACCTGCTCCAACATCATCTCTGTAGCAAAGCAAGTAGGGTGAAACTAAAAAAATCACTTCCACTTGTCATTCATCTGAGGAAGCTGTATTAATAAAGACCCTAATAGCAGGTGCAAATCGCAATATGGCTTTCATTCCACACATAGAGCATATGCTATCACTGGGAACTCAGCAAATGGATTGAAGGAATTGTGTAGCCATACTTTTTAACTGTAACACACTATCATACTAGTTAAAATTATCTGGAACATAGCAAGTGCTTGATAACTGAACCAGACCACAGCACAAATATAATGTTCTCTATGAAAAATCTCTCATTATGAACAAAGCTGGGAAAATGCAAATATATTTGCTCTATAAAGGTAACAAGCAGCATGCAAAAAACTAACTGCTATTTCTGATGTGACATTTTGTAATGAAATGATACTGTAAGATTATCTGGACAGCACAATGTTTGTGTGTCCCAGTTACTAAGTGTAGATAGCATTCACTTCTGTAACTGTCAAAATCCTTTCATAGTATTTTAATTTGTAAAGGAACCTGACTTCACTGTGGATATGTTATGATAAAGCCTAAAAAGAATTTATCTGATCAAAGAAGAATATATTACCACCACACAGAGATTTGCTTCAAATCTTGCATAACAGCAATAATAAATACAACCCACTTTTGTACAAAAACAGATAATGGGAACATAAGGGGAAAAAATTGAAATTTTCTTTAATAAGATTGTATTTCAGAAATGAAGAGAAGAATGTTTACCCATAAATAAGTTTTATAAAAAAAACACCTAAGATGCTAATGTCTCCCTAGTAACATCTGCTTGTCAAAGTCCTATGCAATCAAGTCAGCACCTAAAGATTGACAATCTCCTGCTGTAACATATTTTGGATTATGGATTCAGCATCATTTAGAGATGTTGATTTCTGGTGGTTATGAATAAATTACAATATGAACCAAGTTACCTAAAGAATAATTTAATTTCAAAATTCAAATAGCGTCTCAGTGATAAGTGAAAACAAGATCTGCAGCTTCATAATTGTCAATTGAGTATAGAGTACATAGAATTAAAATCACTGCTGTTATCCAATAAATTTTAAGGCAAACTGCTCAATGCAGTCATTCAGTGAAGGTTCACAAACACCAATGCATTACGCAGCTCATTTGTGAAAAATTGTGCTCATCAGTTCTATGGCTAGACCAGTCATTTTAGAACAAATAAAACTTGAAAATATGTTTTTCACCAGACTCCCCAAACCTGCTGATTTTAACCAACTTAACTGTTTTTCAAGATACATTAGAAATGTGACATATGAAATCCGGGGTAAATATGAAGCATAAGCCTGCATTAATCAAAAGAACTATAAATTTATGTTGAAATTGTAGGAAATAACTCTCATTGTCAGTGTAATGATAGATAGGAAATAATTTATTTTTTCTTGGTCAAGTGTAGCACCAGCATAAATCCTTCTCTAAATTTTCCCCTATTTGCTAGATGCATTATTTGCTTTAATAATGGAGTTTGTAGATCTCTTAGACACTATGCAATAGCTTCATTAACTGTACTGGATTCAGTTCAGGTAGCCCTAAATCCTGACCTCATCTACAACAGGAGCTTTAACCAATGCCACTTCCAACAGCTCCACTTTTGAGGCTCACTCTTTCATCAAAAAAAAAAAAAATTATTCTCTGTCTGGGAAACATCTCCCTTGAATGTGCCAGTTTTGGTAGCAGTGAGCCTAGCTGCATACCTAGACTGCTGGGATTTTCACTCTTTTTCACTGCAACATGTGTATTTCCCTGATTTCCAAACTGTGATATATATCCTTCAGAAATGAAACATTTTCCTGATACTGTTTTTTTTTCAATACATTTTATCAACCGGTCTGTAACTAAATGCTACAGTTATATGAAACAAATTCAGGCACATTTCTCATTGCAAAAAAAAAAAAATTTTAAATGGCTTAAGACACAAAAATATTTTCACCCTCTCAAAAGAGTTTTTCAGTGAGTAACTTTAATGTCCACAGAGTATAGATTTTTCATTCACTTCCAAAACTTCTCTACTGTCTTCTAGAGTCTCAAAAATAGCTACTTTCAATAAATTCTTCTATATGTGATTTCATAACAAGAAGCATCTTTTCGTTTTAGTACTTAGAAAAAAAAAAAATCTAAATTCCTCATCTTTAATTTGCCACAGACACTGGGTTTTATAGAGCACTTCAGATGAGCTGAATAATCACACACCTGCATGAAATTTCCTACTATTATATAGCCTGAGGGAATCTACATGTCAGCCAAGAACCTTGATTTAGGCAAGAAATTACTAAAAGTCTAATATTGTTCTACAAATTAGCATGAAAGAATATCACATTAAGTGGGGAAAATAAACCAACACAAAACAAATGCCAACAGGTAACAGTTATGACTTACCCATCTTGTACCTTGTTTTATTGGCTCTCCCTTAGCTCTCAGACCCATGTGACACATTAGCATACATAAATCAATCCTAATTATAAATTGCTGTGTTTTTAAGGAAGGAAAAGACTCAGGCTGATACATCAAGAGATGTTTGAGGCATGTAAATCAGTATTTGTACTCACTGTGGAAAGAAAAATAGAAACAGAAAGGATTTGATTTGGATAGTGAGTGGCCAAGGCAAAAAATATTAATCATTCCTTGTAAAAAAAAAAAAGATTAATTATGTTGTATCTGATAGTTTAGTTCTTCAAACTACAACAGTAAAATTAGTCTTTACTCCTATCCACAGTCAGCGCTTTGCAGGAAGTTGTTTGAAGCTCCATGGGAGCAGAGTAAAGACACTCTGCTGCATTTCCTTTGATTACTAAACACCATCACTCAGCCCCAGAGCTACTGAATGTAACTGCTAAACAAAAGGGATCTCTTCCCTCGCCATTATTTCTGCTTGAGAAGGATACTATGATCTACCATGAAAGAACCTGTGAGCAAAGGGCAACTGTAAATGCTATGATAAGGTGCTGGTTCTAATAGAGCACTGTCTCTGGTGGTCTGATAAAGACTAGATGAATCACTGTAGACTCAGGGTAACCCACAGGCATGGAAACACGAATTTTCTTCCCTTTCTTCACAGGAAGCAAGTTTCAAAACTGTTGTAAAATGTCTTTTTCAGTCTTCCGCACATGTGTATGAGATAAATGGTGTAGTTTTTAATGGATCAAAATAATTCATATGAGCTGTTAACAACAAATTGTGCCGAATAGAAAGAGGAACTTGCTTCCAAATCCTTTACCCCATAGAGCTATTAAACAAAAGTGCTTCAAGAATATGTTGATATTAAACTAAGCAGATTCCTGAAATTTGAACTTCTGAGCCTTTAATCCCCATTTGAAAAATGTATCTGACAACTGATGCATGTCCTGATACAGCTGTTTTTTCTCTCTGTGCTGTTATGACCATTTCAGCAATAATTCTAAGGTTCATATCTTTCTAAACTCTTACTGGAGATCAGAAGACACAGTGAAGTATGTTTGGTTTAAATGCACAGCAAATTTCTGCCTCCAGAAACATGTTTCAGTATTGATCACTGAGACACTACACCTGCAACTGTGATCAATCTATAAACTGTGCTGCCTCTCAGCTTCATAAACTTGCAGAATTGTAATGAACCTTTCTTTACTCCCCTTATGTGTGAGCTGAAGAGGGAGAGTAAGCAATGAGACAGTTTTTCTTCACTTGATGTTACCATCAGCAAATCTGGGTAGTAAAAAGAAAAGAGTAGTAGATCAAATATATATTTATCTATGACATAAGATGTCATCAAATACATAGTGTACCAGCAGAAGAAGTTGTAATAAAAAGATACATTTCATAATAGATCTGATGGGATATTATTAAGCTACCTGAGCAGCTTTTAGAGTGGCTAAAAATATTGACAAATCATTGCAATCACAACATACACGATGTTATTTTCTGTATTACCTAGCCATGACCTGCCTTATCTGGAGCTGTGTCTGACCCTACTGACTCTCACTGGGCCTGATTCTGCCCTGGCCTCGTGCCATTCTCATGCAGTGCCTGGTCCCTGGGTTGGTGGCTGCCCCACTACCCCCAGCCTGTGCTGCTCCATTGCTGGGGCAGGTGGACAGGTCGTGCCAGCCCAGGGGTCCCACAGCTCCTGGTCCCCAGGGAGGAGCTGGCTCTCACTGCACCCCCATGGTCTCAAAAGTGCAACTATTTTTTTATTAAGTAAAATATAAAAAACGTTATTTGAAGATTTCATCAGCTCTTCCTCTAAATGATCTTTTCATTATGAGATTAATGAAGTGACCCCTTTTCCACTAGTTTCAATAAATTAGCTCCTAAGCATCTGTAATTGCCATGCTGCAAGCATTACCTATGAGCATAACCTCTCACATCACCTACAGAAGAATTTCCTTCTTAGGTCAAAGGAATGTCCTTTCTTAATACTACTCATGTTTTATAGGAACTCTGAAAGAATTATTTCTTACCCATATGCCCATGTGATACCACATGATCTCAGGAGATAATTGAGACAGATGTGCTTTACACTAATTGCTTTGGAGGTTCTCTGACACTGAAGGTCTGTAGTTATCTGCCAATTCTCCAAACCCCCTAAATAAGTGCTCAACAAATGGACTTTGCTCTATAAAAACCCAGCATGGAATTACCAGGAAGAATTATCACTCAATCCCCTATCTATCTTCACAACTATGGGGTGTTCTAAAGGTCACTGCCCTCCAGACTGCACTTCCATTTATTCTAATACCCAAGCTAGGCTTTGGTCTGGTTTTGAGGGTGAGGTCACATCCACTCTCCCTATGTTTTGCAGCTGCCCATGTCTCAGGAATCCTTCAGGAGTCCTGGTACTGCACTGGCCAGAGATCACTGGAGCACACATAGAACAGCTCCTCTCCGTGGTGGGAACTGACCTGGGGCTAAGAATGGAAAAAGATTAATATGTGATAAGGGGAACCACCAGAAGACTTTGTCTTGCCTGGAATCTAGTACCACCTATGTTTTGTTGTAGTTTCTTTTTCTCTGACAGACAGGTTACTTTGAGAATAAGACAATCAAATAAAAGACATAAGGAGAGACAATATCTTTTACATGATATAGATGAAAAAAGTGAAGAAACATTTGTGTGCACAGTCCCTCAACCAGAGTAAATATTCCAAAAAGTACAAATTTCGAGCTAAAACTAGTATTAGAATCAATAGCTTATAGTTAACCTAGAATCAAACACAGATTAACAAAAAAAATCATATATCAAATATTTTAAAAATATCTAGTCTTGCCAGGTTCTAAATACTCACATATGTTAACTGTTGCAACAAAATTATCCTACTGCATTTTTAAGCTCTCAGAACATATCTCAAGGACAACTGATTTAATATTACTCTCAGCTTTTACTAGATACCATATCCTCTGTTACACATTGCCCCAATTAGACATCTTCATTTTCACCTTCATGCCTGTTGGTTTGGAGCCTTAGGCACTGGTTTCATTCATGTAGGTCAGTTGGTGTAAAAGCAACATGCTTCTGTCAATAGCTAAATGTTTTCTGATGCAAGAATCAATCTGCCTCTCTCTTTTCACATATATGCTTATGGGCACACACAACAATTCCTATTTCTTTCTCTGTACCAACAAGATATACAGTGCTCCATGTGCACACATACATATCCCTATGGTAGAAATCAGTTATTCTCCAAAAATAGCCATAAGGTAATATCCATAAGGTAATTATCTCTGCAGCCAGCAACTAAATGCATCATCTTGCCAGAAGAAAGACTATGACATATACCATAATCTGAAAAGTATTATCTTCAGTGTTTTAATCAATGTTAACATTAGCAGAGCTCATCTCTGGCAAAGCATGAAACTATTGACCCCCTAAAGACCTATGGTAAGATATCACAGCATTTTATCCTGGAATTTAATTTGTGTTTGCTCCTAATTAAAATACGTGTGACAGGTCTCTAGCATTAACCCCAGTTGTAATCAAGCTGAGGATTGTGCCTTTCCCTAGCAAAATTTCAAGAAGAAACCTAGGGACGATGGTAGTACAGAAATGAATCAGCTAGAAATCCCATGTAATTCATTAAGGAAGAAAATCAATGTCACACAGATGTAGAGAGACATGAGTTGGTTCTGCAATGTCTCTGAAAGGAATTTGAAAAAAAAAAAGCTTTCAAAGAAAAATATCAGACAAGTGCAAAGAAGCAAACTATTCCCACTGGACTTTACGGGACTGTATGCCAGAGTTTAAGTTCGGAGAATATTATGAAGTAAAATCTGCATTTTTCTCTTGTCTCTCAGGGACAATCTTCCACTCTCTGTGACCTCTTTACTCTTAAATCTTCTACAATTCAAAATACATCCTATTTTTTAATTATATTTTCTGGGGACTGTCTCATTATTATTGCTAATGTATCACCTCCAATGAGGCTCACCCTCTGGGATTATCCTGTATTATCTACTAGAATTTCAGCCATCCCAGCAAAGTCTGGGTGGAGTAGGTGCCTGCTGGGGCTATCCCACCTGCCCAGAAAGCAGGTCCTGTCCGAATCCATTTTATGCATTTTCCTTGGCAAACAAATCATTAGTGTAACAGAAAACACTGGATCAAACCTGTCCCCTCCAAAAAGGGCAGTAAGTCCTATCATTTCCCATTCTACTATCTTTTCCCTTGTTTTTCTTAGCCAAAGTAAATAATACGAGGATGTGTCATTCATTTCAAATCTTTGTCAGGCGACAACAGACAACCCTTAACCCTTTCCAGGAATTTTACTCTAAGATCCATGGGTTACAGTTAAATTGCTATGTACTGTGGATCTTCTTTTCACCCAGTTTACTGCAACTCAGCTGACAGATGATGATCTAATTTTACAGTATATAAAAATATGGAAATGGTGCTAAAGAAGTGAAAACCTGAATTTCATTATGACCATATAAATTGAACTGCCAAAACATTAGAAGCCATTTGTGAAAGTCCTTATTTATCTACAACATTATGGTGGAGAGACGTAACTTTGAGCCTGGAGTAATGGGAAAAGAAAACGTTTATAACCATCCTCAGAGCCACTTTCTGGTTTTGAATTTTCTTTTGTAGGAAAGAAGGACTATGGCTGAACCTTAAAATATTTTGGGGTGGTTGGTTGTGTTGTTGGGTTGTTTGGTGTTACAACCCAAACCCCACTCCTCTCCCACTACTGAGTATCACAGAGCAATGAAATGCTCCCCCAAATAAAATCCAGAATGACACAGCCTGAAACAGTATCCTGTGAATCTCCCACGTCACCAGCTCGGACACAGCCTGTACAGAGCAGAGCTGCTGGGAAGCTTTGCATTCATGGGCACCTCTGGAGAGGCCAGCAGTGCTCTCTGCACCACCTGTGCTCACAGAAAGCCTCATGCTGAAAACTGTGAGACCTCACAGTCAAGCTCTGGTAACTTTTCAGCTCCAATATTTTTTGCCAAATTTTTTCCATTTTCTTCCTCCATTTCTCTTCCCTCTGACAAAGAAGTAATTCAAGATAAAAATACATTTTAAGAGAGTACCAGCCCAGGTGAGATGAAAAGCAGTTATGATTCTAGGGTGAGCTTTAGCTGCTATCAGTTCTACTGTGATGATAATGTTGGTGTTCATGATACCACCTGCAGCTTGTGTGATAGATGTGATTGTGTATTTTGTTTTGAGACACCCTAGAAATGTTGTGTTTTTCCTGGCCACATAACATGACTGCCAATTCTCTCAACCTCCCAGGAATCAAATCAAAATGAGACACAGTGACCGTTCTATTGGAGAGAAGGAGAGTATGAATAGGAAGAAATAAAGAAAAATATGTAGTAAATCTCATGAAATATAGAATTATTTCTTGTAAGAGTAGTTACCTCTTCCCCCTGAGAAAGGTTCTGGTACTCTTTTTTACACTATCAAACTTAACTTCCAAGTGATCTTTTTTGAAATCAGTGGGGTTAGTCAAGGGATAATAAAATAAAATAATAAAATAAAATAATAAAATAAAATAAAATAATAAAAAAGCGATTTGGAAAAGAAGTTGCAGAACCCAGTCCATCTCTGCTAAATTGTTTGATTTAACAACACATATAACAAGCATTTTTCATACTTTTCTTTTTTTCATTAGGTATAGTTTCATAGAAATAAGTGTACTTTATAATCATTTGTATTTTTAAATAACATAATCCCATAATTCTCTATTTTAACACATATTCAGTTGGTCAAGTATGATTAAATTTTTATGCTTTATATGTAATAGAAAAAAAAAATCAGTGTAATACTGCAATAAATTTGCCAATACTAAAATCATACACAAATTTATTTGAGAATTCTGACCATTGTCAGCAGTCTTAAGCAGTAACATAATAATGAAGCACATTAATATCATTCTATCCAAAGTCTGTGATAAGAATTCTTGAAAATATAAACCCACTGTGTCACACTAGTTGCCACTGAAAAATACTTACAACCTCTGGTCTCTAATGAAACATTACTGACACATACAGGGTGCTATTCTAATCCTGATACTGCTATAATGATATTGTCTTTTATAGGCTTTGATTTACTAATATGATCAACATGGATGTTCATATTACAAAACGTAGTTGCTAATAAATATTAGGTACCAATAGAGTGTAAAGAATAATTATATTAGGCTGAACAAAAGCTACCAAGGATTTAACAACATGAAGCAATAGTAGACTCATGCTTAAATCAGCTGAAGGAGTTATCTTACCCTTTTCACTATATCAAATGAAAAAGGGATCTGGAATACAAAACATAATTTTAAAATAGAGCAAATTATTCTGCTGCTATTTCACTGATTTCAATAGAATTAGGCTGGCCAGGAATTTCTTTTCTCTGTGTTGCAGAAGGACTCTGTTTAACTGGCTGGGAAGTGTGAGGACTCAGTTCTTCATGAGGACCTGAAGTGTGGAAGCGGAGTTATTACCTGGTTAGGGACCACTTTCTGGTTTCAGTTTCTCTCGGGCAATTTCAGTGCTTGTGTAAGATCATACACAGGTTTAGCTGTAGGGCCAACAGCAATAAATTAACACATTAATGCAGACATTGACTGAAATACAAACTGTGCTTCCACCTCCCTTGCAATTTTTTACCAGCCTACCTAATCTTAGTCATTAACTAATTAAGGATTAAGGGACACGCTTGCAGCTGAAGAGCTAAAATATTGCCTTGACTTCAACGGAACTTGGTTGGCTCAGAGTAACACCGACTCTCTCCCGGACTGAGATTTTTCAGATAGCAAACAAAGCAAATAAAATATGCTTTTCAAGTCACAACTCTAAAAAATATCCTGTAAATCAATTTTTTTTCTTCTCCCTCAGGAACTGGAGCTTTGAGAGTACAAAAGTGTCAGCTTTTAACAAATATTAACCTTTTAATTCCAGTCTCTCTTTCTAGAGGGTGGCTGCTGCGGTGATATGAAATACTGATGGACTATCCATCACATAGCTTCTGCCTATGGGTCACTGAACAGCCTTAAACACCCACAGAAACCAAAAGATAAATCTTTTGATGAAATACTTGAATTCTTTAGAGACATTTTGCGCTAATGCCAGTGTTTATCCCAGAGTGGTTTCTCTGCTGTCAGCAGAAGCAAAGAGTGTTTCTAATGCAGTTTGCATCAAGACTGAAACACAGCTCCACAGGCTGAATCTGAGCAAAGCCAGCAAAACACCTGGAGACTATTTTGTCTGCATTATTCACAGTGCACAGCACAAGACCCGATGTCAGAGTTCACCAACGAGTGTCCACATACAGAATACCAGGCTTTTGGAGATATTGAAATTTGGAGCAATGCATTTATCTCAGGTATTAGAAGCATTTATATTGCTGCATTACCAAAGAGGATAGCCCTAAATAGCAGCCTTCAGGCTCACAGAGGTCTGGAAAGGGATGTGGTTGTACAGAGGATTAAAGAAGAAACCCCGTATACAGAAAGGGTTTGCTTATGTGCCCAACCCAGCTTTTGGAGAAAACACACATAGTAGGATGAAGTTTGTTTCCTATGTGATATTTTATCTGCCAAATTCCAATCTCACAATGAAAATTAAAGGCCAGAGAACTTCAGCAGTGTTATGTTCTGCATTTGGGGAATAAACACAAAATGAAGTAAGAAGGGATGGAAGTTGGCCACTGCACTAACTGATGCATCTGGGGGATTTTGTGACAGGACAGTGTGAGGATCCTTACCCCCTTTGCCTTGCATCTATTTACATGAATACCATATTTCCACTGGTGGTCCCCAGATTTCTGTGGGATCCTACCATCTGTCCACAGGAACATTCTATTTTGTCCAGGTCTTGGAATAGGTTCTTCTGTTCTTGTGTTTCAAAAATCCAGGAAATAAAATTTAAAGCAGCATAAAAATGAAATATAAATAAACCAACGCTCACAAAAATTTAAGGAAAATGTAGTTTGGAGACCCTGACAATATCTCCTGTCACAGATGCATCTCTTACAGCACCCTCACCACAGGAACTCTTGACAACTTCAGGTCTCTTACATGAGACCTTGCGCATTACTCACAAGAAAAGGTTCTTGACAGTTAAATATTACATTCAGAGTCTTTGTACTAGGGATCCAAGTTGCTTTCCCCCACCTCCCCCACCTTTTTTTCTTCTCCCTCCCCTTTATCAAACACTACTATTGACTGGGGAGCAAAAGCCCCTAAGATACTAAATCTTCCGACCATGAAGGGAAATGGAATGGTTTTCTAATGGAGTCTATCTGAGTGCCTCTGGCTTTTAGAACCTGTCTTTAAAGTCTGCTTACTGAGGCATAGATGACCACTCAAACACAGACAGATTTGTCACTTTGGTTTTCAGGACACCCATCCTATAAAGACCACAAGGTAATTGCAAGGACTTCAGTGGCCAGACATTCTCTTGCTATTCATGAGGTTCTTGAATTGGATTTAATTTCATGCCAGATTTGACTCTATCAATGGAAGACCAGCTCAAATGATTTCACAAGAAATGCTCAAATAACACCACTCATTGTTACAAATCTTTTTATGCTCTATAATGCAGAGCAAGTAGAGATGTTCTGACTGTAAAAATCAAAGTATAGCTCCTATTGTCCCAATGGCTACTGTAAATATTTTAAGGTATGGAGTTAAGGATATACCTTTAAAGAAAAAAAAAGAAAATCAAACCCAAAACAAAGACTTAACTAGAAAGCCACCCTTTTTCAACATTTAGAGTTAGATTGTCATCTGGCTTAATAAGATTTATTCCAGTACTTCCCTGGATCTGTTGCCATAAAAAATGGTGCAAATTGGTTCCATGAAACCATCTGCAGAATCATACTGATTTACACCACCTCCCCCAGAGCAGAAATGTTAATAACCATGTTATATTTGGTTCCTTTCCTGAGTCTGGTTAAAACTTGGGAGAACAAACCTGGTTTATGCCAGCTGAAGACTTGCACCCAATAAAATGCTGAGTTGAAAAACACAACAGCCACTATTTCTGTGCTCTCCAGGAAAGAAACAGCACATTATGTTATTATAGGACAATGTTAGATCTTTTTAATGCCTGCAGTCATAGCTCCTGAAGTATTTAAAACTGCTCAACTTCATCAGTCTGTAGGCATGAAACAAATAAGTTCGCTGGAGCATTGCTGCTGTTCCACTTGCTGCCACCAGAAACCCATCAGTGCCTCCTGTATTTAGATGTAGGCAAAGGAGCTTCAGCATCTGACATTATTCACATGTTCCTGAATCCCCACAAAATGCACTGGACAAGAGTGATTTCAAACCCACTCAAACTGTAGATTCAGAAACTGTTCTTCAATTCAAAAATATTTAAAGAGCAGAACGCAAGAAAAGATAAACTCAAATGAAGGACCAGGAAGCAAAATGCATTAGAGAGCAAATAGAATGGAAACCAGAGAGAGTAGGTGAAAAATAGATCAATGGAAGAATCTAATTTCTTCTTCCTCATGCCAATCCAGCTTTATATAGAGATGATACTTACACATGTCTTTCCTTAACAAGGACATCAGAGAAAAAATGAACTGACTGCACAAGTAATACAAAGTAATAACTCTGCAAAGAAAAAAGGTTCATGAATTTCACCTGGCTTCAAAACTTGAAAAGAGCTCAAAAGGTTCAATAAGATTGAAATAACAATAAATTGCAATACCATAGGGGAAGAAATTTCATTCAGCAGAAAGGAGAACAATTCATGTTTTGATTTATATTTAAATTAACTAGCATTATAATACAAAGTTACATTTACTCACACATAGAGTTCTTATTTCAACCTGTGCAAGTCTGTCATGAAAAAACACCTGAGTTTCATCAGTGATGAAGGAAACATAGTTATGAGTCTATTTTAAACACATTTCACATGCACACTGCAGACATGAAGCATCCAGAAAAATAAAATCCCACTGGATATCTTCTTAAAAATCTACCAGGTTGTTTTCCACAAGGATCCTTATGAGTCATTATGAGTTTCTGTGTACCTGACAGGGGGTCTTTTGTTTGCTGGGTTTTTTAAGTCAAACAACAGAACATAATGTTCTCAGTAGTTCTGATAGATGACAGTGCAACACCAGGAGTGAAAAAAAAAAAAAGGATTAAATCAGACTTTGTTATCTTCAGTCTTACTGGAAAATTGGAATTAAAGTGAAGGCCAAACTATGTGCAAATAAAAAAGGTGTCTCCTCTCTACAAAAATAATGCACATTATCAGAATAAAAATTTAAGATAGGTTCCCTACACTGTGTTCTGCAAAGAACTGAAACTACAGCCAAAAACATAGTAAATGGAATTCAAAACAGCTGCATCAAAGAATCCATTATTGGCCTGGGCACACTATCACACAAAAGCAGAGAAATTACTATTATATAACCATAGAGAAATGGAAAAATTATTATTTTGGTCAGAAACAAGTAAAATTCTAATTTATTTAGAGAATATTGGCCAAGATCTTGAACAGAGTGAAGAGAAGCTAGATGCCCACATTCCCCCAAATTTTAATAGCATTTAGGTTCCTTTGAGAAGCAACAGCAACACTTCCAATTAAAGTATTTTACATAATGATTTCATGGCTTGATCCTGATACACACTGAGACAATTCCCACTGCATTCAGTAAAAGTTTTGGGTAATCAGCATCCCACAACACCTGACTGAGAAAACCCCAAACTGTAAAACTTCTGTTTCCTCCTGCATGGATTTAAAAGAAAATCCCAAAATTAACACCACCCCTCCCCTATTATAGTTTTAGGTAGGTGTTTAAAATTTTCTCTGCATCTGAGCCAGTGATCTCTATATAATGTATTTAGCTATGGGAGCTGTAGGGTAACAACACTGCCTATGATACAGTAGGATGCTATGTCCAAGCTATGCAGAAGTAGCATGGTTATTTACCATCCCAAAAAAGTAAAAATGGAGTATGGAGTCATTTTATTTTCACATGGACTAGCATTCTGTCGTATATAACAGTCAATTGCTTTTAAATCCTAGAAGACATAATTAAGGTACATAAAACTACCACCTGCCACTCACTCGAGTTGTTAACTCAACCATGATGACATTATGGTTATGATACAACAGTACTGCAAAAACAGAATGACTGCTAGGCTGCCTAACCTGAGCAGCACCTGAATTTAAAGAGTTCTCAAGGCACCTGGGTTTAGATACTGTCAGTGTGTTTTAAAGAGTTTTCCTAATTATTTACTGTATCTGAAAGAGTTCAAACTCTCAAATGAGCCCCTCTGTAATTCCCTCCCATCCAGCTGGATGCTGGGTGATCTCAAACTCCAAGTGAGATCAGCAGATCCTGTTTTCACAAGGCACGCCATGGGAAGTTCCTGGTCCTTGGCAGATCCACTTGCAGTCATTTTTGCACAACCAGAATCATTTCATTCAAAGCACATCTTGGAGAAGGTCTAAATAGCTACAATAGAAAGTCTTCCAAACCTTCTGGATTTCCAAGTGCAGTGAAATAGTAACTGTTCTTCTAAGTCACTAGTTATGTCTATTTTTCATGACTCCTCTTACATAGAAAAGATGGATGTTCAGAGGGAATACAAATATAATGGCCAAGCCAGATACCAGAACACGAGAGTTGAAATAAAAATCAATACAGAGCCATGCAGATGCTAAAGTACACTGAAAATAAAATTTTTTCCACTGTAAATGTAATTTAAAAATCTAACATATTCAATATATTTGATATTGATTATGTTAGCAGTATTTCTGAAGGCTAATAGATACAATGTACTATTTGTACTGAAGTACAATACTGCTTTTGTTGTCCTAGCAACAGCCAGGAAAGAATGATCTCACAAAACAAATTCAATGGAAATGCAATGCTTTACAGAAAAGGACAACTAAATTATTTTAAAAGTATATTTTTAAGTTGCCGTATATATGAACTTGAATCCACCCTTTCCAAACTGAGATCATTCTAAGAAGTAGGTAGAATGGGTAGTGTGAACCTACATTTTAATGAAGAAAAAGTAGAATGAAGCTGAATTGCCAGGCTGGAATATTTTGCATATCTGCTCAATACCTTTGGCTACAGTTGCCTCTGGAGTAGATAATTCCCATCCCCTCCTGTGACCAGGGAACCGTACAGGGGACTATTTCTATCAAGAGGTGTGAAAGCAAATCTTAGGAGGTACTTTTATTTTTTTTTTTTTTTTTTTTCTGAAGTCTCAAGACTGGCCCATGGGAGGGGCAGAGAGGGGGACTGGACCTATGAGACATTTCATAGAACACACAATCCAGTGTGCTGTGCTTCTTGGAAACATCTCATTCTCTCTGATGTATAGAAAGGGAACTAGAGAACTGCATCCCCAGCCAGCCCCAACACGATTTCAGGATGCTGCAATCTCTGAACATCGCCCTGACCTGTATCACTTTGTCCTTCAGTGCAGAATCACATTTGTCCCTCAAGCCAGGTCCTACTGCAAGTACTGACTGGAGTAAGAGCATTTTCATTTACATCAACAAGTCTTATAACATGTTTATTCTATGAGCATCTTCAACAAGAATCATCTAAGGACAAGAAAGTGAATGGGAAAATACATTTCAAGATCCATATGAAATTGCAATGAACCAGGGAACAAAAATAAATCATGATAGGCCTTGAAGAAAATGGGAGGAATAGGTTTACCAGATTTATGGTAAACTGTACTTCCATGTAGTGTCAAATATTTATGTTGCATTGTATCTGAGATCAGATCTAATCTAGAAACTGAAAAAAATAACATATTATTAACCCTTCTGAAAAAGATTTGCTGTTCATTGCTCAGCCAAACCAGGAAATGTAGGAAATAACACTTGATTATGTAGTATGTTCCAGAATATCCAGAGTGAAATCAGATGTGAGAAAACAATGAGTATTCTTTTCAAGGCTAGTAATCATTTATCATTTCACCAACAGAATGTCTGTATGTAGAACTGCAAGAACAAAATGATCACTGAGGATATAAATATATTTTAAATGAAGTTCTGTTAACTATTTGCATATAATTGTAAAAAAAACCCAGAAAAACACACCACAAAAAAAAAAAAAAAAACAAAAAAAAACTGGATTTTTTGTAGCTTCTGAGAGTTCAAACACCATCTAGAAAATCGTACAAATCAGGGGCTTAAAATAAATCAATTTGCAGTAGTAATTCCACTGTTACTATCCCACATAATGATAAGATAGCCAGGTGTAAGTATAGTATAAAGTATACACATTCTATACATCATTGTGAGGGAATATCAACAACCTGGGGGCATGATGTAATCAGAGAGTGAAAAAAAATTCTAAAATATTGGAGCGGTGCATATTCTCCTTCCTGGAGAAGATACCAGATCAGACGTAGATGTCCTTTCGACAGATTTTTTTAAAGTGTTTAGTTTTGCCCTATCTTTGCCACACAGAAATGAATAGGTTTGATTTTTTGGGGGGTTTTTAGTTTATTTTTGGGGTTGGTTCTTGTTTGTTTTGTTGTTCGTTTTTTTTTTCATTGACCAATGGTGATTTTTTTCCAAAATCGTCATGTTGAAAACATTTAGCTATTGCTTATATTGTTCATTTTTGTCATATGAATTATCCCTGTCATGTTCAGTATGTCTTTTTATAGTAGCATTCTCCATTTATGATGCAAATTTCTTTTATTCTATTGTCTTGTATTGACAGCAGATTTTTTAATTATTTTTTCTAAATAATGTAAAAAATCAATTTTTTTTCAATTTAAATTTAAAAATAGAGGTATAATAAATGAACAGTCACATAACCTGAAAAGAAAACTGGTTTAAGAAATCTCTTAAGATAGGCGAGAGTGCTTTTCCTAGAAAGTTCTTGAAGTCTTTTCTTTTGTTTTTTAAACACTGAACTAAACCTGAATGTGCAACTTCACCAGCTACCCTGAAGCCTCAATGACACTGATCAAGCAAGTGCAGAATATAAATTCATCAAGGCATGCTTGAAATTGCAAGAAGGACACGGTGAGTGAGATGGTAAAATAGCAATGCTGTAGTTTCTCCAAAGTCACTGGGATGATCCATCAGCTATGAATTTTCACAAATGCCAAGAAATTCAGCAGTAGCTATTTTAGTGCTAAAGTGCAAGGCTCAGAGAGATGAAATAGATGATGATGAAAAAAATTCTTTTGTCCATGAACAGTAATAGTAATTTAGTGTAACTCAAATCCCTGCAGACAAACATCCCTGTGTAATGCAGAATACTTTCATCAAGCAAAATGTGACTTTATCTCAACCTAATCTCCAGGTCATGTCACCTCAGGGAAACCTGAGCTGAGCAATACTTCATTTTGCTTTTCAGCTCCAGATTCAGCTTCACATTAACATGGTAGATAAAGACAGACAAAAGCCAACAAAATGCTGAAATTTAGTTGTAAAATACATATCCTATTCTTACAGTAAGCAACATATATTTTCAGCTGGATTATGGCTATAAACCTATGGATGTCACTTTGGAAATATAACTGGAATATGAGATATTTTCCTAATGTCTTGTTGACAGAGGGAAGCTGTATGAAAGTTGAAGAAACAATATAAAAATACTCTGTAAAGAAATGAAACTGACTCTTCATCTGCAAGCATCCCTATTCAATACAAAAGGGCCTCATTCTCACTTAGCTAGTAATGGGTTAGAGGTGATTTAAGTTTAAAAACAAATATCCACAAGGGAGATATACTGTAATAATACAGCTAATTGGCAATGCCAATATTATTGTGCAAGCACAATGAAAAAAAAATTTAAAAACCCCACTTAACAAGCCTGAAGGACCTCTGGACACAAGAAATGTACCTGGGTGGTGTGTTTGATAGTCAGCAGCAGATAGAACTGTGGAGAGCTCACCAGTTTGTGGAAAAGTCATTTCTGACTCCAAGGCTTTACTGGCTTTGTACTTAACAGCAGCTCTCCGATATTTCTGTAGAATTCCTCACTCTCACACATTGTCTTGGTGTGTCACTAGTGGCAATTAGGTATTTCACTTGAAGAGCGGAGAGTTTGCAGCACACAAACTTCTCATTTTAGCGCACTTACCCAGAAGGGAATGCGGGGGGAGAAATGTGAAAGCTTTAAAATAAACAAACAGAAAACAGATGGCAACTTAAAAAACATTCAAAATGGGAGAATTGCTGCAAGATTGAAGTCAAAATAAGCTCACGTACAAAGTCCCCTTCTTCACCCAAAGGGAAAGTCTTGCTAACTCCAGAGAAACAGAAGTAAATCCATCCCCACTTAGCCCACAGAGCCACCGAGACCAGGCAGTTTCGAGGCTCAGGAGAAATAGGCCCATCCCCACAGGCATCAGCCAAGCCTTGTGTTGCCTTGGTATCTGCCATATGTCTTCCTATCACTTACCTCTGCACAGGCAGATAGTGGAATGCAAAGAGGAAACTGTTCAGCACTATTAGCCCATATTCATCTAAAAAATGAAGGACTGTTCTACATTTTAATTTGTTAAATTTTGTGTGTTTAACATTTAGATTTTACATCCTACAGCACAACCCTTACCCCCAAATTCTTGCAATCCTGATCTAGTTGTTCTAGATAACAGAAAGACTCACTGACCTCAAGAGGAAGCCTCAAGCCAATAAACACATTTGCCATCCAATATTAGGCAACACTTAGATGGTTGATGAGTTAGCACAGGCAAGTATTTATTGAAAGCCAATATGTATATTTATAGCAGCTATTATGACAGGTATCTTAAGACACTGAATAGTAAAATTAGACACTTAAAATAATTTAAACCAATTAAATGGAACTCATTTAAACCATTTAGAATACTCCAGTGAGTAAAAAGGTCATCAATCTCTCTTTAAACATACTAAAGGAGAGCCTAACACTCAAAGTCAGAAAATCTGGAAAGTTTGAGGCAACTTTGCTCTCCACTTTTAGCATATATATCACAAACACCTAAATCAGACAGGAGCTCACACACTTGTTGTCAGCAGGAGGAAACAGAATTTCACAACCTCCAACAGGATTAGGGGAATAAAGGGGAACGATGCCTGGTTTGTCCATGTTAGCTCAAGTTTATCTGCCTCCTTGGTTTGGTTTATCTACAGTATTCCATCAGCTGAACAAAACATTTCGTGGCACACTTCAATAGGGAGTTTGGCCTGACTCAATATATTGCCTTCATCCTCTCTAGAAGTCAGTGAAAACGTGATTGCCCACTGACAGGTGTCACCTTCAAGGCTCAGTTATCCATTATGTCTTACAGATATTCTTGGTTAGGAAGGAAAAACATCAAGAAAGACATAAAAAATTGACACTGAGCCCATTTTGAATCTAGGAAAAAGAGAAACAGCTGCTCTTGGTTTGGTCTGGCATGTTCTCTACCACTGGCAGCTGCTGAACCTGCTGTGCTGCTTTGCTCAGCAAAATCAGGATACTAACATAATAGAACAGAAATAGGTTCACAGAAGTGAAACAATCAGACTCACTGGAATGCTCAAATCTGGTCCAAGCACAAACTAAGCCAGCACAGAAAGACAGTCGGGAAAAGAGATGCAAGGCAGCAGAACTTGGAAAGTTTCATAAGGACAAAAGCAAAAGGAATTTAGGAGACCAAAAGATCCTGCCCCCAAGTCTTGTATTGCATACAATGAAGATGTCTCCATTTCCATGATGCAATGACTAATGCAGCTTCATAACCCACCAAATGTCTTTTATCAATTCTATGTCTTGAGCAACTGGGACAACGTGGCAGTATCAGCAAGTCAGAGAATGGATTTTGTCTCTTTCATAGCTTACACTGTAAGACATATTTCTGATGCTGCTGTGATTTGTTCCTTGCTTTAGCCATCAAGTCCACTGTACATAAAGGAGAGCTCTTGCTAAACCGTTTTTCATTCTCAGGAAGACAATTTTATTTAAGCTGGAAATGAGCAACATTGAAACACTAATGTTTATATGTTGCATAAATATGCAAATAAAGTAAGAGAAAGCACAGTATTTCAGCCTTGTACTATGCAATTCACTCAGTTTTATTTTTATTTTTTCACACAAACCCTCTATGGCTGCCTGGAAGCAGAGCAGTTGCTAATCCCACTAGTAGAGTGCCTAATATGACCACAAATACAAGCACATAAGTGGTATCTAAATAAACCAATTTACAGCACATTTCACATTGATTTCAATGATGAAGGTCTGTCAGATACTTACATTTTAAGGCAGTTTGAGTCCTAGTGCTGACCTTACTTATGCAATTAGTCCCAATGGCACAGCCAACAGTTTTATCTGAAACTTAACTGAGAATCCCTAGAATGCCATCTCTGGCTATATAAAATTGGGCAATATGCATGCTATGGAGAGGGAAGAATGATGATTTCTTCTCAGGAGTATGTGTGCACATATGCTGTGTGTTGGAGAGACAGACTGAGTACAGAAAACTGTCACAACAAGCAGAAAACTACAATGTAACATTCTATTGATCAAGGAGATTTAAATACCAAAGCGAGAATAAAAGTCACAGTGCAAAATGCTAGGGCCCAATACAAGTTAGGACATACTAATGAATATGGACAGATATAGAAGTCCTTCTAAATAATCACCTCATTTCCACTGACATTGTTTCATCCCAGCATCACAATCAAAGGAAATAGACTGAGATCCCCAGATCAGCAGCACAGGAACCAGCTAGACTATATAAATATGCATAAAAGATGAGAAAATGGTGTACTACACAACAAAATTCTGGCAGCACTTGGTGCTTACCTAGCAGTTTGCAGATTTTAATATTTGCTATAATGAAAAAATAAATAATTAAGTCAACTAGCCATGTTCAAATTGTTTAGAGACCTATAGCAATGATCCATATGGATCCCTTCCCAGCTGAGATATTCTACAATTGTGTGATTAGATTACACCTGGCCAAAATGCAATGTATTGTTGGATGGTTGACAAACATAATTCAAGAACAGAAGCAAATCCTGCCTTTACTCACATTAAAAGGCAATATTTTGAAGAAAGAGGAAAACCAAGGGTTTCAGGAAAGTATATATAATAGCCTCAGTGAAAAACAATAATCCATAATATTTTATAGTAATTGGCCAGCATGTAATTGCTTCTCATCTGAGAATTTTTATCAGATAAAACTCCATGGGCTTCTGTGAGAGAGCTTGCTTTAATCAAACAAGACTAGAAGTAGGAATTAATAATTTTTTCCTACCTTCACCTCTGACACAGCATAACTGACTTGACTTCAGTAGAGATGTTCCTGATTTTACATCAGCTGACAAAAGGTAGAAGGGCGAGTTGAATCCAGTTGAGTGAATGCTGGAACAGATGGATTTAAAAAAGCTTTAACTCACCACCCATTCAGCCTATATCATCAACCACTATCAACTATGATCTCATCAGCACTTGACACCACTAATATATCATGAAGGACAAAATGATGCATGTATTCACAGGTATTGCAGGCTGTATTTTCTATCTGGATGATTTTAGGGAATCATGACAATTGATGTAGATAGAGCTATTCTCTCAGAGGATTTTTAAGTTCTTGAGTACAATCAGGGTCATTGCAGGGACAGAGCAAACATATTGTGGCACTTTTTTATCCTACTGTTAATGCTGCAACTAAAAAAGCTAAAAGCTTCAAAAACTAACATGATTTAAAATGTATAGTATTAATAAACAGTGCAGAACCTTCTTGTTCAGCTGTACTATGGCCAAACTGAATCAGCAGAACAAAAGAAATTGACATATTGGGGGGTACAGAACATAGCTCACTCTGTCTACAGGAGAAACTAAAATAAATATAAACTTAAGACAAGCTTTCCATTGTGATTTGACTCTTATGATGAGTGGTTTCTGCAACAGTGTATTATTCTGTGATACTGTGGGTATGCCAGCACTTCACAAGGGACAGAAAATATCTTTATTTTATACTACAGACAAGGAAACAAAATAAGTTACTTTCCCAAGGAAAGTGGCAAATCCAAGTCTACAGTGCCCAGTCCTCTCCATGTTCCCCTACTGTAACATGATGAAACTGAAAATGCTGTTTACAAGGAGAAATAATCTCTAACTGCAGCCCAGCTGATATGGCTGCATCAAGTACAGCTATTCATTTGGCTGTTTCAAGTTATGCACCGAATCTTTACTTCTGCACACTCATGTTTTGAAGAAATTGCAATATTTATTTCATTCTTCCTACCCAGGCAAAGTGAATTGGAGGAACACTAGTTCCACCTCCCAACACTACTGTTTTATACTGTGAGAATGGAGGAGGCAAGCAATTTTATATTAATAAAAATAGCATGCAAATTATGTCTCCAAGGAGAAGACTTACACATCTCCAAAAGACTCGCTGAAAACTGCTCCTGGAGCATATTCTAAGTCCAAGCCACTTTTTCTTTTTCTTCTCATAGGATCAGTGACTGAATCCCACCGACCTCAATAAGAGGCTTGGACCTCAGTAAATTAAAAAGATGTGCTAGAGCGCAGCCTTTCTCCTTCAGCAACAAACTCACTGAACACCCTCTTTACATTTGCCTCTCTCATTTCATGTCAGTAGGAAAGAAGAAAGGGAGGTGAGGGAAGAGACTTTAGGCTGTAGTGAACACAGGTGATTATTGCCTTCATTAAGCAAAACAGTAAAATACTGATGACCTTTGGAGAAAGCAGTAAAATATCAAATTTTGCTCTTTTAGTTTCTATGTAGAAAAATCTTCTCTACACAGCATTGTCCTTCCTTTGTACTAACACTTTAAATTGTAATCAGCTCCTAGTGAAATCAGCCTCCACTGAACAGCCACTGGAAAAATCCATAAAACAGATTCATTCTTTTCATTCCTCTTAATTAATTTGTCCCCCACCAGGGAAAAAGTTCCTCTGTAGTTCCCTTGACTTCTGAGGTTACTCACACATTCAAAGTCAGACTGGTGCCTGCACAGCCAATGACCAGCCCAAACTCCTTATGCAAACCAATGGTGTTGAGCTTGTCTAGAACAACTCCAACAAGGTTCAACCTCCACTAAAGGCAAGTGAACTCCCTGGAGTAAAAGGGTTTTTTTCCAGAATCAAGTTTTCTATTAGAGGAACCACACTTTTCCCCTATGTCCAATCGTTCTTCCTAGCAATTTCCTCTGTGATTAGGGCAGCTGTGATCAATGCAGGTTTCCTAGGTTAAGAAAAGAGAAGAAAACTCCTTTAGTGCTAAAAGAGTCATGGATACCTACAATGTTTACATATTTCTCAAAACCAATATTTCTCTTGAAGCTGTAATTGTCAGATGTACCAGTTGTCCTGGCTTTCTCTGACTTGTTACACAAGAGAGAAATAATCGCCTTTTTCCCTTGCAGCTTTTGTATTCTGACAAGGACTAACATTTCTGGAAGTAAAATCTAGCTTTAACAAGCCTTTTTCTACAAGAATTTAGGTTTGGGATGTTACATGCAACTCAGTAGTCTCAGTATTTGGTGCAACAGTAGATGAAGAAAAAAATTTTGATCAGTGTCAATCAATCAATCATACAATATTTTCAGTAAAATGACATGCCAAATTCCCAACATTCTAATGAAATATGCTAATAAACGATGACCTGTCAGCTTGATCGCATACCACGGCTTTTATAGAAAGTGACTGCTTTGTAGCCCCTTTGTAGATAAAGGGCAAAAACTTCAGAGATGAAACTGACGTTAAAGTGGGAAATTAAATCCAGGGAGAAAAGATCCAGAACACAGCAAGGGAAAAACCAACCAAACATTAAAACAACCAAACAAAACAAAAAACTAACCAAACAACCAAAAAAAACCCCCTACACATTATCATAAGACTTAAAGTCCTTCCAAACCTGCACAATGGCAAAAAATACTTGATCAAGCAGAAATAATACTAAACACAGCCTACTCCTTAAAAAGAATAGTTTGAGTTGAGACTGGAAAGACCACCCTCCCTCCCCCAGTAATGTTTAGTTTCAAGGAAAATGGAGATTGACCAATTTTAAAAGATTTTTCGATTTACATTTGCGAAAAATAATTAAGAAACATCAGCATAATGACTACTTTGGGGACACTTGATTTTGGAATGGTCAGCTGGCCTATGCACATCCCAGTGACTGATCTTTTTTTTCCATTTGTACAAGGAATAGTTAAAAGTCTAGTAATTTTTTTATGTACATTACTAGCATTTTACACTTAATCTTTTACTTATCCTTTCCTTATCATCATGATTCTGCTTTTAAACAGATATATTCTTTATTTAAGGAACTAGTATTTCATCTGTATACTATGATGGTTAATGCTAAACTAGCGTAGAATACATTAGGGGTGGCTACAACATTGCTTCCTATTTCAGTAGTTTATTATAAGTAGTGATGTTACAATAAACCTCCAATTCATCAACATCTAGAAGCTAGTTAAAATACAGCTAATTAGAGATCATCTTTCTATTGTGAGCCTGAAAGCTGTGATTAGCAGACAGATTTTGCAAAGAAAATATTGAGAAATGTGATTTTATTGCACCTACAACTTCCGTACTTCAACTTGTGCCTTATTCAGCAGGAACTTTAATTCAACTGGATATATTTAAAACAAGCCTAATCAGTAGATAAATTCAGCAGAGAAGCAATTGTGACACTACATTTACTTTTAAATTTCAGTCCCTAAAAAATTAAGATGGAGTCTGACTTATATATTCTCTCCACAGAATGAAGCGAAGTATTATAGAATGCATTTGCCAAAAGAATAAATCATGATTGACAATAAGAAATTTGTTAATACAATGGTTTGAGTCAGTTGACAGAAATTTTTGTCAACAGAATAGATAAAGGGATTCAAAAATGAAATTTTCAGATGAAACAGCTTTGATGTTTCTGATGAAAAGTATTTTGTTGACAGAAGGGATCAGAGGGAAAAAAAATGCATTTTCTCAGCACAAGGGTTTTAGCTCTTTGACAAAATATATTTCATCCCCAGATGTTTTGCCTGAGTTGTCAATTATTCCCCATGTCTGCCATTAACCAATCACTTTGCTGTCGACTGAAAGATTTCTTTAGCAGCAGCCCTGAGAAAGCAACTGGAGGTATTAAAAATACAACTGCAATTAATCACACCAAATCATTTGTTATGAAGTTGTACCTAGTCCATTCTCACCAAAAGCCAACTGAGCTAAAGATACAAGTTGGAATTTGGGTTGGGTCTTTTTATTCTGCCTTTATCTTTCATTTATATGCAGTATATATTACAATTTCCATTCTTTATTCCTTGGAAGACAATTTTATGAGAGCTGCCTTTCTGTTAAGGCATCTATTCCATAAAGACACACAGATATGGTGAGGAAAAGGACCAGCTTGTGCTCCTGGAACATCTTGAGCAAATGCTAATGTGTAAATTGGAACAACTAGAGTAAGTCACCTCCTCCACCTCTGTAAAGGAAGTCACACACTTTTTGTGGAGTAGCTGCTGTAGGCAGCTGTGTAGGTCTATGAGTAAATAGTAGGAAGTGGGAAATAAATTTTTGCTACACTGCACATCTCCCCTTGCACACAGAAGGAGGAGTAACCCAGAGTTATAAGCTTAAACTAACTAAATACATGAAGTGAGTAAAAGGAGAAGAAACTAGCCCTTGTTTCTTTTTTCTTTTTTAGCAGATACTTGGCATGACGATCTCGTTGGCTCATACATGTGCTTTTTCTTCTTACTTTAGTTTGTTAAGATGCTGCCACCACATTCAGAGGTGCTTTCATTCTGGCTTGCCTGAGGTCACCAGCAATTGTCCACACAGATTGTCTCCATAAGATATCAGCATACAATACCCCAAGGTCATTCAGGATAAAGAGTTTTGTCATGCAAGTCCTACACCTGCAGCAGGAAGTAATTCAGCAAGGAAGAACATGGATTATTTTGTTCCTCATGAACTGTCTTTATTTGAAAAATTGAAGGTGGATGGTAACAATAGCAAAATGCCAGCTATTCACCTGACTATGAAGCTACTGTTGGGAGGGACAGTAGAAAGTTGAAAATAAATACATCTGCCTCAGAAGAAACAGTCTCACCACTGTCAAAAAGTAGGGCATGACTCCAGCTGGGTGTTAAACAAGCCAAAACTTCTGAGTGCAAATAGTGAGATCACAGAATTAAGGAAAGCACAATCTGTGGAAAACACTGAACCAGACCATGACAGACTCAATGGAATCTGCAAGACCATTAGCAAGAGGAACAAGTAAAGGTCCTTTAGACCCCTTACTTCATCAACCTGCTCCCACTACACTTGCATCAAACTTGACTTAGACAGACCTCTGTCACTCACCTGACTTAGGGTTTGGTTTTGGGTCTTTTTTTATGAATGAGTAACGAGGATCTTTGGCAGCGAAAAAACAACAACAAAAAAAAAAAGCCCCCCTCCCCCCCCCCCCAAAACCACAGGGAAAAAATCAACTATAAGCAACTTCCGCGAGATTATGCTTTTGTGTTTCCCAGTGTTTGAAGAGTAATCTAAGACCTTCTTTTAGGATACTGTATCTTATCTCACAGCTTTGTGCAAGGATGAATCATGGCTTACTTTGGAGAAACTGCACCTGTAAAATAAGCCTTTAAAGATCTTGCTGAAACCTGAATAAAGAAAAGTAATGAGCAAGGTAAGGAGAAAAAAGCTCTCAGACTTCATGCTGGAAATAGGCAGAACTGTGCAACACTCGTCAAGTGCTGTGTAGCATGGCTGCAGCAAACTGAAACCTGCCTCTAAATAGTTATTATTAGTAATAGCACACACTGCCAGCTTAGCTAATACCAGTTCCTGGAGCCCTCTTGATTCTGGGTTCAGCCTCCCTCTTTTTAATAGCCAGTACTTGTGTGTTCCTAGGAAAAGGTTTATCAGAACCTAGGGAACACTACATATTTCACTTCAAATACTTTGCCCAGTTTATGATGTTCCTTTTTCTAAATAAAACTGCTTGCTTTATTGTCACTGTCATTACAGGGCTTCATTGCATTCCCACTGGCTTCAGGGTAAAGAACTATTGCTCTGTGCAAAGGATAGCCAAGCTACAGAGGCAAAATTGCTCCCTTCACAATAACTACATAAATCTAATTATCTGCAAGGATAGTCCTCTCCTATAATCCGAGTCCTTATAGATAATTAAAGGGAGGTTAACACGGGTTTTTTTCCTCTTATTTCCTCTTCATCCAGAGTGATTCTTTTCATGGTCACTTGAATAGTGGGGGTTAATTCATATCAACACAGCCAGTCAGCAGTGAATCCAGTACTCCTAAGTAACCTTTTCAGCATCAAGCAGTAAGAATATTTTTCTAATGGGCTCATTTCCCAATGTTATTTCAAAATATTTCTTGATATAAAACTTTCTAGATAAACATCAAAGCTTTCGATAAAGTTATTTCACCTGCACATTTTAATTGGCTAGGGAGGCACTTCTTCATAATTGGTATTTGCTAGCTTTCAAACAGATGACTTTTCAGTGCAATGAATTTGGGAACTAATTCACTCTAAACTCACAAACTTTCCATTAAGCCAAATATAGACAGAAGTGATTAGCCTGTTGGGCTTAGCTCTTGTGGACGTACAGAAGTGTATGTGTAATATGACTAAACCAGTCCTTATTATTTCCATCTCTACCCCAGCAACTACAGCTGCATGACTCAGAAAAAATACAAATTATTTGCCATGCAAGAACACAGGCAACACAAAATTACTTTCTTTCCCTACCCAAAAATTTGGAGTTTGGGGAGGCAATAGGTGCATTCACAGAAGAGCAGAAATATCATGACTGCAGATTTTGAAGTGAGGTGTATAAACACTGATTGATCGTGCTGAGAGCCCAAATCAGAGCTGTGAAGGGGATATGTCCAGAGCTCTTAATTTCAATTAAATTTCTGAAGAAGGACAGGGTGTTTTAAACTGAAAGACCATGTTTTATTAGAGTGGAAGCACTTTTGGAAATTTCACCAATGCATTGATACATCTGAAAAATAAATCATAACTCTAAACTTTCAGATTTATCCAATATTCATGGGCATCAACAACACAACATCACTTTATCAAAACATCTCTTGTTGAACTGGCTTTATTCCTGCTGAATTCAATTAAAGCAGACTAACTTTACTCCATTAGGATTGCAATAGTGACTCCTCTGAAAAAGAAAATACAAAATAAAGCACAATACCTTTAAGGGATTTTTTCAAATATAATTGGTTCATAATTTGAGTCTTCTCTTTCCTCAATTTCCCTAATAGTGCACAACCAAAATAAAGTCATCTGTGTCATTTATGAAACTATTAGCTAGATGTTCCTAACAATTCCAGTGGTAAATCTGCAAAGTACAACAACAGTTCTGTATATTAGAAATAAATAGCCATCTGTTACATAATGATTTGGTGGGGGAAAAAAAAATCAGAAGTTTCAGATTGTGCCCTCTTATATCTTAACAGCTTTACATTTGATGAACAAGGCACACAACCAGAAACAAAATAAAGATGACAAAAATACCATAAGATACCAGCTATCCCTTATGTTGTCTGTGCACTGCCTTGGTCATCTTATCAAGCCTCAGAATACAAATCCCTTCCACAGAATATCTCTGCAGGATTTCTTGTGCACTGGCATTTTTGGTAGCTCTTTCTGAGCACTTCAGACAAGTATTCACTTCAAAGAAATTATTTCTGAAATGCAATTACATAAGAGATATGTTAATACCTAATTAGTTGACACCTTGTATGTCATGTAATATAGCTACACCACTCAACATCAGGATGAAGCAAACTTATCTCAACGAACACATTTGCATTTTATAGTATGACACATTACTTTGTGATATAAACAGACAAATGGGATAACACAGGAGACATTTATTATTACAAAGTGGCTAATGATGGACATGTATATTTAAAGAAAACTTTCTGACAACCAATCAGTAGCCATTAAGCAATCTCATTTGTGTTAAGTAGGTCACAGTTTCCACTGCAGATGATCTTCAATCCACTCAACACAAGAGAAAAATATATTACTGAGTGAGTTCCCCATCTAAAACTGTATTCTCCTACCTGTGATGTACTGACTGCAAACCTTTCTAAACAAACCAAGGTCCTGTCACTCCACAAGAATAAACAAATGGAATGAAATAGCTAGTAAATGAATGATAAATGTTAGCCCCCCTCTTCCACGGCTGTAAATGAAAATCAGGGTGGCAACACTCCACACATTAATACATGATTTTTTTTTTCCTTCCAAGAGATGAGGGGGAGGGGTGACACAGCAGAGGAAAAAGAAAAAGATAAAAAATAGACTGATCAGGAAGGATACAGAAAAAATTATCCAGAATGACAGTTCACATGGTTGTATTAAATTTTATTTCTAATGGAAAAAAATCTGGTCTCCTAGTCTTACTTGACATCAGTGCTGTGAGAGTAGCAGAGCTTACTTAGATAACAATTTTTAACATTTCCTTGGTCTTCCATAGAGCTTCACAAAGGAATCACCATTCTCACTTTACAGAGGGTTGCAGACAGGATATATTTCTTTAAAGATCTATAGAAAGCCTAGAACTCAATTGTGTGAGTTTCCAAATTGACTGTGGTTGATGTTGCCCCACGCTACCTCTGCACTCATCAGATTCCTGCTCCACGCTGTGCTTTTCATGCACCTGGTCTTTCTCACTTTTATCACACAGACTGTGAGATTTGCAACTGATAAAGAGAACATCAGATTACAGAACTGAACAGCATTTTCTGATGGTGCAGTCAACATAAAGCATAGGTGAATGTACCAGAAAGTATCTCTTCCAGGATCTCTGTGTCCTATAGCGGTAAATACTAATGTTCATGCTCAAATCAATGTTTTATGGTAATAATAAATATCTGCAGATCATGTTATATTTTCAGTTTTTGTTTCATAAAACAAAGGACACATTTTGCAGGTTAGATTTATGTAACATAGGATAGCTAATTATTTAAGCCTCTAGCCACAAAGTTTGGACTAAGTAAACTAGAAGTACTCAAATATTTAAGAAGGATTTTGGGGGGAAGACTCAGGAGAATGAAAGCAAAAATAATTTATCTGGGAGCCAAAAGTGCCCAAAACTGTTACTGACTCAAATTATGACGTGGACGTGCCATGATTTTCATTATAAGGTGTGTGAAACATGTTACCAATAAGAGAGGATGAAGATTTTGTTACAATTATTTTCTCCTGTTCAGAGGCTTCCAGTGAGAATCTTTGACAAGCTGGTTGTGGTGCCAAGCAGAGCTTGCAGGACCTATTTTCTCTGGGACCACAAAAAAGAACGAATATACGAAGGGTAGAAAGCAAAGGTGAAGGTAATTCAAATGGGACTTAGGTTTGATCCATTTTCTAGAAGTATGCTAGATGTCCGCCACAAAGCTGGACAAACCCCTAATGGGATGGGTGAGAACCTGACCCACTGGTCAGGCACAAAGTGTTAGAGTGAATGGGGTGACATCAGACTGGTGACCTGTCACTATTGGGGTTCTGCTGTTAACTCTCTCCAACACATGGAGGCCTTACAGAGAAACCTCGACAGATTAGAGGACTGAGCAACCACCTACTGTATGAAGTCCCACAAGGGAAAGTGCCAGAGTCTGCACGTGGGATGGGGCAAACCTGGATCTGTGGACAGACTGGGGAATGAGAGGTTGGAAAGCAGTGCCATGGGAAGGGCCCTGGGGGGCCTGGTCGATGGCAAGGTGAATATGAATTTGCAGTATGCCAAAATCCAGGAGGCTCAGCCATGTTCTGGGGGGCATCAGGCACAGCATCGCCAGCTGGGCAAGGGAAGGGATTGTCCCGCTCTGCTCTGCACTGGGGCAGCCTCACCTCGAGTCCTGGGGGCAGTTTGGGACACCACAATATAGGAAAGATATTATGAAAGAATGTACACAGGAGGGCCACGAGGATGGTGAAGGGCCTTGAAGGGAAGCCATGTGAAGAGCAGCTGAGGGCACATGGTCTGTTTGGCCTGGAAAAGAGGGGGCTGAGGGGAGACCTCATGGTGGTTCCAACTTCCTCATGAGGGAAGAGGGGCAGACACTGATCTCTGCTCTGGTCACCACTGACAGGACCCAAGGAAATGTCATGAAACTGTGTCAGGGGAGATCTAGGTTGGATATCAAGAAAAGATTCTTCACCCAGAGGGTTGTTGGGCACTGGAACAGGCTCCCCAGGGCAGTGGTCACAGCAGCAGCCTGACAGAGTCATTTGGACAATGCTCCCAGTCACAGAGTGTGTCTCTTGGGGATGCTCCTGTGCAGGCTCAGGAGTTGGATTCGATGATCCTTGTGGATCCCTTCCAGCTCAGCATATTCTGTGATTCTGTGATCATTAGAATTAAAGGGCTTCAAAATGAATAAACTACTATAATTTCAAGTACTCAACATATATCAGGTAATAGAATTAAAACTCTCAGGTTAATGAAAAAATAGATTTCTAGGTGCTTTGTACATTTTAGTATAGTAACTAGAATTTTTAAATTACCCAAATATAAATCTTCAACAAACAGAGATAGAAGGCTTACAGGACCAAAAATTTACATGAAAATACACAACTTCTTTCCATAATCAGCAAAATTATGAACAAATTTATTCAGATAAACCATTTTCATTCAAAATGACATTCCACTAAGTATACAGGGAGATGATCTTTGTATGCCATTTGGAATAAATTCTATTCAAATAAGTATTTGATCTGAATATAAAAGTTACTATGTATAACCAGCTACAAAATGAATATTAACTTAGTGCTTAATACAGCACACATCTTTAGAAAGGGTTCCATTTTTTCCTATGGTTGCATGCTCTATCTCCTTGTAAAAATAATGCCAAAGACTAGAAGTATGATTGTGGGTAGAGTATGATTGTGATCTTACAACAACTACTGAAATATGAACACTCCTCATACATGTAGTCTCATTTAAGTCAGAATCTGTCCTCTTTTCTTTAAAAACTCATAGATATGCACAATCAAGACAAATTCTAGCCCTAGGGTTTGCAACCCTAGTGGCATCAAAGGCATTAATATGCCTTCTTCGTTCTGATATTAAATATGAAAGTAGTTTTATATTTCTTCAGTCAGATTGATCATACATTTCAGAACAAGAACACCCATGAGAAGATATCACAAGTACTGTAAGAGATTACAATTAATTTAGAGATTCATTTTCACCTTTAGGATTGTTTAGCTCACATAATTGGGGAGGATAGATATGGGCTGTTAAAACCTTTGTAAGCACAGTTGCCAACATTATCGGGTGGTCATGGTACCAAAGTGTTCATCAGCAGAAATGGGGCAAGGGAGAAGGAAAGAAATAGAAAAGATTCTTAGCTTGCCATGGCCAGTTTAATTCCTGAATTTTATAGACAGAGTCATCAATTTCTGTACATAATCCATCTGCTTGGGAGAGGAGACAGTCTCCTCTTCAGCCAAGTTACATGGACAGCTGGCATAGGCTCTTCTTCATGACCCAGAAAATCTACATATCTTTTGTGGAATCAAAAGTGCTTACATTTCTCCCAAACCAATCAACCAACCATGTTGCTCGCAGCATTTTTGACTGATTTGTTTCCCTTTTCTGAAACCAAATTCTATCTCTCTGTTCAACAAAAATATTTCTAAATAAAAATATTCCAAGCTAGCATTTGTTCCCCAAGCACTTACATGACTACAAACTTATCAGTTAAACATAAAGAAATTAAAAATATAATTATAAAAGATCTTTTACTCATTTTTAAAGAACATTAGGAAACATTATCACAGCCAAAGAGAATTTTTTTCAGAAGAAAAAAAAATTATATAGAGAAGGCATTATATTTTCTGATCTCCAAAAAATGCAAAACTGGAAACAAATTCTGTTTCAAGTCATGAACTGTTTCACATTGATCAAAGACTCCTTTCTACATTTCACAAAGAGAACCCCTAAAGGATGTCCAAATGCTAGACCACTGAGTAAAAGAAGCATCTTAATTTTCATTCTGAAACAAAATAAACTTTTTCATTCTACCAGTAAAGAGGCAATCTTCCATCTACTTTTTTAAGGCTCTTTTTTATTCTAAACAAAAGTAGGACAAGAATTCTAGAGATTCACAGTTCTCCAGTTTCATTGATGTTGAGTCACATATCAAAAGGTAAAAACATTTCTCATTCCTTAAAATTCTTCCACCCTTATATCCCTAAACATTTTATGCACAAAAACTTTCCCTTACGACTATTTGACTCATCAGGACAGAAGCTACATTTTCAAAGCAGGATATGATTCATTCACTAAGCTTATTATAATAATATTTCGTGACATTGTACCAAGATACCTATTAGTAAAAAAAAAACCCAACTGCAACCACTTTACAATTACAAGTTTTAACACTTCCATTATTGTGTTGTTTGCTGCATGAACCAAGTTTTAGGCTTATCTACCTTTTAGTGATGATTGAAAAGAATGCCTAATTAGTGAAGAAAGTAAACTGCCAATGCAAATCATATATTTGCACATTTTGTTGTTGCACAGGAGATCTTCCTTAGCAACTACAAAAATGTCTAGGACTTATGTTTACACTGAAAGAAAAATTTAGACTTTCTTATTAAAAAGGCATAGATGAATGAAATCCAATATACCCACTTTCAATTTGGTAAAGAGTTTGTTTAAAGAGCACAAGTCAAGTTATCTTTTCAATTTTATATTATATCCCAGAGCAAAAGTATAAATACAAAATATTAAAGAGTCTCTACAGCACCAGTGTTATTCTTACTTGTGTCTAAGTTTTATACTATGCCAGTGCAACTCAGGATAAATTTAAGCTGTCTAGAACATGGCACTTTGGCACCAAGATGCTATGTAAAATAAACAATCTACTTTTGGAACTTGACAGAATCCTAATTGATCAACAGGCTCTAAATCTTTACAGTGTCAATTAAAGAGTTGTAAAGCATCATAATGCATGATAAAACATATGACATGAATACTTTTGCAGGCAATAGAGATGACCCGGAGCAGAAGTTGCTGCTATTCAAACACAATCATTAGCAATGGAAAAATACTGGCTTCTAATGTATAGTCCCAACTTGGTAACTGCTATTTCAGGTAACAATCATTAAACAAGCAAATAACTAGCCCGCAGTATAGAGATAAACATCTATCTATCTGGAGTACACAAACACATTTAATAATACACTGCATGTTATTAGTTATACGCCCTTCAGCAGGACCAAACAGTCCAGAAATTTCTGTTTCAACACGATCTTACAGAAATTATCTCTGCAGTTTTAAATTTGATCGCATTATTTTCTGAGTGTCAGTTTTACTTGGCAATATTACATTTTCCAACATTTCGTTTTCTAGCATTTTTCCATGACTATCTGTGTAGATTAGAAAGGTTCTTAACTGTTATCTGTAATAGATTTTGCCTGTAGCAAAATTCATGCAGGCATAATAGAACAAAGTGTACTCTGATGAAATTGCAACCATAATTTCCAGATGCCTGACATTTATTGCTTATTGCTATTAGAATTCAAGTGCCTATTTGTTTTGTACTTTGCTTTTATTCTTGCATCACAAATGTAAAATGGAAAAAAGATATTTTAAATGCTGGGTTAAGTATCACAGATCAACACAAAGCACCAGCATAATCAATATTACTTAAACACACTCCTAGGCAATTAATTTTTAAGGAATCAAATTGTTGTACCCCATCAAAATTTACAACAATACAATAAAGGTTGTTATGTTCTTTATTGTTTAATTAAAAGCAGCATTTAGCACGCATGCAGCTAACTGTTCAGACATTATGACATAAAATGCCCTGTTTATCAGTGAGAGATATATAAACAGCATTTGTTGTACACTGTAGTACACAATGTTAATTAGACTTTATTAAATTTCATATGCTTATCAAATTATCAAACATAAGACTTCAAAACCCAGAGAAATATCCTACAATGCACACAGCTGTATCTTAAGTATCTGCAATACTTCAGCTTTTCTACACAGTACACAAGCTCTATGTACAGAACTTGAGCACAATCAGTGTAGAACCACTCAGATGCTACAGGCATTTGCAGAGAGGGCCAGTACAGAAGGATTAACTCACCTGTTTTCCTTTAGAACTTAGGGGCAGCTGCATTCATTATGTAAGCAACACCTCTGATGTAGGCTCTGGTTTTCACAAAGAATTCGGGTCAAAAGGTAACAAGTTAATGCAATGAAAAGGCCTAATACCCCTATATGTGCCCATTTTTGCAATTAAAAAGATTTTCCTAACATCTAATCAAAATCTTCCCAGGTCTGGGTTTAAACTCATTACTATTTCTCCTGGTGGAAATGGAGATCAGTGGCAGTCTACCTTACAAAGCACCCATGAATAGATCCACAGCCTTTTGCCCAAGCCATGGTTGCCATCAGGAGAACTCCCCTCACTGCGCAAATTCTTTCACTACTCTAGTTTCATCTGCCATTCTTGGATATCAGCTCTACTCCAGAAAATTGACCTAGCTGAACCAATAAATAAAACAAAAATTTTTGCAGTTTTCACTCACAGTGTTTAGCATTTCTGACTTTTGCCTCTACTTTTTTTATTTCTTTTACAACTAAATCAGGGCCTATAGATAAAAGAAAAAAAAAGAGGGTGGCATAACTTTGCAAACCTTGAAGAGCAATAGCAGACACCTGCAAGTTTTGCAGAGCACAGCACTATCTAGATATCTGTATGGTGTTAAAGCACAAAACAGAGGAATGGGGGGAAAAGTGGATAAAAACAACATAATGCATATGAGCCATATATCATGTATTGACTACTTCCATGTGAAAGTTCAGGGAGCACTGACAATTTGGAAACCTTAATCTATAATCTTGTGTTCCTGCAGTCTAAATCAAAAATATGCTTTTATACACTTTAGAAGCCCATCTCTCAAATAGCCACATTTCAGCCCATTCCAATCATAACCTGTATGCCTATGTTCCTACCTTACAAGTGCAGCATGGAAATGTAGGACCTTACATATATAAAGGTACAGTCTTAAATACCTTTCTGTAAGTACTTTGGCAGGGTCTACTCCTTCGAGTAGGTTGGTCAAACCAGAGACTGGAGAAAGAAGAAAACTGCTTCTGACAGATGGAAAATTGTTTGTATTTCAATCTTGACTCTGATCCACCAAAACAACATTGCTTAGCTATTGACTTCTTTTCCTCTTTTCTTCTTTGAAACACTAGTTTCCAGAGCTCTTCAGCGAAATAAGAAATTGAGTGGGATTTTTTGTTTAAGACAAAACAACTGCTTCTAGCTTTCAAGCATGTAAAGAAAACACTGTGAAATGTAAAGCTTAAAGGCTGAAATAAGAGGTCAGAAGAAACACAATAACCCTTATATGGAATTATGTATTGTATCATTTGGGTCCATGTGAGGATATGAATGCATGTGCATATATACATGTATATAAGCTCCTTGATTTGAAAGTTAATTTTACAACTCTTGCGTCATGACTCATGAATTCCTAGGTTTGATAATGACAGAACTTGTCAGCCAGCACAGCTGATCCAGCACAGAGACAGAGATAAGCTGTGGAAAGGTCTGGCACAGTTTAGCTCCCCACAGGACTGTGGGACTAGGGAATGAGTCACATTTGGCAGGAGTGTGATAGTGGAGAGGTTGCCCTATGTGCTGCCTAGAGTCATCAAGCCTATAGGCAAATGATAGTTCCAAAACACCAAAGCAGAGAATTTACTGAGGGTTTTAATATTAAGGCAGATGGGGTTGATTTCTTTTTGTTGTGGTTGGGGTAGTATTTATTTTTCTTTTTATGCAGGTTTATCAGAGTTCAGAGCTCTGAGCAAACAGCTTTGAAAGGGGAAGAAGAAACAAGGGTCTAAAACACCTACTCCATGTTCACCACATTCAGATATAGTCAAAATCCCGTCAACATCACAAAACAATGGTAAAAAATGAGGAACTGTTCCTTTCTCTGTGAGGCACAGTGTGATTTATGTCCATCTATCAGATGTGCATTTATTCCAAACATATCTAGTCCCTCTGTCGCAGAATCTAAGGGGAAAAAACCTTGCATATGGAGTTCTACACATGTCTACTAAAAGGAAATATTCTCTAAGAACTTCTCTGCTCTGTGGACTTACCTTTTTTTTCCTTCGGGTGGGCAACCAGGAGACTTTTGGATGACATATTTTGCTGACAGTTCTGGTTTAAGCCCATATGGGCTTCCAGCTCAGCAAAAGAAACAGGGCAAAGAGGAATCCAAAGTAGTCACCAAAGTCAGCAGCAGTAACTGCTGCCTCTGACAGCAGCAGATTTAAAGAACATCTGTAGAAAGAAGTACAAAGTCCCCTCCCCAAAGCCACAGTGAATTGTGGATGTGGGAGGGGAAATGAAGCAATCTTTGAGCTTTCTCCTCAGTGATGATTTTTAAGGATATTTATTATATTCACAAGATGCTCAAACTGCCTTAAAGTTCCAGTTCTTGGAGTCAAGTGAACCCCATCCATCATTCTTTAAGGACACTGCTAGAAAACGAAGGATTTAAGCTTCTGTTTAACATTAAATTTCAACACGTGATGAAGTTCCACTTTAGAGGTATTACAGTGGTCTGATTTGCAATGTATATAGTTAAAGGCCTGACTTAACAAGAAAATTAACAGCCAAGGGAGATATTTTATTGCTGCGATATTCCTCTGGGCCCCTGCATGATTGATCTTAAAACCTGCAAGTTTTATGTGTTAAAATAAAAAAGCATAGTAGGTTGACTTTCAGGCTAAACTTCAAGCTCTGTTTCTTTTAGGGGAACTGAAGACCACATAAATGTAACCCAGAACATTCTCCACTGTTATTTTTCCTCAGCACATGCAGTATATAAAAAATTTGATGCTCAAAGGCAATGCATAAACCAAAGTTTGACTTTATGCTCTGGACATCTTAACTCTGTCATGCATACCCTTTAAATGCCAAGGTTCTTTAAAACAAAATGCAGGCAGGAACATTAGATTAAAAGAAATAAATAATGTTAATTATAAGTGCAGCTTTACAACTCAGGAAAATCTACTGAGAAAAAAAAAAAAAACAAACCCAAAATAATGACTATCAGCCAAGGGCCCCTTCCAACCCAGGTCTCTCTGATTCTATACAAGAACAAAGTCACAGGATCACAGAATGGAGAGGGTCAGAAGGGACCACTTGAGGTCCTCCACTCCATCCTCGCCTTGAGCTCAACTTTTCTTTCCAGCTTTTTCTAAGAAACTGAAAAACATCTTTCTTTTTATTCCCTAAAAAATATCCAAGTGCACTGTACAAAGCTTTCCACACAACTTAGATGGAAGCTGGATAAGCACCAAGAGAAAATTTTAAAAGAATTTGCTGCATATCCTTAGCACATTGTTTCCAGAAACAGCATTAAGCCGTTCAGGTAAGAACTTCAGCTCTTCCAAGCAGGGACAGTTGAAGGCCCAGGAGGATCTTCATTTAGAGAAAAATTAGGCTTATTTTTAGACAGTGTTCAAAAATGCACACATATTTTCCTCTGTGCATACACACAGTTGCAGAGGGCACCACAGAAGCCCTGAGACACGGCCCTGACAGGAACAGAAAGGTCTTCATGTACCATTGCCTTTGCACACCGAGTTTCTGCAGATATTTAGGAACAAAAGCTTTAGGTCTTCCTCTATTTCTCCACTATAAGATTAGTGGAAGTTGTGCCACACTTTATATATTCACTTGTGTGTTTTGCGCTGTGAAATCTTAAACCACAATGACACAGATTTAACACGCTCTGAAAAGTTCCCTCAACAGAAATCTAAATGCTGAATAGTAGCAGAATTTTTCATCTTACGTAAAATTTTGTTCATCCATTAGTGTTTAGTCCAGCTACTTTTTTTCAATCTCTGTGAATTTTGCACATGCTAATGTTGCAGGGCTAATGTCTGAACTTTTGTTTGACTTCTTTTTGTCTCCAGCTTATAGAAGGATCAAAATTCATCTACAAGTGTCCAACAGAAAATTTTAAGAGAATTTTAATTGCGCATCTGTTTAACAGTTCGTGCCCATGCTTTTGTCCCACATTTTCTGCAAGAAGGAAAGATTCTGAGCAGCATCACACTATATTCAATTATTCAATTCCATGAAAGACCTTACATCATAGCGTAAGTGTATACAGCAAGTTTCTCTTGGAGCATGGAATTTGGACAGGCTGAAGTCCACACATCAATAGTTTGTGCTACGATCCAAACACACACAGGTCTTTACTACTTCGATGTTTAAAGATAACTATTTATAGCAGAGGAATTAGCTACACTGTGGTAACATAGTTCAACTGTAAAGTCACTAAGAGAGCGAGAGGGCAGGAGATAAAAACTGCCTATTTCTATTGGGAGGGTAAGTCAGTCACAGTAAGTTTTTCTCCAATGAACAGAGGGGAAACCTTCCTAAATCTCAAAACAGGTTTGCATTCCAATCATCTGCTTAATAAAAAAGCCTCAGGTTTCCAGTTAAGCACTGTGGACTACAGTGATGTTTGGCTAGTTTTGAATGGAATGGGCGGATGCTCATTCTGGAGTTATTTAATTCCTTCTACGTCTTGTGACTCCAAGCTAAACCCTCTTCCTCTGCACCTGAAAGCTCCCACAAGGCAGCACTGCTAACCTGGCAGAGCACAGGTCAGGCCATTGGGCTTCAGTGTCACATACACGTCTGGCTGCTGCCTGAGGCTGGTCAGGAATGTTCCCTCCTCAGCAGGAGCCACTTCAGCCTCTCTCGGAAAGTTATTTAAAAAATCAATGCAGCAGATTTGGGCAAAGTGCATGGTGAAAAGCACTGAAAGAATATGATTCAGTAACATATTCAATAGATCAGTGACTTTTCATCCATCCAGTTACCAACACTCAAAATGATTAGTTTTGCCTTTCTCCATCCACTTAAAAAAACCTAAACAAACAAACAACACAACCAAAAAAAAAAAAAAAAAAAAACACCAACAAAAGCAAAAAAAAAAAAAGCAACCCACCAAACCACCAAAAAGCAAATGCCAGATTAAGAATATGTTCATTCTGTGACTAGTAGAGCATAATTATTAAGCCATGATGTCTTTCTTTAAAACCAATTTTAAATCAAGGATCTTGTACTACCGCCACTTACACAAGGTTGCTCATAATTGCTCCATGCAATGCTTTGATTAATTAAATCACACTAGAGATTGTTTCTTAGTAACACACCTGGTACACTCTTTGTTGTTGGCGTTCATTAAAACGCTGTGTTTCACGCTGCTTTGCAGCATGAAAGGATATTAATCAGCTAAATTGCCATTAAGAGTCATATCAATATTTGCTGCACACTGATTGTTTTTCTAAATCTTCAACAAAGGACATTTCACTGAAATCTCAGGTTGGTAACTAACCATATGACAGTAAAGTCAAATTAAAATGTTTTATTTTCTCTCTGGAAATAAAGCAAATCAAGCACATAAACTAAAAGGCAAGGACAGGGTGTAGAGGTCGGTGTTTTTGGTCTGCTACTTTAAGACAAGGAGTGGCAAGTTGAATAAACTAAAATTAAAGTGCAGAAAATCTTTTTTAAAAATAAGTAAATAGAAGATCTCATTAATGTCTGTTCTGTTCCCTGAGCAGAAAAGGCTCCACTTTGTAATGCAACATTGGTAATTAGGTTCAATTTCAGAGCCTGAGCTGAAAAAGTGCCCAGGGAATCAAATGTTACTTTTCATTATTAATATGAATGAGAATATGTTTCCAAATATTTCTCCTTCCTAGCAACGGTCTGTTTACATATGATCAGCAAACACCTTGATAAGTTGAAGGTGAGCCAGTAAGAAGGCAAGTGGCCATAGCACTAATTACATTTGCTTTGTCTAGGATTTGTTCTTAGATTCCTGTTTTCATATCCTACATTTTTGCTCTGCAGAGCATATACTTTTTCTGTGCTGTGCATTTTTCTCAAAAATCACAGTGTGCATCACCCAAGCTTTGTCATAGTCTTTTCTACCTATTATCAGGATGATTGTGCTGCTTGGTATGAGACATGCCTGCAGCAGGAAGAAATCTGGAGTTATGCTTTCTGCACTGAACTGGCACACACCTCTAAAAATCAGGACTATTCCAGTAGAAACAGTTGTTCCAAACCATTTTCTCACACAAATCATAACACTTAAAGGAAGGGGGAACTCCCACTGGCCAATCTGTCTTCCAAAATATGGATTACCCAACAATTGAGTGTTTTTGTAATCCAGAAGTCTCTTTTACAGCACGTTAAAGGATATTGCATCACACTAGAATGATGTATGCACATATAATTGCACAAGATAAAAAACCTGATTCCATTATTTCTTTGTGTCTCTCAGGGACTTAATTTGGTTAATTTTACTATGCTATATTTTCTCCTCTTCAGGTATGTCTTGGGCATTATGTGCTGATCACCAGTTACACCAAGACCAATATTATCCTTCCCCTAACAGCAGCAACTGTGTCTCTCCACAAGAGGTTCATGGTTGATCTCTGGACTGAAATTTGCCTTTACCCAGGCAGAGTCCTTGTCTCCCCATGAGATTTAAACATAAAATCACACATAATTGAGAGACTCACTACGCACTACACTTGCCCAAGAGACTGAGAAGCGCCCTAAGGCCTTGCCTTCCTCCTCAACAGTATCCAAAATAATCCAAAACTGCTCATGCCCTCCAGGAGTGACCTTTTCTCTCAGAATCATAGCTTCTCACAGGTCTGTTCTGTTTTAGAGAAGACCTCTCTAGGAGATGTCCTACATTTTATTCCAGATAGATTATTACATATTAATTGTACTTTTTCAGAGCTGTTTAGCCTTAAAGTTCTAAGGCTACAGCTTTGTAAAATACCAGCACTAGTAATGGAAAGAAATATTAGAACTAAATATAATTCTGAAAAACAAAGGGGTGATAATTTGGTCCTTCCTTGCCAAGGGTACCAGAGCTCTCCATTTTCCCCAGCAGCAGCCCTGATTACTACCCTTCACAAAGCATTGCAACACTCATCTGTTTTCTCTGTCTTTTCTTCAGCATGTGAGCCAAGAAAAATAGTTTAGCTTGCAAAAATGTGTTGTCATTATTTTGTTCTATGATTTCTATTTAGTTGTAAATCACCACAGTCTTGGAAAATGTATTCATTTGCTGATATTTTAAAAAAAATGCATAAGCAGACAAAGCATTTTTATATTATAAAAGGAAAAAATGTAGACACCATAGGAGTTTTATATAAACTTTGCAGAAAATATGTATTTTTACAGCACTTTATGCTTACTCCTTTCTTGCACACACCAGGTTGCTCTACCTAGTTGTCTGCAAAAGAAGCATAGCTAGTAAGTGATGAGGCATGCTTGAATTAAAGCTTGTAATTTCTCCTGCTGAGAAACGTGGTTGTGTCATTGACATTTATGAACCATAGTAAACACTGAAAATTTGCCCTGAAATGCAAATTAATTCTGATACCCTTCCTGTGAAAATGTTTTTAAATACCTACGGATTCTCACCCTGGCGACATTTTTATTCCTGCTTGGTAAAGCCCACAAAGCAACGACAAAACAAACAAAAACCCAGAGCAAACAAACAAGCACACATACACGTTGTTTTGTAGAGGAGGATATAAATTATTATGTAATCATCTGAGTTTCTTGGAATGTGAGAGTGCCCAATTACAGCTAAGTAAATCTTTTTCATTGGTAGAAGATTCAGGTTTTATTAATTAATTCTGATCTTTATCATACCACATGCAGCAGCAGATGTTATTTATGTTTGAGCTGGAGTTGGTGATGCACAAGTCCTGTCTGCATACACCTGCTCCATAATACACCTAAGATACAATAATGCAACTCTCCAGAGTATTCTTCCCTTGGAGGAAACCCTAGCCATATGGTTACTGTAAATCCAAATAACCTGAGGAAGCCATACTGCAGAGCAGAGTAACAGAAGACTGACTACTCATTTCAAGCCCACCACCAGATTTTCAGTTTTTCCTCCTGGAGATTACCAGTTACAGATTTTACTGGATCTCCTTCACAAGACCTATCAGCAGCAGACATGCAAGGAGGGGAGCCCCTGTTCCACACAGAATTCCACAGGAGTTACTCCAGGAGAGACCCTGGCACCTCTACACCTGCCTGCCCAAGGAACATGAGGCCAGACTAGAAGTGGCACAGGGGACAAGGACAGGCTGGCAGGAGGGGCTGCTTGGGCCTTGCATCCCCAGCACTGCTGCTCTGTTCCGTGTTTCCAGGAGGACCCAAGCTACAATGAACACTGGCCCTCTTTAAAAGTGGATAAATGCTCAGTGTGTATGACTCACATGCACTAATGACTAATCCTATCTTCAGCTAAAGACCCCCAAAATGAATTCAGGTATTCCATTCTCCAATCATTACTGCTTATTCAGTATAAAAGGGAAAAGGAGACAATAATGCCTGCACATTAATTACCAGAATTCTCAGAAGTATTGAATTTGCAAAATTATGTAAACATCAGAAGCACAGACATCCATCTGCCAGTCATTGGAAGCTCGCAGGAATAAAGGAGGCATCCTCAGATGCTCTTGGCGAGCTCACCTTAGCTCATTTTATAATAGCATTTACAAAGCTGAGCCTTTCTGAGCTCATGAGCTCTTTCATTATTTCCATAATGTTTTATGTCTAGTTTCATTTGTTACTGACTTAACTAGTTAAAATGTGCCACTAGTGATCTGTTAGATAATCTTAAGGTTCTGGACCAACTATGTTTAAAAACAAAAATTGAACCACACCTAGGGAGATACAGAACATCTTTAATCTTTACTTATTTACAGCTCTGCACTGCTCAGGTTTGCTAATAGCTGTCATAAAGCTACAATGCTTTGCATTTATTGATGGGAAGATTATTGCTTCTAGTCTTTTTTTCTTATCTGCTGTATCATGAATAAAATGAGTAAATCAAAACCAGCCAAACCGAGGTTAAAAAACAGAAGATGCATTTTAACAAGATCCCAAAAAAAAAAAATTTAAAACAACCTTCCATCTATGGAAAAGAGTTGTTAATTCATCGAATTTTGTGGATTCCATGAACTGATAAGCTCTGCAGCTCAGGCAACTCTGAAATTAAATTAGGCTTCAGAAATGAATATTTCATCTTTAAGATACTGTTGCTTGGAGACCTGGGAAAGAAAGGGTGATTTTACACAAAAACATGGGAGTTACATGTGGCATCATTTTCCACTCCAACAGGCTCTGGAACATACCATAAAATGCCCAGAACAAAACACTGTGCCACAAATGTAAAAGAATGTGTGCTACACATTTTATCTGACATCTCCCCATTCCTTGTTAGCCTACTTTTTACCTCAAGCAGTGCATTTTAACACCATTTAAATATAATGAAAAAATAAGGCAAAAAGGTGTTACAGAAGTTCTTCAAATCAAAGTTCTGTTTACTCTTCAGTGAAGTCTCTCTCCAAAAAGAAAAACCTAACCTCTCCTGTTCTTACCCTTCCTTTTAGTCCTCATCTTAGACTTCCCTCATTGCTTCCACAGCCCTGTTAAATCATGCTGGCATTCCTGTGTGTTCACTCTACACAGATTACCATCTCTCAATTTCCATTTCCCCAAACTGCATTGCAATTAAAGAACCAAGGTGCAAGTTCATGGTTCATAAGCATAACAGGAACAAACAAAAAATCTTCAGATTATCCAGATAAGTAAAAAAACTGAACATATTTTACTGTCATGGTGCAATATCTTGGAAAAAAAGTTTGTGAAGTACCTTGCATTTGTTGCAAACCTTCCCACTACTGATTCTTACAAAGAAGTTGTAATTTTATTTGTGGTTTGCAGGACAAAATAGCTCCACTTTAAGCAGAAACAGACAATAAGAGACAGATACTTTTCTGTGATTAATTTGTATTCCCTGTATAATATTGAGTATAACCACCTTTCCAAAAAAATGGGGATCACAGAGGAGGCCCAAAAGAATTCCTGTTCTTTGCTATGCACCTGAGTGTTAGGATAGGAGGTGGATAAGCTGTCTATTCACCAATGAGTGTCATCTTACAGGCTGGGTTTGATTATAGACTCAATCTTAGCTATATAACTACATCATTTAAAAAAGAAATTGAAGGAGTGGGGGCAGGAGGGAACAGCAAGTGCTTCTAAATTTAGAGTACTGTGCTTCAGGAGTCTTATGGAGATGAAAGCGAACATCTGCATTAATGGAAATATGTTGTTTCTATATTGCAAATGTAGTGAAGTGATCAGAAAAAACAAGGCAGTCTCTTGGAATAAATGACAAACAGCAATTTTTTTCTGGCAGAAGGCAACTCAATTTTTGCAAAGTAAGATTTCAGCTGGAGAGGATCAAGGACCAATACTGATGTATTCATTTGTATATACATTAGAAATCTCATAGTATTTTTTTTAATTGCTGCATTGAAGTTTCTTGAGGGAATATGGCCATTTCCTGCTCTGCTATTTTTCTCCCCACATTAGGCTCCAATTTCAGTTCTCCCAAACTGAGTCCTAACCCCAATGTATTTATTGATGCTGGTTAAACTGTTTTATTCAGTTTATGTGGTGTATAGAGCAGGCACTATTCTTCCTTTCAGGCAGGGAAAGTTTGATTTTTTTTTTTAATAGCTACAACAATTAGTTAAGTAATAATGAGAATATTAGACATCATCAATCTCACTCCACACAAGACCAAAAACCAAATTAAATGTAAATATGTGATTTCTAGTAAAACAGTCACAGCAAAATTGTCATACCAGATTCCAACATCTTTGTCCAGGTGTTTCTGCTGCCATTTGACACTCAAGGATTTAAAAATCTGCTATTTAAATAAGGTTATGACCTGCACAGCATGTTTGTAAGCCAAGCTGACTTAAGCATCAATATACAATATTTAAATGCTAAAATTAAAAAATATTGATCTCCTACTGCTAGTCAAAGACACAGATGAACCCAGAGAAACCTTACAATTAATCTTAATTTGTGTATTCATAGAATTTATGGCTGTTTTATATAACACACACACCAGCTCTGTAGGGCTGAATCAGCACACAGACATCCAATATTTCTGTAGTTCATGAGAAATGTTGCTACTAACACACTATGGACTCGGTCCATTCTGTAGGTGTTATCTCAAAACACCAAACTATTGTGATATGCCAACAAAAGCAACTGAAGGCACAATTCAAGCATTAGACAGACTGTATTGAAACCAGCTGTCTCAGGGAGCCCAGATGGGATCTGTCAATGCTTCATTCCAATTCTTTTCTTCTACTGAAAACTGATAGGCAACCCCAGGCAAAAAGCGACCCCACATAACTCTGCCCAGCCTCAGCTCTAATAAAGCTGTTAAACCAAAGTAGTAGTTTATGCTTTTATCAGTTTCAAGTATCAGGGTAAATTACAAATCAATACACATTTTTAATCATCATCTACAAGTTACAGCAAAATAAATCCTATGGCAATTCTATTTAGTTTTCACTCCCTTTCTTCTTTGACTGTAATGTTTTCTACTAATCTGAACAGAATTTCATTATAAATAGAAACCTAGGCAAGAAAGTCTATTATTTGGGCTTCTGATATTCATCTCTTTGCCACAAACCATTGAAGCCACTAGAAATTACTGTAGTTACTCAGTATTCAGCCTTACTGTGATATCACCTTTGGGGATCACCAGTAGTGTAATGGGTCACAACTCTCTTCCCTCTTATATGTCTTTATAATTGGAGATTTAACAGCGTCACTATTTCATAGTATATTTTTACAGCCATACTATTCTTACTTGAGGTAGATTATGTATGACATGCTGTTCACACGATTACATCCATTCCAGCTTTAGCTCATAGATGCTGGTTATACAGTTATTTCTGATTTGGACAAGTAATCTAAAAAGTTACGCACTTTTTTAGAATAAAAAATCCACGTTTATAAATTCTTTTCTTGAATCCTGTTCGATGACATATTCCAAGTCAAACCAACCAGACCCAAAAGCACAGATCACAGCCCAGCAGAAATCAATAGCAAAGCTCTCACCAATTTAAGCCAGACAGGTTCAGGGTCATAGTATCTAGAACAACCCTTGTACATAAAGCATACACTTCATACTGAGCAGTGAAAGGTTTGTTGGGATTCAGGCCTGCCCTGAATCTGAAGGAGCCTTCATTAAGGTATAGAAAATTTTGTTTTAAAGTTGCTGCTTCTCTTCACTTATTTTTCTGGGATTTGAAGCTGGGTCTGCCAGTGACCTAAAGCCAAATCACAGCTATCCACAGCAAGGTTGTGCTCTACCTGTTTTGACTGGACTTTGAACATCCCTTGGAACATCCCTCTAAAGGTTGCAAAAGCTGCTGAAAATTCAGCACATTTATGATTGCACACCCTTTTAATGCTATTCTCTCGTTCCTCCAAGATAACATGTTTGTTTGTCTGTTCTCCAGAAAATATTCACAATGAATATTCAATGAATATTGACGCATGTTTTACTAATGCCTTTCTGGCCCTGCAGATCACTTTTGAGAAAATGGCCTGAGAATTGGTTATTTGCAGGCAGAAAAATGGGTATCCACTCCCCTCTGCCTCCCTGGGCAGGCTGCTCCCTAGTCAGCCACCTGGAATTACATGTGCCCCACATGGAAAGCCAAACCACAGCTCCTGTCCCTGCCTCAGCACCACACACCAGACCAGGAGCTGAACTGACCACCAGGCTGGGAAGCCTGCCACATCCAGGAACACTGCAGGATCATGGACATTTTTCCTGAACACAAGGTTTTCATATGATATGCTAATTTGTTAGGACTGCCTCATCATTTTATCTCTACATTTCCTCCCAAACCTTCTCAGTCTAAAATTAAAAGGCTCCTCCCTCTTTGGTAGGCAGAGGATTGCCTGCTACTGGCACTTTCATGGAATGGCTTTCTCACACCTCAGTAAGTATCAGAAACTAAAATTAATTCATAGAAACACCTGATGTGACATAATGCAGCATGACTGATGAAACACTGTATGCTGCAGTACAACCCAATATCTACTCTTCTGAAAACAGCCCTGAAACAAATCTCTCCACTCTGAAAAAGAGGGGGGAAAAACCAGGACACTTGTTTCTCCTTACTTGTCTCTTTTCATCTCCTTAGCAAATTAAACTAATAACTACCAGGGCCCCCAAATGGCAAACCATTATCTAAAATGTAGAATATGGTGCTGGCATGGACTAGAAAGCTGTGTTTGTATGTGTGTGTTTGGGGGGAAGAGGGAGATAAAGGATTTTTGTGTGCTTTATTTTGTTGATGGGGAGAGGATTGGCTGGGGTTTTTTGTTTTCTTTGCTAGTTTTGTTATAGTTGGGACAAACCTTCATGTTTTTGAGTGAAGCCCAGGGTCATCTTAACTTTTTAAAGAGACACAGAACTTCTGCAAATGAAAAATATTTACCCTGAAAAAGTCAGGCAAACAAAAAATAGTGTTAAGGACTGACTGAACTGATTTCTTAGACTTCTCAGCAGGTATATATTTTTCCAATCTCCAAGACTAAGACAATAGCAAGCAATCAAATCAGCTTCATTTTTATGCACAGTGGTGTCCACCTTTACATTTTCTGTAAAGCAATATATGGTTTACAAATAATACAAAGTAATCTAAATGAAGGGGGAAATTTGAGAAAATTATTAAAATTCATGCATATTTCTGGTTTAATCAAATACATGACTAAGTAGCTATTAAAGTTGATTTGCCATGGTTAATTTAGGGTTTAAAAGGCAGCGGACACCTTGTGACACCAGCAGAAGTGTTGCATTGCAACTGAAGAGCAAGAATACTTAAAGGGATTTACTTTTTTAACAAGATTTGCCTTAGATCTTACAGACAAACAGGTTCTTCTGTTGACAAGTTGACAAACTTTGCTCAGTGTCTGCAAGGAACAAACAGGAACATAGCACTGCAGCCTATTTCTGTGCCATAAAACATTTTGTTGCATCTTTCCAAGTGACTGAGATATATTTTTAGCTTCTGTCCCTCCTTTTCCCTCTCCTCACCCCTTCCTTCAGGCTCTATCATGGTAACAGAGCTAGCCCAACAGATTTATGTATTTGCTTTGTTTTTAACATTCAAACTCCCCTTTCCAACATCCTTTGAATCAGGGCTGTGTGAAGCCTGACAAAGTCCTAGATCAGTTAGTGTTAAGCGATGCAAAGGTAAAGCTCAAACACACTTACAAAAGCAGTTGAAAAAAAACTACTCATCTTCAGCTTAAAATTAGAGATTCCACAGCCTTTTTATGCATCTAAAAGGAAGCTGGTACCTTGTTTTGGGGGCAGCATTTGGTGCCAGAAAGAAAATTTTCTTCCTTCTAAGCGTAATTGGGGGAGGAAGGATGCACAAGGAAACATGGACTGTTTTCTAACAGACATTTTCACAGGCTCAGTGTTTCCAGCTTTCAAGATAAACCTCTCGACTTTGCTTTGACATTAATTTCTGATAAATGCCTCAGGTTTACCTTGGCATTTAACAAAGCAGCAGGAGACCATTATCCTGTGACAACGCTCTATTCCACTGATACTATCTCTTAATTGGAGAAAATTTCTCTTCATCTGAAAATGTTTGGCAAGGTTCCCCATAAAAAACTATGGTATATCTAAGTTGTTAGCTTTAATAAGATAGGGAATAAAATACCCAGAGCAGATGTAAATCAAATCTTTCCTATCAAGTTGCAAAAAACAAGCCCATTGTTGCAGACACCAGTGTGAACCCCAGCTTTTAATTATTTATACGAACTATTTACATGATAGGATACTTGAAGGATGGTCAGTGCTATAGATAATAATGCAGCTCATTTGTAAAACAGAGCAAATGGGAACTAACGTCAATTGTCAGAACAGCAGAAATGATTCTAATTGCTTTTGCACATAAGTGACAACAGTAGCCTCACTGTCATAAGCAGAAGATGACACACAACTTGAAGGAAAAAAAAAATAGAACAAAAACAGCTGACTTAGATTTGCAGGAGATTTATACTCTAGCTCCCAGGTTCTGTCATTAATCTGCTTTGCTTCCACTTGGTTCTCAGCTAAGAACTTAATAATGTTCTTACCTCCACACTCACCCCAGGCCCATGGAAGCCAATTGCCCTCTTGGCGTGGATCAGTTCAGGGCCAATGTGGGTGTCTCTGCCCATGCAGGGCTGCTGGCCTCTGGAGGGATGATGGAAGTCTTCACTCACAGAATTGATTGCACTGCTACTTCTCCCCTCCTGTTCAAATAGCTGACCCACATGTAAATGCAATAACCAATATAGTACCTTGTACAATACTAACCTTCTGCTAGTCCAGCCCAATATTTCACTGCCTCAGTTCTGTATTTTGGAACCCCCTTGGGGTCAGGTAACATACATGGTCTTTCTCCACTGGTGTCATCTGCAGAACAGGAGCCCTTCATATACAACATCTTGAAAGACACTTGTGCTGTTCAGGTCTCAGTCTTTCTGCTGCAATTCATCATCATCTTACTCCACCTGCCTGAAATTTGATGCTGATGATGTTTTCTCAGGTGTGCCTCATCTAAAAATATCATTATCAAGCCCTTTTCCCCTACCACCCCCCCCAGAAAAAAAATCACTAGCAAAAGTACTAAATAAACAGACGCCTTGGCATATTCTTCTAGTGACTCCCAACCACAAAAAATTCCATGCTGTTGTCCCTTCCTTGCTCACCATTCATTTCTTCTACTAATCCAAATCTCCTCCAGGTTAACTAACCATTTCCCAAGGGTACTTTATCAAATGGTTTACTGAAGTCCAGAAAATTAGATCTACTGCCTCTCTATTGTCCAAATTATCATTTATCTTCAAGAGCAGCCTCTCTCATTCCATTTAGCAAATGTGATTTTATCAATGCTCTTCTGCAAAGCAGGGCTTCACATTTAAGTTATGCTCTTCCATAATGAAAAACAACACACTTCAAGAAGTATTGGTGATAATTACATACCTGCTAATCAAGAATTGCATCAAGAGCTGCATCAAAGCCTAGACTGGGTTTTGGCTAAGTATAATAAAATTTTACTCTTCATTTCTCAAAGTCCAGGCCAAATTTCAGTCTGGAAACAAAAAAAAAGGAAAAAAAAAAGTGCTATACGACCATTAATAAAATTGATTCTTTTCCAATCTTTTTTTTTTTTTTTGACAAACTATACTTTTCCTTTTTCTTTGGATTTCACTTGGAGATAGAAAGATTTTTAGTACACAAACATGCAGTGGATAGTTGGGACCATATGTATAAAATTCCCAAGGACAACTGACCTTGACCCAAGGACAATATTCTGTTGTGAAGTGATGATACTTTTTGCTCATGCTGTGAGCCAAGTTGCACAAACTATCTACAGAGAACCAGCCTTTGGTTCCCAAAATTGGCCCCATTTGTTGGGTTTGGATGAATCAGCAGGAAAAAACTCTGCCATTCTCTTCCATTGCAGCAACAAGCCCCCTGCCCACTCCTTTCTGTCATTAACTACACTGCCCACTGGGAATGCTAAGGAGGAATGCAAGGCACTACAAAAGCTGCACAGCTGTGTGTGCACACTGCAGCTCCCCTCTGATTCTGCAAGGGAAAGCAATTCCATACACGGCCTCACATGCAGAAGCAGTGACACTGATAATGTAATAGGCTGCTGTGTTTCTTCTGATGGCAGGGACAAGCAGTGTACAACCGGAAGTGAACACAGGAATGAGAATATGGAATAGGCAGTCTCCTACAACTACCTGTTACAGAGAATACAGGCCTTAAAGTAAGAGATCTGCCTGGATTAGTGACACTTTTAAATAGTGTAGTAGGTTCACATAGCCATCAAACCGCCCTACACATACATTTGCTGCTCTTCCTTACCATCTACCCTTGGAGGGATGGCGAAAAACTACCTTAGTAAAAAAACGTGGTCAACCTTCTTTTCTCCTGTCTCATTTTCCCTCAGTCCTCTGATCTCATCCTCTTGAAACAGAGCTCCTCATTACAAACATTAAAAAGCTTTGAGTCTGTTGTTCATGTGGTATCTCAATGTATTAGACTGTGAAACAGGGGAGGGATGATGAATATCCTGCTTCCATATCCTGGTTAATTCATTTAGTATTACTCTGTTGACCATATTTTATAATACAGCATTTAGTAATATCTATACCCTTTAGAGTGTAAAATACTGTTAGCCTGAGAATGCCATGGACATGGTATTTTATAATGAATGAACTTCATTCACAGCCAGAGTCTCAAAAATACCATTTTTATATTTCAGCAACATTTAACAATCTGTTTTATATTTCAACAATGTTAAAAATGCAAACTAAGCTATGCTTACAGGAATTAGCAATTTTTTTTTTTTTTTGGTCAAGTTTTTGTTGTGAGTTTGGCTTTGGTTGGTTTGTTTTTTGTTGTTTGGCTTTTTTTTTTTTTTTTTTTTTTGGAGGGGCTAGATTTGAAGCCTCGCACCCCTAAATACTTCATTCACTGTCACTTTATAAGCATTTAAGTTTGTGATATTACCAGGGTTGAGGAGCAAAACTTAAACATAAACAGTATAAATCCATGTTGCCACTGTAGGCATATGCAGCACAAACGTCTCATCTAGACCAAAGTTTGTCGACTTAGCACATTGTACTTGATGCTGTGTGTCACCTGTCTCTTGTTTGTCTATAGATTAACACAAAAATGTCATTGCAAACTAAGTGAATAGGGCATAGACTAAGCACCTGCCACTTTTAAAACTCTTTAGAAGACTCTCTTGTTTATTTTGTAAGCACCCAGGGGTGCAGTTAAATAACTGCATTGAAACAAACAATACTGGTGATTATTAAGGAGGCTTTTCACATGAAAATTCACTTCAGAAAAAACAAAATGTTTTGCAGATGTAGAGAAGAAAACTGTATCACTAAGAACCACTCAAAATACTTTGGTGGACCAAAACACCTTTATTTTTCTCTTGGCGATCTGCCAAGTTCACTGTCGTTTGAAAATAATTCTATAGCTGGAGGCTAAAGCAGAAACTGCAATGATTTAAAAGAGAATTGGCTACAGTAAGAATGATAAAGCACCATATCGTTAAAATGCAACTGGCATCTTAGCCTCCCTACAGCTCTTGAAAATGCGCTTACTCCTCAACTATTTACCAAGAAAGGAACAGAAACAATTGAAATCCCACAATATAGAAAAATGTTAAAGAACTTAGAAAATAAGTACATGCAGAATAATTTGCTGGCAGGACAGTTAAAATAACGATGCATTATACATGGACAGATTACAAAGAAAAACATATAGAAATACATAGCTGAATTTAGTTCTATACTCATTTATCTCAATTAAACATATAGCAAGTGAATTAATAATGAAGGTCCACTTACATTTAGAAAATTAAAGCTTTATTTGCAGCTTGTGGATTAAACATTTAAATGTCGTAGGACTGATAATATTTACACTTTAATGCTTGGAGAATCATCAACTGCTGTCTAAACTGCTTGGGAAATTAGATTTAGAAAGTCCTTGCATCAAAGCCTTGTGTAGTGGTCTTCTCTGGAAAGCTGTTTTGCAAGACTAAGACTGTGACAGAAAATAGCTATAGTTTCACAGCGAAGGAAGAGTTCAGAAAGGCCTTCAGCAGTTTCAGATAACAGAATTTGTTATTCAGATGTTGCTTACTCTTAACAAGATAATAATATGCAGGCTTGAGTCAGAAAACTGCGCAACTGTGTTTTCAGGTTCACAGGGAAGAATTTATTTACAGCTAGATGTTTAACTTGCAAACTCTGTTGGTAAGATTTCCCTCACAAAATTCAGTTTGACAGATTTCATTTGTTCGAGAACTGTGTCCAGTTTTACAATTAAGTGGAGCTGCTTCACTCAGCATTTATAAATGACATCAGATGCCATAGCAACATGATTACAAGTTTCCATCAATTTGTAGAGCTGAGTAAATAATTATCAGTGAATAATTAACTAAACAAAATTAGCCTCTTTCTCTGCTTCCAGCATGTCCTCAAGCAGATTGTATTTTCTAGAATGTATTCCCTATTTAAACCACATGGAAACACTCCAGACCCCACAGAACCACATCTTCAATATGCTCTAAGTCTATATGGGGTAGATGACTAGCTACAAGACATATACATGCCCATGGGAAGGGCAAACCAAACAGAGTCAGGAGGACGTAAAAAAGAAAAAAAAAAAGACAACTGAAGAGGGGATTGTGATTTACATATTTAAGTATTTCTACATTTTCTTTTGTTCAAGTCTAAAGATACAGGCATCCTACACCCAAATAACTCTTAACTATAAAAAAATGACTGTGCACAACACTTGAACCAGAAGTCACCAAACAACATTTTCAGAGAAGGCTCCTAGTGAGAGTCTCATGTCCAATGGGATAACAGCAGCACCTAGATGCTTGATTTAAAACCCTTCATCCTAATAGAAAGGAAAGTACGTGTCATAGTTCTTGCCAGATCTTGCATGAATTCTCCCCCAAATCAGCCAGACCATATTTGTAATACTAGAGGCCCAAAAAGCTATCCCTTTCTGTGCCATAGGGCCACTAAGGAGAAGCCTGGCTGGTAGTAAAATACTTGTCATCTCACAAATCCAAGACCAGAAAGACTACAGAAAGAGTCCTGCAGGAGAGGAAGAGGTTCAATGTTTTAGACCTGTCAACTGCGTTGGCCAGTTCTTGTTTTTTATGAACATTTTAGGCTCTAGAAGGCACAGAGACAGCACAGAAGAAAGACAAGAGACCTCACCTTTCTTTACAAGAAATGCACTAGTCACAAGTGAAAGCAAAAAGAAAATCAGGAGCAGGTTTTCCTTCCCTACCCTTATTAGAAGAAAAAGATGCAGGAAAAAAACATTTTTGACAGGGAAGAAAAGATAAAGGTAAAGCTACACAAAATAAGTGTTACAAATTCTTAAGTCTAAGTAAAGTTATTACAGCATGTAATAGTGGTCATAAGTGTAATTTAGCTCAAAAGGGAGCAAACACCATAGTCTGGACAAATGTTATCATTAAGCCTGGCAAATCCAAGAACAAGGTTTAGCTTTCCATGTTGTTTGCATTGCAAACCTATGTGTCACACTGGATCTGTTTCAGCTGAAGCTGAGTGACTGCTGGGGAGCCTTCCTCAGCTGAAACAGAACTGCACTTTGTAATTCAAAGGAAACAGTTCACAGTTTTGCTGGGAGACAGTCCTTTACCACGTTTCTTACAGCTGGGAATGCATTTGTTGTCCCTCCTACCCATGTCTTCTAGGCTGGTCAGAAAGCAAAAAAACACAAAACCTTTGTGTACCTGGATTGCAACTCAGTTGGCATCATGTGAAGTTGTCCATTAGAAGTGGTGGGGTTTGGGGGGGAAGGGGAGAGGGTGTAATTTTTTTTTTTTTTTTTTAATTTAAGAGTGGCAGCCCTGGACAGTAATGTCCAATTACAAAAAAACAGCACAATGTGGAAAGTCTAGAACAAGTTAGCTAAAGCTGTGGTAGGTATGTTCCAGTGGTACCCAGTGAGCCTCACCTCAATGACTCCTAGCCCTTTCTTGAGGTGAATGCAGTGATTGCCATCAAAGAGATCCCAGTGCAGCTTCCTTTGCCAAAACATTGCCTCACACTTTCACAGATATGCTCTACCACAGCCACCAGGAAATAGGGATGTGCTGTGATTCCCAATTTGCATAACTGAGACAGAGACTGACCAACTTCTGTGAGGGCAGAAGCAGCTCTTGGCAAAAGCAAGGATATATATATTTACATTTTTGAAGACTTGACTTGCTCCCCAAGAAGCACATTTTTCTTTTTAAACCCTCCAATTTCTTTTTTAATGGAAAAATGCCAATATCAAACTGTAAACAGACTTGGTTTCACAGATTTCCTGTATCTCTGTCTGGAATCCAATACCAAAATGAGTGTATATTGATATGTATGAAAAATAAGAAGATGAGGTGATAAAACATCCACTCTGATTTAATTAGTTTTTAGCCATTTCTGAAAAAAAATTAAAATGCTGAAACCTTGAGTCAGCTGCTAATGTTACTAAAATAATTAATCTTTCAATAAAGTTTTAAGCCATTAATGGTGCTAAATTCACTTCTCTGAGTTCTGACAGAAAAAAAATGGAAATGGCAGCCTTCTCCTACCATCAGCATTATCCTAAAATGTACTGCTAGCTTGATTTTGTCACCTAAAGACCCCACCTAACTAACTACACAGGTTTGTAGAGCATGTTGAAGGGCAGTGGATAAAGACAGCAGAGATTGCCAAATGTTTTGCCAATAATACTCCACCTTCCCTATAAGCCTGCTTTCTGCCATCTGATTGCTTTCATGTTGTCATGTTCATACAAACCTGAATGAATATTAGCTCTCTCTCCTTCAGGATAAGACAGCAGCCATTTGCCATATGAGGCAGGTAAAGCATGCAAAGGTGACAACAGCCCTATCACCATCTTTTAACAACATCTGCAATCCACTGCGACTCCTGCAGCAAACTGGGATGTTCCTCTCTGCCTCTACCTGGATCAGATGCTGCAGCCAGGTTCCCCCTAACAAATAAACCCCATAATAACCTTTTTCCTTTTTTTTAAACATATGTCACCTGGGGACTTTCTCCACAGGCCTGCACCTGGAGCTAGCCCCAGGGCACATGTACACAGCTTGGGAGTGGATCAAGGCAGTGCTAACCTGCCTTCTCAAGTATCTGTGCTCTTCCTATTTTTTTTTCCTGTGGACAAATGAATCAAAACACTTTTCATGTGTCCTAGCAACCTGGAAACCAGAGAGCAGAGAGATCTTTGTCTTTGTAACAAACCAAGATCCGCACTGAAACCTTTGCTTGCTGCTGCTCCAGAAGTACGAGCACTGTCCTGCTCATGGTGCAGGGCTACATCTGGCAGCTGTTCCTGTCAAAGCAGTGCTCCCAGCTCAGCCACCCAGCAAAAACATTGCCAGGGAAAGACACACTCACATTAACATATTATTTATTCATCCTTGTTTTTCCCTTCCCTGCACCCCACGCCAAAAAGCTACATAATTTCACGTAGTGTTTCTTTGTGCTATTATAATTTAATGCCTTGTTATTACAGCAATTAGATATTGAACGGAAAATAGTGAGCAAACACAAGTACAACAGTCAAATATGTCACAGGGGTTAATGACATTTTCCACCAAATAAAACTGTATGCTATTTGGCTACCTTAAATTCAGACACAGTTCAGAATATATCACAGTGGACATCACAAGCCCTTTTTCTTTAATCAAGAAGTGTGGTTAAGGACAAGCACGATTCAGAAGATTTCAAGTTTTTAGGTCTGATACGTATCTAGTTAGTGAGGAAAGAAGACCTGATTTCAGCTGATACAGGTTAGAGTCAATTCCCCAATTTGAGTGGGCTTTGGATTGAGTTATCCTCTTCTGTATGAGAAGAAAACAAGATTTGGTTTCTCAAAAGAGTGATGACTCTGGACTAACGGGATCATGTAATACCCAAAAAAATATTTGTTACTTTTGTCAAAAGGACCACCAGAGATAAGACCAAAGAGCTACTGGGCTATACATGGTAGAGCAAAGAAATCAGAATTACAAAAGAGTTCATGGCAAAAAGCACATAAGGAAAAAAAAAAAGCTTAGCTTCCTGCAGTCCTCAAATGGGAAACTACAGGACAGATGTTTTGGGGGGAAGCTCTCTTTATATGTCTGTAACCTTGAGACCTTAAATACATGTTGTGATCTCAGTTTATGTTATTATGTGCTTCTCTGTCAATTTTGTGCACAAACACATCCCCAAGAAAAGTCTGCAGTCATCAATAATACAAATTATCAAACAAAACATGTAATAATTTTACATTTCACTGAAATAGAGCATCACCAGAGCCTGATAGGAACAGAAATACCTAATGGTACGAGGAATTACCATTCTGATATTATCTGGTCTGTTTACAAGTAGCCCCTTTTAAAAGATTAGTGATAAAAAGTTAGAGGTGTGATAGGTTAAACTGATATTTTCATTCTGTGTGCCCTACGATAAATATTAAGAGTAGTTTCAAAATATAAAGTAAATTCTGGAATATTGTATCCTTTTAGGTATCTATAGGGAATACAGCTATGATAAATCTAACTGGACTTTACCACAGCTCCTCCTAGCAAGCCTGCAACCAGTGATAAAAAAGTACATTCTACAAAGACAGCTTAACTGTGAGCATATTGGCCAGTATAACATCTGAAATCTAAATGTGTCATTGTAGATTGAGTCATTTTACATCTCCACTTAGGTGTTAAAAAACAGCACACACAAACACACAACTGTGGGAACTGAAGGCGGGTGGTGGGCAGGGAGAAGCAAAGCAGCATCACACTCAGAATAAACCACAATGATTCAGAAACACAGCCTGACCTCTGCATTCACCTCTCCCTGGCATCAGTAAAAAACAGTAGATGGGACAAGTTAGGAAGACGACTTTATGATCCTTACACATTTGAAAATATTGGAAAAGAATTTTCTGTCATCTGGAAGCATTATAAAAACACATGTAGAAAAGCAAAGAGATAATAACAGGCCCCTGTTAACTGTTAAGCACGTATTTTCTTCATGATTTTTAATTAAACATCAGAGAAAAGAAATTGCTGTCTAGAAAACAAAGTCAGGAATATATGACTGATGCAGACTTTCTGAACAATGTTTGACAAGTCCCTTAACATTTCTCAGTCTTAATTTACCCTTAATTTACCCATTCCTGAAGTAAGGCCAATGATATTTAGCTGCCTAACAGGAGTGGCTTATTTGATACTCATTAAAGACCGCAAGATCTGTCAATGGTAGATGCTAATGTTTTGCTGGGCTCTATTAGGTCTCAACATGTTCCTTCCAAGTCCTCCTCTTACTGGGAAAAATGTTAAAAAAAAAAAAAAAGAAAACCAAACCACCAAGAGATATTGCTGTAGTTCCTAAGCAGAGGAAGTGTAATTCCTGGGATAAGTTCTACAGGACATCAGTGCAAAGACACTGCTGAAGCCCCTTTCCATTTCCACCCCGCCTTTTCAGGGCACATTAAGTTTTCTTCAAATAATTCCACAAGGCATTTTCCTTACTCACTAGACCAACATGGTTCAATAGACAAATGTAGTTTGTCATTTCTGCAGGACTCTTGTTTATATCCTTTGGAAAAAATTGTTCTAGTCTCTTTGGTGCAAGTTATTTTTTTCCTCTACCCTTTTGACTTTCAGTCTACAGAAAGAGCTACTAGACTCCTAAGAATGAAGATTAAAGCTCTCTTAACTCCTCAGGATTTCAAAGGGAGGACTAGTTCACATACCCATATACCCTTTAATCCCACGAGTACCTTACAATGACAACTACATTTGCCTCATAATCAAGCAATAGCAGTATTCAACTCTAAAAATAGCCCTTACCAGGTCTTTGGTGTGCAGGACTCTGGACAATAGAGAAAACATTACATGATAGAACTGGAAACAGAGCTGTGTTGTCTGAAGTGGCTGGTTCTCAGCCACTGAGAGCATACTCCCTTCTCAGTGCCCTGCCTTGATCTGATTATTTTACACTTTTTCTCAACCTCATCTCTAGCTGCTCCTGCTTCAGGTACTGACAAAGCCTGTCCTGGGGAGAGGACCATGCATTCTATAGTCAGCTGTCTGTTCTTTATTTGTTGAGACACCTGATGCCATGAAGTTGAAGACTCCCTTGTACCAGGTCTGGGCACACTCAAAGGTAGCCTGGAAGGGCACTTACTTCCTTGGAGATCCCACAGGGTTTTCACCTCTACACCTCAGTTTAAATAATACCTTCCTATTTGGCTGATCTGGCTCCTTTCCAGGATTCAGTTTCAAATCTTTTGGGGTTCAAAGAAAACCACTAGACCAAACTGTAAAACTAATTCTTCTCTTTTCCAGTTCTCTCTAGTGGACATCCACAATTATTCCCACGATCTCTGCATCACGAGGCCATGAAGGTTGAGAGGAAGGCTTGGAAAAATCTACACACCTTTAGAGATCTCAGTGTAGCCTTTGAGGGGTTAATGGGGTCACCACTAAAGAATCCATCCGTCATTCTCATTCTCCACTCACCTATGCTAGAACAAAGCAAGGGGAGCACCATTAAATTCATTTAGTACCACTGTGTGCTGTAAACTATTGTCACCTAACTGTTTTTTTCTGGAAGAAACAAAGACGGCAAAAATTCACTGGAGAAAAGGAATACAGTCTCATTCTACAGAGTCAGATGAAGATCAAAATATAAAGCAACAGTTCAATTCAGTTTAGATGCTATAGATAAATAAATATATAACATAGTTACTTATTTATTCATTAATTTATTTATTTACTTGACAACCACAAATATTCTGGACCTCTGTTCTGCCACTGGAGTTTGGTTTCCTGTTGTATTCATACAATATTCCTGGAATCAGCACAAAATCTGTTCAAGCATCACTGTAGCATTTAAAAAACTTCTGTCACCAGTGTACCCAAGCAGAAAATGCATTTTTGATGTTATGCAGAAATACATGCCTTGATAGAAGAGATCAAGATGCAGCTCAAAGTGTTAAAAAACAGAGAACAACATTTGAGCAGATTAAGATGCACTCCAGTTTTTCTTTCTTTCACTTTCAAGCTTCCTCAGCTCAAGACACAGATTCCTGATATATATATGATATATATGTAATGCAGAGTAGTTAATACAGTGGAGAGAGACTGACATGGCACTTATCTAAATGGATACTGAGATTCCTGGATACCTATTGCACTCTAGCTGGTAGGAGCTTCAGAAGCTGTGAGTCAAAACTGACTTCCCAAAACCACAACAGCACTTTTCACCTTTGCCAACAGACATTGTGCAAGCCAGTTTACTGTACTGTGCCAAGGGCATATCATCCAGACTTTTCTATTTCAGCTAAAAGAAAACCCAGTATCTGATAAGCCAACATGATGAATGTTCCAAGGACTGCACAACTAAGCAGAAAATCCAGGAGCTTCAGAACTTTCCTGATTTTTAAATTCCCCCCAATTTAAAATACGTTTTCCAAATCTTACTAATGTGTGTATACACACATTTTCCTGCCCATTATGCTCTGAAAATACTGAATATTCAGAATACAAGTTCAATATTAGTCAATGTTAAATGCCATCAAGGAAGAACTGACATCCATGTTAAGAAACAAACAAAACCCCCCAGTATTGCACAAATTTATTTGTAAAGCATGATCTTAAACGTGCTATTATAAAGACAGCCTTTCAAACATTCATTAACTTCCATAAAACATATTTCTCCTTTAGAAACTGTCAAATATGGGAATGAAGCCTTGTATCACCTATTCATTTGTACTCATTTTTCCAGCAATAAGAGAGCATCGGATTTTATTGTCATAAATACTGTATAAATATATTGACACTACAAAGCACACAAATAGCTCGAATCCTGTTTTTTTCACTGAAGGCAAGTAGAGCCCACTATCAGTCACTCATCTGAAGAGCAAAGAAGAGTATAAACTGATGCAATTTTTTTTTAAATTCAAACTTTTGATACAGAACTATTTTAAGATCTCCTGAGCACCCTCCCCTCTGCCTTCCTTTGAAGGATAGTACGAAGCACGTGCAATTCAAGCATCATCACTTCTACAATCACATGCTTTGGACAAAGGAAAAAGTCTCATTGACAAAATAGACAAGTCACTGGTTGGTAAAATATGAATGATATATTAACCAGATCAAGGATCCAACCACTGAATTGGATTATAATCTTTCATTCACTTCAGATACTGTTTTAAAATCAGGCTCTGTTTCAGTAGGTCATGGCCTTCATGCACGTTAGTAATTGCAGTACCTCTAAAAGCAATAAAGGGTGAACCACCAAAGATCTGTAGCTACATCTCTGTTCAGATAAGAATTAAAATTTGACATTTCTAGTCAGCAAGTCTCAATTTCCAGAAAATTTCTAGTTGGCTGGAAGTACTGTGATACATAGGCTTTGTTCAGCATTTTAGGAATGTTGTTTTCATGCTAAGTGGGAAGTGAATGATGCTTTTTACCCAGAATTAAAAACAAAAAAAAGAAAAAAAAAGAAAAAAAAAGAAAAAGGAGACATTGAACTAGGCTTTTTTAAATTTAAAAAAAAAAAAAGCATGCTTGTTCCAAAAAAAAAAAAAAAAGAGGAGGCTGCCCCACTGGGCTTCCATTAATTTGAACCAGCTCACCAAGGCCTACTTTAAATTTTGAGTTACATCATGTTCCTTCAAAGACTAAAGTTGACAAGGAAAATCAAGCACAGAGTCTTGGAACTGACATAGTCTGCAAGATTTCCACACAAGAGGGGAAAAAAAAACAAATCCAAAAAACTGACAAACCAAAAAGAATAAACCACAGCTACAGCCTGGATAAGAACAGAGTAAGATGAACACATAGAAAAATAAAAAGGGAACAATGACTGAGAGTAAAATTTACCAAGTACTCATAGGAATAATACATCTGATTTTGCAAGCCAAAGACTTGATTCTGAGGAGGAAATCATTGTGTTTATAGACTTAGGAGAAAGTAAGGCTTGTAAACTGGTAACGCCATTTTTTTCTAAATCAGAACAAAAAATGCAAAACAAGGAATAGTATCCAATAGATTAAGTATTAAGCACACAAATCTTTCTGAAAGCAGGCAGAAAATCTGCCAAGTTTTTTCTTATGCATATTGAATTGAAATTCAGCATAATCCAAACTAGAAATAAAAGCATTACAGGGAGCAATACAACTTCATAGTGAAAGACTTGTGTTCACAGCGAAATGTGACATTTTTAGATCAAATGCCACCTCTCCCTACAACATGCTTAGTGATGATTGTAACCCTTGTTTTTTATTCTTTTCCTAAAACTCACTGGTGCCAATTAAAGAACATAGAGACTTTAATTCGTGTTTCTTTCTCAAGTGCCTGTTGTAACAATGTAAAAAGGGTGCATGAAAAGTGCCATCTTTCTAACTTTATACTAATTGACATCTAGTTTCCACTAGTGCAAGAACTCTAACTTGATTCAGAAAACCATTGATTTATGGTTATGACCTTCTGGTAGTGAGAGAAAACCTGAAGCTTTTGCTTACAGACAAGAAATGCAAGTTGTCTCAAACTTACAGTCTAAGTATTAAATTCAGTTTTCCTTGGAAGTGGTCAGGATTTTTCTTCCTCCACAACAGCAAGAGAAGAGACTTTTCTATGTTAACCATCAGTAGGTGCAGTAATTCCCCTTGTTAACTTCCATTAGAACAGCATAAGTGAAAAAACACTGAAGAAATGACTTGTTGTTTAGTTAATGAAGTAGAGCAAGATAAAACAAATCCAAAAGTCACTTGTTTTTTACTCCAAATTAATCAACTCAGTGATTATGGAACCATATTACAAATTTTCTTCTATGACTTGACTAAATGTTGCCATCAAGCCCTAATAGATGGGAAACAAAAGTTACATTGTGGTAGGTACTCCTTACAATAATAAAAACTTCTTCTCCACTCAGTGCAAAATAAGCCCAATTTCCAAACCCAGGCTAAGCTGAACCTTTAGAGCTGCAGTAAAGCTCTACAGTACCTAAGACACAATTAAAAAGCTTTTTAACCTTTTATTGCTTGGTTTTGTCCAAGTCCTTGTCAATTAAGCATGGGTGCTGAGGCCTGGAAGAAAGATGTAATGAAATGTGAATGTCAATCACTTTCTTCTTTCCTTGAATATGTTCAATATACAAAATGTGGAAAATCGCTCTTTGAAATTAACCTATTCCCCTGCAATCAAATGTTAGGTTACATTTAACAAATGACCCTTTTCTCCTAGGAGAGAAATCAATATTCATGGTTTTCTCTCCTGCCCTCTGCGATTACTGCCAGAAATCCTTTTTTATATAAAACTGAAGAAACAGACATTTACTTACAAATCCCTAATTAATGTACTTTATGTCTCCCTTGCCATGGCTCTTCCCGAGCTCAACTGCTTGTCTAAGTCAAGGTAGACAATTCTTTTCTGAAGCAAAGAGGGCAATACATGCCGGGGTCCCTTGACCTTGAGGCTTGGTTTCCTGAGCTGACCAAGGCCTGGGAAACTGCTCTTATCTGTCCTCAGATAAAGAGCCTGGCTCCATCTGGACTGGGGATGTCCCCAGCCAGCCCCTGCACATGTCACCAGCACCAGCTTGGTGACTCTCCTGGCTGTGACACTTAACACTGATACAGAAAAAACAAGAGCAAAGGGAGAAGAATCACTTGTGAACTGTGGCCTGGTGAAGATGCAGAACCTGGTGCCATCACCCTGGCTTTGAGAGGAGCCCTCAGGCTCAGGATCCAGGGCCAAATCCCACCCCAAAACCTCCAAGTGAGTTGCTGTGGCAGGGCAGTGGTGGGATGATGCCCTTGTGCCAGGCACTCACTGGGCTGAGGGAAGGTCTGGGGGATGCCCCGTCCTCCCTGCAGTTATGGACACCAACAGGGTGTTTGCTCATGGCACCACAGACAGGACAAAATCCCCACAGTGGGGCTCCCTGCTGTCCCCTACAGCACCACAGACAGGACACAGTCCCAGTGGCAGGACTCCCCTGTGCTGCCACGGCTCCCTCCAGGCTGGCCAGAGCCTCCCCACAGTGAACAAGCAGCATCCACCAGCTGGAAGAAGCTCCTTTCCATGGTGCTCCCCATGGCCTCACACTCCTCCATTCTCACCCTGAGTCCAGCAACCTCTGAGTCTGCTGCATGACAAAATAACAGAGAACAACTCAAAATCAGAGCAGTCCCACAGCACGTTTAAAAAAATCCCCTTTTTCTCTCAGGGAGAAGAATGCACAGTGTGACACGCTGCCCAAATGCCAGCATGTCAAGGCCTTACTCTGGAAAACCAGGTCATGGTTTTCCTCTTAGTTCCTGCCTGGATTTATCTTGTTTTCAGCTGGCCACGCTGAGCCGTGCACTCAGATGTGGAGATTTATCCCGTTAGCCATTGTAGCTGGATATGTTCCATTCTCTCCATTAAGTCCATTTACATAAGAGTGCATTAATGTACTTCCAGGTGTGCTGAGCACCAGAATCCAGCTCTTTGCTGATTTCCATCCAACATTTTTATAAAGCTTGCCTGCAAACCTGAGCTGGAGAGACCTGTCCAGTTTTATTAAAATTCACATGTATCTCACTGGAAATGACTGCATGACCAGCACACCTCTGAGGGTCTCTTGCAGCAAACAGAGCACAGAGAAGATTTGGTTCTTTTTCTTCTGCCATTTATAACTTCTTGCAATAAGCTTCTGTTTAGGGGCCAGCAAACTGAACATCGCTGTTTGGAAAGTTTTAATTTCTGTAGTTGCTCTAGACTGTTTAACCCACCAAAAAAACCCAAAGAAACCCAAATATGCACCTAGTAGTTCACTACAGTGTAAGCACATTGCCATCACTGCCATGTCTTTGAGTACTGAAACTGAAATTGCCACAAAAAGATGAATAGTAACCACATGAGATTTTTGTTTAACAACTGTGCAAAATAACAGCAACAGTAATATGCAATGAAATCAGGGCATTTTTTTTCTTTAAATCACATGCTGTTTATAGCAAAACACAATAAATACCATCAATCAGTGGAAACAATTAGAAAGTAATAATGAACAAGAAATTGGGTTTATGAGAAAGCCAGGAAATCACAGGATACATACCTGGGTACAAGACTCAAACAATTCTGCCCATATAAAATAAGAAACCACCTGCATGTGTTGTATATGCTTTATGAATTACAAAGATAGAGCTATTAGCATGGTTTATAGGCTATGCACCACACTATTCTTTATCAAAAAATGCTAAATTAGTGTCTCAGCTAGTCCGCAGATGCTTTATTGTATCATGATCATTTAGATTCCACTTTTCTCATGCCACAGTCAGATATTGTGAAAAATCAAGTTCCATTTACAGCATCCATTGTTATCTCACAAAGTAGCACTTCATGCTACTACTGATGTGTTACAGACTGTTAACAGTAATTTAGTTTTAAATGCCAGTGCATGCCAAGTGTTCTGGATATGAATACTAACAGGATGAAGTTATGCAGGTGTAGAAATTTAAAAGAAAAGGAAAAAAAACTCCACACCACCACCCATACCACAACCCACACAGGAAATGACTGCCAGCCCTTTGAGGGAGGACACAGAGAATGGGACTTCTCTTTCCACATTTTAGCTGTATGAAGTAAGTTATTCCCCTCACTCATCAGTGGAAAAATCCTCCTCCAGGGATATCTGAAGACAGATGCTAATAACCCAGAGGTATTTATACATCTGCACTGAATATAGAGAGAAATTAAGTAATAATTTTCGGTGGTTGCTTATCTTAGAGGTGGTCAAGAACATACCAATGGCATATTGGTCTCACAGCTGCACATGGTGCTTTACAGCCTGAGAAATCCTAACAGCAGTATATGAGGTCTGCAGCATGATGAGAGCTCTGACTACCAAACTAGGAATTTTCTCATTCTTGGAGTAGCTTCTTTTGTGTCACCTTCCACTTAGCTTGTTGTAACTCTTTGTTAAGTGCTTTTTTTAACATTTTAACTAAAAGAATTCATTATCCAAATATGTAAGCAGATGATGATAATTAATGAACAAAAAAAAAAGGCAGTATCAAGTTAAGTAGACTCCCAGAGCTCTTGGGGGGATGAGTGGTCCCATCTATTGTTTTAATAAGCAAGTGCCAACTGACTAAACAATACAAAGAAGGAGTGAAGCTCAGACTCTGATGAATGCCTTACTACCTACAAACCCTGCTATTCCCAGTTCTTTCCTGCATGTTGGAAACTCAGGTGAGGTAAGAATTGCTCTAGCTAAAGTAGGCCGGTCCCAAGAATTGGACAAGAAAGTGGTTTTCTTTATAAATACCCAGTACACCTAACTAATTCAGATGGATAATAAAGAATACCTGATACCAAAAAAAAAAAAAAAACCACCAACCTGTCCTTTTACCATATCCTTCCCTGTTCCTTCTCCCTAGTCCTTTTTCTGTAAATGCTGCTCAAACTGGGGTTTTAGAGGTGCCAGATTTCCATAGTGGAATTGCAAGGAGATTCAATATTTGGCCTACTCCTTTTTTGCTTTTAGCAATAGGGATGAAAAAGTGGGAGGCTGTTTTCATTAAACTGAAAATCCCTTTTGAGAGACTGCCAGAAATGAAATGGTTACTGTACATTGAAATAGTTCTTCACCTTTTTGTTCAATGTGAAAGGCAAAAAAATGATGCAAATATGAAGCAATGTGTCATTTCTGCTAAGTAAAAATGTGCGCAGTAAAACTAAATCACATATATTGAAGTGTTATTTTGGTTTTATGGAAATGTAATCTGTGTTATGACATTTGCATTTCATATAACTGCTACGGATAACTAATCTTCCAATGCATTGCATACCATTTTGTCACAAAAAAAAAAGTTATACTGTATCATCTGTTTCCACCTGTACACTAGAATATTCCATGACAAATGTATCAACATCAATTGTATAAATTCACTCAAGAGCCAATGAAAAGTAAGGATACATTTAATAGAAAGATTTCTTTTACCCTTAAACTCTACACAGCTATTAGAAGGTATCATAGCTTGGTAGCAAAGCAAAAATTACAACTTCAAACAACACAATATATGGATGTTTGCATGCATTCTAAGACTTCTGAATTTTGAGTGAAAATTAAATACATCAATACAGACTGCCAATATGGAACCTTAACCGGAACCTGATGAAATTGCACGTTTCCCATTCCATGCCCAAAAATTATGGTTTTCAGCTTTGAGATAGTTTATGTTATGCTATGTACTACAAAAAAGTGATCCCTAAACACAAGTGAAAATACTAAGTATATTTGAAATTCATTATCCTTTCACTTTTCCTTCTGTGTCCCTTGCTTTTGTTTTCATGTTTTCCTTTTGATTACCTTCGCTCACCTAAATCATTATCCACCCTCTCCAAAGTTCCAATTCTCAACAAATGCCTTCAGAGGAAGTTTTAACAAAGGGCTCACACATGCTTTAGCCCTGATTAAGCCTCACTTTCACACCACTAGTAAAAACAAAAAGCCTTTAATTTCCCCATTTTGGAAACCAGTCAAACCCAAGGCACCTCTGCAGGAATAGAAGAGTAAACCTTGGGATTTAACTCCCAATCTTTGGAATCCCTTACGCACGAGGAGCAGGACTAAGTGCAGTAAAAAACCAATATGCTCTGGTCAAGTGCAGTGTCAGGCACCAGTAGATGAGACACAGAGCTCCAGGTAATTCATTGACTTAACAGACTTTTCATTGACTTTCAATGAGACTTGTTCTCTTCAGCTACCAAGGGACATTTCAAATAGCTAAATCTATGCCCAAGATACAGAATGACCTAACTTACTGAAAATTGCATAACTTACTCAAAATCAAACTAGCAAATGTGGGGTCATTTGATTAATTCTTGGTGTAATTAAGGAAGATCAGCATTAAATGTGTGTGTTTCTTTTCTTGGGAAAATCATGCTTTCCTATCTGCTGTGAAAGCCAATGCAAAAAACATATCTGTTCACTTGAATGTAGCTTTCTGCACTGACATAGCTATATTTGGGATTCTTTTGTGTGCTGAGTTAGAAGGAGTAGCAGCTTTTTAAGCTCAGATGTGTAAATGCCCCCATTTATACCCTAGCTCTGCAAAAATAGGTTTTTGTGCATATTGCAGTCAATATACACACACAAAAGAGAAAAGTGAAATAAAAAAATATAATTCTCATATTAGAAAACTGAGTACTTACCTAGTGATAGCAGCTGGAATGAAAATGGCTGAAAGCAATAAAAATCCATTTTACCATTTAGTACAGTTTGTCAGACTAGAGAAATGGGATTGAATTTCAAAGCCACAGGCAAGCTGGCAGAAATCTGTGCTTATGCAGTTGATAGGGGTTTTTTTTTCTCCTTTTTTCTTTTTTTTTTTCCCTTTTTTTTTTCCTTATTTACAACTCTTTTGATAAGCCTTCAGCAAGTTACATAGGTTGTTCTAGTTGTATCTCCTTTGACTGGATTAGAATACTTGATGACAGTTTGGATAAGTTTGAGGCAGATGGTTCTTGACATTTTTCATGCCATCAGTTACAAACCATGCAAGGAAACTCTTTCATCCTTTGTTTATCCTTCACTTAGAAGCCACTATGGTAGATCGTTAAACTTTCATTTTTCACAGTGCTGATTAAGGCGTACTACAAGGCAGATGTTATGCAGCACCATTTTTAACAATTTACATTTAGCACCAAAGCTGGCTTTGTACTTGTTCCAGTGGATCAATTCACATTTCAAAAACTTCAAGGTCAACCTCTAAGCATTGCTACTCTGTTGAACAACTAAATGTTTCATAAAGTTTTCCCTATGACTGCAGCACTTGAAAATACATGCTGGACACTGTTTACTTGTTTATATCTGCCAAAATGAATACAAGTAACTATTGTTCATCTCTGCTACAATTAAATGACAGCTATAGTGCTATAAAATTGAAAGACTTACAATAAAATGAATAAAGATCACTATTTTAACACGACAGAAAGAATTACTCATTTATTTTGATTAACAGCATTTCTAAATAACAAATAATTACTATTCAATTAGCAGCTGGTCTTAATTTACATAAGGTCAAGCAATAACATTTCATGGATGAAAATATTTACTGGTTTACTTCACATCTGTACATGCATTCTTTATTTTGCTATTACGCAAATTCTATACTTCCTAGGACAAATTCTAATCGTTATACGTAAACAAAAAACAGGTAAAGGCACCTTTAGAGCGTAGCAGAATAAATACAGTCATGACAAAATACAATACAATTAATTCACAGCAATTTAATTTTTATACTCTGTACAAAACTGAGTTTTGACAAATACTTGGGCTCATCTGTAGGTGCTGTAAGTTATCATTTTTACTGAAAATTTACTGGAATTTTCTGTAACAAATCACAGCAATGGGGTAGAAGGTTTTGTGCTAGTGACAATTTCCTTAAAGGACAATAAAGGAAAAAGGAACTTTTGGTAACTGAAGACTCCTTTTAATTCAGATGCTTCAAATTAGCAACATAAAATGGAAAAAAATGGTATCTATGACATATAAAAGCATATTTTATTGAATGAATTTTCAAGTGGTTATTTTTTAATTTGGGGAATTTCCTAAGCTTTTGTCTCTTTTTTTTTTTAATTAAGCTGTAGCAATATGTCTTATTAATTATTATTACTATCATGAAGTTCTGCAGCAAAAATTATCAGATTGAATTATAATTTTATCCTCTGATACCTCCTGATCCCCATCGCACCCTTTTATTATGCTCAATTTATTCTTTTTTTTTTTTCCCCCCTGAATCTGTGCCATAAAGACTTTTCTATCCTAGTCCTAACTCCCTTAAGATTTCCCATCTGGTACTCCTACTTCACCCTTTACATCTAAAACTATTTCTTATCTGTATCGCTACCCATTATTCTATTAAATTAATGTTTAGGCTTTTCTCAAATCAAAAATGGGTTTCATCTGAGTAGTTCACTTGATTAATGACCAGAAGTCAATGAAATGTTGGTCTTGGGATAAACATCTCTGCCATAGAAAATATATTAGACACAGATATATCAAGAAAAATATTTTCTGTTCTGATACTGTGAATCTTAATTTCAGTAGTACTGGGGAATGCCTTCATTTCACTTGAAGAACTACAGACACTACAACTGTCAGTCATGCTAACAAAGATGTGGGGAATACACAGACAACACATGGTCACAACTATTTCTGCAGAAAGCAGCCTGAAAATCTTATAAAGAAAAGGTTACAAAATCAAAAAAAACCTGCTTGAAGTGGTGCTGACTTGAGTTATGTATCTGTCCTAGATTTGATATTTTTCCCACCCAGACCCATACACCAATCTATATTTATAAAACCTTGAGCAAATAAGGCTCAGAGTAGTGATGACTGTGTCATTCAGGAATGTGTAATGGCCTTGCAAATGCACTGCCACAGAGCCTTCCTCTTCCATAGCTCTATCAGCAAAAATAAATATAGGAGATGAATACTAGCGGGAAAGCATGGATTTCATCTTATTTTTGTTACATTATTATCCAGGCTTACAAAAATATTTATCATCCTACAGTTTGATTTGTTATAATATATGTTTACCTTTTATCTTAGAAGAAAAGAGTATCAGCCCTCCAAGGATAATGGAGAAGCAATGTTATTTAATTATTCCAAACTCTCTAGTGCTTTGGTACACAAAAGATAACAGTCAACATACTGCTACAAGTGTGCTGATATGCAAGCTGTGGTCAAGATAAAATATTTAACAGCAGAAAAATACACTTTATAGTGCAGCTGCTATAATGGGATTTTAAATAAGGAAAACTAATTCTGTTTATTCTCAGTTTTGAAAAGATGTACAAAGCTAACTACATTCATCCATAAATTAACTTGATAAGGGCTGAAGATTGGTGTGTAATGGAACTTGACCATTTAACATACACACACCAAACAGGTGCAGGAGAGAGAGAAAGCACATGCAGGTAGCTGTCAGCAGCACACTATCAACACATACAGAAAAGAACTGATGTTATCATGGAAACAGTGAAAGTAAAGCTTAAAGAGCTTGCACAATCATAGTGCCCCAAGGTTCATTTTCAGATTCAGCATAGCTCCCTCTGTAAAGTTACATGTATTTGAATGTTTAGGAACAGAAAAAGAAGAAGGAAAAAAATTAAAAATAATAACATGGACCACATCCTTGTAAACTGGCATCACTCCATGGAAACAAATGCAGCAGTGCCAGCTTGTGCCAGCTGAGGATCTGACATTACATGGAAAAATCCCGAGGCACCTGCAGTTCTGTGGGGGTGAATAATTTATGAATACATGAAATGTTCTGAATAACATATTTTTGAATATTTTTCCATTCACTCCATCCTAGTTCTTTCATAGCCCATGTTCTTTAAACCCATTTATTACAAGCTTCACAGTAGGATTGTGACAATGCCAATTATTTGGCCAATCCCCACCCGTTTCAGTTTCTTTGCCTACTGCAGTTTTTCTGGGAGGTGAAGAGAGGTGACTATTTTAGTGTATTCTTCTTCTGGCAAGTCTTAGAAAGTCACTTAGAAAGTGACAAAGGACAGACAGGTAATCCTTCTTGATTAAGAGGACAGATACAGTCTCTTCAGGCTTCTCTAATTGTTTTGGCTACACTATAAATGTTATTTCAGACTTTTCTCAAATCTACATTCCATTTTTACACCTGGGATCCATTAAATATTAAAGATTTTTTCCATGTCTACTGACAAGTCAGAGAAGGTGAAGGTAGAAGGCAAGATATACCATGTCTCTAACTGAGAACCTCACTAAAATCCTTCTCTTAGGTTCCCATATGCAAGCCTAGAGATCAATAACAAAAAACCTGGTACCCAGCACTACTCCAAAATTTATTCTTTTTTAGAGGAAGGGTCTACCTGTTGTCTGTGCTAAGGGGCTGCTGCCAGTTAGAGCATCACACCTGCAGAATGGCCTTCACCAGATTAGGAGTTCACACCCCAGTTCACAGCTCATCCGTTACAGATTTTCTCAACATTGGCTGAAATACTGGCAAAACCTGGGTCCCTCCAGGTCCAGCTCCTCTAGGACAATACTGCTCAGGGTGATCTTACCCGAAAAACAACCAAGAAACTCATTATAGAGCAGAAATAGCTTATTGCGTTTCCAGATGCCAGAGATAAAATGAAGTGTGCTTCCAAATGTGAAAGCATGGATGCAAAACTCCACTGCAGAAAGAACATTCTGGCAGCAAGATTTTCATTCCATTCCTACACACAAATGCCTTTGTGGATTTGCCCGTAGCACTGATAAAATGTGACGTGAGGCTCTTTAGACAGCCAATGTCCAAACTGATGCTTCCTGTAGTGGATTTACTATCTCAAATCCAAACCTGAGCAGCTTCCTGGACTCCCTCTGTCCCTGCTCTCACCCAGGGCAGGAGGTCCCTGCTGAGATGAGCTTGAACAGACTGTGTTGGTGCCTGCACCCCCACCACAACCATCCCATTTGATTTACATGCTGGGGACACGCACACACCTGAAGCATAACCACATATTTATGTGGGCCATTTGAATCCCATTCCAGCCCCTTAAGCAGAAGCCTTTATTCCCACTGCCTCCTTTTCATCCAGAAATTCTGCCTCTTCTGTACACCTTTACCAGCAACTCTAGAGGAGCTATGCTCTCCTTGCATGTGCACAATTTCCCATTAGTCTTCCTGAGATTTATGTATGCATCCAAGGAGGAGAATGGCCCTCTATGAATGTTTTAACAATCAGAACAATGAAGCATTGTGCATCAGACTGTTAAAAATGTTTCTAAACACTGTGTTCAATACACACTACTTGATTTCCAAAGCTACTCTGGACAGAAATGATTTAGAAAACAACTCACAAGTAAACTAAAGCTCTTCTAATAAAACAAATATTTCACAGTTCATTTAATCTAAGATACTGAAAAGAACTGCCAGTACTCAGGTACGTGACCTGAAGCACAGAACTTTATTGCTTTCTCCACCAGGGATTAGAAATGTTTGGAGTAAAAAAGTTGCTGCTAGGCAGGGCTCCTTTAACCTAATAGTCATATCCCAGGACCACTTATCCTTTCCCGAGAAGTAGATAAAAGAAGAAGTGGAAATTGAGGTCAAGAAGATTTCTTTTTTTCTTTTACCTATCACATTATAGAACAAATTCAAAACTCACAACTAAATAAGTGAAATACTTCAATGAATTTGCATTTGGTAATATGTACTAAGAGCTTTACATTTTCTCATAATTTTTTTCCTATAGGAAGTATTTTGTTCTACAAGATACTTTGCCTTGGTGCACCGTGGTCTCTCTCCTTTCTTACAAAACTCTTCCCCCTCGCCTATTGTCCTCCAATATCCCTCTATTTCCCCTTCTCTTCCATTCAGTGAAATGCTTGTTCAAAGGGCTCAAGGCTGTCATTAAGTGGTCAGTCTGCAGAATCCTGGTGTTCATGCATGATCTTTGCAACAGATGAAGCTCCCACCACTCAGACAGCATTAGTGAACAACACCCTGAATATTTTGGGGCCAGTTCAGACTAAATAGAGCTTACAAGTGTCAGACTAACCAAAGTATACACATTTTTCAGGGAGTAGTGCAGCTAGGTGTTCTTACTGCATGCTGTAATCTATTTCACATTCCAGCATGCTAATAAAAACCAAATTAAATTCAGGGAACTACATCTCTTCTGTATTAATCTCAACAAGCCAATGATTTATCAAAGCTCTCTGTCTCAAGATGAACTGAAATTTTTGCAGTCTGAAATAAAGAATGCATTCACAAGGAAAAGAAAGTTGGTCAAATTAAGTATCCCTCAAAAATTTTTAAATTATCAAAAAATTTAAACTGATTCTAATTACAGCATCCATGCTGTCTTTTTTTTTAAGTACATAAATTGCACAAGGTCAACCCCAGCCAAACATGTCACACCTGTTCTCCTACCTAAAGAAGGAGCAGATCCACAGTGGCATCCTTTTATTATATTAATCTCTAGGGACTGCTTGGAAAGCCCTTGAGAAAGGGTGTTCTCATGGAAAATGCAATAGCATAATCCAAACACAGATGTAGAAATGGTGAAACTTCTGAGGGTCTCACCAACTCCAAATAAAACCACACCTCTCAAACTATTTTTTCCACAGCACTAATGCTGGCTACAGAATTAACTCCACCAGAAGGAGACGCAAAGGCTGTTGCTGTTACTTGCTCATCGTCTTCTAATCAAAGATAATTTGATGAGTGAAATTATATTTAAAAAAAATCCAATAAAACCTAGTCCTCTGAACTCATGTAGAAATTTAATTCCAATTGAAATCAATGGGATTTATGGGCCTAAGTGCCTTTGGGACTTTAAATCTTAGTATATATTTTAATACAATGTAATAATCAATAATTCTTAAGGCAAAGGCACTAGCAATGCTCCAGACCCCTTATGAAGATGAGGGTACTTTTTATCAGATGTCTCCAAAGACACTGAAAATAATTATTTGCTTTCTTAAAGATCATCTGAAAAATATTAGAAGTTAAAACATTTTCTTTTAATAAATACATGTGAACAAGTAAAGTGACAATCATTGATTTATTCATGTTTATCAGATATAGTCACTGAGCAAATCTGTCTTGTTGGGAGATTCACAGATAAACAGACACCCATTGACAGCATGGATTAGCATGAGGTATTAGCCCTCACATTGAGAAAATACATTGAAAGTTTCAGAAGACATCAATAATGCATGGTCTTAAGAGAAAAAAATAAAGTAAAATTTATATTTTTTCCTGTTATTTAAAAAAAAAAAAATTATAGGGACAAAAACTAAAAAAAAGAACATAAAATCACATTAGGCAGAAATATAAAGTTTTCCTTTATGTAGAGTTTACATATAATTTTCTAGCTTTTAATATTTGGTATACTTGTATGGCCAAATGTGTAAGATACTAGGATATTTCAGTAGTTAATATAATGTAAACCAAGAAAAACAGAAGAACTTAGACTTGCTAGTTCAGTAGCTGGCTTTCTGCAGACTGCATCATGTTCCCATATTGTCTTAGCTAAAAGAATAACAAAATATCTAACTGAGAAAATACTTGGTTTTTCTAGACACATTTTACCTTATTTACACTCAACTCTAGATAAAAGTTTACTGGCTTGATTTTCAAGCACTTGGTATAAGGAGTTCACTTTCTGACAAAAAAGGGGAGTTTTACTACAGAGCTCAGCTCTTTTGAAAATGAGACCTTTACCCACTTCAAAGTTTTGAGTATTTATTTTGTTGGTTTTTCCACCAAGTCGTTTCAGTTTGAGTACTAGACCCCTATATTGTTTTGAAAGCTGTGAGTTGGCAAATTTCTTTTATACACATCCACACAAACAGTACCTCGCCTTTGGACATGAACACTAATTAATCAGAATTACATCCATCCATTAGTATAAAAACATCTATACAAAAAGAAATCAAAAAAAAAGAAGACTGTTTAGGGAAACTTTTAGCACTTAACCCGGGCTTTTGGCTGCCCCAGCTGGCAAAAGGAGTCTAGATTGGGCATGTTCATAAATATCAGCTTTTAAAAGTAATCTGTTTTCCCTACAGTAAAATTAATTTGAAGAAAAGTTCTACCACAAAATAAAAAAGATAAATGTGGGTTTCCACTTTGCAAAAGCTTTGGAGAGAAGGAATTTACTGTACTAAGCAAAAGCAACTACCACACCATGCAGTCAACTTCTGATAAAGCAACTTGCCTACAGAATAGCCCAGAAATGCAGCATGTAAGTAGGTACATAATAGTCACAGGTTTGTAAACAATGGATTGGTTAGCCTACCTTAAACCAGATTTGGTGAAAAAAAACCAGTAGTCTTTGAACTTCACTTAACTATATCCACTTAACATGAATAATTCACTCCAATTTCCTCCTGTTGTCAGGTGATGAGAAGTAAATGGTAGACACCAACATGATGGGAGTTCTTTTATAGTGTCCATTTCCAAAGAAACCAAATGAAAATTCTGCCTTCTGTTACAAATGAAAAGGCAGGATTTAGACTTCAAAGTGTCAAGCTTTTTCTAGAAAAAGGACAGAAGAGAGCCATCATTTTTATGCTAACAAAGGTAGAAATAATGCCTTTTTTCTCTAATCTTTAGATAAAGATATGGCCATTGTTGGTCTATTGTGGACTTAACCTACATTTTGAGAGCTGGACCAGTTCCATACTGACAAATAACCACTGCTCTTATCCCAAAAATCTGCACTACAGTTTCCTCATTACATAGCTCTTGGTGTGAGATGGGCATGGAAAGAAAGAGCATTACCTTACTTCTTCCCACAGTAGCCCTTGACTAACCTGTCTTTACAAAGCTATTCAGTATTTCTGTTACCTACCTTTTTTTCCATGCTGCAAGAGCCATGGTTACAATAGGGAGCATTATTTTTACACAGCTTGTCTGATTTTATCTTTTATTAGTTTGCAAAGAATAAAACAGGATGGTGGGAAGGAAAAGCTGTTCTTCAAATACCTACCCTGTCATACTTCACATGCTTTTGTCTAAAGTGTTCCTAGTGCTCAGTTTTGAGCTGAGCAGTATTGGGGCAAGTGTGATCATAAATTTGCATGTGACATTATGCATGCCTGTTTTCATGAGTACTATTCTTTAGTAATTATCTTTGCTAATCAATATTTTGCAGTGTTTGGATTCAAGGCCCAGATGAAGTTCCAGTTGTCATATTGTAGACATAAGATGTGCTTATTGATAACCAGTGAGACCCAGCAATGTGTTTTCAAGGAAAACAGAGACGGGACAGGGACTCTTGGCATGGTCTGATGTGACCCAAGTTCAGTGTGTGGAGATGGCAACTGATTTACATTGGCTTCCCACAAACTGATACTGCAACAATTCACAGTTAAACCAAGCACCATTCCTTAAAAGCTATCATCCAAATTGTGAGCATGTGAGTAAAATAAACTGGCCAACTCTAGCTATGTACAGACTGTGATTGACAAATAGTTTCCTGGTTTACAATTGCTTCTAAAATGCCATGTTTGACAGTCATCTACAGTGATCTTACACAGCTCTGAGGAATACAGATCATTCTTTAATAGTTCCAATGTGAATGCAGTCCAATAACCTGTCTTGATCTGTATCAGAAGCTACATTAAAAACAGGACTCTATTATGTCTCCTGAGGAGGTGGCTATTTTAGTAGAAGGTGAGAAAACAAAAGAGAGTCCCAATATTGCATTTTCCAAAGCTCTGCAGTAGCAAATGCATTGAGAGATTTCCAGGAATTAATAGTCAACCAAATTAAATATGTACAGAGTAGAAAAGTGTACTGGTTTGAAAACAAAGCAAAATTATACCAAATGCAACTCTGCTCAGGAAATGAGGAAGACATTTCTCTCACCTTCTTTCTGGACTCCCTCTGTCCCTAGCTCTGGTAATGTGGAACAGCTCTGGATTCCAAACCTCAGTGGAACAGCACTACATTACACCCTCTACAGTCTACTTAAGAACTCTAGTGTGAGGTATTGATAAACCCAGGATAAATAGCTAGCCTGTCTATGTATCAATCTTTTCTTCATGGATGGATGACTAACATAAAATACTTCAGCTATTTAAGATGGAAACAGCTATTTGTAACAAGCATAACTTTTGAAACTCTCAGACACCTGATGCTTGATATTCTGTAGACCAGTTAAACAGGATTCATTCCATATGCACATGAGACATGTGCCACACTAGCATCTCTGACCATTTCTTACCATTAGCATAAAATGCTCCAAATTGATTGTCAGTTTGTGAAATATTTAAAATATTCAGTAAACAACTAACAAATTGTTACAAATGCTATATGTCAAATAAAATTGCACTATGAAGCATGAAAAAATGTTATACTTAAGCTGCCAAGTGTTTCGAATGTAGATGTGAACTTTCTTTTACCTTTCTGTTTTACCAGAAAAAAATGTGCATCTCATACAAAAGAAAATAGAGTGTTTCTTTATTTCATTATAGTACAGCAGCTTTCATCAGTAAGGGGACTAGTTTCTGTAAATGGTGGGCCAATAATAGGTTAAATTAAATTCTGAGGTTACTGGATAGGTTAGTGAGGCACTTCCCAGTTACGTGTTTAGGTTTTTGCTTCCTATATTATTCCAAGAGATATGACCAAGACATAGTGCATTTAATTTCAATGTGTACTTTTTATTTATTAGACATTTAAATATGTTTTTCTCCTGCTAAGAACATTTGCATTATGAGTTCCTTCCAATTGCTAAAAAAAATTTGAAGTTGCTGAATTTTCAATGGAGTTACTGGGCCAAATCTGCTTCCAATGTAAATCTAGATAAATGGATTTACTGCACCAATAATTAACACCAGTGGTGTTTTACTTACTCCTGTGTATGCTTTTCATCTCAGTTGTTTTCAATTTTCTATGGAACTCTGCTAATAAAGATACCTCTTTTTGTCTTTTAAAGGTATTTGAAGGCCTTCTGGAAAATAGGAGGCGGTTTTAATAAATATTAATTTTTCCACTTCTACAAGTGATTACATTTAGAAATATATAATCCTATAAACAGTCACACTGTATATGTATAGAGTCAGAAAAGAAGACAAGACTAAGTAAAACCTTGCAAAGTACACAGCGTAATTATGCAAAGCTGCAATGTGAAGCAATTTATGCCATGGCCAATAGTGGGGGCTAATACGAAGAATTTATTTTTTTAAAAAATAGCAGGAAAAGAAGAGTATGCACCAACTATTCAAACAGAAGTAATAAAAAGCTTTATTTTGAAGGATGCCTTGAAAAACATTCTGGGATTTCCCTTAAAAGAGATCTTGCCTTCTCCTTTTCTTTAATCATAATTGGGATAGAGGGAGGCAGTCTTCATAAAACACCAACTGCCACCTTACAGGTGGTGTAGTCACAGGCGTTCTTGGATGTGTGTTTGTAGAAAGTTACTCTGTATTCCCCAAGTTTCAGCCTGGCTGAGCCCACCCAGCTCAGCCAACTGCACCACTCAACACGGACTGAATAAGCTCATTGCACACTGAGCATTCACTTACGTCGAGACACATCAAAACAGGTTTTCCACTGCAATTTCAGTTTCAAATTCTTGTACCTCTTGAAGGAATAAATCAAAACCAGAAACCACATTGATTTATGCTTTGGATACTGCTCAGGGATATAGGAGCTCTCTTGCTAGACTTTTTAGTGATCTTAGCAGCTTAAACAATCCACCTGGCACCTCATTCTCCACAGGTAAAGGAAGAGATGTGTGATTTCCTTTTTTTTCTGACTCTCCTGTTTATTTCAGAGCAGTGAAAAAGATACATCAAAACCACAGACTCAGGAAGCTTTAATCTGTCAGGCATATAAGAAACTATTCCTAATCAAAATATCTATAGACACTATGATATTTCAGTATATTAGAAAGGCTTCTCCATTCTGTCGTGATTAAAAGAAGGAAAAGACAAAACCCATAAAATTCTAATTAGATAATTACTAACTCTAGGAGAGATTTTCAGAGGAGTCTGAAGAATACACCTTATCAAAAGGGATTTCTTTTAAAAAAACCCAAAACAACTCTAGCATGTAAATCAAACCAGCCTGTCCCCCACTTCCAAACAATTCTCACTTACTTTTGCAGCCTACTGGCAAATGCCACCTTGCCTTATTTACACTGCATACTGACTCTCAGAAAACCGTACCAAAACCTTCATACTTCAATTCCAGCCAACAGTAATGGCAAGTGTAACCTAAATTGCCTTGCAAATGCTTCTTGCACCCATAAGTGAATTAAACTAAACTTCTGGGAAACCTGTCTGCTCAATGCTATTGTGCAAAGTACGAAGCAGATCTGAGGCAGGAGCAGGGATGGGGAATATCCTATTTGCATAAGGAAGATAGCGCCTTTGTAAACATTGATACAAAATGGCAAGTCTAGCAATGACTTTTTCCCCCCTAAACTCTCTCCCCTCTGACTTACACATCCTTGTAATATATACTGCTGTTTTGACTTGAGCTATGCACCCAAATAGACTATTTGTGGAGCATTTGTGATGCACAGATCTATTATGCACAGCTATCAGAGGTCAAACACAGAGCAATTCTATACCTCTGATGTCAGCCTGAACAGAAGCATTGTTCTTGGCAGTGACAGGAAAAAGGCACCACATCCAAATTACTGAAAGCCTTCTCATGGCAGAAGAAAAAGCTGTCAGTTTAACAGCTGAACACAGAAGGTTCAACCAGTATATATCCTTCTCATTCATGTAACATGAAACCCTGAAAAAAAAAAAAAGAAAGAAAAGAAAAAAAAAAGCTGGAACTGTGTCAGATTTTTTAAGTTGGAAAAGCTCTTGTCAATGCTGAACAAAGAAAACCAGCCATTTGTGTTACCAAGACAGTGCTACTGAATTACAAAATAAAAGAGAAAGAAGGAGTCTCGACATAAATATATAATGTGCATGTCTGTACCAAAAGAGAAAATATTCTAAATTTACTATAGTTTCATATTTACACTGCAAAGTAGGATGCAAACTGTGTGACTATCTGTTAACATGCACACTCACACATAGGTACATGCTGATCTATAGTAAATCTATAAAATTTGTCCCCTATGTATATTTCCCTCTTCTGTATTTCATTACTCAAAATAAAAATAGTTCTCTAATTACCACACTCATATCTTATTCATGCTCAGTGTATGTTCCTTGAACAGCAACCCCAAACTGCACGAGCTGTACTTAAAGAGCAGGGAGACATCTCCCTGCCTGGGGTGAATGACCCCTTCACGCATCTTTGACAAAACAGACCTCAGCATGTCAACAGCTATCTAATAATGATACAAGAAAAGAATCCTCTGACTCTGGGCTGTATGAAATAAAGGTGTAGGCTGTGTCACGCCCTAAGGCTACAATCCCCTTGCCATTCCCCTAGAACAAAGTGTTGCTCAGTGTAAGGGAAAGCTGTTTGGAACTACAGCAATGATTACCAAATCTTCACTTTTTCTCCTCTCTTAGTTTTAAAACATACACTGGGTGAACAGCAAGCATTTGTAAGAGCTAAGTATGTAATCCAGCTTACAGGCTATATTTCATTTTCTAATGCATAAATAAGAGAGATTTAAAATTCCAGTAAATAGTTCTAACCAGCTACATCAAACAAGTGAAGCATTAGATGGGGAATGTGCATGCATCTGTCATCTGATCTGCCACATGGTCCTTGAAGAAATATCAATCCTGATAGGTGCTTTACCAGTTTTGTTTTCCACTACCACTGGATAAGCAGTTTAAAAAGTGACGCTAATTTTTAGCAGAAGAACCATGAGAAGTAATGTGAGGAGACAGTTTTACATAGTCACAGGATGAATTCAGAATATTAAAATGTTACTCTCTGCCAACATCAAAGAAAGGATTGACTTTAATTTCATTCCTGTGGGTTGCTCTCGCTTTTTTGTCAATACAAAGCAAAAATAGATAATTTTAACTGATTAGAAGTTCCCATGCTCTTCTTATTTATCTCACACTTGAAATCACAACACTCAGCTTGTGACAACATAATTGTCTCCATAGAAACTAATTGAGTTCTCACGAAATGGAGCATTTGCACAATATTTGGACCCTGTTTACTGAAAACCTGCTAAACACGTGTACTGCACAAACTGTCACCACTGGCAGATTTCATAGAAACCCACAAACCAGTTTAGCAGGGATTTATTAAAACAATACTGTTTTCTACCTCTAACCAGCCAAAAAACAAATCAATCACTACATGAGGACTAAGTAAACTTCTCAGCTGTTCAGCATCAGGATACATGGCCCAATGTTCTTTTATGATCAGGTGTAGCTCTGCTCAGCCTAAACTGTGCATTAGGTGTCTGATTACCAGGAATTGTTGGCACATGACACTGACTCACAAACCAAAGAAAACACTGTGCACACTGTTTACAGTATAAAAGTGCATACCAAGCTTTCTGAGGTTAAATTCCTATTACCTTTATTTTTCAGCTGCTTCTAATTTTAGAACTTTAATCATCATTGAGGATCACTTTAGGCTCAGCTTTGACATCATACTAAATTCCCAAAACCTTCTCAAATACACAATTTCTATAAAAGCCTTTATGAAATAGTGGACCTTTGAAATTCTCTTTATTTGACTTCAATAAATGTTAAAATCAGGCTTTATTCATTTGCTATATCAATACCTGGAATTGCTTTTGTACATAACAGTAAGTGGGATACATCTTGCTTAATTTCATTCCCTGTACTCCCTGTACAGCAATCAGTACGTACTGGCAGATAATGACTCAATCTGCATGCTCAAAACAAGTGTCTAAGAGTAAGGTGGTGTCTGGAAATGAAGTCAGTGACAAAATTTTAATTATCCTCCAAATTATAGCGCATCCTCCTGCGCCACTGACCTGTGCAGCCACCGTGACCATCCAGCTGTGCACCACAGTCCAGGGTGGAAGAGAGGAAGGCATTTCTCATCAGCATTTTCAGTGATTTAGAAAGGTGAATATGGGACAAATCTAGTGATACTCTTCCCTAACATCTTATTTAAGTTTTTCACTTTTCCTAACAGATAACATTTTGCTAGGTCTCTCAACAGAAAATGCATCTTATGGCTTTTGGGGCAGGGAGATGCTTTTTTTTTTTTTCTTTTTTTTTTTTTTAGTCAGACTATGCAAAAGAAGGAGAGACAGAACTCTTGAACATATAATGATCAGTACAGCCTCCATACCTCAGGACCAGCCATTTATATGTAGGATACTACCATTTGAGGCTGCCTTGCCAGAAAAGAAACAGATGGTGCCAATAAAAAGCAAAAATGAACTTCATTCTTCCATAACAAGGCAATAAAACCCAGCATAATATTATTATTTTCCATAAGCCAGGTCTTAACACATCGGGGGCAAAAGATGAAAAAAATGAAAAAAAGAAAACCTGTGCTTTTGTTCCAAGGCTTTGATGTCATCACTGTTGGTTTTTGGAAAAGAGCTTGCAAAACTCTAAAAATCCTTTTTAGCCTTTAGGTTCCTCTGCTTAGGGATTTAGAAAGGATGTCAGTGTAGGGTTACAGACCAGATGACAATTCTGTGTGCTGCCAGGTGTATGTGGGCCGGAGGGATAAATAAGATGCATGGAGATGAAGTCTGTAGTTATCTCTTTTCCCATATATTGACAGAATACATTTCACTATGCACTGACTGAGGGGTTTTTTAATTTCTCTCCCATCTCTAGGATCCCTTGGGTATGTGAATGTTTTTCTTTCTCTCACTTGTTTCCCCATTCTGGCTTGCAAGTTTATCCCACACACCTGCAAGAGCAGGATCTTTCAGTCACAAAGAGCTGCCAGAGCTCTCATGACAAGGAGGAGACGTAATTTGGAGCATCTTTTTCAGCTTCATTAATAACAAAACACCTGTGAGCCAGGGAGTTTAAGAGACTGTGTCTTCATCATTTATGAATCTTCCTCCCTGCTGTGGCACTTAGCTCTTTGCCAGCTCCACCTGGCACAATTCCTCAGCATCCAAAATTAAAAAAGGAAAAAAGTGCACTTTTGTCTCCAGTGAAAGCAGCAACGATGGTGAAGACAGGGAGAAAACACCACCAGGAGCTGAGAGCCTGCCCTTGCTAGAGCTGGTAAGAGTGACAAGCCTTGACACTGCTGCCTATTTATTCTCAGTTTGACACTTTGTTGGTGTTGTAAGAAAAATAATGGACAAGGGGAAATTTAATCCTAATGACTCAAGTATGACATTATAGCTGCTCCTCTCTTCCACAGTCCCATTGCAAACTTAACCATAGTACACTGAATTTTTAATTTTATTGATGAATAAAAGAGCTGTGGCAAAAGCAGAGAACAGCTTCTAAGCCTATCTTTCCATAATAAGTTTCTAAAGGGAAGAACTGCCATTAACACATTCTTGCCATGAAAGGTTAAACCCTATCACAAAGATTTATTTTTTAAGTCATTGTCTTTACTGGAAAGCTTCAAGGAACACTCTCACAAAATGTTCCATTCTGAAGCACTACCAAAGGAAGGGCATTTGATTTGCAACCAAACTAACAGCAGCCATACAACACGTTGTGGTTAATTTGACCTCTGAGGACACTGGAGCACTTTGCAAACTATCCCAGACTCCCAGGCACTGAAATCGCCTTTTGATATCATCTGAGTTATTGCCATCCCCCATGAGCCCTTTGAAATTCTCTCAATACAAGTGTTAGGACCTAGGAGTCCTTTGGTACACAGTATAAATGCAAGCCAGAGATCATTGTATAAATCAATTATTACATCTTACAGTGTTGTTCAATAGGATTAAATAACCTGTAGGTCTGATAGATATCCCTATCTAACTGTAGCAGACACAGCAGCCACCACCATCAAAGAATTTACCTGATGTTACAGTATTAGCATTAAATCTTGGATGAGAAATAACGTCTCTAAATGCCACAGATTCACTAAGGTACAGAAGTGAATGACCAAATATGTATTTTGTGCCTTTTAAAGAACAAACTACAGCTTCTGCAATTGCCTCTGCTTTCACTTTGGAGATGGTGCAGAGGGGCACCATCTTCATACTGATGCTCAGTATGTCCGGTCCTCTTGTCTTTTGTGGTATATGTGAGTAAAAATCTCAGATTCTTACAATCTGAGAAATATTTTCATTTTAGGATATACAGATTTTGCATGCAATTTCTGTTTTCTGTACGCCTTGCAGAAGAAATGTAGTACTAAAAAAAAAAAGAAAAAAACAATCTGAAATGGGAAGCCTGGGCAAGAGCTGATGTACCACAGGTTTTCCCTCGGGTGTACTAATGGACCACTATGCAACTTACAGGGTCTTTCTTTTTTCTTTAGCAAGGCATTTCTGGCTGCCCTTGAGTTGTGCCACTCTGTGATATAATCACACATTCTGCAAGAAGAAAATGAGTGCATCTGTTATTCATATTCTGGTGCTTCATCATACAAACAATGCCTTGAACCTGCCCCATCAGGGCTGCCATCCCAGCTCATTACCAGACCAAGCAATGGGTGTAACCCTAACGTGAGCAAGTGTCTCTCTGGGATATGCTTGACTTACAAGTTCAAATTCAAACACAAAGAAATGCAGCTGAGGCCTTTGTTCTTTTCTCATGTGGCAAGTACTGGAAACCCCACTGGAAATTCAGAAGGATAAGATACATACTGTGGGTTTCCTCAAAATTCAGTGCCTTGCCTGTGCAAGACCAAGTTTCAATAATCCCCACTACAGATTAGTTGGTAACTTTGAAAATGCATCTATTAAAATATCGCAACAGAAAGAAAACCCAATATTTTTAGAAAGAGGTTATTCAAAAATTCACTCAGTTCTTATGGTTTTGAATATTCCCAAGTTCAGTTTTACAGCATAACTAAGTTATGGACAGAAAACCTGAATTGCTTTAAATGGTATGACATTCCACTGCTGTATTGGTTGAAAAGTACAATGCAGACAGCTTCATTCTGAGTCACTGTTTTAGTCTAGTTTGTAAATGAAACTGGAAAGTTTCTTAAATATGTCTTCTTTTGAAAAAAAATTAATAACAAAATCCCCGTAGAATGGAAAATACAGCCCAGCCCAGAGGCTAAAATCAAGTCATAATATTGAAGAAAAAAACTGAAAAAAAAAGGAGGAGACCTACACAGTGGAAAAAGGATATAAGAAAACAACTGAGTGAATAAAAGGGAATGTGAAGGAATTTTCTGCTTATTGTTATGTCTCTATTCTCTCATTCTAATTACCATATACTTTAGCAAATAATAAGACAAAATAAGCAGATGAGATGCACAAGAGCAGTAAGCCTCACTCACAGATTAAAAGCAGGTGGCAGAGTGAGAGAATAATGTGAATGCAGTAGGACTTCTGATCTGGAGGAGAAAGAGGACGTGGACACAGCCCTCCCAGCCTGGGCTCCTGGCACCACAGGGGAGTGGGGCAGCCCCCACAGCTGAGCTCCCACAGAGAGCCCCAGCTCACAGGGCAGCACTGTCCAGGGCATCTTTCTCACTCAAGTAACACGAAAACCGCCGAAAGAAAGCTAGAACTTTCAGATTCAGTGTAAAGTTACAAAAGCTTTTGTCAGTGCCAAACAAAGAACACAACTGAGGCAGTGCCATTGAAATAATAAATAAAAGACAGAGTTTCAACATGTATTTATAGTCTAAGTATACAATCTGCTACATGTGTAATGCATATATCTCTCCTTACCTTCTAATATTTACTTATAACTAATATATTTAATGCATAAGTAAGCATTATATAGAAAATATAAATTCTGTGAGTACAATATGGATCATGCACTGAGTACAAATAATCACCCTGCTGAGAAGAGGATCTTTACATTACAATCTCCTGTGCTATCCTTCCTACACTCCCAGCCTATGAAGGTCTTCCTACAGCCAGGATCAGCTCTGACAGCCCTGCAGCAGGGTGACACCAGGGGCCTGTGCTCAGGCAACTCAATTGTACTGTCAACATTTAGAACCACAATCAACAACACGTACGTACCAAGTAATTTGCATGTAATGGTGTTGAGTGGCTTCTAAATTTAAAAAACTGAGCATATTGCCCACTCAAAGGGGATATTCCTTGTTATTTTGATGTTAGATGTGATTTACAAGGCCAACAAGTTAACAGCACAACCAATAGCTAAGAAATCCATACCATATGGATGTGGCTCTGCAGATGACAAACACGCTTTGACTCACCTGCAGTTTATTTTCTAGTATACATAGATGCCTGCACTCAGGCTTTATCCAGACTCTTTTCCAGTACTGTCAACAGTTTAAAAATTGAGAGCCATTTCAATCAAGAGTTTCACAGACCCGCAATGTAAATAGTCTTGGGAAACATGACATCCAACTCCTTAACAAGCATTTGTCACTAACTTATATAAGCCTGTGGTTGGAAAGGCAGGGGTGCGGGGAAGGAATAAGTAAAAAGAAAAAGCAAGTGTTGTTACCTTACTAATTAACCAGAATGGTGATTGAAACACAGGAGTACACAGCACCTTTACAGCAAGGAATTGGCTGGGCCACTGGTAAGCCAGAAGCTTGACCAAACCATTGTCTTGAATAACTCAGAGGGTTGAAGGAAATAACTACTTACAGAAAAAAAATCCATCAGATATCTATCTTCTGTTGTTTATATTATTGACCTGATCACTTGGCAGGGTAGGTGAACAATGTTAAGTCAAATTCCCAAATGGTTTAATTCAGCACAGCTTAATTCAGCTTTAATTTAGCACAGTTTCATTGACTGCAGTCCAGCTGGGCTGATTTATTCCAGCTAAAGGGTTGGCCCCACTCTAGTGTAACTGGTGAAAACTATTATCCACTGAAAGCATGATCATAAAGAAAAAGGTATTGAGAGGCATAGTATGAAATACAGGGTGTTGATATACTGAGTGCTAACAATGTTTATCGCAAAGACAGCTCACTCTTTCACTGCTGTGATTATAGTTGCCTTTTGTTACTACAGAGCAAAAGAAGAACATCTTTATTACTTGGAAGTCCATGTGCTCCTCCTATTTATCTTGTGCTTGAAATCTTTACCCTTAGTTTGTGACAACATAATTATCTCCATGGAAACCAGCTAAATTGTCATGAAATAGAACACTTACGTAAGCCCTGGACCCTGCTTCTTTCCCAGCAAGCACAAGCACTGTACAGACTGACCTGGGCACAGCTACATGGGCCCAGTCTCCCCCTTGCAGAAATGCCAGAACACACTGCTTTTCCTGTGCAGCCAAATTATACCACTTGCTGCATTAAGGCTTCATAAATAGCTTTCCTAAAAGGCTTCACTTATTGTTCAATGCAATGAAGAATTACTTTGGTTTCATATTCAGATAACTGCACGTCTACCTAAGTTAGGCTTACGGTGATTTACAGAACTGTACAATGTATGGAAGGTGTCCTGGAAAACATCAGTGCTCTACAAAACTGAATTTCCAGTTTCGCAGTCTGAAAACACAAGTCTAGCAAGGCAAATATTCCCTAACATGAGTTAGAATGTCCTATCATGGAAGCTTAGCAACAACGAGAAGATTAAGTATGGGAGTTCTATTAAAGTATTTTTTCCCTTAGTGCTTTTGAAAATCCCACTGCACACTATTAGTTGCAACTATGCTGGGCCAATCCTATTAGCTCGCTCCATTAAGTGTTCACAACTTCCCCTGGAAGATCTATTCTTCCATTTCAGCAGATATTTCATAAATTAATTGCAGGCTTTTCACAGTTAAGTTACATATTTTTTTTTAAATTCAGCATGCACTGATGCTTTGGATAACATTACAGAGAGACCCTTGAAAACTTCACCACAGTTAATAAATAAATAAATGTGTGTATATACACACAGACTTTTCTGGGGGTAGATGAGAGGCATAAGAATTGTGTGGTAACATATCATGCATTTGTAACATATTGCAGATATCTAAAGGCCAAATTATTTTTAGCCTGCTTTCCTAAAGAAATGAGTCTTTTGTGCTTTGCCTCTGCCTGTTCCTTTGATTCCGCTGGCCAGTTATCCTCAACAGACAGGCAGTATTATCAGAGAGATTGTTGCTAAAGATTTCACAAAAGCCAGAGCCAAATTCTGTCCCCATTAAGGAGGTGCTCAGAGGACTTTGTCCCTGCACACTCTCACAGCATCACTTCTGGCTGCTCATGCTGAGGACAGGCTCACTCTGGACTAGCACGGATATGTGCTGTTTTTGTCCCCTCTAACTACACAAGAGCTTATCAGTTAAGTTATTGGGGAGAGATTACAAAACACTAAGTTAAACAACTTCATCAGAAAACAGGGCTGAAACAGAAAAGACTCTGAGGTACTGCCATGAAGAAGATGTGATGAGGAGAAATGAAGTTGATGACATGACAGAACATGTAAAGAAATTGGACAGAAATCTGCAAGACTTTATTAGGAAAGGCTCATAGGGGAGCTGTTCCTGGAAAAACAAGCGCTCTCCTATTGTAAAGCAATTAACTGGAATTCACTGTCAAAGGTATTGCAATTTTGCAAATTATTTCAAGAGAACAGTCACCTAAATTTACTAATGCTTTTTGTTTCAGGTTAAGGCTTTCCTCCCCCAAGCTACTCATTTCTAAAGCTGTCCTGTGCTCCAACAACAGCAATTTCATCCCACATTGTATTTAGTAAATTGCATTGAAGCGCATGAAGCCTTCCCATAATCTCTGTAAACGTGGCTTTATATCTAAAGGCAACTCTTACATATGGGTCATTATCTATTCTAGTGCTTGATATCTCCTATTCATGACCACGTCATCTCAGTAAAAATGAAGTTGTTCTGCATTTAGATTCCAAGCAAGATATTCTAAAATATATAACATACAGACATTTCCATAAACATAATTTTCTACACATATAGTAGATTGTATCATTCATATAATGCCTTTAAACCAAACAAAATACACATCTGGAGATTTAAAGAGCTCTACAAGCACTAGGTATTTTGCTTGAATGCATCATTACCTGTATACCTATATTATCTTCTCCTGGGCAGTGGTAAGAGTGAATCTGAAATGGTTAGGCTGTTTCGTCACCCATCTGAAGTTTAGTATAAACTGAGTCAGGAAAACAAGAGGCCAGACACAACAAATTTCCTGAAACTGGGGATGGTGAGTAACACAGCTTACACATATGGTGTGGCACCTGGTGCTCATTACACACAAATCAAACAAGCTCATCATTCTTGTAAAGCATTTCTCCAATATGAGCCTGTTAAACCCCTGTCTCTTCTATTTCTCTCTAATTTTTAGGCGTCATGGTCAAAAGGTGACAACCACTAACAGGAACACACCAGTTTGCCACCAGGGAATAGGCTGCAGCTGAGTTCCCTATTTCTAAAGACTTTCATTTTGTGGTCCTGTAAGATTAGGGCATACGACCCACCTACAACAGCTGAGAGCACTTAGCAGTACCCCCTCCCTGATTCCATCCTATGGGAAGCATTTCAGAAGCTCTAGACTAGCCTGAAAAAAACCCATAGAACTCAAAAATATCTGACAAGAGTAGCAGACAGCCTGGAAAAAGCACATAGAATAGAACTGTTAACAGCTCACATTTGAACTAACACAATAGAAGTCTTACTGCAAGAGTGGGGCAGCCTCAGTGGTTGCCCCAGTTAAATGTAACAAATGCAGAATATTCCCCAATGCTGTTTAATAAAACGTGGCCCCACAGTGTTTGCATAAGAGAGGACATGTACAGTACAACCACTGAAGGACTTCTGGGCTTCTCTAAGTTATCTCGCATAGAGCTTCCCATGGCCTTTTCCTTAGGCTTGCAGGAGGCAGAACACATCTAATGACCTAATAATTAACAAAGAAAACCCTTAATTATATGATAATTTAATGGCTGGGTTAGAAAGGGCTTGTGTTATGAAATGAGATGTCTTACAGGAGCACTCTGGTGAAGTGCACATCCAAAATAGATCCATTTTTATTTGCATGTGCTTTTTGGTCTAGAATACCCACAGAGCCCTGCCAAAATGACCAGCTGATGCTGTGGCAGCCTTTTGACTGTACCAAATCGTGCAAGGAAAAGGGACCATCCTGCTTCTCTGAGCAGCTGTGTGAGCCCAGTAGCTCTGTAGTACAGCATATCAACTACCCAGTAATTACCCCCTCAGATTCCTGTTACTTAAAAAAAAAAAAAAAAGGAAACCCAAACAAAAAAAACTTTGCATCTAGGGTTCATGTTTCATATAGAAAAGGTGATGCTGGAGGAAGAGAACAGCTTTTTTACATGGATTCATTCTTTCTCTCTTTCTTATAAAAGGTCACAATCTGTAATTTTTAACTTGTTATGTAAGATTTTTGGAGTCACTAAGGCTTCTGGAACAGGTCAAAATAAAAGTTGTGGAGTCAGGCAGAGAATAGTAAAATAACAGTATTCAGAATAAAGACAGTATGAGATGATATATAAATCTCTATAAACCACTACCTAGCATTTTAATTAAAAACCTCATCATAATCCTATTTTGCAATATTTTTCAATACCTACTTCTTTTACTCAAAGAAGAAATTAAACATTTTTACCATAGAAACATCTCATGACGTTTAACTACGACATGAGGAAAAGCAGTCATACATGAGTAGCACATCAGCAAAAAAGGAAAAATAAAACTATTAGTAGCAATTAGCTTTATGAAAAGATTTTGTGAGTAAGCGAACATATATTTAATCTCTGTTAACTTTTTCCCCCTTCAACTTAGAGAAGGAGTTTCTCTGTCATTGCAACACTAAAGCATCATCTATCATAAGCGGAACAAAAGACCAAAGCACTATTCAAAGATGATAACATGAAAGGGTTTGGGAGCCTTTCATGCCTTCAGTCACGTAGTTCTGAATCCTCCCCTTCTCTATTATTTCTGTATATTACTATAGAAATCCATGCACCTATCCAATGGAAGATCTCATCTGGAGGTCAGAATTTAAAATATTACTTATGCAAAACTACAAATTGTTAGTGTGCTTTCTCAAATTCAAGCTCTTTTTTTTTCCAGTTTTCATAGCAGTTATATCAAATGGGTGAAGGTATCTGTCATAAACCAATCTATCCTTAGTGTCAGAGTGTTTACGCCCAACTGTAAAATCTCTGTAAAATAATACTTCTTTTCATGTCTTTAGCACTCTTCTCTGAGGACCTTAAAGTATTTCAGAAATGATAATTAACAACTTCCTAATCAGATTCATATTTTTATTACCAATAGAGAAGGAGAAACATAGGCATTTTTGGCAGCATTTTTTAAGCTTTAAAATAAGCTTGAGGCAGAGTTAAGAACAGAGCCCATTATCGCAGATGTCCAACTGCTTTAAACACAAAAGCATTAGTTCAGAATGTGTCTTGTTCTTGTTTAGAACTATTTTCTATGCTACTAATTTTGTAGAGAAAATGCAGCAGAGCACTGAAGTCTTTCAGTGTTTTTTGTATAGCCATAGGTACATGAAGTATTTATTCACATGTTGACATGAATTGTTTCTATGTAGCCTATGAGAATTCTTTCTTACTCTGTTTTCTTTCTACTACGTCTTCAATTTTTCCACCTCTCATCAATCCTCCAGAAGTACAGCACATGCATTTTAATGGAGAATACATCAAAGGTCGACAATGATGCCTGGCTACTCAACAGAATGCCAAACTGGTGAATCACAGCTCACAGGCTAAACAAAGAGCAATCTACACACTCTACATGGGCTTGATTTTTAATCTCTGTACTCAGGAATATACTCAATGTATTTGCCTGGGCTCAACAACTTTTAGGTCTGCTTCTACCATTCACACACAGATTTGCAGCCTTCTAGAAATACCAGCAAAATCTCTAACACCTAGATCTGTTAAAAGCTTGTCTTTGCCAACACTCCAGAAAATATCTTTTAACACATTAAAACTCTACTTGAAGAATTAAAGCAAAAAGTGAGGTGGAAGGATTTTTGCAGGATAGTGTATGAGAGAATTAGATTCTTGTGCTTGCAGAAGAGAATGTAAAGGGAATACATACAATTTACTGAGAGGAAATAAGCTATATCTTAGATGAGGTCATGCCTACACAGCATTGTTTGTCTGCTGGAATCAGAAGCAAGGATGAATGAATGAGGTGGCATGTAAGACAGTTCCAGAATTTCATCCATATCCAGTATGTTCCATCCATTCAGTAATAATGCTGTTGTTACATAGTGCCTCTCCCCTCTGTAGAATAATTTCATTTTTAATGGAATAAATACATAAATTTAAAACCTGAAAGCTTGCCTGCAGCCATTAGCAGCCTATTGACAATGTCCATGTATTCTCCAAAAGACCCTTTCTTGCATCCCTCAACACTGGCAAGTCAGAAGGCAGAATAAAAAGAGTATAATGGAACCAAAAGCTAAAACCCAAATTTCTAATCCATGGAAATGTTGTGCTACCTCAATACTGTGTTGATTATTGTCCCTCTTCACATGATTACTACCAGCAGAGCTCACAGTACTGAAGACAACAGTTAGCAAAAAATAAGACACCTCACATCTCCAGGGCACCTCAAGCACAAAAATCTACATCTTTGGGTGATCAGAAATGCCAGAAATCTATGGAAAGAAGCCATCCTGCAGCTATTTGACTTACAACCACATGTGCTTGACCCAGGATTAACACATCAACACAACAACACCGATCCTGTGCCAACAGCGCCCGTGATCCCAGCACTTCTCTCCTAAGCACTACTGGAGGTGTGCAAGAGGGACAGGTCTGTGCCCAGGACAGACAGTAGGAACAAGAATTCTGATGGCTGGGTGACAAACTCTTCCTTCTTTATGTCTCCTGAGTGCCACTTCATTCTCCCCGCTGCTGACTAGAACGTCAGAGGAGGCTTCCAGGATGCAGAGACCAAACATTATCTACAAGCCTAGCAGAATTCTGATGTTATTTGTGCATCACATGCTGCAGATTCTGTTTCACATCAAAGGCTAAGAGATATTTCTTTCTAAGGCACATAACTTGTTAGGAGCTGTTTGGACCTGGAGGCATGAGACATCTGCAGAAAAACTAAAATATTTACATGTTTTAAAGTGTTTAGAGTCCAGGAAGATGCAGATGCATCCTCCCTGCTTACACAAAAATCCATTCCCATTTTTAGCCCAGTACATACCTAAGCCCACTGGGAAGTGAGAGGTGTAATCACAGCTGAGAGGAGACTACAAACCCAAAGCTTTGGAGAAGTTTGTAAGAACTTCCAAAGTCCTCCTCCAAAGACACACCCATGTATGACAGTGTCATGAAGATGGCATCCAAGCCAGTCAGGAGTAAATAACACATTAGAAATAAGAGAGCAGGGGGGAAAAAAAAGTGTTGGAATTTTTTTTTTTTTTTTGTAAATTAAATACTCTTGCCTAGTTTTCCTTAGCTAATTAGCATCCCTTCTTAGCGGTTTAAGTAACTGCTCATTTAGATCAGTGAATGATTGCTCTGAGATTAGGGTGTGAGAAAAATTTTTCTGTTGGGAATAATCTACTTATGCTACTGTTTATTTGAAGCAGTGATAAACATAGAGATTTTCCTTCCATATGTGCCAAGTATAAGAGAAAGCAGAATGATTAATGAACCCTTGCATTTTACCAATAAATTACTAACTTCAGACACAAATTTATAGTTTTCATTAGTACAAGTTTCATTAACTTCATTGCAAGTTACTCATTTTTTTAAGAATGTTTATATTATTTCCGTTTGATCTGCTGGGAATGACATTTTGCGCACCATTATTTATAATCTACAAAAATTAATTATGCTTCTAATTAACAGCATGAAAATAAATTATTGCTCAAGGAGTTATTTATTCAGTTGTAAAGCATGAGCTTTAAGACTGTATATATACATTTCACTTGTGCTTCTAGCATTTTCTCTTTCTTCCTTTCTGTTTTACTTATTCATTTCTTCCAAGATTTCTGAGGGCCACTAAATTTTGGCCTTTGTAAAAGTTTTCAGAATCTTAAATTTACTTCTTCTTCAATAAGATGAAGATGTGCAATCTGATATACATTTCTCTTCCTATATAAAGGCTAAGACATATAAATGAATCAGTAGTGGGAAAGAAAAAGTGAAACTACCTCAACTGCTTAATGCACTCCCTTCTCATAGCCATTTAATGAAATTAACAGTTGTGGAATATGCTAAAGGTGGCTCCAGAGGCTGACATCTCATTATCTAGAGAGCAGAAAAATGGGACAACCATGATGCAAACTACTTTTTCTGCTCTCCTATTTTATTCAGGTGCAATTAGGAGTCACCTTGCAGCAAAGGTAGGACACCCTGTCCCACTCCATTCTCACCTCCTTTTGTCAGGTGTCAGTTCTCACTGCAGGTTGGCAGTGGACCTCGGTGGCTTGTTCCTGTGAAGTAGATCTGACACCATCTCTCTCCTCTCAGAGTCTCCCAACAGCTGCTGGGGGACAGAAATTATCAGTTACAAAAGGGGTCGAGCAAACGCAACCACACAATTACTGTGGTTGTGCCTGTTTTCCATACATTTACAAGTTAATGGTAGACACAGTCATAAAAAATATTATGAACTGATGTTGCAGAACATTCAGAGAAAATGCACTTTAAATAATAAATATTCATTCACCCAAATAGCAGAAGTAAGTATTCCACATCGGATGTCAGGGAAAATGTTGGTGGTGTTATGTCCAGGCAGACCACCTCAAGTTTTCAAATGTAAACAGCCAGGAAGTTATTTCAAAACATTCTATGAACTGCAGAATGCTCACACAATTCCTTTCAAATAAGTGAACCCAGGCTGCCTACTCACAGACACAGGATAGAGAAAGAAGACAACTATCAAATTGTTTACTGTTAAGCCAGAGATAAGATAGGCTAAACTTTTTTTTAAAAACAAAGATAACAATTAACTACCAAAATAATTTATCTGATATTCAATTAATCCTTCATAGCCTTTAAAAAATAAACACTAAGCTATCTAGTACAGTTTTCAGCAACATTTCCACTGTCTGTTTTAAGCCATGGTGCACACACACATCTGAGATATGAACACTCCTTCACCATGTGCTGTCTGGATCTCTCTCTTTCTTCCCAAGCCCCAAAGGTCAGCTGAGATTTAGTGCTTCAGCAAAGGTGAACAAGCACTAGCTGTGCTGTCCTGCAGACACAGTCACACCTGCTCCTGCAGACCTGCTCCGTGCTTCTCCTGCTCCTCCTGGGCAGCCAGAGGCTGCACATCTGCCCACAGGGGCCGTGGCTCTCCCAGGGCCAGGCAGGGCTGAAGTGGCCACTCTGTGTCCCTGGCAGCCAGCCTGCACAGTCTGCCAGCTGCCTTCTGGAGGCTGGTCCTGCCACAGTCCTCTCCAAAGGAAACTGAAGAAGCAGCTGGAGGTTTTTGGATGCTGCCATGGACTAAATGAATAAGATAATTAAAATAAAACAGGTTTTTAAAAGATACAGCCTTGTATTTATAGATGGGGCAGTCACTGTTGAAAAAGAATCCATCACTATCAGCAGTGAGGGGTTTGTGCATGGCAAACACCACAATGGCTGAGGGTGACTGCTCTGTTCCACCAAACATCCTGCAGCTCCCTCCTCTTCCTAAGCAGTGAAGCTGGAGAAGGCTCCCTAGGGAGTGGACTTTATTTCCCATAGAAAGTTTTTATCAGCTGCCACTGAGATTCCTGCTTCAGCCACGGCCACGTGCCAGGATCCTTAGCAAGACGAGGAGCACAGGTTGCTGAAGCATCAAAAAGACAGTGGAGCATGATGACAGCAGTGTGAGGGGAATCTGTTGGCAGCAAGAAGGACAGGAGACTCAGAATCTTCCAAGGGTAAGACTGTGAACCTGTTACATAAAAACTCCCACAGGTCATTATTATTTCAGGTTTCATACACCTGCCACAAGCTGGATTTATGGTGGGGATGCTCCTGCTCCACGAGAGGCTTCCCTCTGCAGGGGAAAGCCTTCCCTCCACGTGCAAAGCCTCACTCAGAGGGGAAGGAAAGGTGCTCACCCCACCTGTACCACTGTCAGAGGACTGGCAGGATAAGATCCAGCACCACTGTTTTAACAGGGGGGCAATATGTGAAATTACTGAATATAAAGCACTACCAAGGACTAAATGCATACAAGAAGAGTCTTGTTGAACTGCTGAACATTATGGCACAAAGACCATATTGATCTGAAACTTTAGAATAATGGTACAGCAATTTTGCTTTAAATATACAGCACATACAGAAGGGGAAGCCTTCCTTTTCAATCCTGGCCTTTAGTCATGTGTTTTTCTTTCTAGTTGCCATGTGGGTCATGTTGAAAATGTAATGATGTAAATGTAAATGTAAAGGTATGCTGGACAGTTTAATAGAGAAGTCTCATAAACAGATGTTAGTAATGAACAGCTACCAGATAGATTAACTATCTTCTTTCTAATAAAATGTAATGTAAAGTAGATAGATTGTGATACTCAACAACCTCAGTAGTGGAGTTAAAATTGAATTATATGGAAGAAAAACCAGCTCTGTTCTGATTTCAAAATTATGATGATCTACTATTATGATCCATCACTAGCAGAGCAGTAGGTGAAACAATAATAAATCACTCCTATTTATAATGCAGCAAATCATAAGAAGTATCAAGCGGAGTTATAATTCATTTTCACTTCAGGTCATAATTAGACATCTACTGCATTGTATTTTTCCATAGGTATATCACTAGCTCAGTAATTCATAATCCATCACACAGAACCAAAACAAATGTTAACTGAGTAAAAAACTATATCTCTCCCCAATGTATTTAACATACGTATTAAGTAATTGTAATGAGTACAGCTACACAGTACACACAAGTCATTTGCAGTATATTTTTTCTGTTATGCTAATATATTTCAGTAATTCTGCAAAATTCCCTAATGGCTTTTGAATTTGAGGACTTATTAAAAACAACTGCATGCTTCCAAGCATACATTTACCAGTTATTTGCCAAGCTGTTTGGATAATACAGGGGGTGATTTGTCAGCCAGATACTGGCTGCTAGTTTCCTCTTAGTTTCTGAGTGCACAGCTATTCAAGGGAGATTAGTAGCAAACTGGTATGGATTTGCATTCAAGGGAGGAATTCAGTTATTTTACCTTCTCCCTCTTCTTGTTCTCCTCTCAGCGTGAGAAATTTTGCTCCATGGATCATGCAGGAAGCGCTGTGCTGCTAAAAAGCAGCAACTGTGATATACACCTGCTCAGATCAGTGGAGTTTATTATAACAAGGATTAGAGCGTCTTAGTCATATTTACAAAGAATTTCCCTCCAAAGCAGAGTGAAGCCTGTGCAGCTTATTCTTCATAAATAGATACCTTTAAAAAAAAAAAAAAAAAAGGCAGCACAAGATTAGTTTGGACATAGAGACCTTGTATTTTACTTTGAGATATTGTGAGATCAGCCTTGCTGGAAGGAAGGTGGTGTTTCCTAGATGCCAGATCCAAGCATCCAAAGTCCAGAACCACCATACTTGTTTTTTAACATGCACGTGCAGGGGTTTCCTGAGGCACAGGAACTGTTCATTAAAGGTGAAAATAGGACACTACATTATGCATCACTCAGTGGTGCAGCCAAGGCCAATGGATATCCTGCTAAACCCCAACAAATGCAAGGCACAAGTTCAGAGACATCTGGTGAAAGTTACAGCAAACTGCTTAAGCTGCCTATGGGTTGTGGTGCTACTACTGTCCTGTGTTACTCAGCTTGTCACATTTCCATCCTCTCCTGCTCTGACCTTTTGCTCAAGCTCTGCCCCTTCACTCGGGCTCCTGGCACTGACCTACTCCCAGCAGTGACAAACAGCCCATTTCAGCCCAGTTTACAGCTGGGTGAGGTCAGGCTTTAACACCTCTAGTCATTATTCTACAATCCTGTTGATTGTAGAGTTATTTCACATGAACATCTGTCTTCTGCTTAAAACGTATCCTCCCATTATTTTGTCACTCCTAAGACCACAGCTGGAGAAAGCAGCCACCCAATATCAAAACAAGGCAACTTTTGAAGAACACTGTAGGAAACATGAAGATAAGCTGTACATCAGAATAGTTACCTGTGCTTCACAAGCCTTTAGCCAAGAAAAAGTTATTAGTCCCCTGTGGTGGTCGGGGCGTTCTCAGGCACAGCGCCTGTAGCCCATGCAGCTTTCAGAGCCAGCAGGGTTAAACACATCCCCCCTGACATAAATAAAGCTCCAGTTCCCTGTGGCAGGGGGGACCTGCCCCTCTGGATCTGTGTATGCCAGGTTTGGTAGAGACATCTGTCTGATAAATAGCTCATTTTGCAATCACTATCATATAATTTAGTATTTTGACAGGTGCATAAACTTAACATGAGCTTTATATAAATATTAAACAGTCTTTCTAAAAATGAAAGCTCTGAAATGAACACAGTTCCCTAGGCCTGCCTTAATAATTATTCTGAGGCAAGGTTTTGCTGAAGAAGAAAGGAAAAGAGATTTCTCTAGTGAAAGAGCACTGGAGTAATTTGGTGATATTGTATGTTTTGTGACTGTCGGTTTCAGGTGCTATTGAACCAAGCCTTTCTTCCCTTTGTTTTGGGATACTTGTTTTTTGTTTTGTTTTGGGATTCTTTTTTTTTTTTTTTTTTTTTTTTTGTAGTGGGGTTTGGGCTATTTGTTGTCTTTATTTTCATTTCTTTTACAGTTCAGGCTTATCTCTTTCTCCTTATCCTGAAGGGAGATGTTTACTATAAATTTGCAACAATATCACAGAATGGGATCAAGGCTGAGTGAACACACAAGAAGATTTAAGAAAGCAAATACATGATAGAATTAATGAAGATGTTCCCTCCTGAAGCTCTTCCTGTTGCGATACCCGCTTCACCCCGCGATAGCCCTGCCATTGTCCACCTCCTTCCTCCTGGCCACTGCTCCTGCCCTTGCTGGGCATGGCTTTGTTCCTGGAGAAACACTTAAAGGATAAATCCTGAAGCCTTTGTGCTGCTTTTTTTATTTTTTTTCCCCCCTCACAGACATTGATTTTACCAAGAATGTACTCTGCTCTCAGCACTTATTGCAATCAACATGAAAATAGTGTGGCACCACTTCTGAGGGTACCTTTCTTGTTTTGTCTCCTGTTACAAAAGATCATTTAAAGTGAATGATGCGGCTGAAACCTGCTGCTTAACTCCTTGTAAAAATGTTCTTTTTTGTCCTTAAATACAGTATTTAAAGTAACCTTTTATAAGGCCTTCCTCTTGTCCTGATGAAACTGAAAAACAGTGGGTTAAATATACTCCTGCTATGTCCTACTAATGACAATTAAAAGTAAATACAACGCATGTCTTATTTTAAGGATTTTTTTAATGGCCATCAGATAAAAAAGTTGTCCAACCCAATTGAGAGAGCCAATCTTGGGACTGAAAATTATGACCCACAAGATCTTGATTCCAAACTCTTCTCTGTAGTCCAATCTAATGGGCCTTCTTAGCTAAAAACAGCGTGCATGCCTCACAACCCCGACAGAGACAAACTGCCCAAGACACCAAAACCCTCAGTGAGAGCCACAGTGTAAATCACACCATTTCTGACATCTGCCTCCTTTATTTTCTTGTACACCATTTTTTAAAACACTATCACATTTACCTGTTTGTAATTTATTTGTTTATTAACTAGATGAGTAAATTCTATATATTCCAGCTTCATCTGATGTTTTTCTCATTTCTTACTTTTCTGCTATAGGGAAACACTTTCAGAGTAAATTTAGCTCTGTGGTGAGGAGCTTTTTTCCCCCTATAACTTCACCTGTATTTCAGTCTTTTATGCCTTCATTGAAATCCCTTGCTGACATGCAGATACAAAGAGAAAAGAAATATTCAGGCATCACTTTTATAAAGGATTAAATTCTGCTGGATATGACACTGAAGGTGAAGTTTTCCAAAGATAAACTTTTCCATAGGATTGAATGACATAATTCTAAAAATGCTTTCTTAAAATGGCAGTTTATTAATAATGACCTTATGCAAACATTGCTGTGGAGCTTATTTTTGTGACACATCAGAAGTAAAGCAAGCCCATAAAATCCAGAATGTTCTATTCTATTATTCTTTAGTATTCAGACATTGAACATATTTTATTGTCTTTTTTTTTTTTAATTTTAGACCAGTGAGTTTATCAGATAAGTTGATTCATGATACCATGCTACAGAGCCATCTTCCTTTAATCTGCAGGGCATGACTTTGAGGATGAACTGGATATGTGACTCTGCAGCTCTGTGTCATCATGCTGCTAACAAAGTAGATGAAGAAAGCCAGCCTGAATTCTGCTTTCAGAGTCTAGTAAAATAAACCTAGTGTTTAATCAATTTAGTTTATTATTTAAAGGGAGGTGTGAGCTGCTCACCTCAGGTTTAGGTCTTGTGTGTGCTGCTTTAAGGCACAAAGAGATCTCATCTACGCAAAAGGGTGAATTAACTATAAATAAGTTTCACTGTAATAAATTAATATGCATAAGTGCTCCTAGCATCATATTTTAACACCAGAAAATACAGCCATGGGCCCATAAGTTGAAAATCTAGACCAATAGTCTATAAATATAAGATACTTTGATTTCAAAATCCAGTTCATTAAATGCAAATTCCATGAACATTTACCAGAAGTTTTCAGGAAAATCCAGTTCTTGTGACTACTATAGCAAATCAGTTCCAATTCCTACAAACCTCTATTTGACTATTTCTATACCATGTTACCTTTCCCTGGTCTTTACATGAATAAAACCCCTGAAGATCGTCATTACTATTTGACTAGATTAATTCCAAAGAAACAGAATTTGCATGTGTTGAAGTGACTTTTAAAGACAGATATTTCCAGTAAAATAATATGGACCTCAGTAAAGTAAGAGAGTTCCCAAATTATTTAGAAGTGGTTGTTTTTAAGACCCATCTGAATTTCATGGACAGGTTTTATCATGTGTGATTTCCATTCCATTTTCTTCATCTCTGTTATAGCATAAAATTTCATCAAGTGTAAATGTCAGATCTTTTCTTTATTATTTGCTAATGTCATAAAAAGCTGAATTGTTTGCTTTGTTAAAGGGCTTACTGAGCATTGACTTTTCTTTATTTGTATTTTACTACCAAAAATGTTTTAAAAAATAAAATAATAATAAAAAAAATCCCATCTGAAATGGAATTTAAATAACAGAGCAAGGTTTGCCATTATCATAAGTGTATAAAGTGCTTTGTGAGTAATAAAATGGATCATGGATTCTGGATAATTCAAACTGAAATGTTATGTTCAGTATCAAGATTAGATTACATTAATGTGGTTCATTTTAAATGGTTTAAAGGCCATCAGATGCATGTGAAAAGAATCTGTATCATAACTTAGAATAAATAGACTGAGACATTTGTTTATAATGTCAGTGCTAAACAAATCTATTACTACATTTCTGCATGTAACATTATGTTTCCACTGTTATTAAACAGGCAGAGCATGAAGATAAATTACAGCTTTAATTATAAACATTACCTTTGCATATTTATTAATTTAAAATGAAACAATGTTCACTAACCTCAGATTATTTATATTTTCTAATATTTTAATTAACTGTGGTTTATTTATATAACTTCTTCACTGCTGCTGGTCATACACAGCCACTTAACTTGTGTAATCTAATTTATCATACTACATATTATCCAGGAAATCATACAATACTGTTATGGTTAGCTTTGCCATAAGATACATAGGGGGAAAAAAAAGAGTTAATGACTGATGGGAACCCCATTTAAGCTCACTCTTAGATATAAACTCCGACTTTGCTTTTTTTTTTAAAGTTGCACCTGTCTAAACAAGATGCAAAGAAAACTCTGCTTATCCTGAAACTATTCCGTTTGACACTATGCCCTTGATTCAACATTGGTAGCATTCATTCTTAAAGAGATTTGGGGAGGAAAAAAAGTCCTTGAAGGACTCCATGTTTATTATAGCTCAATAATGAGCAGATAATGGGCAAAAAGGAGGAATTAAGGTCATAATGCAGCCTGAAAATTTTCTTTGCCTGGTTGAAGTATTTCAGAGGAAGAGAAACTGCTGAAGTTTCAAATCCCTGGATGAGTTTCAAATCCTTCCAACTTCCAGCAAGAAAATAGGAAAACAAGCTTAACAGTGAAATTCTTACTGCTGCTTTACAATGAATGTCTTTAAAACCTCCAGTCAGCCAAACTTAGCTAAAGTCAAAATAGGACTCAGCTGACTTCACCAGCAACTCTGTCAGGCCCATCTGCAAACACCCCATGGCAGGAGGGATGGACAGGGTGGGTTTTGCCTGGCTCTGATCCCAGTGACCTGATTAAGGCTGTTCTACAGCTTTTCTCTTAGGATAGAGGTTTATGTATGGCTGGGGAAGTGGCCAAGAGATGAAGACATTCCCATATAAATTCTTTTGAAATTCATGCTAAATACTATTAAATATTGGCTTATTCTTATATGGGTTCTCTTTGTCCCACATATCTGGGAGAAAATTTGTCTAATGTTGATTCTAGTTCAAATATTTTTTTTTAAATCTTCAGAATTTATCACATTTTTTATAATTAAAGTTACATAAAATACATTTTATAGTGAAAATGCATTAGCTATCTTTAATAAAAAAAAATTCTTTGAATCAGAAATGTTTTTAAATTAAAGTAAATAACATAAATATTTTTATTGTATTCCTGCCTCCAAAGACAGAGTTGCCTTAGTAACCACGAGCCAGAGACACTAAAGGGAACCAGCTAAAGAGGCCTTAGAGTGGAATGAAATACTAACACATTTTTAATATTAAATAGAAAGCTTAAATTAAGTTTTATAAAGGCTTTAAACTCTGTGATCCTTATCTTTAATATGCTGCAGCCCCATATATTCTGAATAAATGGGCAGCTCAACACACCCCGTTTTCTACATATTACCCTGTTTGGACCCAATTCTGCGTAATTTTACCTGCAAAATGCTGAATGTGACTCAAATCAGCACCAATCGTGTTGGGATGGAGCCAACAGTCAAAGAGAAGCTTTGGGTGTCCTCCTCATCACAACCAGGTGCACATTATTAGCAGAACAGTGGGGTTTAGGACTCTCGTCAAGACCTATCACATCTGAAAGGAAATAAACAGAAGAAAGTCCAGATCACTCAATCCCTTTTAATAGTGGAGTAACAGAACAAAATGGGGCGGGGGTGGGAAAGGGCAAGGGAGGAGGGGCTTAAATTATTTCTAAACGGCAAAACAGAGTTGGACTTTGTGGACATTTCCCCAAAATTTCAGTTCTCCAGCCATAATGTGGCTAACTGATCATAAGGCAAAGATTCTCCTGCTACTTTAAGAAATTACCACTATTTTTACCATGACCCGCCAAAAAGGGGATTATGGCTTTTTAATTGTTGTCTTAACTACAAATAAATGAGCCCAAATGTTGTCATTTTTCTATTGTCTTCACCCAAAGCCAAAATTAGACCTCAGTCTTTATCTAGGACCATCTAAACTTCTGCAACCTTAAAAAATATACACCATACTGAGTTACAGTCCTAGCAATGACAAAAAATAACCTTATTAATTATAAACCGCCCCTTTTCCAAAAGCTTATCACTAATCCAATCTAAGAGCAGTTGAAACTTTTTAGTGAGATCACATGTTAATTTTGGATAATCATCACTAAAACTGTCTAATTATTCCAATTCATTATGATGACTGAAACCTCCTTTGTCAGCTCTTTTGACCTCTACAGTTTTATTATTCTTTAAATCATTTATAGCATGTCTCTTGCCATAGCTGAAATTGTAATTAACCTTAGCAATATCATCAAACATTTTATCAAGTTCTTCATCCAAAACTTTGGGAAAGGTTAAGAGTAATAGGCAGAACTAAAAATAAAATGTCCTCAGTGGTGGATCTTGTTCACCCAAAATTTGTTGTGAAATAATGATGTAAAATCAAGGTTATATATGAACGATGAAGTAAGAATCATCATTCTTCCTTTAGGAGAATATTGTCTTAGTTCCTGCAGAAGATGACAGTATTTTTAATGATATCCAATTAAACTCAATAAACCAATTAGCATTAACTCTCAGGGTAATTACATCTCTGGGCTTGACAAAGATCATACTTCAACCAACATGCTAGCAGAGCTTGGAGACTGAATAAATGTGTGGTTTACCTCACAAGGTCATCTCCCTGATGTTATTATCCCTGACAAAGGAGCCAGCACTGCAAGAGCAGAGCAAGATGGCAAATGTGCACACTTGTCTGATCAGGCTTTTGCCCAATTTTCTTGATAGGCAAGAAACATCTCCTGGCAAAGCTTAGCAAAACTCTGCACCATTCCAGCCCTTCTTAACAAAAATGGAGGAGAAAAGCAATCTAGCCATGCAGAAATTAAAATAGGAAGTGCCAAGATAATGCACTTTTACTTTGTATATGCTGGAAAGGCTGGCAGAGCAGAAACAAAAGCTATCCATGCGTGGTGTACCTGGGGAGAGGCTGCAACTGTGAGACTCTTGTATCTGCCTTAGAAATGGGGAGTTATGCAAGTCTCAGGCTGCATTTACAGCAATTCTATTCCTGTGCAAATAACTTACAGGAGAGGAAAAAACCAAAATCTTTTGTGTTAATTCAAAAACAAATTCTGCCAAGTTTATTACGCCATCTTAAAATACCTCAGAAAACGTTTGAAGATTGAACAACTATTCACTTCACTGAGTCTAGTTCCAATTTCAAACAAACACAATTTCTGTAGATTTTATTTAGTATAGATTTTGCAGAATCAGTCTCCTACTAATCAAACACACAAAATGTTATTGCTAAAAGACAAGGAAAAAGCATGGGCTTATTTTGATCCATTTTTTGGGGTGGATGGAAACCTGCAAGAATGATTTATTACACAGCATTATAACAGCTCCTGCTGATGTTCACAGATGTCTTAAAATGCAAAATTTAAAAAGGTGATAGACATTTATTACTGCATTGTACACAAGAAATTTATTTCTGATTTGAAATTAAATTGATCCCAAATTTAGTTGTATTTTTTTAACTACTTCACCTTTCTCTAATACTGTAATTCTTGTTCACATCAAGAAACCTTAGGAAAAGCATCTGAGAAAAGATAATACTAAATCTCCTATGACACATTTAATATTATGCCAGATTTGACAGTTGGAAAAGAATCCTATTTCCAGTATGAATTTTTCAATTGAATCTTAACCACAGGATTTGATTTTAAAAGATTTTAAACGCAACTCTTGAACTTCTATGGTGAGTGCTTTATATTTGTGAAAACAGAGAAGAGATGAAGCAGTGCTTGTGCTTCTGAACCCCCACACATCCCGGGCTAGGTCCTGCTCTGAAATGCATCAAGCACCAATTCCAAAGGCTGTTGCCTTTCCCCTGACTCCAGTGAGAGCCTCCCCAGGGGCACAGCCTTCTGAAGAGGAAAGGGGAGAATCACTGCACCTAAGTGCCTGCACCCAGGTCTCCTGCTGTCTCCCGGGGCAGCAGCTGACATAAATAAATACAAGATGAACAGGAGCTTTGTATGGAGGTGGGGTGACTTGCAGGACTCGCTCAAACCAGACTGTGCAAAGGTTTGGGGTTTGTATCCAACATGAGGGAGTAACATCTGCGCGGCTGAGACTCCAACAAACTTCTTTTTCAATTTCACAGCACATATCAGAGATGTTGTTCCATGGATGTTGTGTATATAATCTTACTAACACACCAGTTTAATCAGGTCTGCCACAGTACCTTTGCTATCATTTAATTGAATGTGATTTATATCTTGCAGATTTAATAGCTATGTGATTTACCCACTTAACCAAAAAAAGCCAAATATTAACAAATGTTATTCTGTGAACACAAATTAAGTATGATGGGTTTATTTCTCTGGACTTTTTATTGTACTAAATAAAGCTCACAAGATGAATATGTAGAGGGGAAAAATGTTCTTAATTATACATTTCTAGTTTCTAACAAGAAAAATCAAAACATCATTGCTGATACAGCTAAAAAGATCTCATTGAGTCCTATTCATCCTTAGCACCAGACCTTTTTCTAGTAACAGGTGATCCTTTATCTCCCCCTTTTTCCTTCAGGTTAACTGCGTTCAACATTTGTCCAAAAGACTGCAACACATCTCATGACATTTCATAAGCTTTCTAAATTCCATTTTTCCGTTTTACTTGTTTCCTCTGGTAGTTTTAAATCAGTTTATCTCTCCCACAGAGCAGAGGTCCTGACCTGACACGGACCTTTGACCGTCGCAGTGCTAACACAAGAGCTCACTTATCAGATCCCAGTGCCTTGGAAACCCAAAGACAGCTGGCGCTTACTGAGAATGGGAGCTTAGTAAAATTAATGATGTTGCACTGAAATGCACAAGGTAAATATTTTGATATGTTAGAAGAGCATATATTCCCATAAACCTCATCCATATGGACACTGCACATGAGTGGGGGCTGAGCCGGAAAGGGAGATGCAATATTCAATGCCAAAAACTGACTGCTTCCTCTCCAAAACAAGTTTGATTTTTTCCTCCCAGATTTCTGTTTTCTGTAATTGAGCTTTAAAGTAAAAGGGAGGTCAGTCTGCTCGTCCTTGGTCTTCTTGGAAAATCATTGAAAGTCAGAGATATATGGAAAGTACTATGACCCCTTCTGCACACCCCTGAAGGGGCAGTGAGCTGTAACTCAATTTGTAACACAATTTGTCATGAAATGAAAAATGAAAAACTCTTGAATTAATTAAAATACTTGAGGAATAATATAACTAAAATGAAACTTTGGTGTGAAATGTTAGCAGCAGCAGAAGTTATTTTAGATAGAACATTAGTTTGTTCATTTTCAAGAAAATTAGGAAATAGCAACATTTCTTGCATAGAAAAAAAACCTTCAGGAATTTAGAATTTGAGTTCTTATAAAAGTTAGGAATACAAAGCATAAATGATATCTTCTCCATAAATTCCCTCAATTTTTACCACTGGAGAAAAAAAATCAACTGGAATATCCACAGAAAAAAATTTCATTTTAATTATAGGTCTATTCAAGTTTGCTATTGCTACCACAGCAATCATGTTTGCTAAAATAATTTTTGTCTACCTGAAGGAAATTCCTGGATAACTGTAAACTTGAGAAATTTAAGAGTGAACATTCACCACCTTCAAAATTTGATCACACTCAGGAAAGATATCTGGAATGACAAAAGATAACTCATTGGTAGTTTGATGGAGTTAAGGAATCACTCTTAATGCATTATCTGGATTTGAAATTTTATATTCCTGCCTTCCTCCACCCTCTCCAAGTCTGTGCTGGGGCCAAGACTAGGAAACACCTTTTCAGGTCTGGGTTTAGAGCTGGAAAAGAGTAGCTATAATTGACAGAGCACAGCCACATCCCAGCAGGGATGCACTGGACACTCAGATATCCATTATTCAGCAGAAGATGGACCTTGCATGTAAGGGCTGCATTTCTTCTCATGTTTCTGGACCTTCTTACATATATGAAGAGGGACACAGGTACCTGGATAGCCAATGAGCTGTTTCCAATCAAGTTTTGTAATTGTCAGCAGAGGCCACTGAAACTCACCAAAAATCCACCCAAGTAGTCTGTATTTGATACACTGTGATTTAAGAGTATTAAAGAACGAAGATATTGCTGTACTCCTTGTTAATCATTTCTGCTATTTAATTATCCTAATAATATCCTGCTGAGAAGAGGTACCTGGGCTGAGTTTGAATTCCACTCACTTCAAGAAGAAAAATTAAACTTGCACTGATTAGCAGAAAGAAGTGAGACAGAGGGAGGGAGCATTGAGTGGAGATCAGCAGTAGTCTTCAAAAGTTTGTGGAAAATATTGGCACAGAGGAATCGTGTGACGGTCTCAATGGGGAGCAGTGGGCAGCCCATGAGTGGTGGAAAATGCAATGGCTCTCCAAGCTGAGGCTTCTGAGGACAGATACAAAACATCTGTAAATACCTCCACTCTTGGCACAGGGGGGCTGCCCTTGGGAACTGAGGCAGGTGATCACTTGAGTCCTTCCAACATAAACTTAAACCATTCCTTATTTTAAATCTTTATATTAATTTTCTATGTATTGCATTAGCACTTGGGTTGGTTTGCAGCAGTCAGGAGCACCAAAATGTCAACTCCGTTTCCAACACATACTTACACCCACATATTAAGATTTTCACTCCTCATACAGATGTAGCATGTCTTACCCTGGGTTAGTCTTAGCAAAAATGCAAACTTCACTTTCATGAAGACTCCTAGTAATATCAATGGGATAAGCTTTATGAGTAGGAATATGCAAACAGGTTCTTTGTTGTTAAATCTTTATTATTCTAGTGTAAACTATCTTGGCACATAATAAAAGGGGTGCTATTAACATGTTAACTAGAATATTAATATTACTGGTGTGGTTGTTAAGATTCCAAAGGTTTCAATATTTTTTTAACAATAAAGGTTTTTTTCCACCAAAAGGGTGCAATTTAACACAATCACTTTCCATTTACAAACAAGTTGTGCATGTATCGTAGTGATAAATTTCTTTTTTCCCCGAGCACAGGAAAAAGATCAGGCCCTGATGCTAATAGGAAGCCCCCTGGCTTTATTAAATATAATGGCAGTCTTGCCAGGGGCTTCAGTGAAAGTAAATACATAATCAGGCTTTCAGTTCAGTGCTTACATGTCCATTCTACTTTTCTTTCTTGCTAATAAGGCATGCTCTAACTTGCTCAATGAAGTTCATAGTCTTTTACAAATAAATACTTCTTTGGTACTATCCTGTAGAAGTGGACTAATCACAGTTTAGAATATAAATTATGGGAGCATAAATAAGAAAGCATCTCTTTCCCCGCCCCTCCTCTTGTTCCATCTTCAAGTTTGACTTTGATTGGAGTGGGACTGCCAGCAGAGCTGGACAGTTTACAAGCTGTCCCCAAAATCCTGAATGATGTGTCTCTTGCTGAGCCTATGCCCCACAGGATCCGCCAAGCAGACATCACACTAATCCAGTATTGAACTATTCAAGCATGTGGGAGTTCGAGCTGTCAAGAACTGTAAGAATCATGTGCAAGAAACTCAGCTTTTTCTCTCTTTTTCTTGCCCATTTCATATATGTAACTACATTTATCAATATGTTATGTGTTCATCTCACCACTCACCTATTTTGATTTCTTGCTTTGAAGAAGCCACTATAATCAATCTAAACCAATCTAAACAATCCAATGAGTCTCATATGTTCACTTCAGAAAGGGCCTCTATGAAGAAAAGGCTTCTGCAATTCATGCACAGAATGAACGTGGGGGAGGCAGCTGAAATGGGACAACTCTCAAAGTGGTCACAGGCTTCCACTGAGCCCTGAGCAACAACTAAGCCTCTTTTTCCCAGTACCTGCAAGTATTTTCAGCATTACCTCAGAAACAGAGGATAGCTTGGCAATCTAAAATTTATGCAAACCATTAACACCCTGATTTCCCACGCTGACCAAGTTCAAAGAGAGGGGAGGAAAGGTGCCCATCTCGTGCAGTGGGACCACCAGGCTGTGTCTGGCTCCTGCTCAGGCTCCCTCTGGGCTCAAGGGTTTGCAAAAGAAGCAGCACCTTTTGGTTCAAATACAGGGTCGGGCATGGCTTTAAGGATGCTGTACAAAATTCTGAGAGACTCCTCAGAAATGCCTTGACATAGATTTACTCCTGGTTTACACAGTGTAATCGATCCAGCACTTCTGAGAAAGGTCTTCAAGAAGAAAGAAAAAAGCCTTAAGCTTTTGGCCATGCTCAGTGTGGAAATGCACTGCTGTGTACCGCCCAAAATAAGGTTAAGAAAAGTAGATCAAGAAAGCAGACTAGAGTTATGTGACTCCATGAATGGAAAAATCCCAGCTTGAGCTCTCTGTAGCAAAGTGGGCAATATCTATTTCAGGAAAATGTTTTTATCATTTATTATGTCATCAGCAAAAGAGTAAAATAAACTGTTTATTATCATGTATAAAATGCTTTTGACCAGCCAACTGAAAAACTAATTTCATTTTCTCATTACACTGCCTCAGGCATCCTTTAACGTCAATTTTTATTACAGACAAAGAAGGGAAATTAAAATGATCAGTTACAGTGGAAGAAAAAATACTTGTTTCAGATTTTTAAAAAGTAAGACTAATAAGCACTGAACCTGCTAATCATTCTTGGTAATTACCATTATTTTTGCAAGAAATGGAAGAGAAGTCCTAGGGATCTGTATTTTAATGCCCCAGAAGGAACTCTCATGTGTGGAAGTATTAAGGTTTCCAAGAAAATTTGAAACAGTAAAACCAGGAGTCTGCAGAGACTGCTAGGTCTCATTGCACTGGAATAGGAAAGTTAGTTATAGAGATTCTCCCTAAAGGAGAATTAGAAGCATTTTCCTTGCTTCTAAGTGGAATTTATTGTTCTCCTTGGGGTATGATTAAGGCAGCTTCACCAGCACAGTCACATGCCTTCACATCTTTTCTGCTTCCAAAGTGCACCAAATTGCAACATTTTTATGGCCTTGCCAGACACGACATCCAGACACACACAAGGGAGGTTGCTGAAGTCCCTCTTCTGCCACCACCCCAGGTCATCTCAGCCCTTTTCCTCCACAAAGGGATCAGAACAATCCCAGACTGAAAGTGGGAACCACAGGGATTCCTGAAAGAGACTTAGGAGGATAAATAAATAGGCAGATTCCAGTGTCCCAGAAACTCATTTTGTGCTGTGACTTTTCACCAGGTGTGAAGGCCTTTTGATGATACATATCTTGGAAACTGAGAAGCAGCAAGACTGAAAGAGCTGACATAAATATTTGTCATTTTGTGATTTTTTTTTCTTTTTGTTTGTTAGAGTTTTTTTCCTTGGAAGATTCAAACAGTGCTACTAAGCTCATCAGCACGCAGAGACTGTAGCAAAAGATTTAATCATCTGGTGCCTGCAAGACCTTCCCTGTGCTTCAGCTACTGGGGACTGGCAGCAGGGAGCACCTTCACAGGTCTAACATCAACTGTGCAATGGCACCTAAAGTGATGTGCTTCTTACAAGGATCTTCTGCCATAAACTCTACCAAAGCAGCACGTTCCAACAAGACAATAACACAGTAGGACATTTCATAAGCAAAGAAAGTGTCACATCTTTTTGTGTAACAATTTCATAGGCATTTCCAAGCCAATCCCCATGCTAGTGACAGAGGTAGGAAATCAGGCTATTCATTTTCCTGAGACAGCTTTAGGAGCCATCCTGTGTCCTTTCCTTCCTTTTCCTTTTTCATAATTTTCTTTCTTTTTACCAAAATCCTGGACTTCACCATGAACAATGAGTTCCAAATGATGACAGAATATTACCTTGAATGACTATCACTGTCTTCAATGGAAAAGACTCCAGGGAAGTATATTTATAAATATATGATATTTTAATTTACCTACATATTATACAACCATTTTAAGACACTGGAGCTGTGCTGGATGGGGGAACAAAGGCAGAAGTGTGTGCTATGAATGTGATCAGCTCAGTCACTTCCTGGAGTCAAACTACAGGGAGTGGATCCTTACCCATCTGCAAAAATCAAGTTAGCAACCTCTTAAACCCTGCTAAAATGGTAATTGTTAGGGGTCATCTACTTTCAAAGCATCCTCCAGGACAGTCCTGCCCAGGACCCAGGTGAGAAGAATCCCTTTGGGCAGTTCAGGCCTGATCCCCCGCTCTTGGATCTTGGTGGAATTACTCTGATTTATTCAGTAATTAGGCCAGTTAATACCAGTTCATAATACAGTTTGCACATACTTCTTTGCAGTGATATATACAGTGTCACTCATGGGACAAAAATATCCTCATGTAGATTTGAACCCTAGAGAGGTGGTTTTTGTTTCCTGAAGTTTGTTTAAATCGTTTAGGCCAATGCTTGAACGATCACCAATGAAAGCTAGTTTACCATCATCTCCTTTCCAAATGACATGTTGATTTAGGACTGCATGGCACATCAGTTATAATGCGACTAAGCCCACCTAAATTATTCTTTTACTTTACTCTGTATATTATCTGTAGGTGTTTCTCTGCCAGGCTAACACTGAGATTGTGGCAAGTACCCTTCACTTTAAAGCTCTTCTGACTTTTAGCAGGCAAAATTAATGTTATTATTAAGCTGTTGAATCCTAATGCAATTAACCTTAAAAACAGGCAGCTGCAAACAGTTAGTGCATAAGGATGAGGAGCAAAGCTTGCTCCACTGCACTTGCAGGAACCTACCACTAGCTAATGGCACTGCAGTAGGGTTTGCTTGGGTCTGTAAAACAATCCAGGCTTTCAGGACATAAAAGTAATATAAAGTTGGATTAAGGGTATAAGAGGTGCTAAAATAACATTTCCAGAAAGCAAGAAAGACAGTTAAAACAGAATGCACTCACTATACAGAGGTAAATACAGAATTTTGAGAATACCTTCTATTATCCCTGTGAATATTCTCAGGAGGATAAGGAGGCTTTATATCACAGATAATTAAATGCAGGCTCTTTACTATTATATCTGTTGTATTCAAGAGAGCAGTAGGTTATAGGGCAATAGACTGAAATTAGATTTTAGCAGAACATGTGTCCTGACCTTTCTTTAAAGCAGATCTATTTACTTTATAATGCAGTTCATCTTGTAGGAACTGATGTACTCATAGCCAGTGTAAAGGTTAAGACATAGGCGACTCTTAAACCTTCTTGCTTCTAAGTCTGACATAATTCTCTTTGTTTATATTGTGCAAAGAGATATTTTAAATAGCCAATGTTGAAAATAATCTTTCTTTGTGGCTATGTTAATTTTGGCTATTGCAACATTTACACATCCAGTGGAGCAAATGCATTTCTAAATTGCAAATCTAATGGGCCTGATCTTCCCAGTGTAAATCAGAGCAGCTCTGTTGAAACAAATACTGAAGCCAACAAAATTTCACTGATTTATATCTAGGTACCTAACTTGGAGCTTAAATGGATTAAAGCCAGATTTACATGATTGTAAGTGATAAGATTTTGGCCTCGTGTATTTTGATACATTATGGGCCAGATTGTGAAACCCTTATGTCAGTGGCACAACTTGCATGAGAAAGTGCTCAGCGATGTGGCTGTGGGCTGCACAATCTGGCTCTGTATTACACAGATGTAAACAAGTAACCAAGAGAAAGTTATTAAGTGGCTTTGATGATCTCATAAATAAACATGTCATGACACTTAAGTAGCTTTAATAGTATCAGAACCACATGAAATATGAACAGTCCTATATTACAGATGTCCTGTGTTGTAGTCCTTAAACAAAATTAATGTGAGTTGCTTCAACTATATCATGCCACAATTCTGGATACCATTTGATTTGCAGAGAAAAACCAGCATAAAATAGGACAATGTCATACTATACAATGCAAATAGGAGGTTTTGCACATTCCTCTTACTCCTCTTACTGTTGTTGTCTGTTGATCTCCCAAAATCTTTTTCCCTTCGCTTGTGATTTTATTTTTCCTCTTGATCTTATCTTCCTTGATGTAATTTATCTTCCTAGCAAGACCTTCACATTTTGAGCACTACATTTTTTTTTGCAGTAAGTAAATTTATCTATTAATTCTGCTATTAAATTAACACTAAGTCATATAACAGACATTATAAGCGTGTGAATGCATATTTCACTGACATTAATACACATATAATACATATATTATCAAATCCTGAATCTATGTATATCATGTTGACAAATTCACAAGAAACATGGTCATAAATTTAAGCAGTGACAGCATCCAAAGTCATCAGAGGTACACTATATTGTAACTACTCAAAATGCATGCCCACCCCTGGAACTACTACTATGTCCTAGCAGAAAAAGGCTTTGGGATGGGATGTTCTGAAGTCACTCAGGCCCTGTGCAATCACATTGCCAATAACACATCACTTACTCAGCAAAAGATGACAGGTTACTGGATCAGCTCATTTACCACGTCTGTAGCTCTTAACCACTAAACAACACTCCTACCCAAATGTGTGGGTCTCTCTAGGAACAGCACCATGAACAATAAATACAAAAGAAACAGAAAAAAGCCAGTATTTTTCATTCAGACAAGTAGTGTTCATTTTAGGGAAGTTTCCATCGAACCTACTCTATTTGACCATTTGGATAATAATGCAAATTTGCAGCATGTAGGGATAATACTTGAACCTTAAATTGATTGGGAGGGGAAAGTAAAGGACAGCACCTCAGCAACTTCTCAAACACTGCTGGAAGCAAAACAAAAGAAGACTTTTACAAATCAAACATTTAGAAACAAAAGAGCAACTACTCTTAGCTACCAGAGCCTCCTGGAGCTAACGTGCACTTCAAATTCATCCCACCCAAAAGCTGTTTGTGATGGACTAGGAATCAGTCACTTCCAAAGGAGCACTATTCAGCTCAGAGCACATTCACCAGCACTGGCACCTCATGGGGCTGGAAATACAGTTCCCAAGGAGCATTCTGTCTGTCTCAACAATTACTCTGAAAAATGTGTTTCCATTTAAGTCAAAGGACATTCCAAACAAAGGTAAAGTAACCAGAACAAACAAAATAGAAAGGTAAAAGTGTAACGTGTTGGGTACCTACACAGCAACACAAAATTCTAACTTAATCTTTTTGAGAAACATTAAAACTATCTTAGAGAAATATTTTTTTTTTTTAAATAATTTTCGTCATCTTAGATTTTCTACTTAATATCATCATTCTTCTCATTCATAGTATGAAATTCATATGAATTACAGATTCTAGTCCTATAAACCATAGTAAAAAGCAATAAGCAGTAAAACTAGGAGGTTTCAAGGAGAGACTGTGAACCAATAGCTCTGTTCTGACATGATATGATAAATATCGATTCACTGGGCTGTTAGGCCTTTCTACTGGATTATCCCAAGTCAGGTTTTATTACTGTGTGCAGAGACACACCGAGCTGTACCACAGGGCTCACCAGTTAGCAAACAGCAGCAGTGTGGAGTCCCAGGCTTGTAAGCACTGCACCAGCAACAGCCCTGGGAGTCTCCTGCACAACTTGCCCCTCCCAGCAAAGCTGGGGATCACTACTAAAAGCTTAAAACAAGCCCAGAAAATTTTCCTTCTAGAAAATGCAAGTCCATATAGCACCTGAGATCATGTAATTAGTTGGTATCGAGCCATACATGTAGGCACACAGAGAAAACAAGGGCCAGGGCAGTGTTTGGCAGGAGTATTTGCTCACTGTACATTTTTTATAACCAGGGGAAGTGAAAGATTATTTTAAAGGATGAGCCAAGGTAGGAGTTGCATTACTGCCTGCTCAGCTCTATGGGCAACTGGGCTCTCAGCAGTAGCTCCAGTTCCTCTGAAAGTCCCATTTTTGTCACACTTCCCTCTGTTTTATGGCTACTCAAGTGAAGAAGTATGCCTTGCTAATGGCCTTCAGGAAAGAGGAAAACAATTACAGGTGTTTCTACGTGAGACCCAGAGTTCAGAGAAAGCCCTTAAATATTTTGATGGACCAGTGCCTTTTACCAGCAACACGACCAGGAAAAAAGTTTCTGATGAGTAAGAAATACAGCTGCAGCCCTACCACTATCACACCTGCTGTAGAAATGGAAATTTGGAGATTTGTAGCTGTTAATGTTTCTCTTGATACCATGAAGCACTGAAGAGAGGGGCCCTCACAGCAACACTTGGGGTTTTCCTGCAGTATCTTCTCGGGGTACCTAGAAACACCAAGGCTCCTGGTATGACCCTAAACTCTGCCCCTGCCACAAGCAACAGGAGGCAAAACAGCAGAGGAACTCCCTTCTCTCTTCCCTCAGAACAAAGCTTTACTGCTAAAGGGATGATCTGTCCTGGAGTGAAGAAACAGCTCTGAGAGGAGCCAGCCTGTGTGATGGTTGCTATATGAGTCCACTTGCAGGAGTGAGAAGTAGCTGTAACAGCACATATGGCACACTGTGGTCTGTGCTTCCCCACACTGCTTCAGAGGCAGCCATGAGATTTTCCTTGGGAGCACTAACAAGCATAGACTGGCTGGGGGGAAGTTCTTGCAGCCCCTGGCATGGCTGCCTCCTTTCCCTCCTCTCTTCCTTTCCCTCCTTTTCTGACTTTTTCTTTAAGTTTCTAAACTCACCCATTCTCGTTCCTCAGAACGACACACACAAGGGCTGCGTTGTGCACTGGGGGATAAGGGAAATAGTGAATCATGAAAAACAGTAATTAATGCTGAAATGCCATATGTGGTGTTGTTTTTGAATACATTGCATAAGATTAGTGTTTTCTATAGATTTTTTTTTTTTTCAGTAAAAGACTAGGCTTTCTCTTAAAGCTAAAATAAAAAGCAAACTCTGAAACAGCACCAAATACCACAAGCTTGGTAATCATCCTCAGTAATGCAATTTCAAGTTCCACAAAAATTTACTTATTCTGGTGAGCTCCAAATCTGTCAAGTAATTACCACTAGTGTAAGGGATATCTGCACTGATTTTAATGTAAGCAAAATGGCTTCTACAGTGTTCTAAGAGGAAAAGTAGATACATTATGGAAGAGGCCTTACATAATAACCTTTTTGTAAAGCTTGGATGGCAAGATGATTCTGTAAGACACTGAAGTCACATGTCATTAATCAGAAATGACAGTCTTTATTCATGTATATTTGACTGAAACTGCATAATTTTCGCCTCCAATAGCCCTGAATAAATGACCTTAAGTATAGCACTTTTTCAAATTGACAGTGATTGATGATGGACCAAAAAATTATTAACACTGAAGAAGTAAACACGAAAAATAGACAAACCCTTTAGTATCACAGAGATTTCTTGTTTGCACTTTTCCGATTCTTTCACTCATTTTTATCTCTATAACCTTGCTCATCATGCTTTAATCATTTTTATACTGCTGCATTTGTTACATTTTGCCTGCAGTGCCCCCACACTAAACCCTGAGCTTGCTGAAAGATTCATTCAGATAAATGGAATTGATTTCATATTTTCCCATTCATGAAAAAGTCTTTAAAGTTAGAAACTCTTTATGCAGAATGAAACTAAAGAAACTGATTACTCCTCGACAGCATTTATCTCTTGACAAAACTACAGAGCACTTACTCACGTGAGCAGCATTTCTTACACAATGAGCAGTTAACCAGCCCCACCAGAGCTGCTGCAGCAGCAGCCCTTTAGCTTCCAATTCCCTTTTACAAACACAAACCACCTGACTGACCATGGGATAAATAATGTAAACAATGTTCTCTAAGTAATTAAAACCCCACCCTATTGATCCTTTTACAAACCACTATATGCTCACACTAATTTATGAAAGAGTAAAGAGAAACCAGAACCTAATTAAATTCGTTGTGCATAAACGAGTCCTGTCTGTAGCAGTATCCACTGCTGGAATTAATTACTGACCCCACCTCAGACCCAGCACTGTGCCTCGGCACCAGCTGATGCTCCCTACATGGAGACGACACAGGGCTGAGCCTGGAATTAAATACACTTTTTATACCTTCCCCTGCTTGTTTTGGAGCCTGAGTGTATGGCCTGACATCTGTACTGGGGACAGCATGAACAAGAACACTGTGGCAGAGGGGGTTCCCCCATTTGCTGATAGGACTGGTCTGTCTCTCTGTGACCCACCACGATGGGACCAGCTGGGAGATGGGAGAAGGGCAAGTGCTGCCCTGTACTTATTCCCTCTGCCTCTGCAATCAGTCACTCAGCAAGACGTGGTTTCTGATTTCAGATGGGCTTTAGGTGGTTTAGTCTACAAAACAGATTTCATAGCACGAGCAGAGTGACTGAGCAAGAGGAAAGCCAGTGGCTTGGAAAATGTAAAAACATTTGGATGCATCTTGTAATTCATGTCCTTACAAAAAGCTTCAACATCTAAAGATTAAATTAGAAATAGGCGTGGCCCTACATTTTTCCCTCAGATCAAGTACTGGCAAAGTAGGAGCATCGCCCAGAAATCACCAGAGCCCTGCTGTCTGTCACTGGAGCTGGTGGTTGAGCTGATCCATCATTTACTGTTTGATTTCCCTCACAGTCCGCAGGGCTGAGTGTGTGGCAGTGGTTTGTCGTCCTGGCAACTGAAACACAGTTCTAGATGCTGCTTTTATCTTGTGCTATACAACAACACAAATCCCTTCTGTCTGTCAGGCTTAAACGAAAAGTTTTTGGGCTTTTGTTTAGTTTTCTGGGGTTTTTTAAGTCAAAAAAATTCTTGATTTTACTAAGAGCTGGCAGTTGTTGTGAAGGTAAAGATGAACTTTAAAACTTTCAATTGGTATTAATTCACTATATTCCAAAGCTTTGAACTGATTCTGGGAGATTAAAATTCTGCAACGTTTCATTAAAAGCACACTGATGCACGTGCTGTTAGACTGTATAAAATGCAAGGCTTTTATTAGCACTTTTCCCTATCATGAGAGTGACTTTCATATTGGATTAATAAGGCTAATATTGCCACTGCATTATCACTTTATGAAAATTTGCTAATGAGATTTGAAACTGCTTAATGAAAATATCCCAGTTCTTCCAAACACCTACCCTGCTGACCACCTGCTGGAAGCTGGACTGCAGGGCCACTGCAGAAGCAGCGAGCAAGTACCTGATGCCAGGAGAGGCAAACTTTGATTTTCTCACACACTGCAGCATGTAATAACATTCCACATCAGGATCCCCTGAGTTCCACCATGTCGGCCTGGCTCAGGGCTTCACGCAGTGTGACAGAAGGTGAGGTGGTGTAATCCAAAGCAATAAGCTCTGAGGAGCCTGTTGCCTCATTAAAGCACTTGTGCACCGAGGCTGGGCATGCTGTGATCAACATTCCCGGTCTGCTGAGCCCTCCCCGCACTTTGGCCCCACACCTCTCTCCAAACTGGAGTGGCCAGACCATGTTGCCACCACGTGTCCCCAGCAGCCGTGGGCAGTGGGAGCCACTGGGGTACGTGGGGACATGCCCTGCCAACAGGTCCCACATTTTAAAATAAAAATTAAAACAAAAAACCTAACCCAAAACCTACAGCAGCAAAAGTTATTCCCTGTTGTTTGCTTTCAGCAGTTTCCACTTTAGGATCTGTTTTCAAATTTAAGCTTAGCTTGTCCCACTCTGCTATTCCTTGCCCAGAGAAGGCATGACAATGGCTTTGGGACTTGCAGAAGTAGCTGCACTTCTGCTTTTGCAAGAGGCAAGATTGTGGAGGTATTTACCAGTGCTCAGGAGCACCTGGGGACTAGAAGAACCATCCAGATAGGTATACAGCCCAGGTCCACAGATTTGCAACAGATCCATTAAAAGGGAGCACTTCTCACTTCTTACAATAATAGCTGAAGGCCGTCTGACTCCTCTGGAAAGCAACAAAGCTCAATTTTTCCCCTCATTTCCAGCTGTCACAATTTTCTACCGGGTTATGAAGACAATGAGAAGGAAAGCTGGAAAAGTCTTGGTCATAATTCTGCATTCCCTGGCACGTTTCTCAGCCATGGAATTATGCAACAGAGGAATCTGTCCTCGTGTGCCTGCTTTTCTCCTGCCATGTGTCATGGCTTGTATCGCTGCATCCAGTGCCCAGTGAAACAAAAAGAGCCCTCACTGTAGGAGGCTTTTGGGCCGCCATTAGCAGAGTGAAGAGCTCTGTGCTGGGAGCAGTGCTGTGCTCCACCAAGTGCTGAATGCCACTGTTTATCCAGCAGGAATCTGGAGCATCTGAATTTCTCTTTTGGTTTTTGAGTAGTTTACTTACTTATTTATTTATTTATTTATTTATTTATTACTATCTTTTCATCCAAGTGAAAAGCTTACAGGAAAGAGACACTATGCAGTTTAAAAACAGATTAGTGAGCAGATGTTCATCTAATCCAAGCACCCACCAGGAATTTTTGTTTATTATTGGATTACATTCAGGCCACAAGAAAGATAAAGCTGCTACTAGAAGGTGCATGTATATTGTAAATCAGGGACATCCTACTGCAGGTTTTAATGCAGAAACCCTGGATTTGGAGGCACAACCACAATAACACTAATAGGCAACCATAGGTCAAGTAGTTCTGCCTTCAGACTCAGCTCCTGGTGCCTCAGCTTGGATTCTCTCCAACAGAGATTCACCAACACCCCCAAAACATCTGATGTCCAACTGAGAGCCATTAGGACTTGTTTCCAAGATTATGGTCCAGACCATGTTAGATTTACTTTTTGGTTTCTTTTCACATCTCCACAGGTTGGTATGATTGGGAAAAATGTGCACCTTGATTTGAGCACTGTGCCAAGGCCAGGTGGTTAATTGGTTATGTCATTAACTACTCAATCCCCAGCACAAAAGGCATAAACAAAGTTACGTGAATCAATGTTAATAAAATACTAAAACAAGGACTCCCAAACAGTCTCCATGTATTGATCAGACATGGAAAACCACAGAATCAAGCAAAACCCCAGACCCTGAGCCAGCTTCCAGCATGGCAATTGAGGGACTCAGAGCTCCTCATTCTCATTCACACAAAGGTTACTGAGGCATCACTCTGGCAACATAAAAATACCTCAAAGGGGATATAAATATTCAATCCTTAAGGTCCATTTACATTGCTAGAGGGGTGTAAAATAGCCTTAGGGTAAATGAGAATTAAGATAATAGATTTTAGGGGCAGAAGGGATCCCTGTGATTACTTAGTCTGACCATAGAGTTTTACTCAATAATTCATTTGTGGAGTTGATGTCTTCTAGTAACAGGAGTGCATCTCAGTAGCACAGGTACTTCCTGCCCAGTGACCTATAAGGATATTTTGCAATGAATATGCCAAGGCTACACAGTGCAGTGAAGTGCTCTCACAGTATCCAGACATCCCATTTGTAAGGGCTGAGTCCCTTCTGTTTGAGCTAGAGCCCACCAGGCTGGGAGTGTCCAGGCTAATAGTACCACTTGAGCATTTTGGCTGGGGTACAGCATCAGAAGGAGCATCAGGACAGGCATCCAAGGAACGTTTACAACAGGAATTCCTTCCTCAACAGTTAAGGCAACTGACTTCACACATGTAGAGAAGTCACAGCCTGAAACCAGAGACTGTAGTTATGTAAATCCCACTGTTCTGCTGCTGCTGGTCGTGGTCATTGGTGCTGAGAAATACAGTGCTGAGACATAGCTCCAGCAGAAAGTGAGAAGGTGGAAAGACCAGCACCAAGGTGGATGCTACGGTTCCACTCTGAAACGCAAGAGTAGGGCCACTGGGGCTCATCCCCAGTGAGAAATGTGAATTTCTCTATCCTTCTGCACATGCACTGTGCTGGATCAAGCTCTTTGTGCTCTAGATGACCTATTTTTTAAAAAATTGGATTCAACATGCAGGCCCTTGCAAAAAAACAGATGCTGCAAGTGAGCTGAACAATCTTGGTTAATTAAATTGTAATAAAGATTTGCTTCATTCATTAACTATGGTAATTGACCAAAAAGCAATAGGACACCTGCTATTTTCATTATAACTGCCCTGATATAATTCAGGGTGCAATCTCCATGTGGAACAGGTCATTTAAGTTTAACATGGCTTCCGATTATTGTATTAAACAGTTCATAAATATCCTCACTTTTTATTTCCAATCACTGCTTTCAACAGAGTTTGATCAAAACTGAATCCTCAGCCTAGGATTTGTAACAAACAGCATTTCACCAGATTTCTAAGAGTACTCTCATCTCCTTTTACCCATTCCTCTAGGACCTATCTAGCATGAAATGCAGTCTCTGTAGATCTTTCAAAGGTCAGTGGGTGTTGCCTCCTATTTTGCTTATTTGTTATTTAAATGCAATAATGTACTGCCTTATTGTTATTTTTATTTATTATTTACAATGTGCCAATAGATGGAAGTGTCTCCCCTGCAGAGTACTGTCTGACAAACAGATGTACTGGAAATGCAAAAGAGCACTTCTATTTTTCCAGTACAGGGGGTTTTTTCACATCCTGCAAAAAAAGGATTTATTGTCTAACTGTATGGATGTCAATGCTGCTGAGCCAATTCTGCAGCCCAGTCAGATAGGGTTCTTACTGCAGTAATATATTGACCAAAATAACAAGCATTGTGGCAATTGGTTGTAAGGATCCAACCAAATGCACTTCTTACAGTTTTAATTTAAGTACTAATGGAGTAAGTAGTAAGAGAAAAAAAATAAGATTAATTCATCTAAAGTAACCATTTCAGTGGTTTTTTTACTGTAAAAATTACCCCAAAGCTCCTAAGTCGTATCTTGAGAATTTTAGCTAAGCTGCTTCTTGGCCAAATTTTGTAAGGGCTCTGCTTATTTTCAGTTTCAGCTGTACAACTTGTGCAGCACACTGAATGATTTAACCAAGCAGATTTAAAGTTCAGTAGACAGTGTTCTTTGTTACATTTTAGTCACATACCAAATTCAATAGACTCTGCTGCAGGCGTACGTCAAAATACCAGGAAGGCATGAGACATTGAATATGTTGGAGTTTATTGTTTAGAAAAAAATTAAACTTGGTCTCTCATTCAATCTTCTTAATTAAATAGTCATACTCTAAAGCTCAAGGGACAAAAGAAAAGAGAGAATAAAGGCAGTTGTTCTGTAAAACACAACAGATATTTCTTTATATTGAATTGCATTCCTGTATTGAACAAGTCAGTATATGTCATCTTTCCTAAAAATAAATACAAGTATTTTGGGTAAATGTGTTCTGAGCAATGAATTACCATCACTACTACTAGCTATTACCTACATAAGATCATTAACAAACAAACAGCTTTCCTGCATGAATAGAGCTTTGTTTCTGCATAAGAACTGCCATCATATTCTCTGCTGGTGAGTTTTGGAAAACAAGTCTTAGATCTCTCTGTAAAGATCTCACACAAAAACTGAACAGCCATATGTGATAGCTAGCTAAAAATCAAGTCATTTTTATGCTCCCTGTCTGAAAATTTGTCCTTAAATATGAACACTGAGCAGGCTGTATGCTAAATCCCAGGCATCAGGCATCAGCATTAAATTGCTTAAGCCCGGAGAACTGCCAGGATTCTGCCAAGCCTCCCATTTCAAGGAATCTGCTCAAAGGCCACTATTAATAGTCTGACCACAGCCTGACCCACTGGATTCGGAGTGGGAACACTTGAAAAATGCTCCAAGAGTGGGCAACCACACCACAGAGAACCAGCAGTCTTTAAGTCTGCTGCCCCTGCAATGCTGGAGGGATGTTTGTTCTGCAGGGGTCACAGTGGGAAGCAGGCTGCTTGCCAGCACAGTTATGGCTTCACTTTGCTAAACCATCAAAGCAAGATTTTAATTTCAGACCATCCATGGGGTATGGTCCTTTCCACTCCATGCCGTGTTTGCCCAGACAGTAACGCATGTCACCAAACAACATTAAAAACAACAATGGTTTTGGCTTGCTCTCTGTCTTTGACTGTATGATCGTCAAAATAACAACAGAAATGATAAATCTGTTTTATCCTAGTTAATGCCAAATTGTGTGACAGAAGTGCTTAATTCCTGCAAATGTAATGAGAATGGGAAGTGGTACAAATTCTAAGCCATTGAATTACAATCTTTAAATTGTAATCCTGTTTTCTTCTTTGCAGACCTAATTCACAGTAACTTGCAGCAAATCAATCAGTAACCCTTCTTAATATTCATATTCTCAATTATCTATTTAATGTGAGTAGAGATAGTTCATTTTTTCTCTTCGCTCCAAATATTTTCAAATACAAAGTGAAGTTTTACAAGGTTATGACTAAAATATGCACTATTTTCTTACACCAAACTGCCAAGTCAGTAAAGTCACCACCCGATTAGTGGTGATCAAACAGCAGCCATGAACTTACAGGCAGGAGCCTCCATCTGTTCCCACTGAAACTGAGAGTTCCTTGGCCAGTTTGGCAGAGCAGGGTTGGGTCAATGCTGGATGTACTCATCTTTAGTAGTATTAGAACAATAAAATGAGGAAATACTTCTAACGTACCTACAGTTTGATAAAGAAAAAGTTAGTAGTTACTGCTCAGTGCTTGGCAATTAAGCTTAGGGCTTGGAAAAGACTAACTATCCGATACAGTAAGTTTTCCCACTTACTTGGCTTCCGATTGCCATGGATTTTGCCTGTAGAGTTTGTTCAGGAAACTGACCTTTGCCTTCCCTATTCTGAAACTTCCCAAAGCCAGAGTAACCTTTGCAGTGGTTTTAAAATTTGTCCATTTAAAATAAGACTTTAAAATAGGGGTTGCAAAGGCTTACCCATCAGAGTCTCCAGTGTCCAACATGAGCTGCACTGGGACAAGGGTGAGCACAAGACACACACAACATGCTATTTTCCCAGGCTGCCTTCCAGTCTCCAACCATCAGGACTCTTCCCAAACCAGAAATGCTGTCTTTGTGTTGAAGAAACCTGAATGGATTTTCCTTGATGATTTTACCAGTCCACATTTTAAACCCTCATACACTTTTAGCATCCTGACAGGAGGAGCCTGAGAGGTTGAATATTCTGCAAAAGGGGTGGAATGGCTGGTACAGGTGCTGTGCAGAGAAGGAGTGCAGGATTTAACCTTTTGTATGAATATATCAAAGCAGGTATTTAGCTGAGAGTACAGTAGCTATGTGACAGGTTTATTCTCTTTTTTTAAGCAGAAGTTAACTTTTTTATTTAGTTGAATGGGCTTGAAGTAAATTCTACCAACTTTCATTTTCAAACTACAATAGCCAATAATCACTTACAATCCAGGTGCTGGGGAGGTGTGCAAGAACCTTTTAAAATGTAAAATAACAGGATTCTCTGACAAATAGAAAGGAAATCATTTTCAATCTAAAAGCAGTTGGAAAATTCATGATGTGTACTCATTAAAGGTGCCTTCAAGATATCAAGACAGGCTTTCTCTGTAAACGCCAGATGAATAAGAATGGTAAGTAGCAGCTATGATGTACAAAATGCCTCAATGAACACGGCTGGTTTTAGTTTATGCTGCTGGGTTGGCTTTTTTAAATCAAATCTGTACTGCTTGAAAGAGTTGTATATGTACCAAAAGTAGGAAAGAAGTAGGGTAGAAAATCTAACCCCACCTCTATGTAAAGGCAGAAAAAACAGCAATATTGATGTTGCTTTGTGACCAAGTACTGGGACACTGGAGGCCACACTTTTAATTATTAGCTGATTAAATGCCTAAGTATGGAAAGCAAGACACTGCACTATCTCTATAAGGAGAAACAGTGTCAACTCTTTCAACACCAACTAAACCCCCAAATTTTGCCCAACCTCAGTATTGCTCGCAATCATTTATAGAGGGCTGCAAAGGTGAACAGGACTGTGTTGGGCTCTGAGTCAAATAGCCTTCACCTTGCTGCCAGCAGGAATATAAGCACAGCTCTGAGTTATAATAATTATTTTACATTATAAAAGTACCAAACTGCTCTGTCAAGATTTGGTCCAGTAGCTCCAAAGCCACTGTGAGCTTTCAGTGGATTTCAAGAGGTGATGGCTAAAATCCCAGTGGTACTAAACTAAAAGTATGGGATGGAAATTCTATATATGATACTGTTAGGAGTTAATTTCTCTTTATTCAAGTGCTGTTAAATTCACAAAGGGATCATCTGTCTACTTTGTTCCAAGGACTCAGTTTCTTACAGTACCTGACCAGCAAATCTCAGACACAGCAATATTTGTCTTGAGCTGCAGGTGATCAGCCTCTCACCCTCTGCTTTTCCACACAGGAAACCCGGGAGGATGTTTTAAAGAAACAGGTGCAGTTATCAACATTTAAACACCACAGATGTTAATTAATCACCAAGAATAATAGTGACCTGGTTCAGCTTTTCATGATGTTACCTATTTATTCTGCTGCTTCAGGTTTAACAAAAACCTGCATAACAAACTTTTCCTCTCACTCCATTTTTATGGAGTGAAATACTTAATAGAACCAAAACACAAAATAAGGGACCTTAAAGATCATCTCATCTAGTTCCAATCTTCCTGCCATGGGCAGGAACACCTCCCACGAAGACCACACTGGTCAAAGCCCCATCCAAACTAGCGTCGAAACACTCACAGGGATGGGGGTCCATAATTCCAATTTCCTCATGCCTGATGCAGCCAGCAGTCAAAGTGCCCTTGACCCACAGCAGGGCCTGCATGAGCCCATAGAGCCCCATAGCACAGGGAAGGTTCCCTCCTGTCTCAGGGATTTTCTGTGATGGTCCTGAAAGTCACTTTACCACTGACACTGCCAGGCTGGGACTGGCTGGCTGTTGAGAACAAGAAGCAGAGACTAATGACATGGCCTCGAGTCTGCATGAAAATGAGAGTCCTGAACCAGTGGCAACAAGCAGAAAGCAACATTTGCCCTCAAGAACAAGGCTTGGACAGTGCCTGTATGTGCACTGTGCCCTGCAGGAGCTCTAAAAACCTCTCGTGTTATTCCCAGTTGCCTGTTATGAGCAACAAATACAATTCTGGAGGAATTTTTGCTGCACATGGAAAATCATACCGTTCATAATTTTGAGAGTGTTGTCTTTGGGGTTTTTTTGGTTTTGTGGGATTTTTTTTGGCTTTGTTTTGTTCTGGTTTTTTTTTTCCTGATACTCTGAAATAACCTGAAAACTATTTTATTTCTTCATTGTAAGGCTTTTTGACTTATTCAACTTTCAATTTCCTGTGCTGTAAAATGCTTCTTGTTTGCTGAACCAGATGATGGTGATGCAGAGTACTTGTGCATTTCCTTGGCTCCCACATGTTGACTGGAGATCTGTGTAATTAAAACCATGCTTCCCCATCTGAATGCCTATTTGGAGACTCTGTTCTGGGTAGGGCAGAAACTGCTCCTGGTTAGGGTTTCTTAAGGGTGCAAATTATCCTGGAATACATATGTATTCCAGGATAATTTGTAGTTAGTCTCAGTATATGTAGTTAGTCTCAATTTATATAGGTGACCAATTATCTTGTCATCTCCTTTTCTTTTATTCTGTTTCATGCCTTTAGCAGCAGAGGGCAGGGTTTGTGCAGTGCCCGCCTCCCACCTGAAATGGGGCTCCCACAAGGATTGTGTAACTTTCCAAAGAGGTGACCTTCCTCCACTGCTCAGGTTTCTGGTATCTCAGTCCATCTGTTTGTTTGGTCCTCTTGTGCTCCTGGATCGCTTGGAATGGCCCTGGAGAACTGAGTTACTACCCAAGATAAAAAAGATAAGGCCAACAATCTTGCCAGCATGGATGGAAAGGATTTGAAATCACCTTTACCACTTTTGTATGTTAACCAAAACTCCTGTTCAGTTAAGAACACTACAAGCATTTCACATTTTTTACAAATAAGGCACCTCATACTGGCAATAGCTTTTACAAGTATAATTGCACTGTAGTTTTAGAAAATAAAATGTAATAAAATTTACACTTTCCAATTACACAATAGTAATTGCGAATAATTACACAAAATCTCCAGCCTTTTTTATGGCTATTTCTAACTCTGAGCTTGTGCAGACTATATAAACACCATCTGTAGAGAATGTAAGACAACTTCTGCTGGAGCACCGATACACAAAAGCGTATCATCAACTTTTCCGTGAGCATCCAGTTAAACAGCTATTGTCTGTACCTCCTTCTAAACTACATTGATTCAGCAACTTACCTTTTGGATTCACACTCCTGCTTTATTGCATCCAAGCTCACAGACCTCCCGTACTTTGTGTTTATTGCCAGAACATTTATGCATGTGCCTCGAATCCCTACAGCACCTCTATCCCATCCTCCCTGGGCTCCATCCGGCACGTGTACCCACACATCCTGCCCCAGCCCCTCCATGTGCAGTGTCATTATGCACCAGCAGTTGACACAGAGCAGTGGTTTCCAAATTCTTGCTGTGAAAAGCTTTTGAGGTGTTTCAGTAGAAGGCTGCTAGTTGTGAATATGAAAGCAGGGGCTTTCCCCTGTGCAGAGGCCCCTTCTTAAGTATAAAGTACAAACAATGAAAATGAAAAGCAATAAAAAAAGAAAGATCTGGGCTTTGAATGCTTCTTAGGGTCAAGCACTAAACCCTCTTTTGACAGCTACACAACCCACACTTGTTCTCCTCAAGAGAATTTGACCTCAAGTAAGGAATTGAACAAAGTGCATATTTTGTCTACAGTGGACAAATACATTGTTCTAAAGCAACAAACTGCAGATAAAATATACAGATAACAATAGAGGAAAAAAACCCACACTCCCTAAAAAAAAACCCCACTGTAATTTATGCAAATTTAAAAAAAAGAAAAAAAGTATTTTTTTATTTCATTGACTTTGTATTGTATGGCAGAAGGTTAATAAAGCATTATATTTCTCCTCTGTTATTGATTAACCAAACTCAAATAACATTATCATTTGCTTAATGCATTTAAATCACAAATATTTTCTCAGATGCTCTGCACAGGCACTTTGCAGATTTCAGTGGAAGTTGTTTACATGCTGAAACATTGAGCCTGGATAGAAACACTTTGCTGTGATAGCAACACACACCCAACAGTTTTCATTTTCTCAATTCAGAAAGAAAATTGTGTTCCTCCCTCTCCCTCAAATTTTCTTTCTCCAAGAAATATTCCTACATCATTGGAAAAAATTACAAGTGTGCTCATAATGGCTGCATTTCTATGTCCATTTTCAGCTAAGCCATGGTCCAAAGTACCCTGAAATCATTGAGATTATTTCTACTGGCTTCATGGGCTCTTATTTAGCCCCGAGTACAGTGCAAAGTTTGATTTTCCACAGGTGCAGTGCTCGGTGGTGTTGCTGCCATCGGGGCCCAGTGGCACAGGGGAGATCTCCTGCCCCACCCGAGGCTGCAGTGACACACCCGAAGGCCACGGGGACGAGGGGATGCAGCAGCCTATGATGGGCTGCTCTGCTCCCTTTGAAATCATCAGTTACACCTTGCTTTGACTTTTAACACCAAAGGGATGTGAAATGGGATAAACACGGAGCCTGCAGTGCACCCACATCCCGCTGTGCCTGGCAGTGCTGGGACCAGCACCCATTCCTCGTGGGAGCTGCCTCTTGTGCAGCTGAACGGGCAGGGATGCAGAACTGTGCATCCATTTTTTTTTTTTTTTTTTTTTTTTTTTTTTTTTTTTCTGATAAGCAGCTTTGAAAATGGAAAGAAATAATTAAAAAAAACCTCCACCTTCAGTTTAAAGCCAAGTACAGCTACAGGAAACATCAAGAGAAATGAATGTGAAAGTATCACAATTTTTGTTCAAGGATGTTTAATTTTTCCAAGCCTGCTAGCGAGTTCTGGTCATTTTCTGAAGTGAAGGATAACTTCGTCTGCCTTGGGTTAAAGGAAAAAAAGGAAGGAAAAAAGAGAGACTGCCCAGCCTTTATAGAAACACAAGTATCTAAACTGACACTCAGAATTACACGTGTTTCATCATGGGCTCAAGAGTTGCCGTAATACACTCGTCTGCTGTAATTGATCAAAACTCTTATAGATTTATCTGCCACCATTCTATAAGGGAGAAAGTCTGTTTACACAAGGATGATAATTATCACTAACTTCATCTATATTCTGTCAGTGCCAAGGCACGCTAAGCAGTAACCAAATCCTTTGGCAGTCCATGCTGCAAAGCACCTAATGTGTTAACCCCCAAATCCCCAGAAGCATGCCTAGACTTATGGATATTTTAGACATTTGCCACATACAATTAATTGCACCCATCTGGACATCCCTTTATTAAAACAAACATGTATTGTGTATGTGCACAATCTATTCATTTCCTTGTGACCCACAGGAACAGGAGGAACATGAAGCAGGGCTGAAAGAGGAGAAGTTCTTCAGCACAAGCTTTCCACAGGTGGTGAGCAGATAGGAGCAGGGTGCAAGATTTTATATATATATATATACATATATATACACACACAACAGGGTAATAGTGATAATCCCGATAATCCCATGATCAACAGTCTATACAGCAGAATTTTCCAAAGTGAGCTCTGATTTCCAGACACTGAATATTCTTCACTTCCAAAATTAGGAAGAGGAAAGTAAGAAATGGTACAGCTACTTACTATTTTTTAAATATAATGGTCAATTCTTACGATTCCTGGAATACCAAAACCAATACCAAGATTAAGCACCTTTAACTACCAGCAAGAAAATCACAACACAAGGGATTTATTATTTATGTGCTTAGTGCTAATGCAATGTATATGTTTGTTATCAGTACAGTATGGGCTATAGCATTAAAATAAACCAGCCTGCAGTTTATTATATTTAAAGCCTACACCCTTTAGGTTTCACAAATATTGCCAGCAGGTACCCTGGCACTTTGCCTGCCTGCATTTACTTCTCTGGTTTGTAAATACAAATATTTGGTTAAGGCATATGCTCAGTCAAGAGCTGTGACTGCTGATCCAGGTAGAAGTTTTCAGACCTGTGCAAGAGTAGAATCTCTTCTAAGTGACTGTGGATACAATTTGCCATCAGGTGGATAATTCTTTACACATTTATGATGATTCACAGTCATGAAACCAGCACTAAGGTTAGATATCTGCGCCTGAAAATGAGACTCGTGACTTGTTTAGAATAGAATTTAATAAAAGAAAATACAGAAAAGGTAAGATTAGTTTTAGGTTCTGATTATTATTACAAACACTTGGATCTGTTTGGAAAACAAATACAATGGTTTGCAATCAGACCCCTGATCTATGAAAGCACTTGAGCAACTGTATGACAGAGCATATGAGTGCATATGAGTAGTCACTTCAATGAAATTACTACTTTTTTACATGAATTATCAGCTCATTTAAAGTGATTTGCTGGATCAAAGCCTCTCTTTTACAATTAGAGCAGCAGAGTTACAATGATGTAGCAGCTCCAGTTTGGAGAAAATAACAGATCAAAGGTAACTGCATCATAAAGATATTCTTGGAGAGGAAAAAGAATAAATGATACCTGGAAGAAGTGTCCATATAACTGCAGGACAAGTATAATTATCTGTTCAGCCTTTTTTACTTAGACGATTAAAATAAATTTAATTTCAAACCTTGTAAGAGAACTCTCCACTACTTTGGTTTGTTTAAGGGCTGAAGATGTTAATGCTCCAAGAACTTGGAAAAAAACCCACTATTTAAAATACAACTTCTGGTTTTTAACTGAGGTAAACAGAATGCATTCTAAATCTCCAATGTAGCCTATTGAAGTGTCAGAGCAGCTTGTTCAAAGAAATACATTCACTTCTCAAAGATTTTAGTATTATAATCGAAAATTCTCTCCCTCCGATGCACCTGAGAAGCATTAACTTCTTGGTGACTTTAAGAACCAAATCCTTTAATACAAACTTAGCTTTTCCCACAGGCACTTGAAAATATTTAGCATTTTTTCAGTTGGATGCAATTTTCATAATAAAGTAGCTCACTTGGCTACCTGACACCCCAGACAAAGACACTGAGTGAGCAGCTCCTGCCAACTCAGAGCATGATCACAACCCTCAGTTACATATTAAGTAGGCTCTGAGACATCCAATTGCAGTAACAATGCAAGTAATTTCTGTATTATATATTATTGTTATATATTTTTTCATTATTCATAACACATATATTTTCTTCTGTAACATCCAGGCACAAGTCTTTCATACCCCATGTCTTTCAGTCAGCCTTAAGAGAGCATACAACAATTCTTACATTTTATGTAACATTTAAATTCTGCCTCTCTGACCAGTTTTAGGTTACCAAAGCAGCCCTTTGGTACTCATCTGAATGGCATTGGCCCATCCCTATAGACGCTGCTCCCTACATTTGTTTAAATTTCGCAGGCAAATCTCACAGAAATGTATGGGAATGACATATATTTTTTTCTGTGACAAAATGCTCAGCCCCGGTCTATCAAATCAGAAATGTTCATAGTTAACTGCATTACAGTTAACTGCATTTCTGGCAGTTTCAAGGGTACAGTTGTAAAACTACAGTATTTTTTGTTAAATCAAACCCTACAATGATCCTGGTTTACTTCCATCCACTTAGCCTATTAATGCAGGCTAATACTGCATGTTCTTGTGGCAGCAAACCCTAAAGTGTACCAGGAGACTCCGGTGATAGATTACATGTACATGCTGTGTCATATCCAATTAACTCAAATTGACTGTGTACTGCATTATGCTGTTAGTGCATGGAAGATCAATAAATATGGAGAAAATCCAACGAGGCGCTCTCCATTCCCATCCAATTCTAGTAGGTCTGAGACAGATCATGCTCCTATGATGTGTGTGCTGCTGCTGAAGAGGGCAGGTGGTGCATAGACACCATTCAAACTTGGCCTATTCAATCTAAACTCCTCTAACTCGCCATTCATGCATAGCAAAACACCATCTGGTCCTATTTTGCCTCCAGCAATCACAGCTGACCAAAAACGATAATAACAGCTGTTGCAAAACAAAAGCCAAACAAAGGGGGGAGGGAAAGGTTAGAATGCAGTCCAGTGCTGCAAAATACTCCATGAAGTGAGAAATGGAAAAGGAGCCATTCAAATAGGAATCCCCATTGAAAAGAGTCAGTGCAACACTTGTGGTTAAACTTGAGATATTTAATCCATCTGTCCTGAAAACCACAATGGTCAGGTGATAATATAAAATTGAGATTATGTTGCACAGAGGTATTTAAAGGCTTTGTTCTCCAAGTTAGAAACTAATGACCCTGTGTCAGCTAAAAATTAAACCTCCTTATGTTCTTTCATCATGTGTCAACCTGGGTTAATGTGAAAGTAGAATGTGGTTAACCGAGGTGATAAAGCATCTGAAACCTTGGGAAAAGAACGGAGCAGTTAAGTGCTTGTAAATGCTATGAAGGAAAACATTCTTAAAAACCATGCATGACACTGAAACCATACAGATTATTGCATTTTTCTTGCATAAATTGCATATCAAGCGATTTAAACTAACAGTTTTATTTATGACCTATGATAGCACAGTTATTCACTTAGACTTAGGGAACATGAACACAAACTTGCACAGTTTGAAACACAAGATGTTCTGCAATATGCTATTGTGGGTAATGCAAAATATAATTTTGTGGCAAGCAGGGGGATGCTCCAGTTTTTCAAGATTCAAATTTTGATATTTAAAATGTACAGTCCTGCTTGATGATTAATTTTCTTCTTTTTTTTTTTTTTTTTTAGCTGCAGTAATTAAAACTATTTTTCCTGGAATTGAACATCAGTAGTTCAGCAGCTCTTAATCAAATGTGATAAAACCCAGGATTTATGAAACCATTTAATGAGTGTAATAACACCTGCTTCTCGCTGCAAATAGTTGAAAACAGACTTCAGTTGTAATTAACTCTTATCACTGGTGACATTTTTCCAAAGATACTTCATAGGTCTTCAAAATGACAATTATAGAACTAATACACAATTACTGTCACATGCAGTTTAGCAATTATTTCTGAAGACATTTGTCTAAAGGTTTCAAAAACGACTATAAAATGGTTCCCTTTGTTATGTAACATTGGTTAAAACTGACACACACAAAATCTCTCCCAACCAGCCTCTGTCGTGCCATTTCTAATGCAGACAGGCTTCCTTGCACTTGGAATAAACACCCTCCATCCCAGGCATTATTAGATATCATGCTAAGGCTATTAGGAGCATGGGTAGCTGTCAACTAACACCTATTATGAAAAGCTTCAATTTATACATGATTTTTTCTGCTCCAAGAAATCTATAAATTTATAATTAGAATCTCTTGCTGTTCAATATTTGTACATAATAAACGGAGTACCTGAGGATGATGAAATATTGAAAGCTGAATTCATTATGAATAAACTCACATGGTATAGTACCTCTTCCCTCAAGTCTGGCTGCAACTTTTCGGGGATCTCTATTCCATTATTTTTGGGTTGTGGTCTGAGCATGGTAGCCATGCCTCAAACAGGATTAGGATTCTGCTCAGGCTTGACACTTGCTGTTTTTAATTTTCATTTTATCATAAGCAGTTTAAGATTGTTGCCAGTGGTAATTTGCAATTTTTATCAAGACCTCTTCATTATAGCTTCTGACAGGACAGATGCTGTAATTAATCATGCCAGACAACTGGGGATAGTGGTCAGACTGCACTCACAGCACAGATATTGCAGGGAAAGAAGGCAAACAGGAAAATAAAGGCTCTCTCCTTTCTGTTCAGAGCAAAAACATATGAACAGCACTAATAACCTGACAACACACTGGATGTTAATGTTTCCAAACCCTTCATATGAAAGACCTGCCCTCTCCATGCCTCCCACTCCATCACATTCTACTTCTGTGAGGAAAGTCAGACAGCTCAGCATCAGCCCAAGTCAAGAGCTGGAGGCTTACAGAGGGAAGCCCACAGCAGTAGCTGCGTTTACATCTGAAACTCTCAGATACAACAAAACCCACAGCTTGTGCTGATTTGCATTTCTGAACATTACTGCTGAGAGACAGGTTCACTACCCTGTTCCTGCAGATCAACCAACACAGGGCACCACGATGTTTTGTGACTCCACCACTTTGCTTTCTCTCGCTGAAGCCACCGACACCTCAGAGAAGCTGCCCACAACTCTTCAGCAGAGCATCTTGAAGGGTACAACAGCCAAGTGCTTGCTCTGTTCCCATTGGTACCTGTTTCCCCAGAATGTTTGATAAAAATCCAAAGGAGTTAAAGTCCAAGAAAACATTTGCAGAAGGAGACATTTCTGGTTTCTCTATCAAAGACTTACAGCTCATCAGTTTTACTGAAATGTGTTTATTCTATAGCAAGATAAAAGCATTTATTTTAGATAAGCAAAATACAAACAACTTAATTGCTGCTATCATAACTCATAAAAAAGTATAAAACAGCATAAAAACACAATAAGCAATGTAGCAATTAATAATTCATGTTACCAGTGTTTACATTAAAGCCTCATTTATGAAAACTTTACAACACATGATATGAAAACTTACAACTTTTAAAGAAAATATTTACATTGATTATTCAGTTGTGGAGTTTCATTTAAATATTCTACTGGTTTTACAGCGTATTAATAACTTGTATTTTTCATCTTAGCTTTCTGTAATAACAGTTTTATTTAAGTGCATTTCCCTTTTAAAAATACAGTGTATTAAATCTGAAACTCATCACTTCGACACAGAATATAATATTCACATTTGTTCTGTAATTGGAATTAACATAAGAGGGTAAATGTCAATATATATTTTCTTATGAACTATGGCAGGTTTATTTGGAGAAATGAAGTGAAAGGTTGGGTCAAACATTTAAGTCCAGTTACTTGCATTTGTTTTTCTGAAGACATTTAGGAGAGAAAAAAAAATAAGAGCTTTGGCAAAAATCTGATTTACTCTATTTTTTTCATGACAAAAAATGCCATCAACTAACTCATGTCATACAAGTATGATTGTATGAAATCCAATCATAATTTTACAGGTAGTTACAACTGTGCTTTAAGGGCTTCATGAGTTCATACTGCCTTGAAGTGCATTATTCACTTTTAGAGAAAGAAGGGTTATAGCATATAACTCTGAAAGGCCATTTTGCAGTCATAAGGTCCAGGTATTTATTAGGCCAGTTGATTCACATATTGTAGGTAAAGCTTAAATAAATTAAAAAGGCATCACATGAAAAAGAGAACAGCATTTTTTCTTTTAAACAAAATGATTTATAGTCAGCTAAAAGATGATACACAGCTACATTGTAGTTCTTTATTGCCTATCTAATAGACACTTTAGAGGATCATTTGATCTGTTATGCATCCCTGCATAACTACCATCAACAATTTACAGTTTTCAGCCAAATATGGTTTACCCCTACCCTCTCCATCAACACAAAGCCATGTTGCAAGATCATTTATCTTCAGAAAATACTGACCTGTGATAATACTTGAGTCTGTGTCTGAGATTGTATTTGTGACTGGTGCTGCTGAGGTGCTGGCTGAGGGCTCCCAATGGCAGGGATGGGAGAAGTGATCTGCGGGGCTCCCGGAGAGTGCTGCTGAGGAGAAGGCTGTGACTGGTGTTGCATATGCTGCATTTGCTGCTGCTGCATTTGCTGAAGCTGTATGTGCTGCAGTTGCTGTTGCATTTGCTGTTGATTAATCTGCTGCTGAAGATGCTGCTGCTGCTGCTGCAAATGTTGCTGCATGTGGTGCTGAAAATGCTGCTGCTGCATTTGCTGTTGTATTTGCTGATGCATTTGATGCTGATGTAGTTGCTGCTGTTGCATCTGCTGCATCTGTTGCTGCTGGAGCTGCTGTATCTGGTGCTGCTGGCTTTGCATCGAGGGACTCACTTGGGATGGAGATGGCGTTGCCACCATGTTTGTGCCCATAGAGCTTATCAAGGGAGCTGCAATGTTTGTTGGCATGTTCGGTGCAATGGTAACAGAAGCCACAATCTGGTTCATTGGCAGTCTCATGGTCAAGGGTTTTGGAGCAATTGCTCTGGAAAGGGGCTGCTGAAGAGTTTGGGGAGATGCTGAAACCGCCGCGTGTTGAGAAAGAGAACTATTCAGAATAAGGGAGGAAGACAAATTTGTGGAAGCCAGCGTTTGCTGAACAGAACGAATTGTCTGGGCCTCAGCAGATTCTGCAGCAGCCTGTGTTTGGAAAAGAAATTAATTGTCTTTTCAACAGAAAAAGCATTGCTACTGTTTACATGGAAATAAAAGTAACAGCTACTCAGCGACCTTTGTCATTTTTGTTTTCTATCAGAAAAGATCAATCTGCAGCCTGAAAACAATCACTGATCCACCAATACATGTATCACCTCTTTACCTGCCTCCCTGTATGGTACCTCCATATGGTGTGGTACCTTATTTGGACAAAAACTAACTTGTGCTCTTGATCAACACCACAAGGTCACAGATGTCACATACATTTTGTCGCTGAAAGAGCTAGAACAGGCCCAACATATTTACATGTTTTTAAAAAATCCTGTTCTTTGGGAGTCAGCAGCACACACACTCCCCTCCCCATGAGTTATCAACCAACGAGCAATTAACTGACACACTTTAGACATTTACCTTAGAATGTAACAAACTGCACTGCACAAGGGTCTATCCCATCCCTACTCTCAGCAACCATCTCAGCAAGGATGACTTATTTAGAGGAGATGAGATACAATGACTTTGAGTTATTTCCACCTGCAATCTACCCAGAAGTTACTTGGCAGTCCAGGTCCCATGGATTTGGGGAAAAAAAAATACAATTTCTGATGGTTTTGAAAAGGGAACTTAAGATTCACAAAATAATATCCCTCAAAGGTATTTAGAATTCCTGCTGCTCTTGAACTTAGCATTGCGATACCAAAGGCTTTTAGGATATTATATAAGTCCCAGAGGCAACAGAAAAACACAGCTTCTCAACACAAGGAGAAGAAATCTTCCAGCTTTCAAAAACACATGTATAATTTCTGATGTTGTATTTTTAGACATTAAGTAAAATACACAGCAACTTTCCATATGATTTATTAATGCTCTGCAGTTGTACATTCAAATAAATATTCTCAGGAGTTATGACATCATCACCCTCTGTTGCTTTCTTGTGATTGAATAGATTTTTGTAATTGATCTTTATGAAATATTATTAGAGAAATAACCACCTTGGTAATGTTTTACCCATATTTTAGATGTCTGTAAGCACATTTCCATTTACAATATTCAGATGCAACAGAACTACAACCTGCATAGTGCTGCTGTCTAGAAAAGTAAATTCTCAAGACAGAAGAGCTTTGTTTTCTTCACAGGTTTTATTTTAGCTCAAGATCCACTAAAATACTCCATGTGGCTCACTGCCAGCTAGTCTGTTTGTTAATACTCTCCAAATTCAGAGCCACCACACATTTCTTTCCTCTCACCTACAAGAAATACTTAAGCTTTGTTACACAACCACTGCTCTCCAACTCCACGTAAAGCAAGACTGTCCTTTGAGAAGAAGCACTTGAGGAAAAACAAACCTCTGCAAATAGCTTGCAAATGTTAATGTCAAAAGGTCAGTATATTTTTCATGACTGAATTTTACTTTTGTACTGAAGTGCATTACTTTGCCTCTGCAGCTCAAGGAAGATGTACATTTACAAAGATGTTTTCTGGTAATCATTATTATGCCAGTAGGGAGATGAAATTATTTTTGCAGAGACTAAGCAGGGTTCAAGCAGCAGCACAACATCTTGTCGAGCTGTATTACAGAAATCCTAGGATTCTACTTTTATTTTGCATAACATCCCCCCTTGCCCCAAATATTTCAATATAGTTGGTAAAAGCTCACTTGCATTACATCGAAGGCATTATTAGGCTTACCTTAGAAACAAGGCTTGCTCTGTAGGCAGCAAGTGCCTTTAGGTATTCTTTTTTGGCAGCTTCAGTTTTTCTTTTATATACCTACGAAAAAAGACCACAATTTCACTAACTTCAACTATCAAAACGTTTTTGCCAGAATGCTCTCAAAATCACTTGCAAAGAAACAAAAAGCATAGACCAAAACCCCTGAAAACACTCCACTGTTAGATGTGCTTTTTCTTCCTTGAAATTTCTAAATATTCTTGCAGGTGGTTACAGGCTTTCAGGCCTCCTTGCTGGACTTGCACTACAGTTTATGTTGATTACCATTAATAACAAAAGGCTGCTATTTGACATCAGTTTGAGCAGCCAACTGTTTGACAAGACTACCTATGCAATCTTTACTTCCCCAGAAAACAGTATTTTATTGACTCCAAGCAGCAGGGATATTAGAACTCTGAGTATTTCAGATGCCAAAATTTATCAGCAGCTGTCTAGAACAGCAAAATACACCTGTGCAGTTTTTTTGAAAACAAATATTTGAACTACATAAAAAAAAATCTGTACACCTTTAGAAAAGGTGGATCAAAGAGCTTGGACTTGCCCCAAAGCCAGCATGAAAGAATCCCATTGGGTTAAACAAGAACAGTTAGGCAAAAATTAATAAATCTGTATTTTTAATCATCAGTAAATTTAAAGTTCACCCTTTAATCATGTTCATTATCATCTGTTAGATCAGACTAAAAGTTTCCAAATGTATTTCAGAAACAAGTACCATTCATCTCTTGCCAAAAGGTGTCCTATCTGGGAATCTGCTCTGCCACAGAAGCATCTCTTAACTGTTACTGGGAGCAGACAAACAAAGGGTATTTTTTTAACCCCCTTCAATCCATGTGCAGCAGTTACATGTGTATAGGAAGAATTATAACCCTCAAGGAAGTACAAAACTCATCACTCTGTACCAAGTTGGAGTTGGAGATAGCATTTCACACACAACATTATAATGAGACTCAGAGGATTGGCTTCAAAGGTTAGAAATCAACACGCTTTGTAACAAATTCATAAGGCAGATCAAAGGAAATGGTAAATACGCTGCACCTTCCTCTTTTCTAACTTATTAATAGGAAACAAGGGCTTTGAAATAGGAATCATCAAAAGATGGTTTTAAGAGGACTCTAGGACACTATAACCTGAGCTCTTTTACAAACTGCCCTTTAAAATTTAAAGACAAATACAGTCATTTAACACTACCTGTTGGCTCTTACAAAAAAACAGCTTTTAGATGCCAGGTCTTCAGCAAGTTCAAAACTCAGTGTAGCTCTACAGAGGTAGAGTTCTACATCAGCAAGTAGCATGGTCCACTCAGAGCAGAGGTAGGAGGATTTTTTTAACAAGGACTGCTATATTAGTTCTTGTGAGACAACCCTGCAACAATTTACCTGTTTTTGTTCTTCTCCTAAACTGTCCCACATAGATGCCACTATTTTTGAAACATCTCCAAATGTAGCATTTGGGTTCTGTCCTTTAATGGCAGCTTGTGTATCCCTGAAGAAAAGGGCATATGCTGACACTGGCTTTTGTGGCTCATTGGGGTCTTTCTTTTTCTTCTTCTTTGGAGTCTTGGGCTTCTTGCCAGAATCTGGGGCAGCTCTTTTTTCTCCAGTAGCCTAAGAAACAGTAAGAACAAGAACAGTCAGTAAATGCATGAAATAAGTCAGATAAATTGCAAAAAATTATTGACAGTCAGTCTTAATATAATATGGATAAAGCTATTATGTAGGCAACACTTGGAAGAGTCCTGTTGTGCAGGCCCTTCTCTCTACCAAAGAGTACTTAGTCTCAGCATAATCTCATTGGATCTACTGGAACTAAATGCACGAATAGTTACTCCTCATTTTAAGCATGGCTCTGAGAGTCACATCCTACGAGCCTGACCTGATAAAGTACACCCCAATGCTAATTTGTATTTTAAAAAATTAAGATTTAGTTCATAGCATATTTTGAAGAGGCCAGCTATGTTTTTCCATTAAGATACAATTTCAGCAGTTGAGACTCAAAAGGCAAAAGCTTGGAGACATTTCCCAATTCCCAGGCTTAGACTGACAACTTAGACACAAGCCAGGGGTTAAAAATCCCACCCTTCAGGCAAAAAGCAGCAGCAACTCAGCAGTTTGTGTCCACCTGCAGGAGCTCTGGCTGTGTCCCCCCAGGCCCCCAGTGCTCCCCAGGCAGGGCAGGGGCTGTGGGGGAGCACTGGGAGCTCTGTGCTCTGGCCTTGCACTGACAGCCCCTCTCTTCCCAGTGGGATGAGGATCCCAGCAGCACACCTGGGATTGCAGCAGCTCTGGTCCCTGAGTGTGCCTTGTGCCATGGACCCTCTTTTGTTGAACTATGCACAGATTATTGCAACAAGGGGATCAAGTGGCTCTAAATATACCTCTATGATTGTAATTTAGTTTGATATTTTGAGGATCCTGTACAACGAGTTTTCCACATGCATAACTTCCATCAACTTAATGAGAAAACCTTTCATGAAACAGTCTTAAATTAGGACTTTTACATATAGTGCTATAACAACATTTGTACTTCATTTGGTCAATAATTTTTCCTTTTATAAGAGATTTATTTAAAGCAAAATATAAGTTAACTAAACTTTCAGTTAGAAGAAAGCCTATTTTACTTCTGCCTAAACACATCTATGTTTTACATGACTCCAGAGAATACCAAAATGACAAAACTGTCCAAAGCTGATGCGTGAAGAAATTCAACAGATCTGAAAACCTGAGACAAATTAGAGCAAAGAAATATATATATATGTCTCTGTCTATTCTTAGGTTTATTGTTATGGAGGTAGTATGGAAACTTCTTAAATAAAGAAGGTAACCACAAAATTAATCATATTCCACTTCACTGTAACATTTCTATTTTAAATGACCACATTGCAGCTGAGCTCATACTGCCACATCCATGAAAATGCAGTGTGTAGGTGTGTGAGACTTGCTCGCTACAGCACATGGAGTAACTTACTCTGTTTGATTCATCTGCATCTTCTTCATTGATAGAGCTGGATGGGGAAGGAGTGGCTGATTTACTTGCAGGAGGGGAGGGAGAAGTGTGTGGCAAATTAGTGCCTCCTAAATTTAGCCCCAGCTGCGCACTTAGCTGAGACTGGTTAATGGTGGTGAGCTGAGACGGAGCCATAATTCCCGAATGAGCAGCATCAGTCATATGGACAATAGATCTCATAATCAGAGAGTGATCCTGGCGGTACTGGGAAACCTGTGTGTGACTCTGATCCTAAAAGAGATGGAAACATTGTTTAGATATTAGCAGTGACCAGACAGCAGTGTTAGGTGAAGTTATTTTCACAGGTTTACAGAACCAAAACTGTCAACAACACGCAGTTTGCTTCCTTTCCTTTCAATGAATTAAATATATTTTAATAAGTGTAGCAACAGTTACTATAATTGCCCCAGACTTCACTTTTGCCCCAAATGTGGTGCTTTTTTGGTTGTTTTTTGAATAAGAATTGCATTTCTCTATTTTTAAACATTTCTTCTCTTGATGCAGTGGGAAATACCCACATAAACAATAGGGAAACAGGATGACTGAGGATTCAGGAGAATATGGCAAATGAGGAGACACAAACTGTTGTCAAATACAGAAAGTAAACAAAATCAGGGTGGGGTGAGGGGAGATATCTAGAGAGAGAAAAGCATCTTCCTTTACTGACATTCAGTAATTCTTGGCCATTACAAGTAACAGTAGTAGGTATAAACCAGTCCTGTCTGAGTGGGATTTTAAAGCTCTTTTAAACACAGAACTCTGCCCTGCCAGGTCTGGAGTGCATTCACTGCAGCAGACTGGAGAACCAGTCCAGTAATCCTAAACACTCCTAAAGATCCCTGTTGGCAAGTACCACACAAAACTACACATTTTTATCTTTAATCCAACAATCAAATGTGTGGAAGTAGCAATCGATGTACAAATCACCGACTTTATTTTTCTTGTACTCCACGTCTCAGAAACACAAGTGCTTGCATGGTTTGGTTTCTACTGTTTCTTGAGGGCACAAACTGTGTCTCCTACATCTGCACAACATTTACCACATTTGCTAATAAAAAGAAGCAAGACCCTGAAGGTAAAGTCAGCTGCAATCTGCCTATGAAAACCTTTTTTATTTTTTTGACCACACACAGATCAATACACAATGAAGGAACATTTAAACAGAAAAGAAGATTTTTTAAAAAGTTAATAAGAGAATAAATAGCTCACAAATTGATTCAGCAAACTGATTAATCTATAGTCATTGTTTGAACAGCCAGAAACATGAGAAATAAATTAGATTTTGAAAACTCTTTCATTATTAATAACCTGCATTGCAATTAGTAGCAGGTGCAATGATCTTTAATGAAATGACACAGAACAAAACAGCAATTGTGGGAGCCCAGCATAAGCCCACTGGACTTCCACAACAAAGTCTGACCTTCCTGGTGCTCTTTTATTAAACTTGGATAAGTCCAAACCAATTTTCAAAAATCTGAGTCAGCATGGAGGTAAGTTTAGCCCAAATTACTTTCCCTTACTTTTTACAACTCTGGCCTCAACAGAGGCAGAGGTTCTATGCTCCTGGAAGCCTCTCCTTGGCTAGGACAAGGGTGGCTGAACAAAGAAGCAAGACACATATTAGAGAAGATGCACACCCTGCCTCATATATCTGTATATACAAATACTGCAGCTCACTGCTTCCCTACAGCAGGAAACCATATTAATTCTGAATTTGGCATTGGTGTGTCTTTCTGCTGAAACCTATACAGTAAAAACAATTCCTTCTTTAGCATGAAAGTACACATAGTGGTGCAGCTGGATCCAGTACAGACAAAGCTCATGATCCAGATCGGATGCACCAGGGCTCACCCTCATTTTCCCCATGCTTCCCCAGCCATTGCCAGCTTGGCTCATCATCCATACCGTATCACACTGCTCTTCCTACTTCTTAAATGCTTTTAATATTTTCAGTAAAGGACTGTAGTTCCTTAGAGATGAGTATGTGTGCCAAAAGTGGAGCACTTGATACAGAAAGATCAAAACATCAGACTTACTGGCTGAAATACCCATTTGCTTCAGGGCACCTTCCTGTGAAAATTTACTGCCGTTAACTACAGGGTCATTTTGATTGTGACTTGCATTGGCAGTGGCATCTGGAAGTCATTCAAAGTCTTTTGTGAAACGATATCACTCTCTGCCTATTACTCCAATCATTTTAGCTTACAGACGTTACTTTATTGCATGAAGAAAAACTCTGCTGGTTTTTTGCAGCAAAGCTCAAGATCATCAGAATAACCTTCTCTCATGAAAATCAACTTTCTTCATTATTGTGCAGACAGTACTTTCTTGGAGGTGTTCTACCCCTAAAAGCCTTGCTTTTGTTCTCCCTTTATTGCTACACAATACAGGCCTTTCTGGCCTTTACACTGAGGCAACAAAATGTGATGACATGGGTTACAAACCATTTACTCCAAGTCTTGTCATTTCGGTTGCATCTATGATTTTATTGAGACTAAATTCTCTTGACTTGCACTGACCCAGAATCTAATTTTATACACAAGCCCATGAATTCTTAACTGTCCCTTTTTCTGATACTATATGATGCTTGTGTGGGTTTTCTGTATCCACTTATTTAATTTCAGTTTTTCTTTTCTGTATCTTGTCCTGATTTCTTTAGCTTTTTTTTTTTTTTTTTTTTTAATCTGAAGAGCTCAGTAAAATCTAGGAGTGGCAACAATATTTTGTAACTGGCCATTTAGAACCAAACTGATAAGACATATTATATAAAAGAAAATTATTCATATAATGTCCAATCCCTTATTCCCATTATATGTGTATATGAAAACAACAAATAATGTATTTTCTGCGGTTTCAGTTTAAGTTATATGGCTGATCAATATTTTAAAAAGCAAGGAATAGGATTTTCATTTTTTGCTTCGTGGTACAGTGCTGTGGGCCTGAACAACCTATGGTACCTATAGAAGAGCTTTCAGACAAAGAAGTATAAGCCAATTTTTGTTTGTACAGTGGTTTGGAAAGTAGCAAGAAGGCAAGGAAGCTAGTTCATAGCAATATTAAATTCCACGGCATTTTTCTATAGCTCTTGAGCAAACAAAAATCTTCTAAGAAGGGAGCTATAGTCAAGAAAACAAAATTTCCATCAATTATCTTAACTCTTATTTTTTCCCTGATACTACCAAAGGTCAACACCAAACTGAAAGGATCAGTAGCATTTCATTATGCTTGAGATGTTTATCATATAAATGTTTAACAATGAAAATCATCCTGTATCAGAAGCACACATGGAAATACAAGTGCACTGAAGCACCCACATGACATCCTAATTACGTTACTATATGAAAATTGAAAAGCTCACATATCCCAAAATAATCCACTGAGAATACTGGGAGAATTTTAGAGAATATCACAAGCTCTTTTACATAAACTTAACCAGAAGTAAATGTGATACATGAGTATTAAAAGCATTCAGGATTTTTGTAATATTCAGCAAAAACAGATTAGTTCTGACAAAAACTCACGAACTTGTCAAGCAGACAGTATCAAGTTTTGATTGAGCCTTATCTGCTTTTCAGCCTTAGATTGAAGTTAGGCAAAACTGGTGATCTTAAAACAAGTCAGGCAAAGCTCAACCACTGATTTACTCAGCATGACAATCAAACAAGGACATGATGTGTGAAACCAACACCAAAAGAGAAATAACTTGTATAATTCCTCTGCAGACTGAAACGGCTTTGACTCAAATATCTCTGTTTTTCTACAAGAGTGCTACTCTCAGGTATGGAGACATTTATTGAGGGGAACACTGGCCACCTCTCTGGGCTCTTCAGTGACAGGGTGACGGGGAATGACTCTAAACTGATAGAAAGGGGGTTTTGGATTAGGTATTAGGAAGAAATTCTTTAATGTGAGGGTGGTGAGGCCCTGGACAGGTTGCCCAGAGAAGCTGAAGGCCCAGAGGAATGGGGCCCTGAGCAACCTGGTCTAGTGGAAGGTTTCCTGGCATAGCAGGGGTTTGGAGCCAGATGATCTTTAAGGTCCCTTCCAACCCAAATCATTTTACCATTCGCTGATTCTAATTATATACTTGGATTTAAAAAAAGCAAAGTATAGTCCAAAATGTTTTCCCCTTCTCAAAACAACTTTATGGTGACTATGTCTAGGCACACTGTCTTACACACATTAATAAAGACATTCAGCATTTGGTTCATAGAAGGCCTCATCAAAGGAACCATAAGGATATCTGTCCATCAAACTATCCTACTCTCAACAATTCTAATCACTTTAGACAGTCATGCCATAAAAGTCATATTTAGTCCTATTGCTAAAGGACTCGTCTCACAGCCTATCATAAATATATAGCTTATTTTACATTGATTTGTGAAAGAACAACTTCTCAGAAATGTATAAAATATCAGTGCATCAACAGACACTGGAAAGCAAATAATGGAGTAAGGAGACTTTAAAAAAAAAGAAAAGAAAAGGAAAGAAATTTACAAACTCCCATGCTTTAATGTATACAATTTTATCAAAGGAGTTCTTCAACATACCATGGAGTACTAAGGGAAAAAATTATGTTATTAAAAGATAGTTTGTTCTTCTGTTAGCTACTCATTAAGCATCCAGTACTTGGTATAGGTTGTAATACAGTTAGTATTTATTTTGACAGATAAATGCATCCAGCCATTACATTGAGAGATGCCCTAATTTCACTTACCTACCCTGCATTTTAAGAATCATTTCCATACAGTAATTCTATCCTGAATTTCTACCCTGATATAATTTTAATCTCTAGGAACATTCAACAAGACGTTTAAAAATATAACTAGGAAATTACTTTTTAGAACATTTTTGAGCAATACTAAAGTCTTGATTAAAATCAATGTCTACAGCTTTCCATCATTTAAATATCCAATACCTCCAGTGAGACTCTGGTCGTGTGAGGACTGATGGAAGTCCTACAGGACGATGTAGGGCTGGGATCTGACCCCACACTGCATGAACTAGTTTGAGGGAATTGAGAAATCTGCCAACCAAAACAACTAAGGAATAACTAAGCAAAACCCAACATTTATGGTTATGTTCACTGTGCCCTGGTTTCAGAAGTTGACTTAAACCAGTATATATTCTATTGCCTGAGGAATTCATCACTGTCAATGTAACATAAGCTGATGCAATATTTTAAAGGATGTATTTAAGTTGAAGCAAATGCACTGCAATGCAAAGAGTGAAATCCTCAGTTGTCCCTGACTGTAAATTACTCCCTTTACTTCTAGTCAAGTCAGCATATCGCTAGAAGAAATCCTCAATATTCTTTTTCTCCACAAGTAAAGTACAGATAAAAGAATCCATTAATCTAAATTTTTACAGGATTGGACTTCACTGCCAATCAAAACAAATCAAACTAACAGGATGCTTTTCTCTGTCAGAGATTAAATCCTTACTTAATAGAATACAAAACAGTTGCACTTGGTACTGCCACCACTGAAGAAGTGTCCTTCCTCTCCCCTCCACAGACACCATCATCCCTAATAGAGCTGTCAAACTGCAGTTATCAGGAGATCCTACAAGCAGCAGCTTCTTTTCTCTGGCAGTGAAAAAACTACCATGTTCCACTTCATGTCTCTGCAGAAAAGTAAACCTTACCTAATTTGATTCCCAAAAATGTCTACAAGAAACAGTACATGTCGATTTTTAAAAAAAAAATTATGTCTTCAGCTGAGTCTAAGAGATGGGTTGGTGACAAAGAGGTTCACACCCATTCTGCTGCCTGAAGAACACGAAGAACATGCCGTTTCTTTGGTCTGTGTGCTCATGCAGTCCCTCTTCTCTCTTCTCTCCACACATAAACCACAGAAGAGTCATGAAAAGAAAAAAAAAACAAAACCCAAACCCAACAAACGTGAGGGCCCATTGATTTATGCCTTAAAACTGAGCAACTTATTTCGGGGGTCATCAGGGGCTACTATGGGGGTCATACAAGATAGGCACTCTCAAAATCAAGTGTCTCCTTTGTGGCACCACTTCTTTTGCTTGCACAGACTTGTTATATAACGTACTGCAATGGATCCTGGCAGTGCAAAGTATTGGTTCTGCTCCTGCCTACCCCAGGCCTGAAATTTTGCCCCTCTGTGGTTTGTGCATAGGCATTTGGGACGTTTCTGCAACAATTTTCACCAGGGAGCACTTGTTTAAGGCACATACTGCAAATGTCATTGATGCTTTTCTTGCACCACTGACAGTGGTAGGAGGAGCGATGTGAGACCAGCAAAGCAGGGACAGGGCCAACCAGCCAGACCAGCACAGCTCCAGGTCCCAGGACTCCCTACCTCTGCAACACTGAGCTGCAGCCACTGCTGGAACCAGTCATTCACAGCACACTCAGCTGTGAATCTCTAACAAAACACTGCACTATGTGCTGAAGAAATAACGCAAAGCTCACACAGCAAGGTCAAAATCACACAACTACCAAACAAAGGGACAAAGACTTTTCTCTGAAATGCCTACCATTCTTACTGGAGATGCCCCACTACCTTATCATGGAGTGTTTTCTCTTTGGGAGCACTGTTCTTACCCAGTTACTTTCCTGTGAGCCTGCAGATTCCTCACGTGATCCCCAACACAAGCCTTCCTGGTTGTTTTCATTGCTATCAAGTCCTTTTGCTCTTGCAGACATGGACAGGCCAGTCACAGCCCTCCACCCACCCACAGTGGCTGCTGCTGCTGTTTTAGCATCACCTAATTGACAACTTCTTAATAATTTAATTTTTACACCACTTTGTAGAGGCATTTAAAAACAGACTCTCCACTCTCTTCCTCCCAAGCATCTACCATACTTTAAAGCATATTGAATCACACTCCTCTTGGACAAGGCACCCAACAGCATGATCACAATACATGTGTGACTCAGATCACAGATCTGGGCTCTGATCTGATGAGTCTCTTGGCATGAGGAGCTTCTCTCCACATTAGCAGTACAAGCTTAGGTCTGCTGTATGCAAACAGCAATGACACATTGCAAACAAATCCTGGATAGTTGAAATTAAGTCCCAGAACATCAGATAAATGCTGTTAGCAGTTTTGTTACAACCTCCACAGCTCAGGTGCTTCAGCTCCCAAATCAAAGGCAGACTTCAAAGGTCCTTATTATGCAGTAAGGAATGTGGGGAGAGAGTGTGAGGGAGCATGACAACTAACAAACATTATCAAAGGTAACAAGAATTGTGTAAGCAATTGTGGGGGGACAGACTCAGGGGTTACATGGCACTCACATGTTTAAAAATTGCTACAAGTGTTGGTAGCTATGTTCAGGGATATGTTTTCTTTAGGGTTTGGGGGGATTTTTCTTTTCTATGAGGGTTCTTTGTTTACTTGTTGTTGGTTTCTAAAGTAAATCAGAAAAGTAGGTCTCATTATGTTTTTTATTACCAGACCCAGGTATGTTTTTCTTCCAGCTACCTGGCAACATAGAATAATTTAAAACTCTAAAGAGACTTCATATTTCTTCAACGCTTGCAAACTTGAAGTGGAAGCTGAGTATTGGATAAGCTGTCCAAGAGGAAACATGAGTGGTAACAGCAGAGAATAGCAGGAATTTCGAAGGAAGTTTTCAAATTACACAAGAGTGAGGGTGGCTGGACCCAACTAGGCCTTTGGCCAGGTACAGCACATCCAGACCAGCTGCAGCATCTGCCTCATGTGGCTGGCTTATGAAAACAGCACCTGATTTTAGAATTTAAACTCAGGAAGCAGAATAGCTTAAAGCCATGGCCCAGGCTTAATGCACAGTTGGTGTCCACAGCTATGTATGTCTGAGTTCCTTCTGAGCTAAGAACTATTCAGTTCTTAGGAATATCAGACAGCTTCCACTCCAGCTCCTGACAGCTTTCCCAGTGGGCAATATCATTTTCCCCATATTTATATGGCACCTCACAATATTTTCTGGAGCTGATGGATCTTGATTTAGGTACTCCTGTTGTAAAATAGTCACAGCCTCTTTTCCCAGACTGTTCTGCTGTGGTTACTGTGCTTCTCTTCTTTCATGCAGGAGTCCTTCAATAGGCAATAACCTACCTGGTCCAATCTTTATTATTCTTTAGTTTAGTTTAGTGCCTGTTATTCAGACAGGTGTCTTTGGTAACTGCTGCCACTTTGTTTCCTATGGACAGATCTTTTCTAGCAGTCACTATGAGTTGCTTATTTTTAAGAACAGCAGAAGACATTTCCCTCTCTAATTAACAGCCCATTCCTTGGTCTGTACCAATGAGCAAGGAGAAGAGAGTAAGTTTCAGAACAACTACTAAATCATCCACACTGAGAATTACAATGTCACTGAGGATATGAAAATCTTCACACTATTGTTAAGCGTTATCAACAAGCCAGCACCATCTTCCCATCAGGTCAAAGCCACAGCATGCAGCCCCTGTGCCAGAGCCACTGCTGCATCCAGGGCTCTCAGCCCATTGCCCACCTGCCCCCCAGGCCCCCTCAGCTGGGCACCCACGTGCTCTGAAAGGTAACTGCAAAATGCCCAACTACTTAATCAGGTGTAAAATAAAATATTTAATTCCACACCAAACAAAAAGAAATTACTCTGTAAAGACCTGGAAGTTCATCAGCAAAGCACCCAGCTCCGAGCTGTGTCACAGCCCAGCTGGGAGCAGCCACCAGAGCTGCCAACTGAGTCCTAAAGGTCTCATTTCCCAAAGCGTCCATCTCGCTGTGTACATGGCCAAATGTCACTGCTCAGAGCTGTCCGAGCATCCTTTAATTCACGGTTACTTGAGATTAATTTTTCCTGGTACCACAAATTATGAAAACCGGTGGCAATAACAGCTGCCATTTCTGCTGGGAAAGGCCAGTACAAACCAGACTAACACTGTTGATTTAAAGCCCAAGCTTAGCAATTCAGCACAGAAATCCAAGAAAAAACAGAAGAGAATCTCTTTTTCTAGTAAGACCAATTGCTACTTCTAAAAACTAATACCTAGAAACTTCTAAAATTTGTTGTACATTTTGTATCAAAGATGACAATAAACACATTCATAACAATAACAAGGGCTTGTTTTAATAAACCATTCCAGGCGTTAAACACATTAATGACCCATGAAATAACTGTTTCATCTGCAACACATTAAACAATGTTGTTATAACATTTTATTAATTGAAAACCTACCCCATTCTCTCTAGATAGGAGATTACTGACTGGATATTAAAAGAGAGATGTAGAAATAAGTTTCTTTGTAAAGGAAAATTAAACATATAAATGAGAGGCACCCAGTCAGGTGGGTAGTGAAATAACTATCTTTTGCCAATTTTAAAGCATCGTTTTTAGCTTTTAGTCTTGCAATCTTATGTTAATCTATTCACTTAAAGTTCATTAGTAATTTGGGAATTTAAACTACTAAAAAAGATTTAGAGCTGTAAGTAAAAGGCACCTGCTTCTGAAATATTAATAATATTTCAATTGTATGCAGCCTTTAATAAGCTCAAATTTGCACCTCATCTCTTTAAAGCCACATTCTTGAGATATTTATTTTAAAAGTCTCTTCTTAAAATAAAAGCAATAGTCACCATTGTGTCTTTGATTTGAGCACAGTGCCACTCCTAAGGAGTAATGTAATTAAAGATGAGCATATTCCACTATGAATTAGCCTTATCTGTGCAGAATCCTGACTGCACTGGCAGCCCTGCAACAATTATAAAATATAAACAGGCTCAAATCTTCATCAAATAGGAAACACATTTTCTCTAGCAGCATAAGTAATGTAGGGAGCAATATATATAAAATTATCAGTCTGTTTTTCTAACAATTGTACATTTTTGAATAAAAGAAAAAATCAGACTGAAAAAAGACAATTATTTTACTGTCTGTTTCTTAGATATCAGAAAGAGAATTTTGAAATTCATCAAAGCTAACCTTCTGTTATGTACAACAGGCTAAGCTGAAAAGAATGTTAACAAGTTCAATTTTCATTCAATCAGCACTACTGCTCTCTGAAATGTTTCATTGCAGGAAAGAAATAAAAATAATCTATATGGTAATTATGAGGATGAATCCCCCAGTAACTTTCAGCTACATGAAAGGTCAGTTCTATTCAAGATATTTTATCAGTCCCCTGCACATACTCCTGTCCTGTCATTTTAAATCTGAACAGCATTTTATTTTCCCATTTACAGCTACCTGCAGAATTAAGTACTTAAGCCAAATAAGAAAAAAAAAAAAAAAAGAAATGTTGAATGCTGGCAAAGGCTATAATAGCATGGAGATAAATCGTTCAGCTGCTCTCTCTCAAGCCTCTGGGGCTGCAGATTTTTCTTCTCCTGGTGCACTGTGGGTATTCAAAACTTGTTCAACATGATTTCATTTCATTTCAGGCACTGCCTGAGAAAACTAAATTACAGAATCAATCATACAGAAGGTCAGAGTGAGACTTCATTACAAGTATTGCATGCTTGCATGAATATCTTTCATTTATGACTGACCCAATATGTCACAATAGCTGTCTAGTAAAAATAATCCACTTTCTGAAATTGATGTACTACTGATGTCAATGCTACTCAGCAGGCTGGGCAGATTAGAGAGAGGTGTTAAAAAAAGGAACCCTCAGGAGCAAAACTTGTAGTTTTATAGAATTGCCACAGTTTGCAGATTAAAATAATTTTTTATGGGCAGCTCAACAGAAAACAGAGTATTAATATAAAATATTGGGGGTTGATTTTTAATGAGGATATTGCAGTTGATTTCTGCTTATTTATATTCAAGTATTTATAGGGATAATATTTGCATCATGTAAATCCACGCATTCTTTGAAGTCAAATGTACATCAACACTCCATTTTTCAGTGACTCCTTTTTGAACATCAGAATTTTATTTGCATGTTATTAAAATATTAAAATTAATCAAACTGCCTCTGTTTTATCTCCTCTTTTTGTTGCTGTTGCCTGTTTTTAAATGTTAAAAAATGCTGTAAAGATAAATGTGTTGTGTTTGTTGCCAATAATAATGAAGTTAATCAGCATTGTGACAAATTGTCACTCTTTCCATAGTACGTGTATCTTAACAGCATAAAGAATGGTTAACTCACCAATACAATCTTTAGTAATTGCTAGGTCATATTTATGCTGAGAATAAATATATAGATGTCTTTCTTGAACCATGAATGCTATTTTCAATATAATAATACATAAAGAATATGTTACATCTTTTTTCGTTTTCTTTTTTTTTTTTTTTTTTCCTTCTTTCTGTGTCTGTGCCTTCCTGTGAGTAATATGTGAGATACTTGCAGAAGCATTACGTGGTACCTAGCCAACTCCATACCCTAAGGGAGACATAGGAAAACCTTGACATAACCTATTTTTAACCATGCCTCTGGCGATTCTGCATTCAAGTTTATAGGTGAACATGTCAGGTAGTACATAGAAAAAAGCCAAAGACACACAGTATTAATCATAATTCTGTCCAAGCCCATTTTATTTTTTCAACATTTGTGATTTAAAATCTCATGACATTTCTTCAAGGTGAAATTCTTCTACCAGGCTTTGCAACAGGGTAGGACTACATTTACCTGAATTAAATATTGCTTACAGTAAAGCTCTCTAATGCTTCACGAGATAAGCAATAAACTCAGTGCAGTTAATATTAAAACAATTTAAGTTTGTATTCAGCTCAAGAAGCTTTAGCGATTAGCAGTACACCATTAATACAGTTTAAACAAGACTATCCCAGTATCGCTGGATAAGAACATTGTTCTGTAAGTGTATACTAACATCATAATTATTTTACAACCCCATCTTTAGTTCTTTCAGATATAGTAAATTCAATTGACCATGAAATGAAATTTCATAGTCAAAATGCCTCCTTTACATTTTTTTATTGCTGCAATAAAGTTTTTATAGCTCCAAGGCAGGGTAATTCATGAAATGTCTAATTTAAAGATGAATTCTAATATTATTAATAAATATTTACCAGTTTAATAAAGTGCACATTTTCTACATAAAATATTATATAATGTTTTCATTTTTTATTTTTGAAATACAGATTAACTGCTGGAAAATTTGACTACTAAAGAGAGCTACGTGAGTTCAGGGGAAAGCTATGCAAGGACCCTCTGTTAATGTTTTTAAACTTCCCAAAGCTACCTAGCATTTATGAGCAGAAGAGAAAAAGACTACTGATTAGAACACAATGGCAGGGGCCACTCCATCTCACAGCATGAAACAAATCAAGCAGTTGTGGGGAATGTCTGACACACAAACCTCCCTATGCGGCTCCTCCACATCAAATCACACAATCCCTCGTCAATTCTCTGCAGCAAAACTGTAGCACACAAGTTCCCAATCCATAGCTTTGAACTGGCAATCACCCTAAAAAATGCCATTGGACTACTGGGGTGAGAAGGAAGGAGTTTCTCTGCATCTCCTCACTGATCTATACGGGAACAAATTCTTACCAATGGAGTCAGTGTAAACTGTGCCAGTAACTTCCACATTGCTCAGTCGAGGGAATAGGCAAAGATGTGAAGCCTCCCATTCAGCACCAGAAGAGGTGAGCCAAGAGATACATAACCAGGAGGCCTCTTCTGGCTGGGATTGTTAAGGTGACAGCATTTACTCATGGAAGGATCACATTCAGTGAAAGGATGCAAAATTAAAGGACAAAACTGGGTCAGGTTACAAAGCACTCACTAACATTGAGGGGATACTCGTACACATAACACAACGCCGATCCAGCCCACAGTATTTTCTGACCAAGTCTCATTGTATTCAGTGCACACAACACTCCATTACTTTTGTTTTCAGGAATAACATTCCTGACCCTCGGGTTTTATTAATCTGATCTTCCTTCAGAAGTTACCCAACATGTACAGTGCAAAATGAGATCTAAAACAAATACCATATCCTTCAAGGCCTGTTTTAGGCAGTCCCTGTTTTGGATCCACAGAATGACTGAATTCTGTACCTCCTAAGTAGTGAGCAGCTTGTGGTTCATTCTGTGGTTCTGCATTAACGCTAGCTACCCTTCATGACCTCCAAAGAAATATTAAAATTTGCAATGAAGTCAGCAGCCTGTAGAATTACAGAGAAATATTTGCTGCCTGTTGGTTTGTAAATCTTTAATTAATTTTCACTTGCCAGAATAATAAAAAAGAAATCACAACATAACAACACAACCCTTATTTCAGTCCAGCAGTAAATATGTATTTTCACTACACCAAGTTCAGCAAAAGGTCCTATATAAAAGAGCTAATCAGAAAAAAATATAGTTGATGTAAAATATCTGTTCAAGCTAAACATTCACTTGCTCTTCAATATGCAACACAGAAACTAATTCTAATTGTAAGCACTGAGTTTAAAATGCTGAGTAGGATAAACTGGCTCACAGCTGTGTCTCATTGCTGGCACTATGAATGTTACTGCACAAAGCCCTCAGAAACCCACACTGGGAGATCCCCCAGAGCTGAAAGGGAGAACACTGCAACGACATGGGAACTGCCCTGTGCACCTTCCCATGAAGATTGCAGCCCTACAGTGTATATAAGTTCTGGAGGAACCCAGCCCTGCTTTGGATTGTTCTAATTAACACTGGAATTAGCCTAACAGTCCCCATCACTCAGCTCTTCCCCACCCAGATCATGCCTCCCTATTCTTCAGGGCTTGGACACAGCCCAGGTACAGAAGACCACCCTGCCCCAACCTCTGTGGCCAACAAGAGCACTGGACGCAACAAAGTCTTTTTATGGCCCTATATTTCTGAGTATGTCAAGGTAATACATTCCTATCACTTCTACTACGGGTTTAAAAAAATGTTAATTCATTCCTATTTATAAAAGATTTAGCCTAGCCGATGCAACATACAGGATATAGGGAAATAACACTGGTTTTTTCCTGCTGCCATACTGTGTCTGGCTCTCCTTCTGAGCTACTCTCAATATTGCACTCTCAAAATATCCTGATGGATGTCAGATGTGGGACCTACTTCAAGTACAGACAAGCAATTCATTCTAAATGCTGTAGTTCACCCTGGCCAACACTATGGTCTTTCAATTCTTGATGCCAGTGCCAAGTGTATAACACATTTTTGAACTTTAGGAGCACTTGGGATGCACATGATGCCAATGGATATGGGCTTCCAAGTCCATTCCCAAAATGAAAATTCTGTGTTTGTAAAGCCTGACTGCTTCTTCACAAGAGATCTGTTCACAAACAGTATAGCATTTCACTGTACATTAACAACCATGTTTATCTTGCTGAATCCACCAGTATTTAACCCTTAACCATTTGTCAGCTGCCTTAGGGAACCGAGTAATAGCAAATCATTGTTTGCTGTGTAACAACACGTGTCATCGTTCATACAGAACATGCCTGCAACGTGACACAGAATGCTGGCAAATGCTTGCTCAGGCTCCCGAGAAATCACACAGATCTTCTGAGAGGTCAATGGAAACTGAGACATGGCACAAATCTGCATTTGACAGACACCATTAGGCAATGGGAACACACAAAGAACCAGACCTACCATATGCAATCCATTGCTGTGGATGACGCTGTCTTGCTCCACGAGATTCCGAGATATTGTAATAGAGGGAAGATCCAAGCTCTGGGGGGGAAACTGAGGTGTAAATTCATTTCCTTGTGCAGGCAGTTGGTCACCAAGGCCCTGAAAGGGCAGCAGTATATCTGCCATGCCCAGTGCAGGGTCTGACTCGGGCGGGGGGGTAATGGGTGGGATTTCAAACTCCTCATCCCCAAGGCTCGGCGTATGGAATGTCTGCTGGAAAAGGACAGGACAAGGCAAACAATGTTAGGGCACACAGAGCTCAGCAATCACCTCCACACCTGCAGTCCACATCTTGGTTTATTCTCAAATGCAAACTGTATAACCAACAAAATTTTTAAGTTTCATATGCTGAAGGGGTTTGTGGATCATTCTGATTAAAGATTTAAGTCTCATTATCATATGGCTTTAATGGAGTATCAGTATTAACAGTTTTCTAATGTGTACTTAATTAGCAACATCTGTCTGTTGTTAGTCCGAAAATCAGCTACACTGGATTTGGCTCTATAACAAACTGCCACTTTATTGATATGTTAGTAAAATAGCACAAACAGCTTACATTATTCTCACGCTTCATAAAACACTGACAATTTCATAGCACACACACAACAGGAACTCAGCACTGACCATTTCACATCTTTTGTTTGCCTTTATCCACTAACAAACATGAAATATTATCATTCTTTATTTCTCTTCCATCCCCAAAATACGGTGAAACCTTTTACAGTGTAATTTGGAGGAGAGGCATATGAAAGTGTGAGGGTGATTACAGCAGCTTCCAGTGCTTTCTGAAGCAAGCCAGCTTTGTTTGAACAGTAGGTTTGTTATGAACTAAACACCTGTTAAGATGCCTTGAGCAAAACATTTACTGCCAGTTATCTTCAGGGTTTGTGCATGATTGTACGTGTGCATGTGTCTGTCAAAGATAATCTTTATTCAAGTAGAGTCTGTATCTGGCTTCAACATTGCTGACTTTTATTCGGGAAACAAATGAGTTACGCTTATTCAAATTTTTTGAGAGTTAAATGAACTTTCATGTATTATTTCAGGTCCAGTGCTACTTAATAATAGAAATTCAGTGCTTGAAATTAGGCCATTTTAAATGTACCCAAATCAGGACTGCCTTGATCAAATTGGGCAGTTGGCAATCCTAAAATAGGCACTCTTGTCTTGTTCTGGACATGCAAGGCTGCTCTGGGATTTGTTTGTTTGCCTTAGTTCAAGATTCAGGTTGGGGCGGGAGGGAGAATTGTTTTATGTATTAATTACATTGTTTGAAAGAGTGACTTAATGCCAGTTAATTTAAAAATGATAAGTTCAGTGAAAGATCTCATTAACTGCTGCAAATTGTCATCCTTCAAACTGTTAATGATGATATAAATTAATAACCGCTTGAGAGAAGATGGAAACTGAAACACAAGAAAAACCTTTGCTTGCATATAGAACCTGTCAGCTGTCATTATTGGTCTCACACCAGAAATGATGAGGTCCCAGATTGCTGCAGTCTGCAGCACCATCAGAGTCTGCTGAGACTGTGCCCATCTCACTCCAGCTGCAAGGCTGTAACTTAATTCTGGATGTGAAGGCTGGGCCTGGATTAGGGACATGTTTGACTTCCCCACTGCTACATTACAAAAGGTGTGAATTTTTCTTCTCATGGACCCCGTAGTTCACAAACACAAAGGATGGATTGGCCAGGAGAAGTGGTTGGCTAATGAACATAACCCTATGGCTGCATTTGCAGTTATTTTGGCACTAATGTGGTCTAGTAACAGATGCAACTGTAATTTGTGACTCATTTGCTACCCCATTACTGCTTAATGAAATCTAACATATCACATTAACAATACGGATAAACACTCATTCTTGATATGTGGCATTTGGCTGTTTTCATTACCACTGTAATTAACACTTGAAATATTATTTCAATAAATATTTAAGGTGCTTTAAAATGAGTCGTAGTAATCATGACATAGAGACAGAAAACATAAAGCAAATGTGTGGCTTCTAAGACTGAATGTGCTCTAGGATTACACTCTTAAGGCATTATTTACAGAAATAAAATGGGATTCTAGCACAGCAGTGCTCAGGCCCAAAATAATACTGAGAAAGCTACATTCATGTTAATGCAAAACCACTATAATTAAATACATTGTAATGCAGTAATTGCAAAGTAAGGTTCATGCTTTAATATCAGCAGTAGTACTTAATCATATTTTTATTCCTTGTTCAAGCAAAAAGGTTCAATGAAATCAGTATTATTACAGTACATTTGAACCTCTCTTTACTTGACATATTTATGAGATATTAGTAATTATAAGAACTGGATCTTTTTTGCCCATCTAACAGAATAATTCTAGGACAGCTGTAGAAATATATAACACAGCTAGATAATAATACAATCTTTTACTTAGAAAAGTAGCATTCATCTTAATACTTATCGCTTACTACAAATGGGAGAGTAAATTGATGACTACCTTAAGATTTTTAAATCTGAATTTAATTCTAACTGTATAATTTATCCAAATATGTATATATCTTAAAAAAAACAAAACAAAACAAACAAACAAAAAACCAAAACAACATAAAACAGACCAAAGACAGGATAAAATAGATATAATCTAAGAAGAAAGAAAGCCCCTTAGTGAAGTAGCCTTAAATCGAAATCACTGGGCTATTCAGTCTGTAAAAAGAGCCTGAATAGTATGCAATTTGGGACTGCAGAAAGGTGCTGTAATGACCAAAAGATGGTATAACATTTGTGAGATTTATCTTACCAATCACATTTTTTAAAGTTATTAACTTTTCAAATATTTATATCTTACACATATATTAAAAAAAAAAAAAAACCTGTGTGCATGGTTAAATGCCATCTGTACTGAAATGTTCACAACATTTGTTCCTTTTGATAAAAATGCAAATCTGGAGAACTGTTGTATCAACATATAACAGCCAATGTCTGACACGGTGAATTATCACAGCTGGAATTAAATTGTCTCTGAACAGCTGCTGGCAGCAGAGCTTTCATCAATGTTTGATTCAAATGTAGGAAAGAAATTCTACAGAAAGAAACATCATGTTGTCATTACAGATGGGGTTTGTGTTCATTATCACAAATAACACTGGAGCTACTGCCAAACAATATTCCCTTATCTAAGCACTCTTGCTGGGTAAAAAGATATGGTGACCATTGTATAAATGATTCATAAAACCCTACCTTTAATTCTAACCTTCATATTTCTTGTTACACCTTTCTGCTAATTTTCTCTGAGATCACTGTTTTAGAAGTGCACAGGAATACCTGTGACTGAATTCCTATTTACAATTAGAAAATCAGGGCTGCCTGGTTTTCTACCCATTCCTCATGTTGGGAAGGTCATTTATGACACACACCCTATATAAACTGCTCTTGTTCTCTCTCCATAGTGCCATGCACATACCAGACAGTGCATCCTGCACTTTCCATTCTCTCCTTTGGAGTAAGAGCTTGGGTTTCAAGGATGAGCAAAGGCAAACTGTCTGGCCTTGGGGTCAGGATTAGTGTGTTGATGGTCTTTTAACCAGCTGTAAGGTGGCCCCACCTAGCAGATACATGGACCCTGGAGCTGCCACACTTTCTCCTGTTTCCACTCTCAAAGACAGTGATCAAATACATAATCTCCACAACCCAGCCAGCCCCCACCAACCCAGCCTCTGGGTTTATTCTGGACCCTGGATTTAAAAGATTCCTTGATGCAGCACATACACTTCAGGCAACAGAGCTGGCTTTGTTTTTCTATCTCATATGAGTATTAGGAACCCAAATTAAACCATTTGTATCTATAACAAAAATTAGAACATTAGCTAGTAATGACTATTACTAAGCTTGCTTTCAAAGTGTACACCTACTGTGCTTTTTATTTGTTTCCTTCTGTTCATAATTTTTTTCCATACATAAAGCAGATTTGTTTCTATTGACATGCTATGTAAGTAACAGCCTTATGGACAGCTAAATTGACTAGTAATGGAGAGCTGTCAGGTTATTTTCTTTCTCATTAAAGTCTTTATTTTGTGCTCCATAAAACACACAGAAATTCGGCACTTCACTCTTCATCCATTCAAAGTCTGTTAAATTATCACAGCAAACAGCAGAATATGAGCATAGATAAAAAATAAAAACATCTACCTCATTTGCAGCAAGAAATGCATTATTTGCCTCTGCCATGTTCATGTAGTTGTTATTGTTTCCAAACTGAAAGAAAAATAAATATTTGGATTTAATGTATGCCATGATAAACTTTTCTTTACCCCATCACTGGCATAGAAAAGGTTGGGGGAAGAAAAAAACCCAACAAAATCAAAACAACAAACAGATAAGATGTAATTTTGCAGATGTTCTTTGAAGTCAGAACTTGATTGGATTCAACATCATCATCATCATCATTATTATTGTTATTACATACTCTGCTTCCCCCAGTCTGTAAAAGGAAGACAATCATATGTATCTCTCCAACTCTTTTTGCCCATGCAGCAAAGCCACCCCAGAGACCTAAAGGTGACTTTGGAAATTTAGACTCCATTAGAAAGAGACTCCCAGGAAAGACACTTCTTCTCTACTACATCTTTTCTTATGCACATTGTAATATTTCTGTCAGTGATCCTGACCCGGAGGATTGCTGCAGCCAGAAGGAGCTGCTGTATTACTGCTCCAAGCAGACCTGGTTTTAAAGAGCTGAAGACCAGAAAGGGGAAGAATGAGAATCTGCAATGCTGTTCTTGAAGTCCCATTCTTTCCGCAAAATTGAAAAGCCAAACAATCCCCCTTTGTTTATCTTTCACGCCAGTGGAGCTCCCTGTCTCCCAGTGAACATTAACACCAGAAGATTTTGCAAATCAGAGAAACTGTCTGACGCCCAGACCCCGAGATGTGCCCAGTGCCCACTTGCTCCCACTGAGGTGCAACTCTCATGCCACATGCCAGTGATCAGAAGGGATTTCCTTTGATGCCACAGTCATTTTCCTCCAAATGCTCAAGTATGAACATTTGTTGAGGAAGGTAAGTTCTTTTACTTCTAGAGACTGAACACAGAAAAGAAAGATTATCAGCATAATACCATGCCTTATGCCCTTGAATGGCACTTCCAAAGGCGTGTAGGCTGGTAACCAGTCCTGCACATGTTCCCAGAGGAGGGAGGCATCCACAGTCTTTGCTTCAAGGAACAGACACCAGGCATGTCATGCACCTGCAGTAAAACCAGCTTTCACAACTGCACATTGCTACTCCCAGGCACAGAGCACAGGGCAAGGTAGAGTGCTAAGCAAGGAAAAAGCCCCTGTGCTGTCCCTAACACATCACTGCTGCTAAAGCCACACTGAGCACTCCTCTCTTAACTCCCATTTTCGAGTTTTCTAAAACAAATTTTTTTAGGAAGGCTTTGTTTTATCTTATCTTGCCAGATCTTGGTGGACCTGAACCCCTGCTCAGCCCCACAACAGCAAACGCTCACAAAAGCAGCATAAGCTCTGCAAGCAGCACATGAAGATGAGTGACGATGCACTTGCAGATTGTTCTTTCCAAGCAAGGAGCTCTGTCGAGCTTTCAGAGCAGCTCAACCTGGCCTGAAAGGAAAACCACTTTGCTTCAGCTCAATTTGCTACAGCTGCACTTAGTGCCTGACTGTTTTTAGCAGTGAAATGTTTCGGACTCCCCAGTTTCTCACTGGAGGGACCAGTGATCCTTTCAAGAAAGGCTGTTTCCCTGAAAACTCAAACATCCACTTCTGGCAATAAGACAAAGTTAAAAAGCGATTAAAAAAAAAAAAAAAAAATGGAAAGGAGAAAGAATTGGAGCCTTGTGTGCCTGATGAATTGTCAGATTGACTAAACAGGACATCAACAAAATTAGGAGACACTCATAGGGGAGGGAAGGAATACAAGATGAGATCCCTCATTCTGAAGCAACAAATTCCATTTGTGTACTTATCATTCTGAATCTTTCAACCTATAACACATGTTAAGCAACAGAGGCCTTAGCACAATATGTAGGCTGCCTCATAGCTATTAAAACTCTGTTATCCCCAGCTATGCAGATACTCAAGTAATGTCATCCATTTTTTAAAAGCCCAGATGTCACCCATGTTTGGAGCTTAAAAAATTCAAGTAAAATTGCACATTCAAATGACTGTTTTGGCACATACGGATGTGTGTGTGGATTTGTTGCACAAAGACACTACTTCAGCTCAACAGTGCGATCGACAGGATAGAATTTTTCATGTCAGTTAGTAGCAAACTAAGAATGATTTACATGCAAAACTCAAATGGCTCGAATAGAGCTGTTCTTTCTACAGTAACAAAATAAAATCAAGTTTTCAAAGGATATCTAAGGGCAAAGGTACACTAGGCAAGTATTACACTGACACTGGATAAATAAGTGGGGACAAAACCTACCCTGTTTCAATGACCTTAGCATCCTAAGGGCTCCGGTGCCTCAAAACAGAACTGTGCTGATTTTTACCTTGAAGAGTAAAATTCTACATTGTTTTGATGTACATGTATTGCTCACACCACAGCTACTGCTTTCTGATTGCCAGGCAGTTTTCTTTCTTTTGTTTTATTAAAGTAAAACAAAGGGAAGAGTGACAAATTTTCCATTTTATTAAGGCTGTGGAAGCAAATGATGTAACAAGGAATGTCAAAGCTAAAAGTTATAGGTACATATCCTTCAAGTCATTCTGTTCTTAGGCTATAATATTTAAGACCTTATTGTGTATGACTCAGGCACTGATGTCAGAAACTGGAATATTTCAGCTTTTATTAGTATGGATCACAACTTTTTTAATTCTTTACATTTATTTTTTGTCTATGAACTAGAAATCCATTGAAGGCACATAACAATTATCAGTGAGTATTTCTAAGATTAAACTTCCATATTATCTAATGGTACCTATAACAACAAAAGAAAATAAAATGGTTATTATCTTAAGGACCTAAACAATTCAAAAAACAAATTAAGCTTAGAGTGAAATAAGAACTGGGTTAGAAATCCTCTTCTGAACAGTTAGTCTGCGAATGTAATTACTGAAGAAACTACAGCTAATCAGCTGTGAATTGTATCCATTAATTAGTATTTGCCCTGGAGAAATGAGAAAAATCAGTAACAATGTTAACACTGCAATGCACTGATGAGTACTGAAACACAGGGCCCTCAGCATTTAGTCAAGCAGGTGGCTCCAATGGTCCAAGTAATTTAAAAAGCTCTCACCTGAAGTGCAGAGCAGGAATTACAAAGCACTTCTTGCATATCTTTGTATCTATATAAGGCTATAATTAATGGCTTTTAATTTAGAAACACTTTGTGATCAGCTGGGAACAGTTATAAATCATTCTAAATAGAACAACGGATTCTTGCCTATTTTAGTAAAATAATATTTTGTGAAAATACTCTTGTTGCAGGGAATATTTTTCTCCATTTAGTTTCTTAAGGATCCATTGCTCTGACCCCTCATAAACAGCTCAGAGCATTGGTATAGTTGACAGGAGGGATTCAAGTTAAAGGGGAGACCCAGCAATTTGGCCTGCCCAGGTAGACTCCAAGGCTTGCAGCTGTTGGGTTTCCTGGGTCAGAGTACAATGCAGCTCCTAGGCCAGCTATCTCTGTTTTGGGATGGTGTTGGGATACTTTGCAAAGAACTTTGCCAGAGCAATCAGCAAGGTTTTGCATAAACCTTTTCATCTAAAGATCCCAGAGCACTCTTGCTCCATAACTAGGCAAGAATAAAATGTCTCCAGCTTCCTTTGGCAATACACACCACTGCATTACAAAGCGCAATTTGTTTCCTTTGGTTTCAGGAGTTCAAACTCTCTCTTCAGTTTTGATGAACACACTAAGTGGGAGTAGCCAGCTGACTGCCACCACCAACCCGTGGAAACCACGCGCATCTGCCCATTTCAGGAAATGAACTGCACACAAACAAAGCCTCTTCTGAACCCGATGTGAATCACAGCTTCGATTCTTCATGCAAATCATAGCATTAAAACTATGACAGCTCCTCTACTCTTGTATGTTGGAAAGGCACCTGAGTCTTGGCCCTGCTGAAATCCCACTGGACAGTCATGAAGACTGGAATGGACGCTTGGTTTCCTAACACCTTGTATAAAGCACGTCCAGAAAACTCATTCATTCTAAAATAGCTGGTTGAAGCTCTTCTCTTCTCTTTGACTACCAAACCTGAAGCCAAACACGTGGTCTTATCCAGCTTCTCTAGCAAGGGTGTATATTTGCAATGCAAAGGGAAAATTCAGGCCCTCTCCTTCCTCAGCACATGCCCTAATGAAGACCAAATCAACTCCTGCCCAACATTGTGGATATAAAAACTGTATCACTGCCACACTTCTATGAAGTGCATGTTTTCTTAGACCAGACCTCTGGGGCCAAATGTTAGGATATCTGTTTGTAAATCAAGGGATAAGCCACTTGGAATTGGCACAGCACAATGCTACTTGGGTTTTCAAACTCCCCTTTGTACTCACCAGAGCTTAAAAATTGGTTGGTTATGAAAGCTGAGACTAATGAGCAGTTGTTTTAAGGCAGAAGTCTGATGTGATGAACACCACAGAAAGCCCTTGGTAGCCTGGGATAAAAATCAGTGATTAAATGTCCACTGAGTCTGAACTCCTACTAAAAAATCTTTAGAAAATCTCAGATGTTGAATTGTGGCCACTCTTTGGGCTCTTTGGCAACTGTGATTGGCTCCTCATAGCAAGAGATAAAACAAGCAGAAAAGAATCTTACACCACAAAACCACAGTAGTTTTAAAAAAAAGCTTCAAAAGTAAAGCAACTAAAATTTGAAGGTGTTATGGACACACAGACTAACATTTCGAACCTATAAAAGTTAATCAGAATTTTGCTATTGATTTTAATGGAGAAATCATTTTACTTACAATGTTCAGTCATTAGTATTTTTTATAACCTGTCTTTAAATCAACTGGCCTGTGATGCAATTCTAATCTGAAAGACAGTAGAACTCACATCCAACTATTCATTGCCTCCAGAGGTCAAATACAGAAATACATAAGCAACTTAAAACCAGACATAAAGGAGCCCAGACTTTTATATAAGCATCTCAGCAGAACAAAAATAAATATTTAAAATACTAGTATTTTTACACTCAAAAATAAAATTTCATTCAGCAGGGAAACTTGTTAAATATTCCAAATAATTCTTTTTTACAATACTGCTGTTTAATAGTGCAACCCCAAGGAAGAACCACCATTGGAAAGGTTATTGTTCCAGCACGGGATAGCAGCAAAACCATGAAATATGAATAAATGTCCCAAATGAAAAACTTAAAAAATAGATATCCAGAACAGGAATGAAACACATTTTATCATCTAGCCATAGCTAATCCATCAACTTAAATTTTGTTTAAAAGGTATGACTGCAATTCTGTACTCAAAGACTACATGTGTCTGAGAATAAATAAAAAATTAATAGTTATGAAAGAATTCATTCACTGCTGCTTTTTTTTTTAATTAAAGAAAACTTTATCCCAACCCTTATTGGAAAACAGAATTCAGACTTAATTATCATTACACTAGCAGTCCTTTCATAATTATTAATGTTCAGTCAAAAAACACATTTCAAGTTTCTTGGGATAGTATTTCTAGTAAAAAATATCACTGCCTGCAAAACAAGCTCCAAACCAGTTCTGTCACAGCACTATACATCACTTATGTATGTATTTTAGGCAGTTACACATCCAAATTCTATTATTTCTGATGCCAATTTGCTGTCAATGGAAAATGGCACCCTCAACTGATCACACTTCCAGTGTTTCTGCAGTAAAATTAGAACCCATTTTTTTTAAATAGAGCCATTAATAAAATCATTCTTTTATGGTGTGAGCATACTTGCAGTTTTCATATAGAGAAATACCTACTTGCACAAATATATATTATGGCAAGAATCTCTGTTTTATCTTCATATTTGCCAAATTAATTCCTCTGAGGTTACACTACCCTTATGAGTAAAATGAAAGATAACAATCCCAAAAGATGTAATTACAGACCAAAACTAAATTACTTTGCAGGTCTAAGTACTGTATCTTAATAATTTCACCGGAGAACATCTTCACTGCATTTGGGCAGATTTGATTTTGCTGCCTGACCAATAATTACAGCTCTGGCAAATACAATGTCTGATAAGGACATCAATTAAGAATGAGCATTGTGTTATTTAAAAAAAAAAAAAAATTCATCATGTTCACAGCCTGTCTGATTGAATGAAATGCCAAATTAAATTAATGGAGATTGCTAAGTCTAGCTGGCTGGTGGGGAACCATGCAGAAAGTGGGACAGCATAGACAATAAACTGTCTGTAATTAAAAGATGAGAAGCTGGACTAATGCTACTTCAGCCTGATTATTCAAAACAAAACAATATACACTAAAATTATTCTGGCAACAGAAGTAGGAGTGGGAGGAGGGCTGGGACAGGGGACTTTTTATTTTTCTTTCTTTTTTTTCTAAGTAATATTAACTATCAACATCTACGAACAGCAGTGTCCTCACCAGATGTATTAAATTAAATACTGGGGGGTTCTCATCAAAAAACACAATTTATTTTCTCAATGAACATAAAAAACATGCAAGAATTCTCCAATCCTTTCTGTTCTGGATGGATATCCAGCTAATCTCTGTAGAGGCTTTACTCCTAAGTTATGATGTGTTCGTCGTAGGCCCAGAGAGTTCTTTTCTGGAAGAGCAAGTCATTCATGGAAGCTTCAATACTTCAGAAGCAGTAGATGGTATCCATATTATTTTATAAAATACAAGTGTTCTATTTTGATTTTGCTACTAGAAACAATGAGGCAGATTGTTGTTTACAGATGCCACACCAGCAAAGTTGTAAGGGATTCGTACCATTGTAAGTAAATGAAGCATTGTTTTAACCTTGCAAATGAAGAAGAAATTTTATCTCAGGATGAATGCAAAATGGTAGCCTTGATTTTGACACCACATCATTACCCACAGAAATTTTGGGACTCAGTCCTCTGGCAGGATGCCAATGTTTTGGAAGGTGTGTGTTGCCCAGTACCAGAAGTATTATTCACCATAGACAACAGCAGCTCTAGGAAGTTACGGGTTGAGCCACTGAGCATAAAGGAGATGGAGAGTTGGACCAGATGCAGGCAGAAGACATTTGGGTCAGCCTGTGACCACACGTCAGTAAGCTCATAAGGTATCCCAGTTCCATCTAAGGGAAGACTGCTGTCTGTGAGTGCACAAGGGCAGGGACACGTACACAGAGACAATGTTCTGTCAGCAAAAGATAATGTTTTGGAAGACTTTCATGGAATACTGGACCACCAGGTAACATGTACTATATACACCAAGTTAACTTGAGACTTTCTGTTCATATTTTTACAACAGATTTAAGACTAGTGATTATTACAAAATAGTACAGTAGCAATCAGCTTTTTGACACAGATGTTTTCTTATTTTCAGTAGTTCATGTCTTCTGGAGGTGAGTTAATTTCCTGCTAGGTTCTGCCTACAAATTTGCTAGGACATGTCTTCAAGGATTTGTAAAAAGCCACACAGGAAGTGTCAGCCTTGGCAACCTCGGCCACCAGAACTTGCTACACAACAGTTATTTCTCTCCATTTCTTCCCCATCAGGGTTCTCTATCACACCTTATCAGGATCCTGCAATAACCTGGAGGAAATGGAGGCCCTGTTGAAAACTAAAGGAGTTCCTATAGGGGATTTCATGCCAGAAAGCTGAATTTGCTTACAACGACATCACTGATGAGCAACAAGACAACAGACAGGAGCACACAACTTTAAAGTATAAAGTACTCAGCTTTGCTGTCACATTCTCAACCCTGAATTTTAGGCAAATTAATAACCTCGTTAGTGGTTCATTAATTACTGAATCTGTTCGTAAATATGTGTACAACCACACATGTGACAGTCTTTTGATATTTAAATTTTTAAAGCTTTTAATTCAGGGGACCATTTAGATTCCAATTTTTGAGTCTCAAACCTGTGCCACACTAATTGTTATATATAACCTTATATAAGTGAGGCTATGTCTGTACATATATATACACATACACGTTCTCTAACTCTGCTTAGAGCCAAAAAAAATCTCAGTGGGATAAAATACTTGAGCAAGATCCGAAAGAAAAATAGACATTTATATTTTATTCATATAGCCTCAATATCCATCAGACACACTGTTTGCAGATAGTACAGATTTAAAAGTTTTGGAAAAGCAATTAGAATGGAAACATTTGAAGTTACTTTAAAAGCTTTCAGCCAAGCAAATAAAAACTTTGACAATAACAATAAAAAGCACTGACTTAATCTCTGTGATTCCAGCCAAACTCTTTAATATGAACTCCTTCAGTGAATTCCACAGCCAAAAGCTGTAACTGAATGATATTTTGCAAAGTATGATACTGAACGAGTCTTAGGAACAGTAGTGAAAGGAATATTTAATGGTCTCATGTTAGACATTTTCAGATCTCTTAAGAAGGACACATTCTATAAATGTTTTTATACGCAAGAAGTAACTTTGTATGAATATGCAGGGTTTTATTCTGCTGACTGACAGTCAAGGCAATTCAATATATGCCAGACTTTTAATGCTAATTATTCCATATTTAAATGCATGCATATTAAAAAGTGGTTCAAAGAGCAGTCCTGGTCCTAATATTTATACAAGATTAAGGTGTTATAAAATTAGTCTGAATCTTGAAAGTGATCTCCAAGACAAACATACCAACAATTTTGGTGTTACATGTTCAGAGTTTCAATTTACTATTTTGACTCTTTGTAGACAAGAATGTCTGTCCATTCTGTGGACCTGTGCCTTCAAAGATAATAAAACAGACACTCAAACAAAGATTCTGGGTATATCTCTGTGTCCTCCTACATATGCTAAGACTACTCCTCCTCTGTACAAGGCTAATACAAATATCAAACTTAGACCAACCCACTGAGTTTCATGTTAAAAAGGCTCTACAAGATCCACAGATGTTACTTCACATAGTTCTGAAGTACATTCCCTATCATCACACCCTGGTGTTGCCTGAAGCTTGAAACACAGAAAGAGACCAGATGTTAAGATACTCAGTTACAAAGCCAAGGAGACGCCACTGTAGTTTAAGTCTTTGTTTAAAAATACATTAATATTTAAAGAACATGTTTTCTTGCTTTGCTTTCTAACCTAGATATGTTTGCAGTGATGAACTATGAAATTATTTTCACAACCACTCTCATGAGCACATACTTGTTGCTGCAATAAACCAGATTAGACATAAATGTCATGGAAGGAAAATATTGCTAAAATGCAAAAAGAACTTACTTATATTGCTCCTGTTTGTATGTATTTTTCTAGAACTTTGTGGCAATTCTGATTCCACATGAGCAAAGGACTTCTCACACATGCAGTTTCCACCTCACCCATTTGGTGTATGTAATTTATGAGTTACAGTACTCTAAACAGCTGAAATTCTATGTAAGATTTCATTTCTGATGACATCTGAGGACATATGGCAGTTAAAATATGCTCTTTTTACACAACTGCTCTAAAGAATGATGCAAGGGTAAAGCAAAATGGATCCTTTTCCATGGTCCATGCAAATGTCTCTTTTCTCCATGACATTTACCAAAGGAAGATCAACAGCCTCTCAGAATGGCCTCCAACATACCCCAAAATAAGTTGGAAAAAAGATCCAGACCAAATCTGTGGACCTGATTTGGGGCTGTCCCTCCAATCTGGCTCCCCAGCCCTGCACAGGTTGTGCCAGGAGCACTGATGACACGGAGCACTGGTGCCAGGGCTGGAGCCTCATGCCCAGCTCATGGACAGGAGTCCTCCAGCACCCCTGGGACCTGGGAGCCAGCAAGGTCCTGAGAGGGAGCAGCCCTAATGCACCAAGGACAGCATTAAGGGCCCTTCTTCAACTCCCCTCCTACATCTCTGGGCACCCCTCTACCCCCAACAGTTCAACTGTGGCAAGGCATATGCTCACAGGGCTTTTGTCTGGTTGGGTTTCTTCAGGAGGGACATGCACAAACACAGAACTGGTTTTGCCATATGAACATTTCTGTTTCACTTTCCTCTTTGAGGCATTAAATTCATACAATCAAGCTGTTAATCATGTCTACCCCCCCATTTATTTTATTTAAACTGTCTAAGCATTGAACCTAAGCATTTCTTAGCATAATGACAGCATTTTATACTTAGGATCCCAATAAATAATTTTACATCACTATATTCAAGATTACTGTAACATTTTTGCACACGAATTTAAAGTGATGTGATTATACTGCAATTGGGGCTGTAAGTAGCTTTTCTTACAATCTTATATCAAATTTCACTCACTTCAGTGAAAATTGTAAATTCCATTCTAGACTGTGAATCAGCTCTACTACACTAGCAAATTATATCAAGTTTTAAATGTAAAATTGATAGAGAAAGGGTGAAGCAGATGTAGACATTTTTATAATAATCATAATGGAGGATCAGTAAAGATACTTTCAGGCTAAAATCAGTACATGCATGAAATCTTAAATATCTCTCTGCCATACTGATACCATGAGTTCTGCATTTTTTAATGAAATTAAATACTTTCCACTTTAGAAGCACTCATCATAATCAAATAGATAAATAGCATTTTTTTAAAGTCTCCATTAAATCTACTTCACCATGTGCAAAGCTGTACAAAGCAAGTCTATTGGAAAGACAGCCTGTGGGATGTAACTGCTCTTATTACACACATACCCCAGTGAGAAACTGAGGAAAGCCACCCAGAAACGCCCCAACCCCAGCACCAGAGGTGGTGTCAGTCACCCTAGAATGTTCCTCAGGTAATGACATTCTTCAGTTTGGAAAAATTATGTGTGTTAATATAACATAGATCGCAGATGTATTTTGTAAACAGGCACATAACACATCACTTCCTCCTGTTTCTTTACATCAACCTGAAACCTGGAGGATTTCTTCACTATTTTTAGTCGGGGCATGATTACAAGTCCCACAGCAGGGAGGCCTCTGGAGAGTCTTCAGCAACATCTGACTTTATTTAAACATGCAAGATGGAATTGGATGCAATGCTCTGAAATAACAGTACAGGAGAATTAAATTTAAGAGTAGAATAATCCCTCATGGTGGTTTGTATTCCTAATTTATGCCACAGAGACTAATCAAGTTTAATTTATCTATCTTTAGCTTCCCACTGTTTCATTCCAACCTAAAGGCAACATTTTGGGCAGCAGAAACTTTATTTTGTAGGTGAGTAACCTACTTTAATTGCATTTTTATCCATTACTACAGTCTAGCATTTTCTTCACTTAATTGGGTCACTGTATTTCTTCTTGGAAGTGGGCAAAGAAATTACTTCTGATATTGATTGCAGCCCCTGAGGTTCAGCTGAAAGTTGAGGACGCACACAGGGTACACAGCAAATTCCATTTATGACAAATGAAATGAATAAAGTTTCAGTCAAACCTTCATATTAGGAAAATCCGGATGTTAAAATATGGAGATTCTCTATAAAGCACCTCACACATGCAGGGCTGGAAATGCCAGGCACCATCGTAAAACCAGGTCTTCAGGTGAAGTTCAGCATTGGTGTGTCAAAATACTAATGAGTAATTAGTGTTAGAATTAAGTACATATTAAAAAGCACACCAGTAATTCCTTCTCATAATTTTCATAGAAAAAACAAAGTTTTTAAATATAAAACTAAAAATGGTAATAAAACCTCACTTGAACAGTCAAGTACTACCCTTCATGTCTTGATGTAAGCAAGCATGAGTTTTGATACATGCAAATTCTTGCATTTCTTTTCTTGAAGTATGAGAGACACCAGATCCTAGTGGCATTTCTGCTGCCAAGCTGTTCCACAGCTCACAATTCACACTCTGAATATATTCTCCTACTTTAGTGGACTGAGATAATTCAGTCTCATGCTATTCATATCAAAGATGTGCAAGAAGTTGAATACTTCTTAGTTGAATCTAAAATGATCAGATGTAGCTTTAGCATGACTTCAAAGTAGATGCATGATTTGTAATCATAATCAGTAGATGTATAAAAGCTGTAATCTCTTCATGAACTTTGTCTAAATGTTCAGCAGCTATGCAAGATATTGCTAGGGATACCTGTTAATTCCAAGCCAGGTTCATAATTGGGGGTCAAATGGGGAGAGTCACAAGTTTATATCCATGTAGCACTCTTTTTCCTTGTCAGCTGATGCTGACCTAAGCTCTACCAAAAACATTTCTTTGGGTGTCTCTGAGATAGTATTTTTGATATAGAAACCACTCTGAAAGAACCAAATAATACTTTGCACCATAACCATGTGCTTCTGGCAGGCAGGTGCCTGCTACAACTAGCTGCAAGCTCCTGGGAGTTCTCTCAATTTTATTTTATTTCTTGAACCTTACCATTCCATCCCACTTTTAAAATGGAAAATTCCTCAGAGATCAGAAACCTTTGGGCAGCAGAAGTGAGTCCTGGAGTCAGGGCAAAATCCTGTATATTCAGGGTTTTGTTTCCCAAATACCCAGGGCTACAGCTGTTTCATTACTATATTATATTTTGGATCACACAATAACTTTAGCCAAGTTTTACAACACAGACATATTATGCTTCTGTGATATCACAGTTATGGAGGGCTCAGAACTACAAATCCCACATCCAGCTCTGGTGAGCCACTGAAATGATGCAAAACCATGCAAAGGAGCACAAAACATCCAAATTGCTCTGCCTGTTCACAGCAAGAACAAATCACAGGAAATCCATTTGGTTGGTTGCTGCACCTGCCAAACTGGGGTGATTTTGCTCTACCTTAAAGTTTCTCAGTCACTTCTTCTACCTGAATTGGGAAACACTGCACACTGTTAGTGTGAATGCAATGGAAAAGGCAGGAACATGGCAAAAATACCTGATGTTCTGGCAGCTTTTTGCCACCAAAAGAGGAAAATACTAACAAAGGGTGGGAACATAATGTCAGTAAAAAAATAGACGGTATTATAAATAATTGCTTTTGTACAAGCATCTAGAACAGTTTCTGATAATGTTTTATTGTCCAGTGATTTTAGATTTAGAAAACCCCAAAACCAAGCCATCCTCACATTAATGGTTTTGCCTGTAATTGCTTGCCTGATCTGCCCTGGAATTATAGCAGTTTTCCAGTGAAAGATTTCCTCTGTTATTCAAAACAAGGTTGCTCAACTATATTTTCAAAACTGGTGAAGTACAATAAATGTATTTTAATGGAAGAAGTGAGTTGTCAAATACAATATATATAGTATGGTTTGAAGAGGGATAAGAAGATAAACAAGTGGTATAAAATGCTGTACAAGTGCTGGGTACCAGGACGCAGAAAAGGGTGCAATAAAGACCCATACAAAAGTATAGTAAGACAATGATTATCAGAGCAGGATAATAAAAATTAGCTTATCAGACAGACAAGGCAAAGATAAACTGAAAGCTGGTAAGACAAGTGAAATTAAAATAAATTTAGAATAAAGATTAACAGAGCAAACGAAAAATATTCAAAATTTAAAGAAAAATAGTTATAATATTTTGTAATATCTTCTAAAACATGATTTTGAGAGCATCTAGTAACAATTCAAAGCACGCATTTTTGCGCACTCCCATATATATGCCATTTTTTCATATTTTGAAAAAATGGCCAGCTTGTAACAGCAAATGTGAAACTTAAGTTAATCTCATAATTCCAGACCACCAGTAAAGAGGTTTAGAACAAAGAGGTCTCCTTCCTTTGTCCCCCACACAATCTTATGGTTTTTCCCTTTCCAAAGCAGGGAGCAGTTGTCCTTGTCCAAGCTCACACACATCCATGGGAAATTCTGGCTAACATGCTGTGATGACCCTCCACACATTTCCACGTGGGACCTTCCTTAGCACCACTGAAACCACCAAGGACAATTCCAAGTGACACAGGAAGCTCTTCAGTGCTGTAACCTCGCCTTCGTCCAACCTTACAGACAAAGCACTGATTGTAAGAAACCCCTCTGCTTCTATTTACATACCAAACCCCCAACCCCTCATGCCTCTCATCAAATCAAAATTCAAAAAACAATTTGTGTAAGAATTACCTAGGAAAAACAGAAACCTGCTGTGGTATTTACCAGGGAGAAAAACACTGAAGGGTTATTTGCCAACATAAATCAGGCTGTGCCATTTGATTCAGATGGTGGTGCTGGTTGTGTGCCATATTCCACTAAATGGGATCTCAGCTGTAGCTAAAATAACTACTATAAAAAAATAAAAGGGTTATCAATTTTCATGTTAACATATAAATATATCATCTTCTAAGACAAGGAAAAAGTTTTTGTCATATTGTTACCCCATGCATGTGTGAAAGGGGGACTAAGGAGTATAAATTCTTCACCATTCTCCACTGTAAATTCTCTTTCTACAGTATTCACTCTTCCTATGTTTTCCATCATAAATTTAGGGAAATTCAGGCCCCCTTCCAGTCTCTTCCTCCCCTCAGAAGCACAATCCATGCTACTGGCTCAGTAATCTCTGCTTCGAAGATATGGAATGGTGTTCAGCTTGTGAGTATCACAGCCTTTCAAAATCTTTAAAGTGACAATTTCACACACTCCCCACACCAGAAGCTCCCAGGTCATCTAAAGAGTCATCAACATTTAGAATGGTCATCATCAACCATGAAGGAGATTCACAGCATTTCCTGCTTCCAAAGAACAGTTATATGCCATATAACAAGAAAATGGTTATATCAGCAGCAATGGGAACCAAACTAAAAGGCACTCCAGTGACTCAAAGTCCTGATGTCAGCACTGCCACCAGCAGAAATGATGCTAAGTAACCTCAGGTCCCAGAGAACATCTCAGCGTGCATCATGCTTCAAACCTCCACCCACTTGCTTGTTCAGTTACTTGCTCTGTAATTCTGTACACCTTTGCTTATGCTGATACAACTTTTCTCAGGTTCCACTGAAAAAATGAAACACAGAATTTGGGGTGGTAAACACAATTAAAGATTCTTTTTCACCTGAGGCAGAAATGAAGAGTAGATGAAAGAACACCTTGAACTAATACCAGTGACAGACATGGCACACTGTGAAACCACACATTTATTTACCACTAGAAATGGTCAAATTTTAAGTATTCATCCCTCTTTCTACGGGGAACTTTTTAAAAAAAGTCAGCTTTTACACTGAAGCTGAATCACTGGAGAGATGGCCTGGAAGGGAAATGCTGGACATGTAGGAATCTGACTTACTCACTGAAGTACATCATGAAATCTGTGTAAAACTGAGCCCTGACGAAGGAAAAAGAAATGCACATGACCTAATGGAAGCAGTGATTATTAAGATTTATATAACCTCTAGATAAAATTACACTTTGCTGTCATGCACTAGCAAGAAGCTTACAGGACAGAAGCAGGATTAGTTCAGGACAAGGGAAATTATTCATATAATAGTTAAAGCTTAAGAAAAGAGATCTGGCTTGTATCACGTTGATGTTTCAGATAAGAGGTGGCATTATAACAGGTTACAGTTGCAAAAATATTTTTGATTGGCATATCATTTAAACTAACTACTGTTTGGAACCCACTCAGAATATGCAGCATGCTATAAACTGTTAGGAAATATATCTGTGTATTGTTCAATATTTACAATGTGCTTTATTTTGTAAATATAAGACCTGGCAGAAAAATGTAGCATATTAAAAATAGTTCTGCTTAAAAAGAATGCCCCTTTTTCCTATAAAAAGAAGTATTCTACTAACAGTAGTTCATAATTTTGTTCAAAAATGTTCACAGCAGAGCTAAATAAACTTTCAATGAGGAAAATTTGATTGCTTTGTTCAGCTGCTCAAACAGATTTCTATCTCTACTTATTTCCATATTTCTGAATATTCTCTTTCAGGCCCACACCATTTTTGTTAGCAAAATCAATTTTCTGTTGGACAAAAAGTGAGATTTGCTGTAAAGATTTTAAGCTTTTAAATAAACATGAACTGACTGGTGTAAAGAGCTCTCCTTTTAAGAAAAGATTCTTGCTGTTTGGAAAGAAAAGAATTCTTTGCATTCACAGGTATCAATTGACAGCAACAGATTTTTACATGAAGAGAGAAAAAAATATACAAGGGATAAAACAAAAAGATCTGCAATGTAATTACGTAGCTGTAACACAAACTGATGCTAAGTTTCATTTTTAAAGAACACATGTCCATATACAAAACATAAAAAATATTAAACTCTGATATAAAAGCTTTATTATTAGCTTTATTATTGATTTTCCAAAGCTCAAAGAATACTCATGATTATGAAATTATATCCTCTGCATCTGAAGAGAAGGATTGTTCTAAAATCCAACAGTTCTGCAGAATCCCCAGCAAATACCAAGCAAACACAATTTTTTCTAGGTCTGGTCGGCTCTGCTAATAGTTATTGTTTGCACAACTGTAACTAAGTACATTACCAACTAGTTGTTCAATCTATATAAATTTAAGAAACACACATTGCCAAGGAGTGACTCATATATCAGTCTATTATATGCTCCAGAGCTGACTGTATTAAACAAATCACTTTCCCTACAGCTGAAGAATAGAAGCTATATACAGAGCAGAGGTTATTGTCTAATTTAAATCTTGGCTCCCTTCCCAGAGCTGTACAAGATTCCAATTTGTGGAAATGTTACTCTCTGCTACTGCCAGAAAGGCTACAGAAAATGGTATTGGGTGCCTTCCAGAAATATGTCTGCAAAATGCCAATCAACAAGTCACTAAAGATTAACAGTATGACTGTACCAAATTAATTTAAATTATAGAAACATATGGCTAGGATGTTTGCACTGCACTTAACACAACACCTGCTTCACAAACAGCTAAGTTTCCTTCCACAGTATAAAATAATATATGTCAAACACCTTGAACCCGAGTCCTAGAAATCAAAAAAAAAATCAGTTCATAGACAGTAACCACAGGGTACCACTATCAGCTACAAGCCACCATTTTGTAATGGTTAAATCCCTTATTTATTTTAAATTCTACACCAACCCAGACTAGGTAGTCTTTTCCCATCATAGAGAAAGTAATTAGCGATAACAGAAATTAAGAAAAAAAAGATGACAGAAATAAACATCTTTATATTCCATTTCAGAAATCCAGTATTTCAAGCTGATTTTGCTAGAATACTTCCAGACTTATAATAGCCCTTCAAATACAGTGCTATTGTGCCTTCTCTGTCTCTCTCCCCCTCATTGACATTCTTAAGCAAAAGCCTCTCCTGAAAGGCTCTATAAGCTCACAGAAAGTTAAAAGATTAACAATCACAACCAAAAGTCAAATATTTTATACTTCCTCAGTGCGGTTTTTCCATTATTTTTAAAAAACTCTTCAATATATATGATCATGTCATCAAATAAATAAAAAATTTTAAAAATCTGTGGCAGTCTCAGAAATATTTACACATTAGGGTATGCCATATTTCAGCTGAAGAGGAAGGGAGCTGTTTTATGTTTCTCTCCACTGCTTTTCTATTATTGCCTAGCTAATGGAAATACATCAAACAAATGTTCTACAAGAGCAATAAATATTAAAGTTGACCTATCCATCTGGAAGAAATGAGAACAATACTGCTCATTTTTAGCCCAAATATGACACTGATAAATGAAGCTGTGAGATTCCATCACACTTTCAGCAACCTGGGCTAAGCGCCCACCACGTGATTCTTGTACCAGCAATTTTCTCCATTCATCTTCATTAGGCAGTCACTTGACCTGCCTCCTAACATCCCTGTCAGATTTGAACCTTTAGGGGGCTGCTTGTACTTTTTAACAACACACTCTAAAAGCTTTACTCCCTTTTGGAGAAATTATCAGATGAACATAAAAGAATATATGAGCCATTTCTTCTGGAGAGAGAACCATGAGAAGCTCGTGATGACTAAAGCAGGAGATTGCAGCACTGAATGTGTGATGGCAGCAACAGTCTTGGCCTCACAGCCCAGAACCAAACCACAGCCTGGCAGGATGCACAAGTGGGCAAAGCCATCACCCTTTCAGCCATCAAAACACAATTACACATTCAAATCAGAATGTGTGTAACCTCCTGCCACAAATGGAATGCCCTCCACGTCCCCCCTCAAACACTGCTTGAAGAAAAGCTGGAACAGGCAGCCAGAGCATCCTTTACCCAGCAGAGTAAGAATGCTTCATCACATTAGCAGTGTTACATTATACCCATTATTTTCTTTTTCAACAGTAACAGCACAAATTTGATTATTCTGTAATAGTGAAAATGAGTACCAATTCAATATGAATTTGCCAATGTAATAAAAACCTCCTAACAGGATTTTTAGTGACTTCCTTGAAAAACTTCATAACTTTATGATCACTTAGGGAAATCAGAAAGGCTAAAAGCACCAAAAGGCATTAAGCTTTTGACATTAAAACTATCTCAGACATTCATGCAATTGCAATACCTTCATTAGGGTAGTTCTGCCATGTTTATCTGACAAGCATCTGATGTATTGACTCCTTTTCTATTGCATACAAGCTGCTTATCTTTCTTGTTTCAAAGAAGTCTTTAGAATTATAAATATTGTAGACTGTCATGGTAATGTAGCAATTAAAATATACCCACATCGATTTCTTTTAGGCAGTAAGTTCTTCAACCCTTTTTCATGTTGATCAGGTCTTACATGAGTGGTTGCATGCAGCTGCTAAGCACACCAGGGACTTACTCATCCAGGAAAACATTGCTGAATTCAAGTAGAGATTGCAGAATCAAACGGAAAATAGGTACTCCTGATACAGGTTTGAGATGGATTTCACTGTGATCACCAAAACATGAACAGAGATGACTTTTATACAAACCAAATAGAGTCCTTTCATGGACAGGTACTTCAGTCATGCTAAGTCATGGATTTATACCACTAAAATTTTTACTTTTGTTTTTAAAAGCAATCAAACATCTTATTCTCTGTCACGATTTCAATGGGTTCTGCAAGTATCAGAAACTTTTCTGAAAACCTGAAAATATCTCCAAAAGAACGGACAAGAAATCTACTGGGATGTGCCATTTAAAATCAAGACCTCGTATAGGTGTATTTATGATAGATACATTTAAATTTCTTGACCACAGAACACATTACAGGGAGTAACTAATTGCTGATAAGGGTTGTGCTTCCGTGTACAATATAAGGAATGTTTGAGTCTAAACTGGAGTGCTGATCTCAGCTTCTTTGTAATCACTATTACATGTTCCTACATCAGCATTAGAGCAATTGCACAACAATCCCTGGCAAAACTTTCTCCATGCTTTTCTGAGACACAAACAATTCACAAGAAAGCCATCAGTGGCATTAGGTTTCACCTGAGCCAGTATTACATTGTATTGGTATTACCTGCCTCATCATCTGTGACTGCAAATCACACACACTGAGCCTCTCTTTGGAAAGTAAAAAAATGGGATAGGCTCTCTCTTGCTTGTCTGAGATGCTGAAGATTTCAGTTGCTCTGCATCAATTCCAAGCTCAAATTTTGTCACATTTCCTTCACTGATGACATGGCCTTGGTCATTTTCTCTGAATGAACAGATTATTCTCAAGAATGAACAAATGTCTCTGTGATGACAGAGATCTTCACAAGGGATTTTCACAAGTGGGTCAGTCTATAACTGCTGCAGAGAGTTGATTCTCGATACAAAGCGACTTGGAAAAATGAGCTTGTAGATTCAATGGTTCTCAAAATCACCCACAATCTGACAATTCTCTTTGTCTGAGGTGATTTCCTCCAAAAGATTAATATCAAGTTAATAATGAAACAAACATCTCTAAATGGAGTCTCTGTTTACAGGATGACAATGACTTTTCAATATTTTACTGTAATCAGTACCTGAAGGGGGCCTGATAATGACAAGATTAAAACAACTGTTTTGCCAAGATTGGGAGCTAGAAAAATCAAAACACTAAACAATGAAAAAGAGAGGCCTGAGGCAGTTTTCAAAGAACTTGTTAACAAAAACAAGTGAGAGAGATCTCAACACAGCTCCCATGTATTGCAGGAGATACAACATACATGAAAGTCTAAGGTACGCCAGGGAAACTGTCCTTAGGTCTCTGAAGACCTAAGAAAAAAACCATCAAATCTTAATCTGATTTCAGGGAGCCATACAGATAGGGAGAATTCCTATCTGCTGGAGTTGAGGGGGAAAAAAATGAAGCAAACAACAGATATTCCAAGAACCAGAGTCAAAGAAGTGAAGCATATTTTCATCTCTAGCTGATGTGTGCTGGGGAATGTTTCATCTGAAGTGATGACGATGTGCTGTGATAATGTCAGCTTTACCAACACCAACATCTGTCATGCCAGAATTATTCCCTGGCTCTTGGTAATGAAGAGGCTCTTCAATTCTTCAAGACTCAGTGACACTGAAGCAACCTGTGAATATATTTGCTAAAGACCTTCAGAAAATCAAGTAAAAGCATTCTATATTGAGTTAGGATACACACACATTAGCACAATATTCTAGTTGGAATTAGTCCTTCTCTGAGTAGAAACTTCAGTAAGCAGTTGTGCCTTGACCACAGGCAACTCATCTTAAATTTCATTAACTTTTTTCCTAAGCTACTTTCTTAACTTTATTCAGAATGCCCCTTCAAATGCAGTTCTATCATTCACAGTGCAGCATTGTTTGTGTCGAGTCTTTGCAGCAGGGTTATCACTACAGGTTAATGGATTTGTGTTCTGAGAAGCCATGATTAGAATAGGTGACCTGTGTTCTGCATTATACAGTGAAAAACATATCTAGCAGCATGATTGCTATCAAGTGTCAAAAGAGATACTGAGAGCTGTGTATACAGACAGCCCTAAACTCAGATGGTTTTATTACTCCTAGGTATTGTGCAGTGGTTAAATTTGACATGTACAAATTGCTGAAGTGAAGATTTGCAAAGTAACAGTATATATCAATGCTAATGGCTTAGTTAAGAAAATGATGTGCAGGATTGCAAGCACAGCATGAATATGCATTTAAAATATTTGTGACACTTTAATGGACATTTTTATTAGCAGGGGTTATAACAATGGCAAAATTTGAAATTTTAGACAAGCAGTGAAGTTATTACAATAATTCCACAAAATTTAAAGAGATAAATTCTTACTGTTGGAGAAAACATTAAAATTAAGACCCTTGAAGTCCCCTCCCAACACAGCTATTGCAATAGAAAAATCAAAAACAAAGGAGTAAATTTTCTTGTCCCTTCTGTAAAATGTTTTAAGCACTGTTGAGTACAAAGTAGTAGAAAACTTAAGCTGTCATGGCTTTGCTCTTCCTCTTTATCATTACAATACATGAGCTGACATCAAGGAGAAAAACCACAGAAAACTCATTTAAACCTAAAGTGGACTACAGAGCTGCTTCCTATGCTAGCAGGGCATCAGAAGTGGTCATTAGGAAAGCATTTACTAGTAACTATAACATTAGAAGGAAAAAGTAGCACATTCAAGGGAGAAGGCAAACTAATCACCTAGTGAATACTAACTTCTGTCAGAAGAACCTGCACATATGATGCAGTCTTGGACTTTCAAGCTATTATGTATGCACAGCTACAGCCTTCCCTTCTTCAAAATTGGCCTTTTACACATCGACTCTTTTAACAAATACAGTGATACTGCATTATGACACTGAACCCAATCAGTTCTGAAATGTGCATCAATAAAAAAAGCTTGCAAGGAAAGACTTCAATGGACACATTCACAATTTAAGCACTTTCATAGCATTGTGCCTAGAAAGTCATTGACTTTCATAAGAGCTATACCTAGCATGTTTCCAGTTCCTGCAAAGGAAAGAATTCTTTCCAAGTTTTATGTTCAGTATGCTTGCAACAACCTTGCCTACGAGGAAGAGAGAATTCAGCCCATCTGCATCATGTTCATTCACAGGTATGGCTTAGAGAAGCCCAGATTTTGACAACTGTTTGTCCACTATTTCAACTGCTTGCAGGTAGGCATTGCTGCACTCCCCCAGAGTGGCAGTGATGATGTATTCCACGTAAACACCTTCTGTCTACACAGCTGAGCTGTAACAATGAGACTTAAAAATTCATGTTCCTTTTTTTCCTCCCCAATAATCAGCCCTGAATTGCCAAACCAGTTAGTTAAGCCAAATGTTTATTACACTTAAACAAAATTTAAAAAACCCCACACTGCTTCCCTTCAGAGGCAGCAATATATTTGCATCTGAACCAACTTGTCCTCAGGATATAACTTCATTGAGCATTTCCTCCTCATTTATTGTAGTAGCTTAATCTGCCTTAGCTCTTGCTACAGATTGTTTAAACTGTTCTCAGACAGATTTTTTTCTACCTAACACTTTCTACACTGGCTGTAATACTCCTTATATGACATGCTGTGCTAGGAGTTGCTGGTGATCATTTCCAGGGCTGTCACTGACATACTGTTTTCAGTAATACTCATAACAGCACTTCCCTTTAGAGGGAGCTGATCAAAAACTGCTAGAAAAGGTCCTTTATCCCTTGATAAAGGGATATAAAACAGATCCTTCTGTTAACAGGGAATTGGACTGGTGTCTTCATGCAGCACAACTGCCAGCTTTGAACCAAAACACCTGTTTATGATTTGCCAAGACAGTAACTCCTTGAAGCATCATCTCCCAAATTTTCCAATGTGAACCTCCTCTAAAATGAAATAATGATCTCTGGGATAATGACTCCAAAATAATAACCTCTGTGAAATACTGAAAGACTGAGCCATTAAGTAACTATCTTATCTTCTCCTGTTATCACATCAAGTAAATTGCCCTAAAGGCTCTATTTTCAAAACCTGGAATTTGTCACACCACTGGACAATGTGCTCACCATCACTTGCTCAATGGGATAGGACAATTCAGCCCATTCCACTCAAATAAGAACTTTCAGCATTCTGTTCCAAAAGTCATTACTCTCATTTCCGTAGCAAAGATGGGAAGTTCTGTCTACGGAAGAGGATCTTTCTTACTTACAACCACTCTGTTAAAAAAAAACCCAACAAATCAATGTGAGTGATGGAAAATAAAGGCATTTGGTGAACTGAAGCACCAACCATATCAAGCTTTTGATACCCAGACATCTCCAGGCTGAAAAGGCCCAAGATATCATTGACTATGAAATATGGATGATTTTAAAAAGTCCAGATGCTACAAATAAGCTGCTTTGGAAAAAGAAAGCAGTATTTTGAATGTCAAGAAATTAACTTAATGCAATGTGAAGTAGAACACACACTTATTTTTTCAGGAAAACATTCACAAACATTGCCTTTTTTAATAGGGCTTAGTGTATTTTGAAACCTACATAAGAAAAAAAAATACAAAGGACAGATTTGATTTTCAAAGGGTAATATCTTTGTCTTTTACCTCTAACAAAAAAATGGTTGTTCAGCTCTCTTTTAATTTTGGAGGGAATAAATTTGCAACTTATTAGATACTAAGGTCTGTTCTTGAAAGCAGAAGAGAAAAAGAATATTAAGAGAAGCTAAAATATGTCCAGTCCAAATAAATGCACTTTACTAAAAGTACAAATACCCTATGAGAAACCCTACACAACTTTGCTGATTTGAACCTGTATATGTATGCTCATTTTGAGCTTTTCTTCTTTTAACAATGGTAAGTGCCATTTAAGTTAAAATCATATCTGAAAGTGTTTCTATTCCTGAGCAATAACCAGCAGGAACATATTCCTGTGCATTTTTAATTTTTCTGGCACAAGAAGTACTCTCACATCTGTTAGGACTGATTTGGAATCACTACTCTTGGAAGACAGATTCTTTTATTTATTTCTTGAACACCATTCCCTGAAGAGTTAGAGAGGCTTCAGAGACACAAATGGGGCAACCCAGCAAAACCCCAACCCGTGCCAAGGGACAGGGGGAAGTAGTTTTAACACCACAGTGCAATCTCCTGAGCCCAGGGAACTGTAGCCAGCCTGGGGACTTTTACTGATTACAGTCCAAGGCAGCTTTTTAATTTCTTTCCTGGAAGCCACTGCTACACATTTAACAGTCACAATGGAGCTACCTGTAGATTTCTATATCTTGCTAAGAAACACTCACTAGGAGAGTAGGATGGAATTACAGCAAAGGAAATACATGTGCAATTCCTGGTTCTGCCACCTGAGTCTGCATGACCTTGATCAAGTTACTTAAGTTCTCTGTAACTCTTGGCCCTGAGCAATTAATGAAAACAGTAACATTTCTAACATCACAGGGTGTGGATTTTAGGCAATGCTAAAATGTAAGTAGGAAAACTTAAAGGACTGTGGTTCCAAAGGCAAAGTGAATAAGCCAGAAGCGGCAAAATCTCTAAGGATAAGGATAAATGGTGGCATTGCTAGCTACCTGTAGAACACAGGAACTTTTCCTAAGTATAAAGACTTTTGAGAAAAATGTCAGGTTCCTATGGACTTAAGGGAAAAGAACACTGAAGCAGAGAATTTTAAAGCTCATATACTTTTGGATTTAGACAATTTCTAGATCTCATTCCGACACACTATGATATAAACCTCTAAACCATTTAGGTTTCTAGATGGCAGAAAAATTATTTGGTTAATTAGTTCTTGCCCTGCAGAATCTGCACTCATAAGAAGCAACTGATGGATTTTATTGTGGTAATTGATTTGACTCAAGTAAGTTAAGCCTTCTTTTTTTTTCCCTTAGTACAAGGATGACTGTGCAATGCAGAATATTAGGGATATGAAGCTATTTTAGCTGTACATGCAGTATTCATGTGCAATTGAATATCTTCCCATACGTATATATATAAGCACAGAGCAGCAATTGCTGCTGCTGCCCATGGTAGCACTGGAGAAAGCCAGGACTGAAGATTTATGTTCTTTAAATATTTGCTTAATTCTCTTGAACAGAGACTTTTTTCCATTATTCACCTTGATGATTTACAATAAAAGTGATACTACCTCTGCACTTTGAGTTAGTGAATGTTATAAATAGTTTATAGAGCTTAAGAATGGCTGCTCCCTTCGAGCCAACAAAGAATGAATGTTAACACTGGTGTGAGATCACAGTCAATGTCCAGAGCCATTACTTCATGCAGGTAAGAATTCCAAACTCACTTCACTAGCACTTAGTTTTATTCTGGTGTGAAGTTGCTGGCTTTATTTTAATCTAAGAACAAAAAGGTCTATTTCCACTGCATAGCCCTGCAAGGAGAACACATAAAAAGTCACACATGTTCAGTGTGAGATAGTGTTTGTGTCTTAAGCCATGACACCTGCATGATGTGTTATCTATTGATGTGACTCCTGGCACCAGTGGCTCTCCTCGAGCCAGGACCAGCTCTGATGTGCCACCTTCCTGCAGATGAAAGCCAAAGCTTGCCAGGGCCAGGAGCTTTCCCTTCACTCCTGGGAGCTGGACAAGGTGACACTGAGACTTCCAAAAGGCTGCCGAGGACAGAGGAAGGAACGGTAGAAACTGCTGTGCTGGAAAATTGCACTGCAACAGAATAAATCATAGGAGAGCCACAGGAGTTGCATTTTTCTCCTTCCCTTTTTTGCTAAGAGAATGAGACAGAGCTTGGCCCAGGAGACAAACTCCAGACAGACTCCTCTATCTAAATATGAAGACTCTAAAAGGTAAAAATAACTCCATTGTTTTAAGATGTGAGAAGTTTGTGTTTTCTCTTTGAAACTGACTTTATTTGTTTGGAGACAGTCTTCCCAACTGTGTTTGAAACTAATACTCAACACAGAACTATTTATACTTCTCTAAATCCTTGGGTTACAATGCCCATTTCCTTTTTGAACTACCTCCACTGCAAAAGGAACATTGCACAAAGAATTCTTCCTCAGGAAAAGCAAATCAGCAAGCACAAAAGATGCTACCTTTGCAAAAAATGCAGCATTCAGATACAAGATTATAATTAGGTTTCTATTCCAAGTATGTCAATGCACAGTTAACCTTAGATGACTGTGCATAAACCTTTTAATTAGCATGTTATCTTTGGAGCAATTAATATCTTGTACCTCATATGTTATCTTCAAATTAAAACTTTCACTAGCTCAGCATTATTAATTAATCATTGTGAATCTGGGATGAAATAGACATCACTCAAGAGAACGTCAGTGTTTTTAGAATGTCACAACCACTGACATTTCAGAACAATTATTTAGCTGTCTTCCAACAGCACAAGGCTATTGCCTTTAGCTTTCACTGTCTTCATAGAACATACATAAACCCATGACATACATAAATTACATAAATTGTTTTACATCTCCAAACAAATTTTATTGCTGCATTATACAAAATATCTAACTATTGCAGTCAGGAGAAATTTTAGTTAAAAATACAAAAGTACATTTTTTAAAATCCTTAATAATCCCTTCAATACAATCACAAATCTTCCCCTCTATCAGGGCCTGTAGTAGAGCATATAGCCAGCAGCAACAATTTAAAGTAAGAAGCAATATGACTATTTGACCCTGAAGATACCAATATAGATGAAGATCTTCTATAAGGCACCATGCCAACCTGATTTACTGTGATGAATTAATAAAAGCCTAATAGCTTGTCTCTATATGTTTGATTTGAGACATTAAAAGAGGAAATAATTTCCAAAGATGAGTGTCCTTATAAAAGAGTTTAAACCCTGGAATATTTAAAATTTTTTGTATCACATATCAGATTTAATAAAAGTAAATACAAACCAGTGTAATGTGGCAACCTTTCATTAACAAATAAAGCTATCTTTTATAAAAATTAACTTCCTGTGCTTAAGATAGAAACTGTCTTATGTCTGTTTATAAGCATACAAATCTATACGGCACCCAAGGAAATTAGTATATTTTGAAGAAAACACAACAGGAATCAATTGCAAAACGTGTTTTCTTTAATTGGCTTAGACAATGAAGAGCATGACCTATAAATATTTAACAGACGAGATGAACATTTTCTTAGGGCTGCATCACATCTGATTCCCCATTTTCTATCACAATTTCTTGACTCCATAGAGACTTAAACGTGAAAATTTTCCACAGAAATAAACGTTCTGAGTCAAAACGCCTGTGGACTCAAGAAAAAGAATTTGCTCCTACTTCTTACACCTTTATTCTCCTATAACCACAAATGGAAACAAAAATCTCAGTAGTGTCAAAAGACACCTCACTGTTGTGAACTATAATTATACAGGGCTGTGGTGAAACCTGCTGATGCACACCATATACACATATATATCTCATCTATGCCAAAATATATGAAGCACAGTTATAATATGCACTAAAGTGTAGAAATGCCTGCAGAGCCCAACACTAGAGACAGGAACTGAGCTTCAGAGCACTACCAGGAGGTGCCTATGTACCATCATCATCATCACCATCTCTACTTTCACAGAACAAGCCAGTGAGGGACAGGCACCACAAACACTGCCCAAGGTCACACAGCCATGTGGTAACTGAAATGCATTGGAACCCAAATGCCCTGACTTTTATTTTAACAAACACACAGTGTTTCTTCTCCTATAGTAAAGGACAGAAGGAGAACATGTGTTATTTTAAGAGAATACACTTCCTAGCTTGAAGTAATCAAGTTTCGTGAGTTTACTTAGAAAAATCTTGAACTCCATTTGGAAACATAGGATGAAAGAAGAACAGGACAAAAGAGTAATAAAAGAATTACCATGAATTTGATAAGGATTGAGCTAGATTTATATCACATCCACATCAGTGTGAATAAGTGATTTTTTTTTTTAAAGATACAGTTGTTCAAGCATAAAGACTTACAAAAAGTTTTACCAAAATTAATCTTTTAAATTTCTTACCAAGAAACTACACAGCTTTCACTAGATGTTCATAATAAAATGCAGAAGAATTCTGATGGTAGTAGTTTTAAATCAAATTTAATCTCTATCTAAATGCATTTTCTTTTAAAAAGTCACTGTCTTAACACAATAAGCCCTGAGAAATACATTTCCTGCTGAAATTACTCTGTATCTTTCATGCCACAGGGAGAAATGGAAGCAGAATAGTCCAAATGAAGTTCTATTCACTTAAACCATTGCTAGCAAAGCTCAGAGCCCGAAGGTCACTTTAGTGCTGCATCACACCTATGCACATCCAGAACTGTCTGTTTGGATACTGCTGACTTTCAAACATCCCTAACCCATAAAAATCAGGATAATGGCTTATTACAAACTACTACAGTACAAAGACTACAGATTTTCAACTACTGCTTCAAAAGCAAACCTATTTTAGACTGAATTAATCAGTACAGAAGACTGATGGACAACAAGGTAGCAAACTCCACAGTTAACTGAAGGAACCAGAGGGGCATAAAAGAAACCTCTTTTGTGGCCTTCCAAAGGAAATTTGTTTGGAAGAACCAAACCACGAAAGACCCAAGCCCCCTGCCTGCTGTATTTCTGAGAGCAGTGCACAACCTCCCCATGACCCACAACCTAGAATGCATTCCACCAAATTCTCGGGTCTTTGGCCATAAACAGGAATCTTTTTCACAGTAGCAGTAAAGATAGATAGAGTATTTGGTTTTGCCCTCATACCTACCCACTGATGGTTGGTTTGTCTTTTTTCAGTGTTTTAGTGAGAAAAATCACCACTTTTACATGTCTCAGGCTTTGAAATTTCAAAGAATTTTATCACAAAAAACCAGGAGCTTCATCAGAACCAAAGCTATACCAGAAGTTACTCCTTTTCCTGGCACACCTATCAACTTTTCAATTCCCAGCCTAGTAAAATTATCACATACAATAATTTAAATCTAATCTTAAACAAACCAATGCTGAACTCTGGATGAATTAAAGACATGATAGAATATATTTTAATTTTATTTTTTCTTTATTTAATCTGCAACCATTATTCTGTATTTTCCTTTCCAAGGACATGATGACTCTGATTGCAAAAAGAAATTTACAGAACTTTGTAACAAACAGTTTTCAATTACCTTTAAAAAATCTTTGGTATAAATGTGAATAGCTGCTTATGCAGATGAAGAGCATTAAATAATGAATTTAATGCTACTGAGCAAATGTCATTAACATTTTTTGAAGACTGGATGAACATTAGCTTTGTTGGTAAATGACATTTTGAATATTTAGGGTTTTATAAGGGTGGTTCACTTCTTTATACAGCAACAAATCTTCAGACAGTACTTGTGTCTGGTTGTGGAAAACTACAATTGATATCTTTTCCATATATACTTAACCTCCTACAGATTTATTTGATTCTCAATAATTACTATTCTCTGGTAAGAGGCATATGTTATTACAGCACACTGCACTCCCACAAGCTGTCCACTCAGTGTATTTTAATAAATCTCTGCCAAAGCTGTATAAATTTGATCCTGTTTAAATTTAATAAGGATCAGAATATATCAAAGCACAGATTCCCATGAGAGAAATAGATATTTTGCATAGTTATTGAGTGCCCTATTCATAAATACAATGTGTAAGACCTAGACCATCAACCTTGAATTAAAAAGAAAAAGAGATTAATGTGTGCAAAGCCAGCTACTTCTTAAATAACTAGTGAAATTAGTGTTTAATAAAACATTTTCCCCATACAACTGTTAAAGACTGCAGCACTGCCACAGTTTTACTATTATGATTCTAATACGTAATGATTGAATTTCTGCAGTATAGAAATACCTTCTCAAGGACCTTTTACAGTTCTTCCATTGAAGACTTACCTCCATCAGGACACAGATTCCTAAACATGTCACCAAAGGCTCCTCTTTGGGGCTGTGCTTCCCCCTTTTCTATTCCTTAGGATCAGTGCCTTAGGCAGGAAGCAGAGCAGCCACCAACAGCCACAGCTATTGCAGAACCTGAACTACTTTAGGACAATGAGGGGCATAAACATGTATTTGACATCCACTCCCCTCCTTTTTCTGGAAGGATGTCTAGAGGAAGAAATTCTCAATGCTCTATTAATTCTAGGTAAATTTTGCTGGTTTTATGTAATAGCCTACAAAATTTTATGTTTTATTAGGTAGCTCATGTTTCAGAGCCCGCTGTGCCAAAATACCAGGTCACATAACTGTACAAACAGATGCTGATTTAGCATCTGATGAAGAATTTTGAAGATCACAATAGCATGTATTCCCAATACAAATTCATTTATGTAACTAGTTCTTCAGATTCCAATATTTTCTTTGTTTTTGTTTTAAAGAAAAAACTGTTGGCATGTAAGCAGAAAAAAAACCCCGGACACCTAAACCAGATTTTCACTAACACATGTAGAGACCACACCTGACAGCTGCTAGTCACAGAAAGAATTCAACAGTCATCCACTGGGAAATTGCCTTCCTCATCATCAGTTTCAATTAGCAACTATACATACAACCTACCACTTCCAAAACAGCTCCACTTTCTTTTACCACCTTTGGTGTTTACATGCTCATAGGTATGGGAAGGAAATTAGACTGTATTTATCCTGAATTAAAATTCATATTTTCAGAGTAAGAGCATGAAAGTCAAAAGACAAATCATTTTACATGGAGTAGAGCCCTTTCCCAAGGGGGAAAAAAAATGTACTAAATCAATTTGCCATTGTTTTATAAGTCAGCTACTAAGAATGAAATTACAGACGGCTGAAATTAATGTGAGTTTTGCCATTGACTTCAATGAGCCAAAGATGTCATCCTTAGTGTTTTACTGTACACAGAAGCCTGATGTCAGAATTGGTACAGCTTTATGAAGTACATTACAACATAATTCAATCCATCAAAGTGAAGACAATCATACCATCACTCAATCACTGGTTTCATTCACATCTATGGTAAGATTCATTCTTGTTTTGCTTTTCCCTTACCATCATATAAGTGTTGGAGCTGGGAAACACCTCAGCCATGTTTGTCAGCAATATTCCTTTATCCACTGCCATTGTTATGGTGAAGGTGCAGGTATAAAAATTAAGTTAAAAATTCAAACTATATCAACCGAAATGTGTGGAAGGCACCACACAGGCAACATAGTTTTGCCAGAATATTGCCATCAAAATCATAGCACTTAAAACACACTTACTTTGAATTAAGATCAAACAATATCATGATATAACTATTGATCCTGGGTAAGCACATGGCTAGGCCTTTTACGTGACATCTGTAGCACAGGTTACAATATGTCTTTGTTTCCAAGAACTTTTGAAAATTTTGGGAAATACTGTTAGTTCTATTCATTTAAACATTCAGTGTTTAAGCACAAAGATGCTGAGTTAAGAGTATGGTGACTTGATTTCCTTACTTTTACAGGTTTGGGTCTTTCAACTTTAATGTTATTTCAACAAAGGGCCTTGTGTTTATTATGGAGATATTCTGTTGTATTTCCCTTTTCTCAGTTCATGAAATTTTCAATATAACCAGAAAAAACAGAGCTCAAATTCTTATTTTGAAAACCATATTGTCATTTTTATTCAGCCTGTATTTTAATATAGCATCAATATTTAACTACTTCATTAAATGAAGTGTGACTTTTATAGTGAAAATGTCAGTCTTTGCAGTTCATTAAATTCATTTAAAGTATAGCTGCTTGATTTTTTTTTCCTGAAGGAATAAAGGACTATTAAATGAAGGCATAAACTTAGCATTAGAATGTGCTTTTTTCTTCAAATTAACATTCAAGATTTGTAACAGTCTTTACAAATTTAAGAGATTGTTTGTATCCTTTAGCATTATCCTTATTGTTATAATAGATGTCACTTTTATAGCACACACAACTGTTTAGCACAGTTGGATATGACCAGTAGGATGTCACAGAGGATATTAACACGTCACATGCTATTATGAATCAGTAGAATCCTTCAAGTAATATTAAAAATACATTATTTTTAACTGTGGCATCTGGAAAAATAAACTGTATATGATGTAAAATGTAATAACTCTTGGAATCCAACAGGGTTTATGAGTTCTCTTTTTCTGTTTCATAAAACATTCTCTGATGAGCATCCTTTTTCTTTCAAGGAGGGTTTCTATTAACTAATACAAAAGAACACACGGAAAGCACCATTTCCACAAAGGCAGCACCATGTTTCTGCCATATGTAAGAAGTCCTGGTCCATATTCTCTGGGATAGGTGACTTCTGTGACTAATGCCTCTAAAACTGGAAAACCTAATTACTTCTGATTAATAAATTGATGTGATTATAAAATATTTTAATAAGAATTAAAAAGTGTCTTTGTAATGTACTAAGATGTAAAGACGGTGATGCTTTCTTTTCAACCTACTACTCCTTTCAATGTTTGGAGCAGGTGTTAACAACAGTGAAATCTTGGGGTTTGGAAGACAATCATGAGTTATTTTCCATTTTAGTGTTTAGGTCCTGTCCTTTCCTGCCCAACAAAGCAATTTGATTAGGCCATTCTCTTGTAGTGATGATCTGAATCACTACCATGATGATTCTCACACTTCCTATTCTCAGACTGCACTAAGTAGTCAAGGCTTAATTTATTACAACACAGATGGTCATTGGGGGACGGGTTTGGGCATGTGACATTTCAAAGGGCTGCATTTTCATTAGTGTAACATCCATCCTCTGAAAATCCTTTTCTACTGTCTTAAATGTAGAATCCAAAACATCCTAAAAGACATGAACATTTTGGGTACCATTGCATACCACAAAGATTTAGGTCGGAACTAGGACTTTGAAAAGTATCAAATTATTCAATATATGATTTTAAAGTTCACCACACTCCCCATTCCTCTCACACATGGGCACTTTTCTCAGTTCATGTAACCAGCAAATAGTATTAAACTGCAGAGGAAAAAGAAATGTAGAATGCAGTAATCAACATCTGCTAAAGTTAAAAGCTTCCTTCAAAAACCTTCTTCCAAGAATGCTATACACAATAAAGTTTTATTTTCTAGGAAAAACTACTTTACATCTCCAAATTTGTGCTGTTACTGTGATTTGTTTTTCTATGTGTCTAAAGCAACAGGGCTTCTAGGAAATTCTGATGTTTGAACTACCTTCCTTTGGATGTATTTCTCTAAAGAGTACAATAGAGAATAAAAATTGAATTATCATCTGGATGAAATTCTGAACAAGGAGAGAAGAAACTCTAAAACTTAATTATAGAAGCAACAGCCAGGTCACATATATGAAAAGCTAATGGGTACCAGTGACACCCACTCCAGATTGGGGTTTCAAATAAAGTCTTTACACACTTATTTTCTACACTGTAACAACTGCCAATCCAAACTGATGGGCTCCATTTTAGAAATCCCTTACAAAAATCGTTTGGTTTAGGATGTCATGAGTTAGAATGCATCTACAAAGGCAGAGGGATCCAGACAGCTGTATTAAATCACCATGGTCCAGACAGGTCACAGTGACCAGCTCACTCCCACTTGAGAGCAAACTCCTGCCCAGCAGAGCAGAGATGGTTATCCTGGATGTGAAACAAGTGCTCCATTCTCCCACTGCAGGAGCCTGCCAGGCAAAGGCTGAGGCAATGCCACTCTTCCAGAACTGTTTTTCTACAACACTGCAAGCAGGGTCAAATTGATCTTTGCTGCCTATTCACCTTGTACAACCCTAGAGTCATTCATGTCGGAAACAACATCAGGAGATCTCTAAATCCAACCTCTGTTCAAGTGCAGGCCACACCAAATTGAGGAACTTCTTGCTTGGAGCTTTTCTTCAGTCAGGTCTTAAAAACTATCAAGGATTTTGGGCAACCTCCTCCAATACTCTATTACCCTCAAAATGATTTTTTTTCTCTTTACATCGAGTCTGAAACTCTCATTTCAGTTTGTGCCTGCTACCTCTCAACCTCCAACTGTGAATCCTTGTGCAGAGCCTGGCTCCATCTCCTCAGAGGTATTGGGGATGCTGTCAAGTCCCCTAAAGCTTTCCCTTCCCAGGCTGGTCAAGTCCTGCTCCCTGAGCCTCTGATCACAGGACAAGCGTGTCAGGTACTGACCATTGTGCAGGCTCTCACTCCAGGTTTTATGTTTCAGTCCACCAGGATCTGCATCCCTGGTCCTTGCCAAGGGATGTGCTTCCCTGCCAGTCAGACCCCAGCCCATACCTCCCAAATCAGTACACCATAAACAGTGTTTGATACATTAGACCAAGGATAAATGCATTGTAATCGAGTTTCAGGGGTCTGGGATGCTACAAAATCCTCATGCATTCCCTTTTCTAAAGTCTACTTCACAAGAAAAATAATGGGTTTTTAAATTTTTTTTCATCCAGACGAAATAGTTCATTACCCATTCTGATGCACAAGCATAAACAAAATCCCATTGTTAGTACTTAGCAGCCAAAACAGGAAGAATAAATATTTTGGACAACTGAGGTTTTGAAGAAAACTTTTAATAAGCTATAGTCACCTGCTTCAAAGTTTAACTTTCAACTATTTCAACCCACTCTTCAAAAAAAGACAAAGCTAGAATCTTCTTGAAAAAAATTCTCTACTGGTTTTCAATCACACTTTTACAACACAAAATTAATATACCTGTCCTGGAACATATTAAGAAATAGCAGCGATGAAATTTGGCAACAAGGTTTTTGCAACTAAACTGCCTTATAACCAAGCAGCAGATCTTCACAGTACATTTCAGATCTCACTAATTCCCACAAAATCATGCTGCAAATGCAAATAATCAGATATATAAACATAAGGCTATCAGTGCTCAGAAGGAGCCATCTAATTCTTAAAACCTCAGAACTAGCAGATACTTACTCTTGTTAAAATTTTTCTGAACTTCTGAGATTAAAGATTGAGTCTGAAACTTAAAACCAGTTCAGCCAAATGAACACTTCCAAAAACATCAGCGTGCCACATCCAGTGCTATGAATGAGAGGCTTTCAAAGAGATCTGTGATCTACCAGGTCTTTGACTCTGTGCCACACACTTGGGCCATCTCTGTGGTAAACAATAACTAAACTGATTCCACTCCAGTTGAAGAATACTCAAGATACTGTTTGCTGACATACAACTTCTGCAGTTTTACCGTTATTTCAAAGAAAATTACTTGGATGAAGTCTCAATTTTATATACTCCAACCAGAGGACCATTTCAAGAAGCCAACAGATAATCGTTGTTTAAGATGAAAAAATATACCACCTACATTTTTCTATCATATAACAGGCCTGGAAAAGGAAATACATGGAAAAAAAATCATAACATCAATTATGATAATATCAAGATGAGATATTAATAATAATGATGGTAATAGAGGACAGTAGAAATTTCCCTAAAAGAGTAGGTAAGTTATGCTGTTATTATTTTTACACTGAACTGAAAATATATACAAATGAACACCACAGGATAAAATACAAAACATATTTCCTGGGAATGCTGTGTTCTCGAAATCTTATCTGGCAGTTATCAGTTAGCAGGGCATGGAGGTGATTCCTGGATGTGCACTTGCAAAACTCCCACATCAAGACAAACTATCTAATGATTTAATACCACACTTTCTAGAGACTGTCAAGGTTCCAGATGTGGATTGTTCCACCACCTCTTTCAGATGCATAAAGGCCTTTCCCTTCGTCCTCCCCATCACCAAGGAAAAGCTCACCACTTCTGAAGGAAGAACTAAACAAAACAGTCTCTCCACATGCACTAAGAGATAAAAGATAACGACCCACCATCTATAAATCTCATTTCTAATTGTTTTCCACTATAAAATTAGACTTTGGACATGAATTTTCTTTACTAGCTGTTATGCAATACTCCAAAATTGTTATTAAGTGTGTAAGTAACCATCACATCTGTGGCTGCCTTGTCCAGAGTCTTACAGACTCACTCTAAGACTCACAGAGTGCATAACACAAATTCAATATCACATATTTAGGAATGTAAAGATGAAACCTAAAAGAACAACACTAAACAAGAATAAAAGTACAGCCAATCCCATGGCCTGGGTTTCACCCAACCACATGACATTTAGCATCAACTCTGAGCCTTAAAACTGTCCCCTGCTCCTTCCCTATACAAAGGCTGCCTCAGCAGCTCAGCCCTCTGGAGAGAAAGGTTTTCTTCTCATTCTCAGTCTAAGCTCATGGCCAGTGTTTGCACAGCCACACTTGGAACAACACTTTTCTTTCTCACCCCGCTCTATCCATGATTACTGTTAGGCCATAGATACTTCAGGTCTCTTATGTCTTCTTTTCTTGAGAAAAATAAATTCTCCAATATAAGGTACTTACAGCAGAAAACCCAAACTTTTCTGCCAGACCTGCAATTTTATGTGCCAGTTCTTTCACGTTTCAGACATGAAGATTATCTACACCTTCACAGCTGAATGCAGCATTTTCCTTCATTTTTGTCTGGTATCTAAGCCAGAGAAAACATAATCATTCATTCATTCATTTAGTGAAAGTACAGACAAAACCAGTGAGGCCAATGTGCTGCTTCTGGTAAGGACGAGAGGCCCAGCAGAACTGGTGTTTTCCACCAGCCAGAGTCAACACTTGCCAACACTACAGCCTGTCCTCACAGAACGTAGCATCAGCAGCACTGATTCCTTTGTCTTGTCAGCAGGTACAAAGAACTGGCTTTATCCTTTTCGGAAATGAATGGTTCAGTGCCCAAGAAACTACTATTTCAAAATACACCCTCTGAGCTGGATTTTTCCCAGCAAGTTTATGAAGCTCAACTCAAAAGCAGATATAACTCTCTTGTTCAAAGAGAGTATATTCCTATGTGCGAGAGCAGGATTGCACCCTTTCCTTTTGAGTCCACAGAAGATTTTCTTACAAAGCAAAGATGAGAAAGAAAAAGCTGAATATGTTTTAAGTCAGCTCTTACATGAAGTTCAGTTTGTTTGTCTCATTGATTGATTATTTTTTAAAGATAAACATAAATCATCTTCACAGGAAAAACTTCAGTAGCTGGGATCAATAAGCAACTGGTCTTGCTCTAGATTCATCATCTAAAATCTTCTTATTTCTTATTTCTGCATTTAAAGATCCCTGGCTACTAGAGTTTTGGGAAAAAAGGCTGCAGATAGGAGCTCCTCTGCTTGGGTGCCATAAAAAACCAAATGGAGAAGCAAAGATGAACCTGTCTCTTTCTTTTGATCAAATCAGAACCAAATATCAGTTCTTTAAAATGCAAGGGAAATGTTTAAATGGGAATAACATGTATTTTCACCCCCTTCTACCCCTGCTTCTTGCCACCAAAAGAAAGAAGTTTAGGAACTTAGAGAGACTGAAAACACTTGATCTTCAAATTATAAATATTTATCAGTGTTACCAAGCCACCATTCCCTGTTCCTCCTCAAGGTGTTTCACATCCATTTCTCTATCCTGTTAAATCAACAAATGGCCATTTCCTTTGGCAACAGAGAATGCAAAGACGGCTTCCTACCACAGAAGTGGGGAAAATGAAGTAAAACTCTTAAGAATTAGCAAAATAAGGAAAATCGGAAAAAAATATTATTAAAAAGAAGTAGAAGATCAAAGATTTCTCAGTGTCAAAATTCTGTGTCAGATTTGTGGTACATTGGTTGTACTCACTGTAGCTGCAAAGTATCAATCTGATTTCATGAGCCTGAAGGTCCAGAAAAACTTTCCTCCATGGATATTGTTCCTTCTTTTACTTTCACATTTATTTTAAAAGAAAAAGGGTTACATCTGGGGGAGCAGAAAGGAAAATGTATCCTTGATATCAGGTCTCACCCACGCAGAGAATAAATGAAACTCAGAACATCTACAAATGCTTTATTTAACCTGAAATTATATGGATAGATACTTATACTATTATGATTTCTAGACTTTATTCTTTCATATGCATTTAAAATACTCTATTGACGTCACGGTATTTTAATGGAGCCCTTTTTGAGTCACAGAAACACTGAGAATGAGGCATAACAACAGCATTCACCTGCAGTTAGTCATAATGAATCAAGCTTTTTATCACTGTCTCTCACTTATGCTTCATGATGGAATAACCTTAAAAACTTCTATTTAGAAATAATTCTCCATAAACACACAAATAACACGGAATATGATGCAGAGTGCATTATACTGGAACTCAGTTAATTAGCAATCCTAAAGTTACAAGCAATGATAAGGAGCCCATGATCTCCAAAGAAGATGTTTGTATCCTAATGTAGGTATTCTGTGCAGCAGCAAAGGGCCCCTCCCCACACTTTCCAAGCAGTGGAACCTTGTTAGAACTGGTGCAGACCAATACACATTGTCTGAGCTTTAAAAATGTGTGACTGTCCAAGAGTCACGTTTTCGATTTCACATTTATTACTTACATGTATTACAAGTAATAGCTGCCAATTTTCTTTACAAAACCCAACACAAACCTCAAAAAAAACTCAACAAACCAAGCCCTTTAATATGTTATCAAGTGAAGAATCAGGATTCTTTTCTGGTATGTAAACTCTCTACCAGACTATTAACAGAAGGGCAAATTCTGAGACCTTCCTTGAAAAATTGCTATTTACTAGACAAGAATAAGGGAGATAGGCAGCATACTCCTATGATATGTTATCACCAGCAATATATTTGTGCTGATAGAAGTCAATGCCAGTCTTCACCATCCCTACTCAAACACTTTCTAGCAGAGAAGACAGAAAAAGGCTGCTATCCTATCACAAGTTGTTTGCCAACTAAATTTAGAAAAACAGTTTTCTACTTAAACTGGGCAAGCTATAGCTGCAGATTGAGGCAAAATAAACACAGAAGCTCACAGTACCATTCTAGAACTGTTTTTTGTGAAGAATTACAGGTAGAAGAGCAAGATTGATCTCTAAACTGCACACTGGACGTACCACACATCTGTGTATGCACAACACTGAAGTGCTGTTTGTTTGCCTGCTTGAGTAGGCATTTAATGTGCATATTTTCCTTTCATTCGATCTCTGATTAATCACTCTGAGTCACATTTAGCCCTAGCCTGTCTTTCACCTCATTCAGTCACAGCTGCACACACGCTGAGATTCTGTCCCAATTGTGGGTGGCTCCAAGAAGGTCAGGTTTTTGGTACGTGCCATCAGCCAGCGAGCCCAAGCCAGAGCAGGCAGCAGAGCCACGGGGACATGAGAAAGCCACCCAAGGAATGTGCTGAAGCAGAGCACGCTCCAAGAGTCCTCTCCCAGCAAAGGCACCCACAAAGCTGATTCCACAAAGAGATCTCAGAACACATCGTCTCCATAGGGCGGGACTGGGCGAGCAGGGGGCACTGAACCAGCACTGGAGCCAGCAGAGCACTGGGACAGCTGAGTCAGGGAGTGCTGCAAACACACCCAGGTGAGACAGCCCTGAGAACCCAGACTGCACACACGGATGGCTTGTCACATCCTCGGAACAACAATTACAAGAAGCCACACAACACCCAATGCACCTTATAAGCATCATCCAAGAGCCCAGCTTAGATGAAGGCATGAGAATGAAACAAAGGCACTTCTGCTCTGTCAGGTAGATCTCTATCATGGAAGCAGTGATGCAAGCCACTGTTTAGGAAGCCTGGCTGCCCTGTGCAACATAACATCTGATTTACCACTCCACATGCTCTCCTTGGGTCTCAGCTGCACCACCACGGGAGCATAAAGATAGCTCTAAGTAGGTTTTAAAAATGTCATGAGGAAAGGACAGCAGAAGCATCTGTTAAATCCTTTTATTTAATAATATCCTGAAATTGCAAATTATTTGGCAGGACAAAATAAATTGTTACAAATTACTTTGTCTTATCACTTGAAATACAGCTATTGGACACTCTCATAAAACCACAAGCAAAAAGTCACATAGGCATAAACATACTATTTACTCTCATGATTGCTTTGCAGTGCAAATCTATACTAAGCTCTTGTGTTTGCACCTTACAGGGTATTTACATCTGTGATTTGTCCAGTTTAGTTTTGAGACCAGTCTTGTTTTTACTTATGGTTCTGCTGTGAAAAAGAGCAGAGAATGCATCATAAAATTCTGTTTATTTTACCACATGTATAGAATAGGCTTTTTTCTAATGTAAAATATACTACATATTTCAGACTGTATCAAGCAAAACAACAGGAGAAAAAAAAAAACATGTTGGGTTGTGGTAGGAAACCACAAATACCAAGTTTTTTGCTACAACAGATCAATAGCACAATATCCCCATATTTACATGGCCACCTATTTCATTTCAGCCACATGCTTATCAGGTACCCACAAAAGTAACAACATTAACCTCCTAAGCAAACAAAATGATTATTTTTCCATGCTTAATAAAATTCTTTTTTATTTAAAGAAAGTAAATAGTGGATTGCTAATCCTTTATCAGGTAAACAGTTTATTGATAAAAGTACAGGTTAACAAAAGAATTTTATTAATAACAAATACTGAAATACAGTATCCCAAACCATTCAAAAAATCAACTATTTGTATAAGCCTTACAACCATAAAGGGAGTAGCATAAAAAGAACAGCAGATAAATATGATCTGCTCTGAAAATAAGCTACTCCAACATTCAGCAATTGATTTCTGCATGGTTTTAACACCATTTTCATATCAAAATTAGACAGTTAATCAATATTGAGGTGTTTGAATATGTCCTGAACCTACAAACTTTTATATAATTCAGTGACTTTGAATACAGGAGTTGTCCCATTGGGATAGAAAGGATGATTCATAAAGCTCATGTTGTTTCCTTGCAAAAAACCACAAAAAACCCACAACAACAACAAAAACAAACAAAGCCTCATCCCAAAACAAACAAAAAAAAATGCTCCTTTATTAATTTGGATGTATAAAACTATTTAGATTTTAGGACCCTATCTAATGTCTCTCAAATTAATTGTTTAGAGAATTAAAATATAAACAATGACCACTGAGAATGCCAAACACAGCAGAGTTTCTCACCAAATGGAGAGGTGAAGACACCTCGCCTCAAGTGACCAAAATCATCAGCATGTACACACCATTTTCCACAAATCCTATCAATACTGGTAATTTTATGTTTGCAACCTTTTGTTAGGTTGCCCAGTTGATCAGAATTCTTCAGAATATTCAATGTAAATGAAGGAAAATTCAAATGAAAATGTATCTGTCTGAGAAATGTTCTGCTTTAACATAATGATTTAACATAACCATCAATTACATACTTGGTAAAGCTGATGAGAAAAGTGAGGAGGTCCCTGTGCTCTCACCCCAGCCAGTAGCTGAGACCCCTGATCCCTGATTTCAGAGGTTGCCAATTCAAATCCTGGCATTTCACCCCAACACACCCTTTGTTTTTTACTTTTGTCACAACCCACTCTTTTCCATGTTAGTCTTGGCTCTCACAAGCTTTTGGCCAGGAATGATAATATATGGCTGTAGTGACCCAGACAGTAAGAAGGGCTATTACTTTGAAACAGTGAAAATAAAACACTGAATTGATAAAAATTTCTCCCATGAAATACCAAGGTCAGGCCTGATCTAATGCACATACAAGTAAGTGAAAGGTGCCCACACTGAATGACTCTTCTGTGAATGTAAAAAACGCTTCACTACAAGGGATACTTTCAACTTCCAGTTTTTGAGAATGGATTGCTTTTCTTTTCCCTCTTGATAGGGAGCTTTTCAACAAAATGTGGCTGCTGGGCAAACTAGTCATGCAGGAATAAACTGCAAACACTGATGCCAAGAGCTGGAACATGAACTGTACAAACTGAAAACTAGATTAATTGTTTGCTTAAAACAGTTTTCATTTTCAGTTATCAACTAACATTGTCCAGTTTCAGTAGCACACCTTTGCCAGCACAATTCAGTCTGCAGCACTGGTCAATCATACTTCCAGCACTCTGCTCATAAGGCTCAGTTATTTTTAATGTGATGAAAATGGTGTTTTCAGCTATTCTGCCCATTACCATGAAGTGAATGAAGAAGTTCACGAAAACATCTGTTTGGATATTCAAGGTACCTGTGGCAGAAACAGCTGTGTAATGACAGTCTCCCCTTTTGGTTTTAGTATTTCAGCTGCCCTGTATAATGCCTGTGAAACAACTCATTGTTTCAGGTATAAACAGAGAGAATACATTCAAAACAGGATTTGGACTGTTCTGACACATGGTAACATGCAGTGGAAAAGATATGAAATAGAAATCTTGTTACAAAAATAAATAATGAATAACGTGGCAGCAAGCATGATCTCATCAAAGTCTTCATCTCAACAGAGCACAGAGGCAAAGACCAGAAGGCTCTTGTGTGACATTGTTATCTAAAGTCCTGATTAGATTTTCACCTCAGAGTTCTCAATTTTGGTAGCAATCATCGCAAAGATACTATGGAGACTGGCACTCTATAAATACATCACACAGACAGGTAACAGTACAGAACACAGCTATCAGATAAGAGTGTGAAGTATTTGAAAATTCAACCCTGCCATTAGGTCTGTATAACAGTACTCAATTTTACAGCAGTAGAAATGTGATTACAGATAAAACGGCAGGATTAGTGCTGTACAAATTCTTCTCCTCTTAAATTTGATCATCATCATTCAATAGCATTACTTAGGTTTTTAGGGAGTATCAGAATTCAACAAATATATAGGCATGCATTAACTGTAAATTTAATAAAAGCTGCAGCACAAACCACAGGTCACAGTTTGACTGGCCTCGCTTTGTCAGACACTGCACAAAACTGCAACAAATGAATCACACAACTGAGAGCCTCCTCTCAAGTATCTGCCAAAGAATACAGGCTGTTATTTCCTGTGCTTCTATTTCAGATTTTATTATAAATTTGTGATAATTCATTATAAGGTTAGGCTGGACTGGGTACCTCTCTGTGAAGTAGAACATGGTGTGCTATGGGTGATACTATGGGAATGAGGTCCTTGTCACCCCAGTGGATTTGGTCAATGTTTCCTCACTCCAGAGCCAGAGGTGTGAAGGGGGTCTCCATGTCCATGGTGCACATACCCCAGGGTTGTGACTGCTACAAAATATAACTATTTTTAAAACCCCACCCACTAGTTATTTCCACACATACCTTACGTACTCTAAATATCTCTAAGCATTCAATTCAAACTCTTCATATATTACTGCACATTATTACAAGCATCTTACTAACATGGTTGTAATCCACTGTAATGAAAACATCTAAAAAGTATTTCCAAAATTTAACTTCTACTAACTATATTTTGTATACAACCAACTCTCAAACAAATGGCACAATCAGTACAGGAGCTGCATTATCTGAACAACAGAAAAACCGTACACTGCACAAACCAATCAGTATCACCATTACAGGTGCTCATTCTGAGCACCACAGGTTCTTGCACACAGGGGCTTCCTTTCACAGCCAGCTCTCCAGCTACGTCAGAAAACCTCAGGGATGACTGTGCCTGGAAAACAGCATAATGCAAGGGGGGGTGATGATACAAATGATCATTTTCATTCTGGTGGACATCCTCATTTCTGTTCTTCTTCCAGGGACTAGGAATCATATAGCCAACAATTTTAGTCCTGGATTGGAAAGCCAAATATTTTGGGAACTTTTTTGCTCCCTAGCAGTAGTTGCCTACATAGTCCTGAGGTTTAGAGATATCCAAGGCAGGGGCTGACTGTTCTGGGAAAGAAGCAGCTCAGCACACCTGCCACATGTGCCAGAAGTTCAGTGGAAAATACTGGCGATAAAATGTCATTTACTGAGTTGATATTGCAACAGAAAGTTCCCAATCCCCTGCCTAAATTGTCTCCAGCAAGACCTGTATTTGTGTCTCTGCTACACATCTCTACTTTCCAGGAGCTCCCTGGTGCTTTGTGGCCCTTTCCCATCAGCTGGGGCCACCTCTGTCATGGTCAGGCTGTGGACACACACATGGCCACAGCACCCAGCAGCTGAGGCTGCCCCATCTGCACCAGAGCAGGGCCCAGATGTAAACGAGCATATTTGCAGGGCAGCTGATGAGTGAGCATGGAGCTTTCTATCTTAGCCACATACATGCACCCATTGTCTCTCACCATCTGCTGTAGGAGAGGAAAACCTATGCATATAGAGCCACACTAAATTTGCAAGAAGAGTAGTTTTAAATCATTTGCATAACTGTAATCCACTTTTTCCTAACAACACACACTAATAGGAATGACTTAGAGACCCAGTTTAGCTGCTACCAAACTACTGCTGTCTTTGCTTTGCCTCTGGAAGAACAAGATAAACTTCCTGAGCTTCCTTTGTAAAATGAAAAATATTTCAGCCAAAGACATCAAACTCTGACAATCTTGTATGTATGGTAGTGCCTAAATTAAGGTACGTATGTTTGAAATTTGTATCCTTCAAGGACAATCTGTGTAGTAGAGATAAACATTATAAAATGTAGGCAGATAAATAATGAAGTAAGGATTCTGGAATTTAATATGATAACTCAAGCAGTGAACTGTATGTATTTAGGTTTTGGAGTTTTCACTTTTTCCAAATGGCATTATAAGAATTACAGCTCCCTAAAAAAAAAATAAAAAGTATATACCAGGATGAATACTAGTTCCCTAAATATTTTTAGTACAAGACATATAATTTACTCAATAAGTGAAAAAGTTTGTTTAGAAAAAGCTACTCAACTGTAGTGAATGTCCAAAATCATTCTCCATCTGCAGAACCATAAAAGGGCTCAAAACAGAAGCAGAATGTTTTACAACAGCTGGTCTCTTTCAACTTTCTGTAGTTTTTATAGCTCCTTTTTGGTGATTTTTTTTTTTAGCATACTGCAGCAGGATTCTTCTAGAAGCAGGCAAACCATGATTTCATTTGTGCAATTCCATGAAGCAGAAGTGGATCGCTGTTATCCCGAACCACCACCAGCCAGACACATGCAGCGTCAAGTTATGTACTCTCACATCAGGACTGAAAACTTATCAAATATGGCCCTGATCCAGCAAAGCACTTAAGCACATGCTTTACTTTAAACATGTAAGTAATCCTATTAGAGTAAATGAGATTCAGCATAAACCACTGGACTGAATCTCAGAATACCGTGGTTGTGGCCCTGATTGTGTCAGTGACCGACTGTGCAACCTGGAGAAATCACTGCACTTCTGTGTCTGTATTTCCTCTTTTGCCCTCTACATGTGCATGCCATGTTGCCACCATCTGTACAAAAGTGATCCCAATGAATCTTCCAGAAACTGTTGTACTACCAACGATGGCAGGGATGCTTATGTACATCAGTCCATCTTCAAATGCCCGTCATGTACTCAACACTAACTCTCCTCCAAAAAACCCTGAGATGACATCCCTCACTTTAGGTCTTCCTTATCCAGTATTGACCACCAATTTGAAAAGCACGACATTGCACTTACAAAGCAGTTGGGATGGAATCCAGCTGAAGGGTACCTGCAGGTCAGGGCCAGGACAGCTCCTCAGCATGCATGGTTCCAAACCCAGCGCTCAGGATGCAGCTCCCTTCCCACCTCTGACCCTTCCTCACAGGGCACCCTGGCATCCCAAGTCCTGTTGGATGGGGGTTCACAGGTCAGTCTGACACATTCCTGCCAGTGTTGTATCCACTGAAGGAAAAAAAACCCTACAGTCCTGGGAACTCCTGTTTAAAGCACACAGGTGGAAAGGCAGCATTGTCTCACAGGGTGCAATATATTTACACTAAAAGGCTTTATATTTGATATTTTTAGACACCATGATGCAAGATACAATTTTCCACAAGCAGGCCATACGCCACCAACTCTGTCTTAATGATCCTGAGAATATTTTCACACAAATAATTCTGCTTTTGCCCATATATACAACCATGCAGTCTGTTTACTCTTGCCATCACGCTGCTTCCCGGCAGTTGTCTCAGGCAATGTCACTGTCACAAGGAGAATATGGATTCAGCTCCTAACAATGAAGCAGGCATGGATGAGTGGGCAGGATACTCAAATGAGTTTCAGAAAGACTTGAGGTGAAATACTGTCCCTAGTGAAATCAATAACAGTTCTCCCATTTACTTCAGCAGAGTAAATATTTCAGCCCTTTTTTTTGGTGCCTTCTGGTCATCTCAGTACCTAACAGAACAATCATTTATTTTCCTTAGAAACACAGGGAAAAGGACAGAAGACAAGAAAAGCAAAGCAGGGAGGCAAGATTTTAAAATAGATGCGCTCTTTTTACCAGAATAATTAAAAATACCCCAAAATTACAATTATTCCTATAGCTACAGATTATAAACAATGCAGAAAATGAGACTGGATTAACACAGTTAAGACCATCCTTTCTAGGAACTCATTCACAAATTCTTCTGTCCTTGAAACACCTGTACAGCACGTTGCTGTTTTCCCAGCTGAGCCAATGAAGAGCTCACAGCAACAGCAACACAATTCCGCGTGTCAGCCTGCTCCGGATGAGGCCTTTGCATACAAAGATATCTATTATAAGACACAAGCATCATGAGCTGTACTGTGTTAATTAAAATATTTTCTGCTGCAGACTAGAAGCTTGGCCCACGAGGTACTTGCCAAAATTATGTTCGGGAGTACGGAGACTGAAATGTGTTCCTGAATAGGTGGAAAGTTAGTTACTTTTGACTTTTTCTGAATGCATGCTCCGTTCTCATTGTACAACGATGGGAAATACAGTCAAATGTTAAATGTAACTGTGCACTAGCACCAAGTTAACGGACAGAAGAAACTACCGGTTTTAAGGAGATATTAAAAATTTTAGACGTACAAAAAAAAAAATTAGAAAGAGCCTATAGAATAACCTGCACCTGAGCCTGAACAAACCCATGCCGCGCATAACACAGGAAAGTCACGGAACAAGTGAAATTTACAGTAAACATGCCGGCTGCCGGTAAGTGCCGCAAGTTTCCAAAATTAGCCGGCGTACCAGCCAGCAGCGGACATCCCGGCCGCATTTCGGAGCTCCGGGAGCCCTCAGCAGCGCTCCGGGCCGGGGCTGACATTTCACCCTCAATCCCTGCCCTGCGCGCTCCTGCGCCCGCGCCGAACAAAGCGGCGCGCCGCCAGCGCTGCGCATGCGCGGGGCGGGGCCGGGCGGGGCGGGCCGAGCGCGGCCGCGGGAGCCCCGAGAGCAGCGCGCCCCGCCCGGCCCCGCACCCGCGGCACCCCGGCACGCCGCCGGCCCGCTGCCCCCGGAGGGCTCTCTGCAGATACTGGGTCTGTCCGAACCCGCCTCACTTCTCTCTCTGAACGCGAGCTTTGTATTTCAGAGAAGTTCGTCTCTTCATTACGAAAAGACTTTTTTTTAAAAAATAGAACTTAGCTTTATAAGTTTAGGCTTTATGCAGCACCCTTCCTTGTCCGCAGCATCTCATAGAGTGCTTCACAAAAGGCCCCAGAGGTTGGACAAACATAGCACCAGGAAAAACACAGCGTGAAAGGGATCTTTATGTGCATGTGTGAGGGCCCAGTGCTAATAGCTCAATGTGCTATTGACACATCACAGTGCAAACAGCTAAGTCTTTTTCAAAATAGCGTGAGTCACAGTGTCATTCTCAACTTTGCCTTTCCCAGATTTGGGTAATTTGTGAAACACATCATCCCCACATTAATAAAACATATTTCTTCAAATGAAGGTAAGACACTGGGAAATTACTATTGCTTCTGACCGTAACGTTTACTCCAAACACAGCACATGCCGCAAAGGTGTGAATAGACAGAAGTGGTACTGCAACTTCTCTGACAGCGCTCGCCAAAGCAGAGCGTTAGTTACCTTCCTGTACCAGCAGCTGATGTACTTTTAGATAATCCTCCCGTTTGGATAATCCTCTACTTAGGAACTGGCTCTAGCAGAGCCGGACTGAGCCAAGAGAACAGAGCAGAGGGAAGCTCCGTCCTCTCCTCGAAGGGCCGTCCAAGCCCACCGGGCTCTGCCCGCCGCGCCCGGAGCCGCCGCGGCTCCCGCCCGGGGAAAGTTCGGCGAGTTCTGACCCCGCCACGAACGCTGCGAGCTCGGGACGCGCCTTTGTTCCCCGGCCATGGGGAGCAGGATCGCGCCCCGAGCTCTCCCCGGCCGCCTGCCGCTCGCACCCCTCCGACCCGCCCGAGCAGCGGCCCGAGGGAGGGTTCCCCGGGGCGAGCCCCGCCGCGGCCGCGGCAGGAGGAGGCGTCCGGCCCCGCCGCTCCAGCCCCGCCGACCGCGACTTTCCGGGACCGGGCATCCCCCGGCCCCGCGGAGAGCGCACCCGCCCCGGGTTCCGCGCATCCCCAGCCCCGAGCCTCCCCGCCCCGACGGAGCCCCAACTCCGCTCCGCGGGGAACCGGCCCGGGCAGCAGCACGAGGAGTTAACACCCGCGGGAATAATCACCTTGTTGTAGTTGTAGTAACCCAAACACTGGGCAAAGTCCAGGTTGGAGGGGTCTCCGGGGAGCGCGCTGCCCGCCGCAGCCGGGTAAAATCTTACATCCATGCTGGAGGTTTGGTCCAAGAAGTGCACTTGGAGAGACCGCCGGGAGGTTTAATAGATCCACCTTCAAGTGCCTTCCCCGGGGCAGGGGCACGGGCAAACCGCTGGGGGAGCGGAGCTGCGGGGCGCCGAGCCTGCCCGAGAGCGGGGACGAGCGAGAGCCGGGGGGCGGCGGGGACAGCGGGGGAAGAGGAGGCGGAAAAGTGCAGGTAAACAAGGCGGAGAAGAGAGGAGGATGAGAGGAGAGGTGGGCAGCGGACCCCAGGTGGGTGCCCGTCCACCTCGGCGGGAGGAGGGGAGGGGAGGGAAGGAGGGAGGGCAGGGGAGCGGGAAGGAGGGAGGGAGGGAAGGAGGGAGGGCTGTTGTTTTTTAAAAGCTCAGTGCCAAGCCACAGGCTTTGCCTCCGCATTCAGGAGCAGCTGCTGTACACAAAGGAGCCACGCGCCCGGCGCGGACGGACTGACGGACGGACCGGCCGCCGCTGCCCGCCCGACAAAGGCGGCAGCACCGGCACCGCCGCAGGGCCGGCAGCGGGGCACGGTGGGGTCGCGGCCGCCCCGCGCTGCCGGGGAGGGGGCGGCTAGCCCGGGCTCGGCGCAACAGGGCTGCGCTGGGCGGGCGCGCTGCGGGGCGAAGTGGCGAGCGAGCGGCGCCGCGCTGGCAGCGCTCCCCGGGCGGAGCGGCCGGGCCCGCGCCCCTCCCCGCCCCTCCCGCCGCCCGCAGCCCCCCCGCCCGCTGCCGCCGCTCGCCCGGCCCGGAGCCGGCCCGGCAGCCGCCCTGCCCATGGCTGTCCTCGCTCCCGGAAGGCTCCAGGTGAGTAACTTTCACCGCTTCCACCAGTTTTCTGCCTTTTTTTTTTTTTGGTAATGCACTTTATTGATTCACACCACTGCCTTGATGCGTCAGGTTGGTAGCAGAAAGGAGATTTTTCTAAGGTTCTGTCAAGAGCAGGACTTTAAATCGCAGCAGCCTGCCTCACTCACAGAAACCTCCTCACACTCTCAGAGTCTCCGGGTGATGAGTCAAAGCAACCCGCTAATAACCCAAATTTGTTTAGTCAGTCGCACGCACAGCCCAGCCGTATCTTGCACGGAGCTTCGCTGACCCGAAAATCTGCTCCACAACTTTTGAAGAAAACACTAAAACAGTAAAGGCCATATAACCTTGTGACTTGAGCCCTGCAGACAAGGTGCAAGGAAGAATGATGAAAACATGCCCTGGACTCAATGCTTCTGTGACAGGGAGAGAATTGTCTTTTGGGGAGGATTCCCGGGCAGTTCTTACACAGCTGAAAGTGTGCCCCAGATAGAGTTTCCTTCATTCGGTTGCAAGATAGCAATGATAACACAGGTATACAGATTTAACTGTACAACAGCAGCAAGACCTTCTCTGAAGGACAGACATCCTGGGCCCATGCTCAGTCCCACTTCTGACTGATGCCTGCCTCAGGAGCTTAGTGCCCCGTACTTCATCTCCAGGCAGGTTTCTGTCTGAAAACATCGGGAGCAAACTGTAAAATAGTCAATAGCTACATCATGCAGAAAGGAACATCTTCCCAACTCCATTCCTAGAAATCTTATGTTCAATATTTGTGGTGGCACAAATAGCTCCTGGTTGCACAGGACATACCAGATCACCCTTATTCAGGATATTGATTCTGACGTATCACACTTTGAAGAGAAGATCTCTAGCATGGTATTTTCCACTAATAGCAGAATTAAACACAGCACAGGTACACATTTGTATTCCCACAGAGTATTCAGAATTTAACTTTCTAGAAAACTGTGTATGAGTGGGTAAATGCCTCAATAGCAAAGATAACAAGCATACTCTGTCAAATACCTAATCCAATTTCATATTCATTGTGGCAGCCGTTTTTAACCAATGGGATAAGACTGCAAAATATACTCTGTTGCTAGAAGAGAAATGGTTAAGGAACAACAGAGCACAGAGTATTCATGCAGGCACACCCCGTATCTGTGGCAAAAAGTTACTTAAGCTCTTCAGAGAAACAAGTAATTCCGAAAAAGACAATGCAACTGTTTCAGAATGCACATTGCATTAGAGCATTTCACCAACACAGTGATGGAAAAGTGGTAGTATACGGGCACAGCAAACACCTTTCAATTGGGGATAATAAAGTAATACTAGCTTTGTTCTATTCTTTGGTGAGAAACATTTCTATAAACCCAAGTGTACATGTTAGATTAAGCACATTCTCAGGTATAGGAACAGATCATTGGCCTCAGGTTCTGGAGTGCTCTGCTGTATGAACACAGCTATTTCCTGCTGCCTAACTCTGGGTCTCTACACTTTTAATGAAATCTGAAAGCATATTTCCACTGAATTCAGAGGAAAACTACATCAGTGAAGAATGAACAGCAAATGATTCCAAGCTTGGCTTTGGTCCTGTTCTGCACTGCAAGCAGGCACTGAAGGCTGCAGACCTGTGAGATCTATGGCCCTGGGCAGGGCATGGCCTGCTCTGGCTGGGCACAGCTCCTGCCTGGCAGCACAGCCCAGCTCTGCTCTCCTGTCCCCCTGCTTGAGCAGTGGCCTCTGCTCCAGCCAGGAACGGGAGGCAGCAGGCAGGAGGCTCACCAGGTGCTCGGGGGCACCAGCAGCTGCTGCCTCTGGGTTAGGAGGCTTGGGATGAGCAAATAAGGGTTATGTAAATAGCGATGATATTAAGTATTCTGCGGTTTCCAACACAGTTCCTTCTGAATGTAAGAGAACAGGCACAATAGTAATAGCTCACAATACTCAATTTTGACATCACTGGCTCAGAAAGTTAATGTAAAATCAAAACAGACTAAGTCAGCATTAAAAAAAAAAAAAAAAATGTAATTACATTCAAGCTAGATAAAACACCCCCAAGGTATTATGTGATGAAAAGTTTTGAAATACTGTCTGTTTATGCTATCATGAAACTAAAACAGAACTTTGATATTTCCAGCAAAAAATCTAAAATTCCGGTTCCTGGCTATAATCTGCCTTTATCATTTCTACCTAGTGCCCAAAGTAAGTCTTTTGAAGAACTAGTACAACTGCAGTGAAATTAATAGGTGATCTAAATGATCTAAAGAAAAACAGAAGAGAAACTGGGATATATATGCTAATTTATTTTTCTTTTTGAATAAAATATGGTTTATGTGATATTGCACCAGAGAGAATTGTACAAACTAAAGAATTAGGCAAGTGTGTGTTTTTCTTTCTCAACACCTCTTCAATGTAGTTTATTAAATAAGTAAACTTGAGTAATCTCTGCTATACTTTCAATCCACATACAGGATGTCATTATGTGTTTGTTATTACAATGTATTTATCTCAGGAGTACCTTAAAGATGGAAAATGAGCCAAAGTATTTATAACCTGCTGTACATGATGCTTGAAAGGAGTCCAACAAATTCTTCTCTCAAGCCATTCTCTTTAAGGTCCTTCAGTAAAACTATGGCTTTGAAATTCTACTTTCAATTTTTTTTTCTTTCAGAGTAGATGGAAGTATGAAGTATTTGCAATTTTGAGTAAGTATTCTTTTTTTCCTGCTGGTTTAATAAAAGCAAGTATGTATCTACAGTAAGTGGAGTACTCCAGTAATTCCCCTGGTCCTGGGTAGCCTCCATTTCAAAGAAACTTTTTGAAAAGCCTTTTTTCATAAAGGTTTGAATGTATGCCTACTGATGCCAACAATTATGATTCAGGCAGCAACACACAAATGGTGACTCTGTTCCATCTTCAGCTATACTTTCTTCTGACTCATCATCACAATTCAATTTTAAAAGCCATTAAGAACACTCAAACTGCTTTTCTGATGTAAGAACAGAAATTGTATTGAGTGAATCAGTCATATACAAACTTGAAAGTGTGCCTGCACAAATTCTCACTGCTGCCCAGAAACCTTTCAACTTGCACAGGTAAATATGAATGTTCAAAGCCTGGCTGATTCCCTTGCAACTCTTACTTCTTTTTTTTTCATTTTTTTTCTTTTTTTTGTGTGTGTGTGAGGCCAAACTTTGTATCCTTACAGCCTTTGCAAACCCTGTGTCAGTTCAGTAACATGAAATAGTATCTGAGGCTCAGTAACAAAGGCACTGAAGATTTACTCCAGCCAACCACAGGGTCAGGAAGGAACCTGAGAGATAAGAGCAAACAGACCAGATCTCTTAACACCCAAATTCTCAGTAGGCAGCCAAGTCCTCCACAAGCACCACTCCTCACCAACCCCCCTGGCTCTGGCCACACAGTTCCCTCCTGCTGGCAAAGACAGTGAGTATGGGAGGGGCAGGAAAATGAGGGAGAAGGGATGGAACCAGCCAAGGCTGGACTGAAGCTCTCTGCTCCAGTTTCACAATGCAGAGTCCACATTATAAAGACCTGACATTCACTTCCACAATGCAGTGTCCATGTCTATTGCCCCAGCCCTCTCCACAGGTTTAGGGGAAGGTACTTGGATTTACCCTGGGCAGTGCGTGGGAAAAACATCCAAATTCTCAGGAGGTTCAATAACAACTTTTACACACAAACTTTAGAACACTCAAGTAGAATAAGGTACTTGGCAAATTTTAGAACATCCAGATGAAGTCAGGCACTTTGCAAACTTTAACTCACCAAACTCTAACCTATCCAGACACAACAAGGCACTTACTGGAATTTTTTGGTCCAGCTTTGAGAAGAGGAAGGTAGAAGAAAGAGGGAGAAAGAGAAAGAAAAGGGAGAGAGAAAGGTAAATGTTCACCATCCTAGGACCCACTCTTCCTCCAGTCTCCTACACTGTGTCTTCTTCTGTACTTCTGTACTGGGAGGAGCAAGAGGAAAGGGAGGAATACAACATCTGTGCTGTCACCTGTTCAGACTGTCTTAGCCCCTTCCCCCCAGAGCACATGTGGAGGATGGAAGGGTACAAAACAAAAAGGGTGGAATACAGAAGGAGAAAAGAAAGATAGAGCACCAAGCAGGTCTGGTTTAGAAAAGAGTCTAAAGCCTCCTTGAATCAATAGAAAGTCCCTGTAATTGATTGCAATGGGCTTTGAGTTAGACCTATATTCTACTTATCAAGTACAGCTGCTGAGAATCAATAATATTTTGACTTACCCTTCAAAGTAACAACTACACTAGTAACTTCTGGCAAAGAAAAAGTACAGTTAATAGCATATTAATTCATTAGAGTTTATCTCACTGAAGTCCCCTTTTCATCAGGTGGTAGAGTCAGCTGGCACTTAGAAGTGATCACACATGCACAAATATCCTACATAAATGAGGCCATAAAGAAAATACTTTTGTTCTTAACATTAAGTCAGATCAAATATTCATTGGTATCTACATTTCTTAGCAAGTATCTCAAGCAGAGATCAATAAACACTTATTAGTCACTGACTACATTTCCTGCAGTAAAGGAGGGAATTTCAGCCAACAGATTGGAGAAGCCAAACAACTGGGGGAGCTGGAGTTTAGTGCTTGCCTGCCAGATGATCATTTACCTTCTCATTGTCTCAGCTGCCACAACTAGAGAACTACAGATCAAAGGATTATTTAAAAACTATGGTCATTCCTTTAAAATACAAACCATTATTTCAAAATACAAGTATGGATTGTTGCAAGTGAAAAAAAATCACAACTGCAAGTTTTTGGTTTCTGAAAATTCTTTCAGGCCCAAGTCAGGAAATGCATTACTTTGTGAAACTGGGAACAAAATAAAATTATTAAACTTTTCAAACATTTACATGTGCCTCTTTGATGTTTCTGTGGATTGCTGAAGTCTCTTACTTTACCAGAAGTATTTTACCACCTCAAATCACATACAGTATTTCAAACCACATTCTACTAGGAAAACAGATACTTGAGTTGTTTAGAGAGAAGAGACAACCATTAATACTGTTGAACTATGTCACAGCAAAAAGATTTCTGCTGCTTTAAAGAAAGTATTCCATAACCTTCCAAAATAACCTGTGTGTAATGGACAATATAGGATTACTTTTTGGCAGAGGGAATATCCTGTTGCTATTGACTGCAGTGTTACAGTATCCTCACATACTAGTACACAGTTATTGTGAGATAAAGACCACGTTGAAAAACAAACTGATTGCAGTACTGAAAACAGTGAAGGACCTGTCCAGTAATATAAAAATTGACTTCTTTAGGAGAACAATGACTGGAACAGTGTCAGTTCTAGATTAGCACTAAGGAATAAAAGTTTTAACTGAAACTAAGAAATTAATGCAGTGTAGTCCTTTCTTCCAGGGATACAATTTTAAAGCAAGACAGGAAAACTTGGTTAGAGATGGTGCTGTATATGGTTTTATATATATACATACATACATATCTATATATAAAATTACATGTGTGTATATACATATATATAAAAATATAATTTATGTCATCTGTTGATATAAAGCTGTGTGGTATGTGTCTGTTTTTCTCCTCCAGCTCTCTCCACATTCATACATTTGTTGAATTTAAACTGCTGGAACTATTACGAGGGGAAAAAAAGCTACTGGCATCTACTTTTTACAGGGAATTCACAAGGAAAATGTCTACAGAAAGAAAAATATGTTCACCATGAGCAATCAAAATTCTTCTTTAAATTTCTGTTAGTCTAGAGGAATGTGCTAGGCAGAAACTTTCATTTTACAGTAGAACCAAATCTAATTACTGAAAGAACTATTTTAATGAAAAGTCTTAGTGAGATATACTGAAGAGTTTTTCCAGGTGAGAAAGGTTATATTTAATCCTTGTATCTGCAACAGATTCACTCATGCATGTTTTTCAGTTTTAATTTCATCCAATGTTTTTGGCAATGATTTGAAACACACACATATGACCTCTGATATGTTTCAGGTGCACACATTGCAATGTAAAGCACCTAAAGAAGGATGTGGGGATGTTTCTGGAGCAATCAAGGAAATGTCCTTCTGAGATTCTGTGAGTTTAATACAACAATCCTGTATTTCCCAATGCAAGGGCACACTCACCCTTGAGAGCTGTGTGGTACCCGGGGGGAAGGTGAGCAGCAGTGCCCTGGCTTTCCCCAGAGCTGGGGAGCTGGCTCTGTCCAGCCTCAGTGACCACAATGCACATCCTCTGTTGGTGCTGGGGAAGGATGGGCTTTTGGTCACCTCTTGGAGCCGATGAAGGACTTGATGAGACACTGCCAGGACATGAGGTAAAGGCAATGTATAGCTTCACAGCCATGCCTTAAAACCAAAAGTAATTATTTAAAAATGCTGCTGTCATCATGTCCCTTTCAAATGTTACAGTGACTTACCATGGTATTAATGTCACACCATCTACTACCACAGGTTATAACATAAAATAATTAGTGACCAATGCTAGAGAACATGAAGATATTAAAAAAAAAGAAAATAATAGGGCCGTAGACATACGGCTTTATTTGAATAGATCAGATCCATACAATAACTGGGAGTAGTCTTCCAAAGGACCCATTAGTTATCCTTTAGGTCCTCTAATTAATGATGTAGTCTTCTGAGAGCATATTAATAACTCTGATATTAATAGCAGCATAATTCTATCTGAGGATTAAAAAAATGAAGCACTATTTTATAAATACTTGTAAAATACAGTTTGGGACTTAGACAAATACATAAATTCATCATATTGAAAATTGAGAAACAGATTTCTGAAGGTGTGATTAGGGAACGCAATAACATCTCTAAAATGAACTTCTATACTTTCATTCAGGAATTATGTTCACTTATAGAGTTGAGCTTTTTTTTTTTTTGATGCCTCAGTGGAGTGGGTTTTCAATGCTGAAAAGCTAAAGACAGATTCCAGTTCTCAAGACTATTTCCTGAAGCTCATGAACAATATGTGCCAAGCTGCTCTTAAAGAATCAGTCCCCATCTCCATGAATGGCTAATATTTAATAAAACATCTGATCACAAAACCAAATCTAAAAAAAAATCAATAGTAAAATAACACTCCGACTTGCTACTAAATGCAATGTTCTTTGATATAAGTCTATTTCAACTTCATTTATTCCAGGGTTCCAGCAGTCAAAATAATCAATGCAGAATTTTCCATGTGATTTACACATTGCTTTTTAAAATGAATTGTCTGAAACAAAAAATGCTTTTTTCTGCTGCCTTGCTTGTTTTCTAAAACATATTCTCTTTCTTTTAAAGTGAGAGAACGACCTCTGCTTCAGGAACAATTTTCTGAGACAGTGTGTTTATCAAATGGCTTCTCTGCTTTCATGAAAACAATTTATTTTCACTGAACTCCTCAAGATAAGCATTGAAGTCAGGAAGAATGTACAATGACATTTATAATTACATTCAAGAAACAAATATTTTGCTAAAGAAAGGGTTTGGATTTTTATCGGGTTTAGAGATACAAAATATTTTCTTTCTTCCAACATACCATTTAATGATATTTTCTCCCTGAAATTACAAAGTGTATTTTCATATGCATGGAAAGAAAAGCCCAGGACAGTAATCTTCTCATAGAAAGGCTACAGTATGCATCCTAAACAATGAAAGCTGTAGCATAATCCTTACAACCAAATTGCCTTCCCTGCCCCACTCTTCAGAAATAATCTGCAGAGAAGGACAATTTAAGCAGGAGGGTACATGTCCCTTGCAGAGCCTCCTCCAAACAACCCCTCTATGCCCAACCTTAGGCAAAACAGCTGGCTCTTGGGATGGCACACCCATCTCTCCAGCTTTCCTCCCACGTTTTCCCCTTGCTCAGAGACAGTTTCTTAAGCTCCAAAGCTCGGTGCAGAGCCTATGGACACAGGGTGTGGTGCCTCCCATCCTCTGGGGAAGTAGAAGACCTTGCTAAGAAATCTCCCTCTGTTTCCCATATGGATTCAGCCCTGGACCTGTTCTCAACCACCAAAAACAGCAGCTCAGTTGTGCCAGACAATTACTGCTTCCTGCTATATTCTGAACTACCCCTAAAATCAAGGCAGTCCACAGTGTATCTCATCTTTCAGGGCAAAGCAGCCACAGATTTAGCCATACAGTGCCTGTATTTTGAAATGCAAATTCAATAACTGCCTATGCAAAAGCTGCCCATGAATATATTTAGGAGTTCCATTTGGGCTTCCTGGAAACGTGGGGTTTACGGGATTAAAAAGACGTACTGCTATCACTCCAATGAATGCCCTTTAATTTGCAGGAATTCATTTTAGAATAAAAAAATTTAAGATCTGGTTTATTCCTTGTCAGTCAAACATCCTAGCTTTTCATTATCCCATTTTTTTTCAGTGCATGTAGGTAGTTCTCATCATAAAGATTCCCTGATAAAGTTCTCCTCCAGAGACATACTCTTTTTGTAGGCTCAGCTAGTGAAGAAATATCATTCATTTGTAATACTCAAAGAGAAGTTGAAAAAAAATCAAAAGCAGCTGAAAAGAGATTGTATTTCACTAGTATACACCAAGGCTTTATTTAAAATATACAGTGTTAAATTTGATCAAATATCAACCCACCATTCAGAGTGGAATAATCTCTTTTAATTTGCATGTATCTGTGTGTGCCAAAGAGAAGTGTGTTTGCTTTCAAGCAGGTGCACATCCTGCTATGACTAAATCTCTAACTCATCAAATTGCTTTACCAGTGTGGGACATGCCCTTTTTCTGGAACAGCTTCAAGCATTTTCTCCAGCATTTCAGCCACCTGTTTACCGAGTTCATACTCCAAAGGAGATGCATGCAATTAGAAACAAGGAAATGAAAATAAATGACCTTGTTTGTTATAAATAACAAAGAGACTCAGCAAAATTAATGCAGTGAAGCCTGACCTTCTGACCTGAAAGAAAGAATCACCTCATTCCTTTGTAGCAGGCTCACAATGCTCCAGCACCAGGCATTGTTATGCAGTTTTGCCTCTTTTGATGGATCTTAAAGGAGTATATTCTAAATATTAAATGTTTTACAAGTTAGATTAGGAAATTTGCATTAAAAAGAATGTTGAAACAAAGTCAAGAGAGCAATGATAAAGATTATCACTGCTTTATTTAGTGAATCCAGGTAAGCTGTGTGTATGGCAGTTAACTATAATACAGTTTTTCAATTGAAAAATAAATATGGCATTCCAGGTGCTAAAAAGCCATTAAATGTCTCCTTCGGTGTTCGGTGAATTGATGAGGGAGAAAGTTTTTAATAAGCCAACTCCAGGAAAAGGAAACATTTTTCTTTTGTTAATTGTTTGTGCTATGATGGTCTGACTTTTGAAAAAAAGCAAAGTACTTCCACAACTACTGCCAAAAACATATAATTTTTTTTTCCTCATCTTTTAATTAGGCAAGTAGAAATGCCTTCTTTTGTATGAAGCTTACTGAATAATGTTTCTGTGGGTTACATTTTCACTTTTAATTGATTCATGTCAGTCTGGAACAGCGTCCAGCTGCAACAGAGGGCAAGGTGTTAGAAATTTGTTTCCCTGCTTGTCTTTGGAGAAAATGAGAACACAGCGTTGTTTTCATGGCAGTCCTCACAAAAAGAGCAGTGTGTAATTACAGTGCTGGTTCCCATCTTGTCAGTCTCCCAAACAAGTCTGTTATTAATGAAGCAGCTCAGAACCGTTGCCGAAATGAAAGGAAAATGCGTTTGCATCTCATTGAAAGCAGTTCCCACAACAGGTATTGTTTGATAAAGATTTTTCCAAAACTTCTTTTGTGGGTTTTCTTCACTTTCTCTCACTTTCAATGACGTCCATCCAGCTGCTGAGGCACTGCAACACCCTTTGCAGCAATCACAGCCTCAGCTTTGCAGGTTTCTCTTCCATCCGCAGTGCATTGATGGGAGTGGGCATGGGGCAGCTCTACCTGCAGTGCCTGGGGTGACGGGCACAGCCCAGGGACACAGACAGCTGCCAGTGCAGGGGCACAGGAGGGATGGCACTGGGAAATCAGTCCCATACACAGGAGGCAGCTCCTGGGCTGGAGCAGCAAAAGCCGCCTCATGCAGGACCACGACCAGGATCAGGAGTGTGAGGGTGCAGTGTCTCTTCTCCTCCCCACCCTCTCATCCTTCTTCCACCATTCTGCATCCAACAGAGCCACTCCACCCCCTTAAGTTCTTGGCATGACTCACTCCTGCTCCCAAACTTTTACAGCAAAAGAGTGACCTGAATCAATAATTTCCAACAGAAAAAGAGAGCTGATCAACACAGCCTCTCCTTCTGCTCATGTAGTCTCATGAACAGCTTGTACTTTTGTCCAAATGTGTGTATCATTGCAAACTAAATACTCCACATGGCCGAAGGTAGGGATATGTTGAAGTGTTTGATTGAATCAGAGACCTTCGGGGTATTATCTTCTCAATCAGCCTGCATTTGTCCGCACAGATTGAAACCAGAGCACTCACATGTCTAATCGAGGAGCTGTGAGGCCCTGTCTGACAAGCCCCATCTGAGAAAACCTGCATGACAAACAGGTTCTGAGAACTGAGCCCAACCAGAAGAAATTCTGCATTTGTGGAGCCTGAAGTTACAGTCCCTGTCCTGCTCTGGGGTTCCACATGTGGGCCACCAAATACCCAGACTGGAGAGGGGTTGTGGGTCTGTGCTGATCCACCACTGCCATGATGTGCAAGGGTTGGAAAAAGGAGAGCAGAGCTGTGGATGCATTAACAGGTCTCATGCTCTAAGCATGAGACCTTATTTTTCTAAAACTTGTGAATATTTTTGTGAATATCTATCATGAAATGCATAGACTGGGTTTATCTTGTTGGCGCTTATTGACTTCAGCAATCAGTGTGTAGTTCCTCTTCTTTGTGAGGGATAAGTGGAAGTAATTGATCACCTTCCACAAAATCTCATTTTTATCCATTCACAATAAATTCTAGATTAATATTATTCAACAAGTAACTTGAAATTCACTTGTTTAATATTTGCCCTAAAAGTCACTCATTGAAGGAATTGTGGTAATCCAGCTTTAAAAACCTATCGTTGTAGGCAAAGCAAATTGAGGACTCTCAGGAAAGGTCTGTTAACTCCCCCACATTTGCTTTATTACAACCTCAGTATATGATATCTAAAATGAGCAAAATAGTATTGCAAATATTCAGTTATGTATTTGTTCAAGACACAGCTCCCAGACTCCTGTGAGCTGCCTGAAGGATCACTGAGTGAAAATATTAAAAAAAATTGGAATGAACAATTTTCTTTTTTTTTTTTACTTGTATTTAAATGATTCTGAGAGAGGACTCAGAAGAAAGGCACACAGTGCTATTCTTTAGTAATGGACTGAGATCCCAGCAGCTTCACAGCAGTTACTGTAGGTAGCTAGTGATTTCCATAAACTCTGTCCTAAACTCAGGATGTGTGTGCAATACAGAGATGACCCATGCTGCCTGCAACATCCAAGGCCATGCATCTGCTCAGCAATCTTTGTTAGGCTTTGCTTAACCACACTGTGGTCCAGGTTCCCAGAGTGTTATAAAAACTGTACTCTCTGCTGCAGGCTAAGGAGAGCGATTTGAGTGTCCCCGATGACAATGGCCCAGGACAAAGCCCATTTCACTCCTTTTCAGGCCATATGGATCTCAAAGGATAAAGGCTGTAATTTTCAGCACTGCCTTGGTATTATTTGTAGACAGAAGAAGAACAGTATTAGTCCAACTAATTTCTCAATTTCCACCACTAGTGGAAAACTTGCTTGGGCTATTTAGAGACAGCAGGCAGCAGAACAGAGCAAAATAATCTTCTATGTCACCTGAGCAGTGTGATCTTCTGTATCAGCAGTTCTAGTCCCTTTTGGACTGGTCTCTGCTTTAGCATGTGGTTTATAAACAAGCTTCAGTTAAGACAACTGAATATGCATTTTTTCCCTTTCTCTGCAGTCTCCCCAGACTTACACTACCTTCTCCAGCTGACAACATTTATTTTAGAGCAATGACTTCCACCCTACAGTTCCAGCCAAGTTTACTGCAAATTGTGCAAGCACCAAAACCATGCTAATGTGCAGTTCTAACATGCAAGCTGGTTGTGCAAGCACAACCTTGCTCTGCACCACATCCTTGAATGTCCTCGCAATACCTGGTAACAGACCTCATTGCTGGGAAGGGTGGTCTTTTCTGTAATGACAACCTAAACCAAATACTAAGAGAGACAAAGAACGCAGCAGTGTTACATCCAAAAATCGGTGATAGAGATATGCAAATAAAAACAGTATTTCAAAAGGCTTGTAATGAGTAGCATCCAAAATGAGCAATATTATAAAACTGGGTTTAAAAAGCAGCAGTTTTCAGGAGCATTAGTTTACATGAAGCACATGCATAACTGGCTTTGAAATTCAGCTGAAGTCAAGTCTCCCTGGAAAGCAAATGGTGTAGTTTAACTCCTTGGCTGTTTTAGTGATTCAAAACTACCCACACTGGAGTAGGAGAGCACATATTTTTTTCCCAAGAATACAGCAGGCACATGATGACCAAGAAAATAGTTGTGAAGAACAGAGTTCCTACACACAAGCCAGGGCTCACCCAACTGCAGCTCTTGCAATCCACAACTAAAGGCGCCACATGGTCAAAGTTATTGTCACTGGCACTGGGCAAAACCTAAGAATTAACAAAAGTTTCCTTCTTTCTTCCTCTGATACCCATCCCAGGAGAGAGTAAGCAATACCACAGACAGTTTGAAGGGACAAAGAGAGTGTCAGGGCCAGTGTCCCTGTCTCAGCACGACAGCCCTTACTGGCCATGGCTCTGTGAGCTACTGCTGAGCACATAATGATTTTGCATTGAAAGGCTAAACCAGCCATTGCTCTGGACTGAACAACTACAACTCTAACTCATTCCTTCATTAAATGCTTTGCCATTCCTTAAGAATGAGAGGGTCTATAGAAAAATCACATTGTCCTGTATTCCACTGGTAAACAATATCTTATATATATTAAACTGTTCCATAGTAGTCATCTGTTCTTTCCAAGCTGTGACAGGACTTTGAATTATTTGCTCTATCAGCAACTGCTGCAGTAAATTCCCCAGTCATGCCGTGCATGGCAGGCTTGCGGAAACACCCGTGACAATGAAGTGAGCAGAGAACTCATACATGACGGAATCCACTCAGCAGACTGGTTTTTGGGGACAGTTGGGCCTCAACAAACAATCCTTTCTTCTCAGTCTATAGAGGAGCTGCACTGGGGCCTACTTTGGCCATTAGTCTAAGGAAAGCCTTTGTTGAACATATAGCTGCTTCTCACATTGAAAGAATAAATCACATTCTTATTCTGGGTATGTCTCCACTGCATTCACTGATGTGAATGTTGTTCCATGGCTGAAAAACTGGGTAAACAGCGTGCCCTGTGCAGCTCTGTGCTGCTGTGGCTACATTACTGCCTGAACAACCTCATTTACAGCCAGCCTGGATGTGCCTGTAAGAGCGGCGGCCCTGGCAGAGATCTGCTCTTCAGACAGCATTCCTCTTTTCAGGAATATTTCCTTCTTCAGGCTGGATTACCAGGATTTGATCCACTTTGGAACCCACTTTACCTGAGAAAGAGAAGGGAAAATCCTATCTTTTCTATGCACTTAGTGAAGCAAAACACAATCTAGGCAGGTTTCAGGAATGGTTCTGAGTCTATAGGGTTTTTTTAGGGTTATGCATATACATGTAAATTTCTCAAGCACACGTCCTAGAACCACATGTCCCAGATAGTGCATGTTCCTCCTCTAATACTTAAAATCCAGAGTACTTAATGTTCCTAACTGCTTCAATGTACAGCAATTCAATATTCATTCACCTTCACAATCATACACCACTCTCCACTCTACAATGTGCTTCATCTTTTACTATTAACTTACATTTATGTCCATCTTCATATCCTCGAAAGAAAAGGGAAGCTCCAGGTTTCAGCAGACCATAGGGACCTCTGCTGACAGTTTCTATAGAGGCGGTCATCATTGGATGAATAGGAGTGGTTTGCATCATACCTGAGCCTCAGTTATTGGAGATTAAGTTTTCTATTTGATGGAGTGAGTCTGATGATCCATCACCACTCTGGCAGAAAGGCTCCCATTTCCAGGCAGGATGCTACAGCTTCATCTCAGCTTTTAATGGACTCCTAAGTATAAAAAAATATAGCACATGTTAGTCTATGTGCAGACAGAATTCTGCATTTTGACATTTGAACAGGAGTTTGTCTCTGGCAAAAATTTCCTGTGTCCCTTCTACCTCCCATTTCAGTTAGCACTTTTCCAGTAAGTGTTGTGTTACAGAAGAGAACCACGGCTGAAGCAGAAGAAGGAGCTCCTGGTTAAACACAGAGGCTCTCGGGAAGCACCAGCCCTTGAAGGGCTCTCACAATTTTAGTTCAGATCTACAGCATGCAAATTTCTAGGTTGTGATACCAATATATAAATATATACGTGTGTGTACGTGTGTGTGGTGTGCACATTTCTGTACGCCTCTGCCTAGATGTAAATTTAAATTAATTTTAAAAACCCAAAAAACCCGACCAAAACGAAAAAGCAAGTAACTCCTCTGATGACACAATCCCTTCTGCTATACATGTTTTCAAACAGGATAAATGGTAGACACAAAAGTATATTTAGTATAGCAGTGTTTGCTCCCTCTTACCACACACAGATTACTTGTGCTGCTGGGGAATCACTGTAGGAAAATTTCCAATAGCCAGAGTTATAACCAGCCCTAAATTAAGATTTCTATTTTGAAGTTTTTCTGCCTTCTTTTATAATTTATTGCAATAGAACTGCCTTGCAAAAAGATTATGCATAATTATTTGCAAAAAAACCAGCTCACTGTAAATGCTAATATTAAATGTCTATGTTTTTAAAACCTTAAATACACTAACCCTTTAAATTATTGTTTCAATTATTTCTTCCTCTTGCTGCCATTAATGAAATATTTTATATATGCAATTGCTCCCAATTTGTGTAAGGAACTCCAAATAAATACAGTGGCCATTGATTTCTCTTAGTTCATCTCCTTTGTTCTTGCATCTCAAAAGAGTTCAGCTAACCTGGTAGCATTTATCCTGCCTATTCCCTTTAGAATTATCTTTGACTCAACGAGATGACCTCTTAATTTCCTCTTTTATAGACCTGCTTTCTCTAACTTTAACAAATAACTAAGGTCTCTCTGCCCTTGTACCATACCACATAGCAGTGGTTTTGAACCTTTTCTGATTGTAAAATAACTTTTTAAAAAGATAATTTAAACCAGAGACTGGTCTTTTGAGCATTACCATAATACTATCATGTCTCTCCAGTATCAGACTACCTGAAGACTCTGTATTTGCATTTCACACCTTGCTCTGATTCTTTTTGCTGGTCATTCCCTTTTCTTTTTTCTTTCTGCTGAGAACTCTTTAATCTTACTGCTCTCCATTGGCTTGGGCTGTTTTTAAAAGCACATTATACATTCTTTACCTGATTGCAAGCTCATGGTCTTTCCCACTCTCCTAAGTATAGTTCATTGTGTTTAAGTACCCTGACTCAAATAGAATGAGGATGTGGCCTCTCACCACTGCTCCTCCACATCAGCCTCACCTTGGTCTCATTTTGGTGCCCTTCTCTCTACTGCAAACTTGAAAAAAGCCCATAGTACACAAGGATAATTGAAACTGCTGTGCACAAAACTATTCTCTTGTAACCACAGACTATCCAAAACACATGTCAGGACTTAAAATCTGCCAAGAACTAACCATCTAGGACTATACTTCGAGTCTTCAGGCATTTCCAGCCAGGCACTGTTTCCCATAACGTGCCCAGCATGTTCATGTCTCCTCCTGAGTGTTTCTCCCAAAAGTGTGGGTTGATTTTTAAAGTCCTAATTTTTGTCAGTATTCAGAGTCTATATTAACTCCTTTTTCTGTTTCAGTGTCTCTTCTTTGTATTATCCTTATCTTCATTGAGAAAACTGACTCAAAGAATTTAACATCTGAAAAATATATTTCTCTCAACCAAAGGCAGGTTACCTTTGTAATGTCTCAAACTCAACTGCATTCTCCAGTGACCTCATTTCTTGTGTATTCAGAAAATCTCTTATTTATCTTAGCCTTCACACAGACTTCTTTTATTTTCTTCCTTTTACTTACACTTTCCCCTTTGTTCTGTAATCTTTCAATCTTCCCCACCTGCTTTATCTTACAGATGATTGATATATGCATTTCAACAGTCTCAACTGCTATTTTATTTATCCCAAATAAATATCCACACTGGATGGCAGGTATTATTCTCTAGCTACAAAACTTCAGCTTTGAAAATCTCCTATTTTATTTTTCATCCCTACCCTGCCATGATCCCCTCATACTTTTCAGAGCTCTTCTTTCTTCTTGCACTTTTTGATTTCACTATAAACCTAGCCTGGTTATAACACCTCATATCAAAATATTCTCCCAGTCTTACATCTCTAGTCATGCTATATTTATTATGCACACCTATGAAAAGGATTGTTCCCTTTTTAGTCCAACCTTTTAAATTGTGCAAAGAAGCAATATTATAGCATTCAGTCTGTGGTTTGAGTTACACACCCAGACTGATTTAAAGCTAGATGGAGGGGCAATCCAGGTATGTTGTGTGTTTAAAGGTCTCTGTGTGAAATAAAAAGAAATCTATAATGTTACCCTCAGGATTTCAGGCAATGATATTCCAAGTCTGAAAGAGAGGGAATAAAGAAACTGAAAAAGGATACACACCACTGACCAATCAATTGAAAAGTACGGTAAATGGAAAACAGAAACCTCCCTGGATTTGCCTTATGGGCTGACAGCAGTGGCTTTGTATAAAAAGAGAGAACACTTATGATCCACTTTCTACTTGAGACATTATAAATTAGTTTTTCTGAAGGTATAATCCACCGTAACAGATTCTAAGGTGGTGTGGAAAAATCCTACCACTCCTTGATACGAACACTAAATGATGCCCTGCCTTTCATGGATCCCGTGTCTCTTTGCTCAGGCAAAGCCTGTCTCTGGGAAACTCAAAAGTTATTGAAATGCACCAACCTTTATTGCAAAACTGATCCACACTGAGGATGACTGCAACCTTTATTAAGACTCAGGAGACTTTGGTTAGGTCTCACAGTTACAAAAGACTCCTGTCTTTGTGCTACTAAGTGCAGGAAAGAAAGCTCCTACAGGCTCTGAATGAAGATGAGAGGAGCTCCCCCACACCCTGACTTCCAGCAGGGATCCTGGCTTCCCTGCTCCTTCCCAGCACACAGTGCCTCAGCACGGGCAGCCAGCTCCATCTCCTTTCACTGACACAAAGTCCACCTCATTACTTCTGGACCTTAAATAGGTCTTGGGGACTTATTTAGTGAAAACTCAGTATGTGAGAGAGAAACTATCTGGGGCAGGATTCCCTAAGTTCCTATTACCTGCCTGGAAAACTGCAGAAATCCCAAAACAATAAAAATGGAAGCGTGTAGTCTCAGACCATAGTGACAGACAGAGAGAACCTCTCAGAGGATCAATGGTTTTAGTGCTGGGTGGTGATGCAGGGAGCACTCTCTGACACCTTTTTAAATATCTGTAACATGGTTCTTTTCTCCTGTACTTCTAATTTTCTCTCAGCTCCAGGAGTATTATAGTGGCATCTCTCCTAAAATATTAGGCTTTATAAAGATGTTAAAGAATTGTCAGCAGAAGGAAAAGGAATTACACCCTAGAACAAAAAAAAAAAAAACTGAAGCCAAGCCTGCCAGGCAGGTTTCCTATCTCCTTCAAAAACTTCCTTTGGAAACACGGTGGAGAACAAAAGAAATGTGTGCAAGCAACCACTCCACACTCGCTAGCACTGCTCTCCAACAAGACCAACAGGCACATTTAGGTTCATCACAATTTCTCTAAGATACTAATAATGATTATTCTCTGTAGGATTCCTTGCATTAGGAGATCATAGGAGACTGCAAGCTCAGTTCTAAAAGACAGTAAGTGAAATACTCTCCTCTACAACACTTTTCTCAAACAAGTTGAACTTATTTTACAAACCCACAACTCACCTTTCTAGTACAGGGACACTTCAGGCTGTAAAGTAAACAGGCAAATATTAAATGAGGTGACTCAAATATTTACGTAAGCAAAGCCACTCTTATTTTGTCAGAAAACAAATAAAGTTAAAGTTGGCATCACACTTCACTTTTTTTTTCCACTTCTTTTTCATGGCCCAAACTTGGAAGGCAAAGTAACCTTGGTGACTGCTGGAGTGGCACACAACTGCTCAAGACTGTCCCATCATCCTCAGGACTTCACTGGGGTGGGACATGCAGAGGCCAGCTCCTCTGCAGGGATTGGGGCAACAGGAAGCTATGTATTAAAACTACATGGTGAACATGTGATTGGGATAAAGAAAAGATCAAACAGAACCTCATCCTTTCCTCTCATTCTTGCAGAACATGAAAAAAAAAAAAAGCTTTGTTTCCTAAGTCCAATATATATAAAAACATAAAAAAGAGAGCCCGAGGTAGACTTTGTTTATATTACAGGCATTGAAAAGTCCTACCTCAACATCTGAGTCACATCATTGTTTTGCTAGCAGGGTTCTCAGAAGGGACAATGGGAAGATAACCTTTAATGGACAGGATAAACACCTTTCTTAGAAATAATGCAAAAATTATACAGGGACTATAAAAAAACCTACTTAGTTTTAATGAAAGATTTATGTCAGAACAAATCGGGCTTCACTGAAATGCTTAGCTTAGCTATTTTAGCTCTTTTTTGTGTACAACTTAAGTGATATAACTTGATAGGGTAGACATTGACTGGAGACTAGAAGGAGATAGCTCTGTTCCAAAATGAGGCATGTAAGGTTGCATGTATGTTTGGTGGATAGTGCCCTCATTCATTACAGAATGGGATTCGTATACTTACACAGTGAAAAGCTTGGATTAGGCACACAACATAATTTCCATTATGTTAATGTTGCTTTAAAATATATTGCACGGAGTGCTGCAACAATCAAATTATCAATTATAATGTCTACTCAGAGTAGAAAAGTGTTGCAAACAGAGGGCTGATTACTGCTTCAGTACTTCCAATCTGCATACTCATTGTTTAGTACAGGGAAAACAAATTATCTTGTGTTGGCCCTAGTTCAAATTTAATTAAATGAGTGCAAAGCAATTATAATAAAGTACAATAGTATAGTAATGAAAGGAAAATAACTCATTAACCTATTAATCTTTATTTATGTTCCTCTCAAATAAGTATGTAATTTCTTTATCACTGCATCCCATAAGAAATAGCAGCTCTCACTGCTCGTGGCCTGCTTTAGTGGGGCTTATTTTGCTAAAGATCATTGTATGACTTCACTGTTACTATTTATATAGATTTTATTTAATGTGTCTGATTTTTCTCCTCTCCCTTACACAGTGTATTTTAAAACCCTTTCCCACATATCTGTGATGTAGATTATAAACCTGTTCACACCCCCCATTTTCTTTTAACACTTGTCAGCTCTGAAAGGTAAACCTCTCTAGGAGCATTGCTATGCTTCTGTCATTGCATAAGGGAGGGAGCACTCCCAGAACATCTGCTCGAAAAGGCGCTCTTACATTAAGACATAAGATGAAAGCATATTATTTTTAAGAGGACCTGACACAGCTATTGCTTTACAATCTTTATAGGTATAACAACATACCCCGTATTTTCAAATGCGCTTTTTTGATTCTTCATTCCGACATTTATCTGGGCTGCTGGGTTGTTTTGTGATTCTGACAAATCTCAAGTTTAAGGAAAAGCAATATTTTTAGATGATTAGTCAGATATTACACTGTGGTGTACTTTAACTGTGCTTGCTGTATGCTGGCTACCATTATTACCTTATCTCTCCAGAACTGGTTTTGTTTTCAGTGACATCTTACATTCTAGTGTGTACATTTAATGTCACACACCAGTGCTTAGCTTATTGCAGCCAGTCAGGGTTGACTCTGTCCTTTCACTAAGCTAAGCCACTAACAAAAAAAAGAAAAAAAAACAAAACACAAAAACTGCACCAAACCATCACCAAAGCTATGCCATGAAGAAGCAGTAAGATTATGAGCAAAACTACATTCCAAAATTTTTTACTAGATAGCACTTCTGCTTTTTTTTAGACTGAGGAAACTAATAACATTGATTTTTTTTTTTTTTTTCCTACTAAATGAAATAAAGTAGAGGTGGTGCTGTACCATAAGCAGTGACTGAGTACTATCCTGGAGAGTGGAACAACTGGTAAATGTTATATAAACAATAAGAAAAATCAAATTAGAAGGACCACGTATTAAAAATATAGTTTCCACTTCTGCATACCAGTTTTAATTACTGGCACTTATAAAGGAACAGAGGTACCTGTGTGAAACATTTAATTAACAGAAATACAATTCTGAATATGGATAAAGGATGAATGAAGGCTCCTTTTGAAAACTCAGAAACAAAACTTTCACAACAGAGTTTGCAGTGTCAGATGTCCCCAGGCTTTTTCCTCTCCATGCATGGACCCTGCGCAGGCAGGGTCCAATCTTACTGCCTTATAGGATTCAAGCAGAATAGCTTCCAAAAAGTTATTAACAGATTCTCTGAGAGGATTGTAGAGGTGCAAATTTACAGCTCAGATGGCTGAGAAACATACAAGTTCACCATATCTTTCGTCTTCACACATAGCAAAAAACTTCTGCCTTGCAGAGTGTATTTCTGGTTTCACAATCTGCTGCTGAGAACTCTGTTAGCAAGAAATGGAACTCTTTAATCATAATGACACTTAATGAGTCACTCTATTCTTTGCACATTTTTAACACTCAGTTCTTTATTTCACACTTACTGCTCAATTCTTGCTTTTATATTATTGCAGCACTAGTACTGCATTAATACAACCAGGCACAGAGCCGTGTGTAGCTCTGTTGTGTGCTATGGGACAACTGGCATTGTCCGTGGTGACACTGCCACTGACCTGCTGGAGAGCAATCAAGAAGTGCAAAGGCATCACCAATAGGTGGCACATTCGCATTTTGTAGAGTATAATGCCATAATTCTTTTTGTTTGTTTTTGTTTGTTTGTTTGCTTTGACAATGAGTCATGTTTTAATTACAGTATTTCAACATGTGAAGTAACTAAATCATTAAAAGAGGAAGAAAGACAAATAAATAAATTTCACTATGTACAACCATCAGAATATCATATGAATTGTCATCTTTTTCAGTCCAGAGTGAAATACTTGTCATCAAGCTAAATCAATGTTTATTCTCTGTGTACAGCAACCACTAGAGGGGAGTTTGACACTCACATTGCAAGTTCACAACAATATGCTAAACCGCAGGGAAATGTAGATCAGAAATCTGCAGTAATTAAAAAAGACCATCCTGCCAAACTCAGGACTTCTCACCATCTTTCCAGATTACTGAGTGAGATGATTCCTATCTGACTTAATAAAAGTCTAAATCCTGCTGCCAGTTGAGCTTTGTCCGGCTTCCTGATACATAAAATGAAGCAATGAAGCTGCAGTGAGCCGAGGAAGAGAATATGAAGCGTGCTCAATAATGAAGACAAATATAAAACAGAATTGCCTGAGATGAGACTAGACTTCACAGTCACTGGACTTTTTGAGCCCTAGGACAATTACACAGGGAAGGACTCCTCCTGTCTTACTCCTGCCTGCAGATCACTGGCTTAATGTGATATTTGGCAAAAACATACAACTTGAAAATATACAATGATGTCTTCTGTCTGCACCTAGACTGTATATCTAACTGGCCTTAATGTTTCCTCCTGCGTGTTTCCTGCTTTTATTTAGGTGAATTCCTACTGTCCTGCATACCACAGGGAGATCAGGTTCTCAAAAAGCATCAGCCTCCCTTTGCCGTGGGTACAGTGCACACCATTGCTGAAATTTTCCTTTAATGCAAACACACAGTTTCACTCAAGTCAACTTATACCTGTGAAAGGTTTGCTCATACCCATATAATCATAAAAATACCTGCCAAGACATCAGACATGTTGCAGAATGCTTGGTGGGGGGGGTAGGAAATGGGACACAACTCAAGTACCAGGGCACAGGGAGCTACAACTGATGCATGATGACCTCTCCAGTTTGATCCTTTGTACACCCACCTCTTTAGCCAGAGGGAATACTTTAAGCCTAATTGATTTAACCTATGAATCATACAACATCAAATCAACACAAGCTCTTGTACCACAGCATCATACACAACTCCTGTAGTAAATAAAACCAATGCCATAGATTCTGCAACTTCTTAAAACTGTAGTTTGTATGAGTGTGGATATTTTCCGGTGCAAGCATATATCTGTCACAAGCAGAAAATACATATATATAACAATATTTTTCCATAACTGAGTCTAATTCTAGTCTGATTCTATTGATCTTCAGAATACTGGAAGAGAACAGATTCAAAATAATGAAAAAGATAATCTATCTTCTAGAAGAAAGAAGTGAATGTGCTGCACATTGCTTGTCACAAAGAATGTATTTAATCCATGCTCTTATTTATAGCATCGAAATGTTTTTGACATAGCAAGGAGAGTAGAAAGTCAACAAACGAGACAAAGACTAGACAAAACTGCACTCAAATTAACTCAAACAGTACTTAAAGGGACATTGATAATGTAAAAATATATAAAGCATAGATTTAAAAGTTAAAGATGTTATTTATTATTATGACACTCATGTTTTAGACCATAATATCCCATTCACCTGATTTACTTTAACAGCTACTAGTGTAAATCAGTGGGTTTTTCCATGGCCAAAAATGACATTTCTGTGGCATAAAATTGATGCAAGTGGAGAACTTGACCCTATATCTGAAAACCTTCCATTAAATAAGTAATTAGTGCACACAGGTGTTGTTTTTCCCTAGTAATTGATGTGAAAGTCTAGCCACTTCTAAAGCCCAGCCATTTGCTTGACGGACAAGAATTTGTTTCCCTCAGTAATGGGCACAATTTCATATGGATGGGCTTTTTTTTCCTCCCCAAAGTAGAAAGGCAATCTAGATTTCACCATTTAATCTTCCTCATGGCAAAATCTCAAATGGCCCTTAAAGATCTTCTGCAGCTCTAATGAGTTCATTCAAGACAGTGCAACTAGTCCTGCTGGAAGGCATCACCTTGGGCACTGGAATACACACATGCCTGAAAATCTGGAAATGTTCTGAGAATACCTGGAGACTGCTGCCCTCACCATTCATACTGGAAAGCTTCCAGGAACCCATAGGTAGTTCAAGGTAAAATGAGCAAAAGTAATTTCTTCATGTTTATAACTTAATGACAATATTTTGCACAACAGCTCTCCCCCCACAGGGGATGGGACCAGCCTCAGAGAAGTGATCACACTTTGGCCACAGCTCTTGTGGCAGACAATCAATACTTTTGTCCATCATAAGAATTATCCTTCATAGATTGATTCCCTGCATGAAAATCAAGCATGTCTAGTCTAAAATGAGATTTCAAGATCAGTGTATTAATTGGTCATGAAAGGATTTTAAGTCTCCACTGTAACACTTAAAATGATCCTAAAGACTTTAAATGACCCTAAAATACTTCATGCAAATAGAGCACCACGCCAATGCTTTCATAAATACACTGCAAGCCCTGCATCTGGACTAGTCTGTAAGTTTTACTCTGTTCAATAGTCTACGTATCAAAGAAGATCATGCATGTGACAATAGGATGAACATGAACATCAAGACCTAAACTTACAGGCACTGGTTAGAATTTGCCAGCCTCACCAAATAAGTAGCTCTAGAAAAAAATCCCTGAAGCCACTATTTACAAAGTGTGATTCCTCTGTTTAATGGTGACAGGGAATTCAGTATGTAGTCCAAATGGTTGGTTGCACAGATAACAAATCCAGCATGGCATTTTGGTGCTATGGGCAGGCTGTCTGTCATGCTGTGACAGACAGATAGATTGACAGACAGACAGACAGACAGACAATGACTTTTTCTTTTTGAAAGTGTTTTGCTGTTAAAATACATAATTTTTTAGAAATCCAGCTATGCATAGACCTCACTCAGTTACAGAACTACTACAGAAGAGATGGGGAAACATCAGCAGAGTTTCATTTTAAGTTTACAAGTTCAGATGTTTCTGTTGTCCCCTTAGGAAAGAAAAGGGCAAGGACTGCTTTCGAAAACCTATTCAATAATAGATCTTAAGCTCTTAGCTAGAGCAGGACAATTCTGGGCCAACACAGTGATTCCCCAACAGCTGGTATACACACTTTGTAGTACTACAAGCTTTTGGCAGAGAAACTCAACTAACACTGGATTCTATTCCCAGCGCTGTCTTTCCCCAACTTTTAACCCAGGGCAATTTAGCTAACTTCTGTCTGTTCCTGGTTAGCCATCTGGTAAATAGATAATATAATTGCATCCTTTATAGGCTTATTGTGGGGCTTAATTATTGAAAGTCTTAAAGATAAGTCAAAGTTCTTGGTGAAAAGTTATGCAAAGCATTAATAAATTATAATGGGGGCAGCACTAAGGAGGGGAAGCTTAAAGCTGAATTGTTGCATAGGAGAAATGTGCCCAACTTAGGCAAGAGAAATATAGGCAAGTGAAAAGAAAGGGAGCAAAACCACTCAACTAATTGCACTAGAAAATGTAGAGAAGGAAAATGGGCTAGGTTGAAATGACAAAAAAAAGTAAACTTGGACAAATGGGAAAAGACAGACCTGGCAAAACAGAGTAAGTTATGTGTCACTAGAGAGGTGTCAAGACTGGACTGAGCCAGGAAGCTTAAACTGTCTGGAAGGAGAACTCCTCTGTGCTTTACAATTCATGTTTCATTCTGTTCCAGTTCGCTCATTGCTTTACGGTGTGGCTTACACAGATTGCCCTAATGGATGGCACTGCCACAGGGCATTTGCCCTGCGCTGTCTCATCTGAAGTGGGCGGTTCCTCAGGGAGCTGACAGCTTCTCCTGAACGTGTGGCATTTCTAGGACAGACATCTGCACAGGCATCTCTGTAACAGCCTAAGGGAAGCAGTGTTGACTCCCTTCACCAGCCTGATCATGTGCAAATTACATCATCTGCACTACCTTCATTTCCTAAGCATAATTGCCGTAAGTGATCCATTGATTGCTATCTGACACTCAGCTTTTCTGCTCTCATTTCCCAGATGTTCCTGGTTTTCTCATGGCTCTCAACTCCATTTTATCAGAGATGTGACAACGTATATTGTAAGGACATGGTCATATGCAAAGAAAGAATTATATCAGATAAATACAGTAGAGAACCATAGTGTTTAAATAGCATTATCACAAATTTAAACACAATTAGCTTACTGTTTATTCAGCTTTCACTGGAAAAGGTGTTTTATATACTGGATTTCTTTATTGCAAAGGCCATGCACTTTAGATAGTATGGCAGCAAACAAAACCTTGTCCCTTAATTTTTTGAAGCACCCTAATTTTTGGGGGGGATTGATTTAAATAGTGGGGTTTTTTTCGCAAGTCCTTGTTTAAACTGGAAACTTTTAGATTAAGAAAATAGATAAAAAGTGGTTTTATAACTATAAAACCACTAACTATATCTTCTGCTTGTTTCACATAGTTTTAAGAGACAGTCTAATGGGGGTGGGAGGGAGGCATGTACACAAAAGATCTGGTCTACCAGTGTCAAAAGGCTCTTTTCCCCGAAAGTACAAAGATAACCTTCAACTTTCCAGAATATTTTAACCATACTGATGAATGCCCCTCAAAAAAACAGAAGGAGTCATTAGGTATTTCATAAAGAAAAATACCAACCAACAACGAGGAGACAAGATAGAAGGAGGACCTTCTGGTTATTTTTTGTATTGCTGAGTCCGTGGCACACACTCTGAGATACAGTGAGCAGTTAAGTGATCTTGTTCCACACAGTAAGTTTTGAAAAACCATTTGTTGGTTTTTCCTCACTTGTTGCCAAACACTGGGTCCTGCTCAATCTTGCTCTTAGAAGTATGAATTACTCAGAAAAATCCATGCCTTTTAGCAATAAAATATTAAATATGAACATTGAGCTTACCTTCTGTCCCTCCACCACTCATTTCCCTGTTACTAACAATGAAGCTGCATCACTTCCAATAAAGCTTCATTCCAGCTTTCATGTTTTTCTCTAAAAAGAAAGCAGGCAAATCCTTGATCTGTCAGAGACAAATGTTATTTTGTTTTAGTCTGTCTGACCAGTCCATCAATTACAGTCATTCATCTGCTGTGGAAAGTGAAGAGTGCACCACGAATTTGCTAACATTGCATCTGCCATTACATTTTTCTTTGATAGTAAGTGAGGCATAATAAACCTTGATCTTTTTTTGTATGCTGCTTTTTGTTTGAAAAGTATGATTCACTGGATAATACATGCTGTTCCTCTCCAGAATTACATTCTACAGTCAAAACAAATTTCTTCTTTGCATTCAACAAAAAACACTACTTATTGTTCTTAAAAAATAATAATATAATGGAGAAAACTCCATGTGAAAATTTTAGGCCCACATTTTCAGAGCTGACACCTGCTGAGTGACACATCAGAGAAAGAGGGCCTATTATCACCATAAGAACTCAAGAAAATTCTTTCTGAATTCCAGTAAATATCTTCCTTTTCAACAGCTTATTCAAGATATATGAATGTGATGAAATTCTGTACTCTTTGTGAGTGAAAGTGTTTTCATTTTCATTCAGCAAATAATCTGTAACCCCCAATGACATTAGAAAGTTTATTTGTCTTTTGAGAGCTCTGTGGAAGTCATTTGGACTATGTCAAAACTTTTCAGCCTAAAAGCTACACTGGTGATCATTTACACACACACAATTGATCACTTAGGGCCTGGAAAAGTATTCATAGATCTTTCAGTGCCAACGCAAAGGAATTTTCCTAACAGTCCAATTTCAGTAAGCCTGCCTCACAAATAGAATGTATTACTGGGCTGCATGCTTCCTGTAACACACTCATGACTCACCTTCTCCTATTGTGCTTCTTCCAGAAGAACAAAAAAGCAAGGAGAGCACTGTTCAGTTCTTGTCTTTACCTCAAAGAAGATAAAAAATTATGAACAGTATCACAGATTTCTTACTTTTCAGATATTTACATTGTATTTAGAAGCTTTCTTTCCCCTATAATTCAGGTAAGATTCTTCACTTTTTAAAGAAAGAGACCACAAAAGAAAGAGGAGAGGGTCCAAACCAACATAGATGGAAATAAGCCTACACGTGGGTGTAATCCAGTTCAAAGAACAGGTTTCAGCTTGTGTTTATTGCTGTCTCACCTGAAGTTAATGGATCCACAGATACTTATGAACCCAACCCAGTATGTCATCTGTGCACAGGTGAAACATCATTAATGAAATAAAATCACAACACAAAATAGCAGTAATTCCCCTGTTAAATACCTTTTGCCTGTATATATGTGAGTCAGTATTAAGATTACTTTGACTCCACTGCTCTTTCCAATGCTGAGATGCAAGTGAAAAAGATTTTAAAATAATATGAGATAGGTTTCTCTCACCCCAACACTGAGATTCCTTTAAAAAAAAAGTGAATGGAAACATTTCTGTATGATAAAATATTATTTTTTGTTTATATATATTATTATACTCCCTGTGTTGTTTTCTTATCTTGACCAGTAGAAAATTAGAATCTATTATACAGAAACATAACTTACTATAAGGACATAAAACAAGTAGGTACATGACAAGCTGAGTAATACAATGTATAATTACTGTATATAATAAAAATTATTATACTTTCTATGTTTCAGGGAGGAAACACTTTTTCAACACTGTGCTAGTAATTTCTTGCCCTCCAAAAAATTATCTCTTCTTATGTATACATTCTCTAGAGGGAGACTCTAGCTGTATTTATAACTACACAATGAAACACAATATTCTTAATTGATTTGAGTCAGGAAAAATATTTGGAACAGCTTAGCTCACACAGTAGGTACACTGTGAAGCAACTTCCTGTTTTAAAACCCTGAAACATAATGATAATTTAAACAGTAACAGAAGATCGTACACATGAGCTTTGTTTGCTCAGTTAATATTACAAGTCTTTCCAGTAAGATACTTTAGATTCACAGCAAGAAATTTTAGTTTTCCTTTTATATATCAAAAACTGGTGAACTCTTTACCCTCTAATGTAACTTTGTATAGTCAGAGCAACAGCAAGAACAAGAGAGATTCATCTTTATAAGCTAAAGGTCCCATCTGCCTTCTATTTCCAAATTACTGTGAATATTGTTATGTAGCTTTCATTTCATGGCAGCACCAAAGAAATCAAACTCTGAATCAGTATTCCCTTCCACAATGACAAGTACAAACAACAGAGAAGCAATCCTTGCTCCAAAGCCATTACATCTAATCAAATTATTAAAAATAGTAGTACTGATCATTATGATCCGTCTGTAAGGCTGCATTTAAATTCATCAGCAGATGCCACATCAAGCAGTATGCAGTCATAAATTGTTACCTAATCTGCTCAAGGACACGAGACCAACACTTTTGATCCACAGCTAAGGGACTGTGACTACAATGAACAGTACTTGAGAAAAATTAATTCACAGAATGCTTTGGTTTGGGCCTGACTCCTGTGGAGTAAATGCAAAACATAAATATCCTCTTGCAGGAGCAGGCAGCTAAGACAGTCTTTAATTTTAAGGTGCACAAACCTGAACTACCTTAGACTGCTACCAAGTTCCTAGAAAGTGCTGGATCTGTTTGGAATATTAATTGGAGCTTGTGCATTTTCTGAATTCCATCAGGTCTGAAGAGTATTACTTTAATAATACCATTATCATTAAATATCACTGAAAAAAAAAAGAAACAAATGGATATTTATATCCATTTATATCCTTAAAATAAGTCTTGCTACCTGAGTTTCGGAGTTATGTGCACTTTTTTTTCGAGTCACCTTAACTGCATAGCCAAGCAGTATGTGAACTAGGCAGATTCCACTATAATTATGTAGAATTGCACATTCCATCTTGCTTGTGCAGTTCCTTGGCCTTGACTCCGTTTCAAAATGAGGGTTTTTTGTGGAGAGGCTTACACTAATTTCTCACCATGAATAAACAATATTTCCTTAAACAACACGTTTGCTTTATTTTCTAGGCTTTTCATGTATAAAGGGTCAGCCATTAGCCATTCTCACTTCAGTAACTGCCAGGTACCTCTCTCATGGGTTAATACAGCCTATCATCTAAGCTAGCAGAAATACTCTATAAAACATCCAGCATCCATTTTTGAGAAGGCTAAAAAATACAAATGGTTTGCTGTAAATTTGAAAGTTGAGAATCTTTTTTAAGCTTAGGGAGAAATATAGTCATAAAAGTGAGGAAGGTTTATGGTTGTATTGACATCTGTACTTATGTTCTTACCAAGAACAGGTCAAATAATCATTTCTTGGAATTAGACTGTGGTGAGTTCAGATAAAGAAACCAGACCATGTAGTTCAAAATGTTAAGCAGTAAAAATTATTTCCAGAATCTGTCTCCCGTGGAAGAAAGCACTGGTGTTTCAAAGCCAGGATTATTTTAGCTGAGTTACTCGTACCACAGTGTGTACTGGCCTATTTCTAACAGCTCGGGGAAGCTGGGTGAGTAGGCCTATAAAACTACACTCCATGGATTTCATATGTGTCTAAATGTAAACAACAGAACTTACAACTAATTGCCTTTTAGATAAAGCTGACTTAAGCAATTGAGATAACAGAATCCTACAATACTCTGGATGAAACATACTAAAAATGTGAATTAATAAGTTAGCTGATATTGAGCTCCAGATGTTTCTTACTCTGGCAATGTTCCTTAAGTGATGATAAGCAGATTTACATACTTAACTAATATGCTTATTTAAAGAAAATTTCCAGATCCAGACTAGAATCCAGATTTCTTATTTGGCTTCAGATCAAAAGACATACCATCAAGAAGGATGGCATCCAGGAAAACCTTTTCAACATCTGCTTAGAACTAAACAACAGATATTTGATTTTCTGCAAATTTAATTTCAGGCAAAATTTTACTTCATCCAATAATTTTTATATCCTCAAGACAGCGTGACCTAGTCATTTTACATATTCAAATCTCAGAGTACAGCTCATACACTGGGAAAGACAGCAGTTGCTAAGGAGAAACTCTATTAGTTAGTAGTTCACATTTAAGATTGCTATGAGCAATTTCACTGAGAGTGAGACAAAGGCTTTTTTGGAAGCAAAGCCCTTCCTTCACCAATAATATCAGTGATTTAAAGAAGCAGGTAAAAAAACATTTTATATGTTACTTGTAAGCTAATAAAATTTAAGTTCAAGCTCAAAAATTCAAACTCTACTGTTTCAAAACACTGAGGAATAGAAAATAAAGGTAATATTACTGAGTCATAGGTAGTAGTCTTTGAAATTCTTATGAGAAGTGTTTACTGTCACATTAAGGCAAGATAAGACCAAATCTAAGCAAAAACTTCAAAAAAAATACTTGGAGGAATGGATACTATTCCAAATTTCTTCCCATGTTACAGAAAGTAAAACACAAATGTATTGGGAGGGAACATGTATATTCCAGGTCAGAGTAAAAAGAACCAGCCAGGAAATACAAAATATGGACTTCATTTTCAAAATTATTTTTAGAAGAAAAATGAAATGAAAAAAATGTTTCCAAATCAGTTGAGCACTCACATCAACTTCTGCTGAAAGCCAAGATAATGATTACATAAACACCAAAAAGGTAAATGTTAAACAATGCCTTATACCAGTAGAGATGCAGACAGCTTGAGGAATGACGCCAAGGATTAGGAGAGATGAGAGTAAAAACTACCAAGTTTTTCTTGTGGTTCCTTGGTGTACATGAGAGAACAGGAAATAAATCTACCAGGAACTTGGCACTGAAGGAAGCCTTCTGGATATGGATAACCACAGTACACGATTGGTCTCTAGTACCTCACACCCACAGCTCTCAACCTGCTTTGCAAAGCATGTAAGTGCAGGGAAAGTGCTAATCTGAATCACCCTGCAGGGCCATGGCAGATTCAGAAACATAACATAAGAAACAAGAACACCCGACCTGCTGCACACCCTGATCTTACTTTAAAAAGAGAATATACTTCTACACTTCATTTGTTGTGGGGAAAAAAAGACAAAAAATCGTGACAGGACTATTCCCTAAATTACACTCATGAAAAGAAAACAAAGGGAAAACAACATTAATTATTTCATTAAGCAAGTATGATTTTATTTTTTGTTTTTAACTGGCACTGAGACTTTGGAATATCTGGGATTAACAGTACTGCTATCAAATGGAGTCAGACTTTCCCATTGATATTTGTTTTGCCACTGAGTCCTTTCATTCCATCCACTTCCACCCTGAAGACCACATCTTTTCCCTTCTTAACATCCATACACAGGACTTCTGCTTTTGATTTATCCTACATGCTCGTCTCCTTGCCTTATTACTTTAATTCCTCTTTGCTTAACTTCAGAATTAATGCTAGATTAATCTGTGCACAGGGCATCCATCCCAGTGTGCCTGAGTGCAGTAGCGAACAGAAACCAGTAGGGAAGTTTGCAAATGGTTCAATTATTACACAAATTTCAAAAAGCAGCTTCTGATAAGATTAGTTTCTTGAATGTGTTCCATGTGGTTTCACTGAGAAGGCATTGGCACACAGTCTAAATCTGACCATGGAGTGATTTGGGAAAGCCTGTGCAGTGCTAGGCAGGCAGAAGCAGAATGACAAAAAATTTGTGCTTGTTCTCTTCTTTGTTTTCTCGAGGATCTGTGTCCATGATCCCTGTGAGGTTTCACAAATCTGTGGGCTAACTGGCTCATGAGAACACTCTGCTCCAGTTCCTGCCCCATCCCTTGGCCTCCTCCATCCAGTATGGCACCAGCCTCCCATCCTGGGGACAAATTCTGCCTGGGTTTGATATTTCCTGGGAGAACAGGCCTGCTTTAGTCTGCCTTCTGTACTAAGCTCCTTGGAATTATCCAGGCAATGCAATTTTGAATCTCAAGCCCCAAGGAAAAGTGGAGGTATCACACCATTGGAGAAATGTCCTTTTGAGTGAAACTAGCCAGCTCTGGTTCTCTTGTTGCTCAAACTCCCCAAAGTAGGTAAAGACTCCTCTTTCCAAAGGTTTGCTTATTTGTATGCACCCCAAGACATGACACTGCTCTTTCCATTTTGCAGAGTCAGCCAGAACTCAAAGATGTGTAAAACCATGTATAATGAATCTGATCAAATGTGTTCTGGTACCAGAGTAATTTATCTTCTCGTATCCAGGCCTCAGTCATGAAGGAAAACAGAGCTCTACTCCTTGCAAACCATAAAATATTTCCCTCTAATTATCCTGACACCATTAGATACACTCAGCCACCCATAAATTAATGTAAATAATGTGAATATAATTTATCATAAACCTGCAAAGCACAGTAAAACCTTCTTTTCCCCCTTCTCAGGCATTTCAGTCAGTCCAGTATAACATTGGCCTAATATTTAATGATCCAGCAATGTGCTAGTCTGCTCTATGACAGATGTCTGTGTATAAACTCTGCAACATAAAATAGATTCAATGGAAGGACCAGGAACAGGTATACAACATTTCCGAAACTATTAAAGTGATAGAGGAGCTGTATTCCCACTTTCACAAGTGAATTAAGACACATAGGAGATTTTGAAAATTGTAATAAACCGACAATAATTAGGCATTTGTGTGAATTACACTTTTTATCTCCATTTAATTATTCACTTTTACTCAGTTCTGTGATTAATTAGATTTTGTTTTGAAACATTATTCCTAACAGCTTACAGTAAAAGATATACTAACTACTTGCAGCTTAAGGAGGTTTATATAAGTCCCTTGATGAGGCTCAGAAGAAATACAGCCTGTAACACCTGCCTAAAGAGTCACAGCAGGAAAAGGTGCTTACAGTGGTGGTCCTCTACCCTGGAGGAGGGACAGCTGTGAATCAGGAATGGGAAACCCGTAAAAACCCAGCAAGTACAGGTTTCGGTAAAGGAGGACTGTAGGTCCTGTATTTCTACAGAAGCTATGCAGGAGCTAGAAAGAAGAAGAAAAATTACAGTCAATAAGAGGAGTTTTGTTAGCTAACTGCTGTGGGAAGTAAGCACTATGAAGGCACTTGGGCCATCTGATCAATGAAGCAAATATTCTAAAGAGGGATTCATGTCATAAGCAGCAGAGAAATTGAAATGAGAAAGCGCTATATTGTTGTCCTGAAAAAATAATGGAAAGGTTACAATAGCAAAAGCTGAGCAGGAGGAATGTGCATGGTGGGATGCTCTTCCTGGGTAACACATGGAGGCTCCCTACAAGATCATGAACAGCTCTGTCTAACAGACACAAACCCAGCAGCACCCTGAGGGGACCGTGCTGAACTTAAGAGAGGCTGACCAGAGATACAGGTGTGCTCTGTCTGCTTCCTTTCTTGATTAAACTCAGGACTTCCCAAAGCTGCTACACAGAACTCCAACTATAGCATGGTACCCAATGTGTCTCTCCTTTATCTCTCTGTGGAGTGAACAAGCCTCCCCTTCCTCCCCTGCCTTGAACACAATTCCCTTGTTCTTTTCATTACTTTTATTGCTGTAGGTGCTTTATTGCTGACAAACACTGAAAATTTGAAGTGTTAAAATGGAAATTAAGATAAGAATTTAACAAACCAAAATTATTTCAATATCAACCCGATAGTTCTACCAGCCTGATATGCTAATACACAAGTATTCCTTTAGTATTAGGAAAGTCATCAAGCCATGATAAGGGAGACAAAATCACTTCCAGTCTCACCTGGGGACTTGCAGCTAACAGCACAATTACACATGATACTGCATCAAATATACTAAAGCAAACATTAGGAGGGTTTTTATTTATATGCATTCTGTCTATGCAGCAGTGTCAGAGTTGACAGCTCAAAAGACTGCTTTTTCCCAAACTCCTACTTTTAATAATCTGCAAACATGATTGAAGGAAGCAGTAAGAAATCTAATAAAAATGAATGCAGAAAGGATTAAGGAGACAGCTTCATGACAATTTACAGTTCTACATAGCAGTCTCTTGCTACAAGTTGTGATAAGACAAATCTTGTTTACAGTATGTTAATCCCATGTCCCAATAATGCTAGTATGCAATGGATTCAACTCTTCTGCAGAATGAAGATGCTTCTGCATTAAATGAACAGCTGCAGGTAGCAGCAGCCCGAGTGAGAGAGCAAAGGCCAAGGGTTAGTCCAGATTTTATTTTCCAATGGGTCATTCACATCTCTCTCCCTCAGAAAATGTTTGGTGTAAGTTGTTTGGTTGTAAATTATAAGTAAAGCTTTATTTGAGCTTTTCTGGGTCAATGATTGACTTTTATTGTTCTCTAAAGAGGGAAATTTGAAAGCTGGCTTTTAGGTTTTTTCATATAATAGAGATTTATGCATTTTCTATGACTAAAGAGGACTCTGACATTGTGAAATACGTTAGCCATGAACAGTGTGTTTATATAATACCAGGCACCCTCCTAAATCAATTCCCCCATGAATGTAAAATTTAGTAATTCTCTTTGCAGAGCCAGTAAAAGTTCATGGACTATTACCTTTTTCTCTCTGTACAAGTGTTAGGTCCTATCACTGCTTACGCACGTCCAATCACTTCAAAATATTAGCTAATTAGACATTGTCTAAGCTATTGGCCTCAAAAGCTAATGGTTTGACCCAGATAGGACATATGCCTGGATCTCAGAAGCCAGATTATATTCCTAGATCTGATATTCAATTTTCTGGACATTTTAGGAAGCTCACTTCATCTTTTGTGACTGTTTAATCTTTGACCTTTATCAGTGTCTGTGTCAACCGTAAAACACTCTCTTTTTCCATATGGATACCTCTCCTATTTTGTTTTGCAGCATCGATATTCCACTAGAAGACAAAACAAAAAAAAATATGAAAACAATTTCAGAAGTTTCAAGAACCTCATGCAGAGACTGGTATCTTCAGTTGCTGCTTATTGGTAATAATCACTATTCTTCTGTTTCAGTGTTTTATTCATACATTTGAGAATTTGAAAACACATTTTTCTCTAGGCTGCACTTTACATTAGTAAGGGGAAGTTAGTCGTCCTTTAGTCAACTTTTGTTTCTGCCCAGCTTGTTCTTGGAAACAATAATCTAAGTTTCTTGTCTTTCTGCCATTGGAATGCCTGCATTCTGGATCAAGTGCTAACCAATCCGAAAGCCGTGAAGATGTATTGTGTTTAATCACATCTGTCATTACAGGAGATGGTCACCTTAGCAGAAAGATCGCTATAATGGGCTGCTAATGGGCTATTAAGGGGCTTTCAAGTATCAAGATGATCATCATAAGTAAGAACTGAGAGTCATTCTTTATTTCTGTGTAAGATTAATTTTTCCCCAGTAATTCCGTGGATTAATAATGCAAGGTTTGTGCACCTCAGGAACTGCTTCACAGTTTCCTACCATATGCTATGCAAATTCAATCATTAACTCTTGACTTCACAATTTAAAAATAAGGTGCTACTAACTCTATTTAGGGAGGGGAAAATACCAAGCTGAGCGAGCATTCTGAAAGGAAAAATTAGATTATATATTTTAAAAGGGTCATGATTTTATATGAGTTTTCAGAACTACACTAACACACACTCAGAGTCCATAAACATTTTTAAATGGCAAAATGCAGAAAATACATGTCACCTCAGATCCTTCTTTATAATTTCTTTGTTCTCAGATTAATTTCTGGATACTAACACCTCTCAGAGCTTTGCAAACTGTATCAAAATATTCTATATTGTGTCTAAACTGGTGCTCCCAGATTTGGTATCCTTTCAAATGAAAGCAGAAAACATGGAAAGTGGCATTATATGTTCAGATGTGAAATACTGAATTAATTTTGGCTTATGTGACAAATGGAAAGGAAGAAAACAGGTTCTTTCCAGTCCTAGCTGGTTATACAACTTATAAGAAACTGTCAAACAATTTGACTTTAATGTCAGATTTTTCCTAGGTATAGTTCCCAGTTTCTTGTGAGTTGAACAGGTTGTCACTAACAGACAACAGAACAAAGAGGTTTACCTGCACTTACACCTTTGAGCTTTATAGGTTATGGTTCCAAAGCTGTGTACACACACACAAGTAAGACATATACAAAGCTTTTTTCCCCTTTTTTGCCAGCGATACACTTATTCTCAAGCTCTTCTTTACAGTTAAATATTTCTGCCTTCTTTCAGATCTGCCCCTGATCAACGTGGTCAGTGTGCTCTACATTCAAAATGTCTTTTTGAAGTTGCTCTGGTGATTCTGCCTGTATTTTCTGACAATCCTGAGTTGCCCCATGTTGCATCTCTTCCTCTCTTTTACTATTCCAGCACTATCTTGGAGGATAAGTGTCAGCAGGTGTAAACAGGAAAAAGGAGACAAGTGGCACCATTATAGCATTGCTTTCACTTGAGAGGGGCTACTTTTAGAAAAGAACGCACTTACAGCAACTCTTATTTGATTGGCATCATTGTCTAGTGAAGCTGGCACACCATCTTGTGAGCAGGCACAATGCCATCGGAACAGATGGGCATGTGCATGGGAAGCCAAAAGATAATGTACGAGTACCAAATGTGTGTATTGGAGGGCAAGTTTCCCAGTCAAGGAACAGCAGAATGGCAGTTTATAAGCTTCTGCACCTATGTTTAAGGGAGATAACACACACATTGCATCTTTACAATACGTGCATGGGTAAAACACTCTGCAACAATAGACTGGGACCCAAGAGTCTGGAATTCACTGACTGCTGAAGGATTAGCAAATTCGCAACCTCCTGTGAGTAAAACAGCCATGTAAAACCCCAACGTGGTATCTTTACAGTTGCAAACTAAGATACTGTTTCTGGCTTTGACATTGACCCGGAGGAGATTACTGAAGACCAGGAAGCAGGGGCTGTATGGAAGCATCCTCTCCAAAGTATTCCTCCCAAGCAAAGCTTTCTGAGATAAAGTTTTCATGTGGACCATCACATTTACTAACAGCTGGATTAAGTGCTATGAATTTGTGTTACATCTCTGAGAATCCGTTTATAATTTTAGTTTCCACAACACCTTAATGAAGACTACAAGTGGATCATTCATAAAACGAGTGAGCACTTCCCTTAATTTGTCAAACTCATCCTTTGACCAGAGTTATAGGGTAGTAGCATAGTTCTTATGTTGCCAGAAATAACTGCTTCTTATTCCTCTCTTCTACACTGTTTGTGAATATATGGACTTCTAGATATGATTGTATTTCACAGCTATCGTCTCAGGCCTCCCAGGTTGCCCAAAATGAACACAGAAAATTCCTAAGGTCTAGTCAGAAATCTGGTTTTGCCTAGAATTTGGTCTTTACTTTTGTCCTGCCAACACTAATCTGGTCAGCAGCAAAATTATGTGGCATAAAATAAAAAAAAAAAAGAAAATCAGAGACATGATAAATATTCATGAGTGATACCAGTCAATTCAGGTTTGGCAGTATTGCACATCTCCTTTAAATGGGCTTGAATGACAAGAAGAAACAGATCACATCAAACAATGCCATGTTGCACTTCAGTATGAAACCACATTTTTTGGACCTCCATAGCACATGCGCTTCATCAAGGAATAAAGCACAGTAGTAGAATATATGAATAATAATAGACTGAGATAGGAGTTATCCCAAGATGTGGTAATGTGTATTTCTCAGCATTCTTTCCTGTCAGCCCACTGCATACCAATAAAATGACATTAAAATATCCATCCATATTCTAAACTCATTGCTAAATATTCTCTTAACTGTAGCCTTTTCATCCCCCTCTATTAGGAACCAAAGGGTAAACAAGGATGTGGCTATAATCTCTGTTTCCATACCAGCATGGGGATTTTTAATACTTCTAACAGTTACACCCCTAGACACACCCAAGGTAGGACACAGTAATGCTCTCTTTGATTCCCAAGAACAACAGAAAGCAAATAACAGATCTGAGTCTAAATGCTTAGTCTTTTATACCAGTACAACTTCAGCAACCTCACACAGCACAAATTTTTTTAATACAGATAGCATGTAAGTGATACTTGGTTACCTGTACAGAAAGGGCATCTCTTTGTCAGTGTAGCACCATTGCAGGATATTGCAACACAACAGATCAAACCAAAAAACAAAACTTTATGGTTTGAAAAGACTGTAGTGTTTTCTCCAGTACCACCACTGGATTTAAGGACTCATTCTACAGTATATAGATATATGTTATTACCTCTGTACTGCTGAATACATGCATATGAAAGCTCTTTAATACCTCTGATTTCTTTCAAACCCTCTTTATTATACTTTTAGATATTTTAAGAGACATTATTAGGCCTCACACCCTAAATTTTTTCACTGAGAATAAACCCAGCCTGCTCCATTTCCTTTCCTTTCTACATGTTTCCATACAAGCACACTGAAGCACATTTTATACCCAGTCACAAAAACCTGAAAGAGAAAAATCTATGATCCTTTTTGGTCTATCTTGGAGCATTTGGCTATCTTCTTTAGTACTCTCAGTAGAATAAGTGATAATTAATAGTGATATCTTCTCAAATCAGAGTGGTTTGATGGAAGCACTTTTGAAACCCATCACAGTGCCTGATTTACTGAAACTTGGCCAGCTCTTCTTACATCTGCAGCAGCAACACTGTACCTAACTTATACCAGTTGGTAGTTGAAGTCTATTAAAGATTATTGTTAGCATTTACAAATACAGTTGCACCTAGCTGGTTTCTCTTACATTAAAATTGCGCAGCTGCTTTAGCTCTTTTGGCTTCAAACAACCCACGGGAGAGGCCTGGTGGAGGTGTCAACAGCAGCTCGTGCAGCCACTGATATGTTCTGGCTCTGGGGTTTCACTGTAGAGACTTTCCCTCCGCCTGCACAGTGCTCCAAACAGCCATGTGACTCAGAGAAGTAAATTAAAATTATATTACATTTCACAGACTGACTAGGATGGTCTTTCACTGTCTTGCCTAAAGATACCAACAACTTTCTTACCATTTTGTGTGCTAGGACATTATTGCCCCCTAGTTCTACCAAACCAACTTCAAGAGTTTCAGAAAAACAAGATGAAAATTTATTGCAGTAGTGATATTACATGATTTAGGTATACAAATGTTCACATAATGCCCTAAGCAACATGCCAAATGTTGGCTGTATTTGTATATTTTGAAGTTCACAGGATCTAGTATATGCATTCAAAACATGCTTTCTGTGCTTTTCTCTTCTGCAATAAGTTCACTTTTCTGGAGCAGAAGTGTATTAATTAAAAACATTTTTATCAATATTTTTGCCACAAAAAAATACACACGTGAAATATAGCACCTGTTATTTTTAGCATTCTCATTTTGTTCCAAATTTATCACAGAGCATTCTTTCATAACAATTCTAATGCTTTTATGGGGAACCTAACCCAATTTTAATACAATGTGAATTTGGATCAGGTAAAGTGCTGTTCACCGAGTGTATCTGCCAGAGTATAAATTGCTCAATACTAAAATGCCCACCCTCTAGAGAACAACTTCTGCAGGTACTTTATAAACAACTGCTGAGGTTACTCAACCTGTTAATTACCGCTGAAAATTCAGCCTGGTATCCAAATTATGTCTGTTACAAAGAATGTTTATGCCAGAATTGTCAGCAGCAAGCTGCCTTCTACATCCCACCCCCACTGCCACTCTGCAATGCCCTTGAAACTAAGCAGATACAGTGTCAGTGAAGAATAAAATGAGGAATTCATGGGAGCACTCATATACTGCAGGTACACACTCTGTAACGACACACTCCTGCTCTGTAAGCAGTTCTTATACATCAGATGCTCACAACCTAAGTTACATACCTAAAAATAACTGCTTATGTCAGGAGGTTGTAAAGCAGGAGGAACAAGTACTACTTGCACCCAAGTCCCTAAAACCAAACAGATAAATACCCCGGCTTTCATAATCACAACAAGCACCATTTCAGAGCACAATTACAATTGATCTACTGATGAGATTGGGTTCAGAAAAGGCTACTAACAAAAATCCACACCTCAGGATAAAGTTAATGAGGCTGTCGAGGGAGCAGCAGGGCCAGATTTAGTGCCAAAAATGCACCAGTGACACTAGAGAGTTGAGGAAGGTGAAGAAAAAGAGTGCTAAGTGATAAGGAACAGTGCAGCTCAGTGACAGATAGATTTAAACCTCTTAAGTTCAATAACCACATGACAAAGATTGTTAAATCAATTCATAAGAATTATGCTGAATCCCGGCTAAGATGCACATCAGACAAATAGCACAGCATTTAGAGGTAGGAAATACAAGCAGTCAAGAAGGTAATCTATGTGTCACATGAAATATGAACAAGGAAGGGGCTCTTGGACTACTTGCAAGCAGTTCAGTGACTTCTTGCTGAGCTATAGCAAATTTCTACCATCATGATGAAGACACCCTGGCACCCCTTCCCTGGCGCTTCAAATGCAGAACTCAGGAACGATGGCAGAGGATGTCAAACTCAGAAAGGGCCCTTAATCAGGACACACTCAAAGCTCAACACAAAACTTCCAGTTCTCCTTCCCAGGGCTTTTGAGTAAAACTTGTCAGCCATTGCACTGGGGGTAAGAAATATAGAAATGTGGTGGAATGTGCAGTAAATCATTACATTCCAATGGCTTATTTACATTACATATAGTTCAGAGATAAAGTCCACTCTATGGCCATTCCAGTGAAATCCTGGTGCATGAGATGATGGCAGTAGATGGTTGTTTAGAAACCTGGAGTCCCCTCTAAGTGAACCAAACCAGGTTGGAAAGTCCATACTGGACCTCGTCTCTATAAGGCCAGAGTGAGCCCTTTTTCTTAGTCCCAGACAATCCCACAAAAGATATTCATTCTGTGCCTCACTTAAACAATTATGAAAGAATGAGGAATTTTTCCTAATTGTGTCAGGCTTCAAATCTGTTTGTCTTCTTATTTTGACAAAACATTACTAGTGCCCAAGCATGACAAAATCTGGTGTTTGGTAGAGCTGTTGGTGTCTTTCAAATGGCTTAATAACGTAGGTCAAAGCCACTGCAGAAAGAATTCAATATTGATAAGTGAGAATTAATGTACATTGGGGAGGCAATGGGAATTAGTCATTCATCTTAGCAAGTTCCGAGCTGCTATAATCCAGGAAGGACATCTAACCAATATTGTGAAGACCTGAAGCATGGCCTGCAGTGGGAATGGGAGCTGAGAAAAAGAAAAGAAAGTTTTACTATATAAGGAAAAGAATGAAATAATGTGGATTAAAACACCTAGAAATTTTCTGCATCTCATGAGGGATATTCAAGAAATGGGGTTCACAGAAGCAGAAAAGTATGATGGAAGAAAAAAAAACCCTCTTAGGTAAGGATAAATTGCCTTTTAAACTTATTTTGTTTATTTTCTTGAAAATAAGACAAATAGGAACAGGCATGACAAAAAGTGTATTAAGAAGTAATGAAAGCTATAAAGAAGGTCAACTGGGAGCTTTTCTTCTTCTCTTCTATAATACAACAAAATGAGTTAGTTATTAAATTGAAGTGGGGCAAATTAGGAACTGATAAAAGGAAAATAATTTTTCTCACACAACACATAATTAGATTTTGGGACTCCTTACCATGGCATTTTGCTAAGGCCATAAATTAAACAAGATTCACAGAGGGAATAGATTTCACATAGATAAATTCTTGAGATACACTGTGGTTGAAACAAAGAATTTTACTTAATGCTGACAAAGAATTATTTGAAGTGATTTAAAACTCTGGGTTTTAGATATTAAGACAAACTTAATGAGCACTTCACAGATGACCCCTATTAGTCAGAATGCTGGACAGCAAAACTAGAGCTCTCCTTCAGTACAGTAATTCCCAGGTACTTGTGTTTCAAACATTACTCTTCAAGGCTATAAAGATGAAAGTATGAGTTTACACTGCCCAGGGAATAAAGACAAGTTTGGGGTCAGGGAGTTGAAGGGAAGGGGATAACTCAGAGAGCCAACTAAGGGGCTTCCCAGCTACTCCTGCTTGAGATTTACAGCCACAGATGAGGAGAGGTTCCATATGGAAGAAGATTGCAGAGATTGTTTTTGCCTCCTCCATTTTTTATCAGCTACTTTTACTGTCGTCATATCATTTTTACATGCTGATCATGAAACAATCTAATTTGGCAGTTGTCATACTAGAAAGTACAGTGATTACTTTGTTAAAAAACTGGGAAAATGTGATCCTGCACATAGAGAGCAAAAGCCGGTTACATTTCTTTCCTAAATGCTATCACAGTGCCCACAAAGGTCACTGGACTTGTCTCTTTTCCAGCAGTAGTGATGCTCATGAATGATTGGCCAATTCTAAGACACTAACTTAAAGAGCTTTTTTTTTCTGAGTGGGAAAATAAAACACTAATTATCATAGGAAGGATGGTAAGTAGCTGCTTGAACAATTTATCAGAAAACACAAAGGTGTTTAAATCAGAGTATTTCAGTTACTGGGAAAAACT